>CM053613.1:41146494-41238895 GCA_028646535.1 Procyon lotor
CTCACTCTCCTTTTAAAGCCCACTAAAACTACTGCAAAGGGATTTTTTTTCTCCTAATACATTATTTGCAATATGAATGAAAGTGAGAGGAAGCTAGGAAATAGAATTTCCTCATCTATCCCAGGCCAAGATGTAGAACACATCCCCATCTCCTATGCCCTGCTACCCTCTGGCACCATGCTGAGCGTTGTCCTGATCCCTTAACTGACTTTAAAGGGATTTTTAAAGGCATAAATCCTCAGAGATGGTAAGAAAAAGAGGAGATGACATTTTGGAACCTGAAAAATAGATGGACAGGTGTTTAATGACTTAATAGAACTTGTTATAGTACAAGGTAAGCAAAGAAGTGCCACAACTCAATGATAGAAGTCTCAAAAGCCTAGGAATTGATGTTCAAGGTATCTCTGGAAATGGAATAGAAGGAAAATAAAAGAAGATTGGTTGAAAGCTATTGAGAAGATGGTACTGCTCTTTTTACCAGACAGAAGCAGATCTGTCTGGAGAAGATAAAACTGAAGGCCCTTCAGGCAAAGCTGAAGGACAGGGATGCTACAAAACACGTGGACACTTAAGTCCACTAAAGGCCTAGTAGCCCATCCCACTCCACTCTGCAGTCTTCTCCCACTGGTTCCCCAGATGATGGGATCCACGCCTTTATTCTCTATCCAGGAAATAAGAAAAATTTTCTCTAGGGTATCTGATCAGCCCAAAAAGAAAGACTTAAATATCCCAGCATCTGGGTTCTCCAACAGCCCAAGCAGATCATTCTACAGTGAAGGTCCAGCTCGCCAAGCTCCATCCACTGCTCAGAACTTACCACTGGCTATTAGTCCTCCACTATTAAATTAAATCTTGTACTTCTGTGAACAGGACTGACATGTATAGCCAACAAAATTCCTAAACTAACAGCCACTATGTAAAGCAAAAGATGAGAAGTCAAATGACTTTGAGGTCATTAGAACACCATCTTCAAAATATTGGTAAAAAAAGTCCTGACCTAGGGGTGCCTGGGTGGCTCAGTCCGTTAAGCTTCACCCTTTGGCTAAGGTCATGATCCCAGCATCCTGGGGTTAAGTCCCACATCAGGCTCCTTGCTCAGCAAGGAGTCTACTTCTCCCTCTGTCTGCTGCTCCCCCTGCTTGTGCTGTTTCTGATAAACAAACAAACAAATAAATAAAATCTTTAAAAAAATCCCAACCAAACTATGAATCCAGCATGAGTAGAATTAGGCATATATAGACAAGAAAGTTTTCAAAAATTTACCTTCCATGCATCGTTTCTCTAGAAGCTATTGCAATATGTTATGGCTGGGACTAAGGTAAAGTGAGTGAGATACTTTTTTTGCCTTGGACACAAAATTTAAAGAGGCGCCAGAAAATTTAGTGATTAGGATGAGGAATATTTTAATGCAATATTAAGAAAACAATGAATGCAAAAAAAAAATCCATGATGAATGAAACATCAAGAATGTAAAATAAAGATAGGACTCAACAGTGCTAGGATTATGGTGAGAGGAGTGAGGCCAAGTTGCACAAACGCAGGTGTGGGTCCCGTCTTTATTAAACATCTTGATATTTTGTTGGTTATACAAGTCAACCCTACTTTATGTGGGACAGGACTACATAGGGACATGAACACAAGGTGGTGAGCATCATTGGAGATCACTCTGGAAGCTAGTTATCATTATAACAAAAGTTATGATTTTACTGGATGGAAAGAGGGTATAGGAGTGTGTATGTCAAGTGGGCTGGTAGTAGAAATGGGAATTAAACCCTTATCTTCCACGGTGGATAGTCAGTAGATGATACTACCAAAGAGGAGAACTAAGAAGTAATGTTAGCATTTTATTAAAAGATATGGGATAAATACTAAAACAATAGCTAAAAGATTTGAGAGTGATTCCTTCCGGAGAAGGAGAAATGGAGAGGGGCAAGGGTAGGGGGATGGGGATTGCTATTTGTCTTAATGTTGTAGAACTAGTTGACTCTTTATGTACATATATGACTAATAAAAAATTATAAGTAAATCGGTGTTTGACGCTTCAAATAAAAGTCTCTGAAGTACTCATGGGGAAGGCAGAGGTTTATTGGCCTTTATCACATGATGTTATGATTCAGCATTATTTTTACTTTGGGTTAGACAGGGACGTGGGTGCTAAAATTGTTTTCAGTGTCTCAGGGCCTCGAACAATCCTCCTGGGCTTGTACATTTCCCAGGGGAGATAGCTGCTCCATCTCATGTGACCCTCACAACTACATAGCAAGACGTGAAATACCCCCAGGTCAAGGATACTGGTAGATGAGGGAAACTGAGGCGCTCAGAAAGGGAAAGTAACCAGTCAGAACTAATCTTTCTGTAGTAAGTGGCATTGAAATAGATCGGGTACCAGATCCTTCTAGGGAGACCAGTTTTCACAAGGAAACTGGTGTTAGCTCCCTACACTGTAGCTGCTTTTTTGTCTCCTCTGACCAGATCCCCACTTTTGCCATCTACTTCTGGTTGGGCCTGCATCACCATTCCACGTTGGCGGGTGCAGCTCTTCCCTGACATGTGTGGAGGGCCCTCCATCTCTCCAGCTGCCATAGCTAAACATTCCATGCTTGAAGCCAGACTTTTCTGCCTCAAGCATCCCATTGCTCTTGCTCTTCTTGACTCTTCTGGGCTGAACTACAGGTCCACACATCTAGGCAGCCTGGGGGAGTGTCGCTCATTACTCCAGGGATGACCACTACTGCTAAATTTGGAGGGATTAGGGAGTTACTTCTGGTTTGAGAAAAGGGATTTTCCCCTGTCCACAAACTGAATCCCACTTTGAAGGCTCTACCCCATCTAGGTGGGGTCTTTGCACCTGCCTCTCCCTGCCCACACATGATGTTGTGGTCCTATTTCTTGAAACATATGGGATCGCGTATCTGACTGGGAATGTCTTGTGTTTCTGCCTTTCCTATGTTGCTCAGAGCTTACTTGTTTCACACTAGGACAGCCTTATCACTCAAGCCAGCCTTATTGTTCAAATGTATATTTCTCAAGAGCCCTTCCATGTCTTATCTCTTATTACTTATATGCCTAGGAGGGTTCTGGGGCTCAAAATTGGTTAAGACAAAGTACTCCTTCAGTGGGCCTAAGTGGTAAACTATTTCCTTCTCTCAAAATGTGGCTACATGGCTGCGCTAGATTCTATTTCCAAAAGACAGGGCCCTACCAAGAGGAAGGTGTTGATCTTTGTGTATGGTGCTAACAGTGGACAAAGAATCTGGGTGACCAAGTGCCTCCTTAGGTTGGGGGATAGGGAATAAGCCTCAGAGAACAGTATACAGCTAAAGGACATCGCTAGAATCTACAATAAGGGCTACCATTTCCAGGAGGTCCCTCTTTTAGGCATTATATCCCAGCAACAAAGTTTTGACCTCAGCTGGGGCCTGCTTTCTTCTCAACCTTTATACTTGCTTTTCCTCCCCTCTCACTTGTCCTCTCCCAGAAATAACTTGAAGGAACGAAGTCTTTCCATAAAACATCCCTAGGTTCTCACTAGTCAGAACCAAGACCCTGGCTCGAGTCGTCTATGAAAGGAATCAGCTTTTGGCCTAAGGTCCTCCTTTGTTCATATTCACTGTAATGCATCCTCTTCTCTGCTTTGACCTCATAGCTGAGACTTAGCCAGGAAACCTGCTTTCTTGGAAGGTTTGAGGGGAGTAAGATTTTCAGGAAGTTTCCCCCCTCTTGTTTTGGGGAAGTGAATCTTCAGGGGATTTCCTCCAGGGGTAGTAATTCCAGAAGTGGGGCTTGCTGAAGGATCCAGGTCTGCAGAGTTATAGACTTACCTGTTTTTCTACTTTGAGCCCTGAGAAGAGTCCAGAGTGGCTCCCAATTGCTCCCAATTCCCCAGCCCTGAATGACCCCTCTGGAAGATCAGAGTCAGGATGCACAGTGAAAAGAGCATGGGCTTTGGGGTCAGGCAGATCAGGATTAAAATTCAGACTCTACCACATTATAATACCATCTCTTAGCAGGCCCCAAGCTTCCTATTGGACCAGCATTCTGCTCCCCTGAGTTAGGGGTAGCCTCTGCAGAGGACCTTATTTCCTGGTGCTATTCCTGCATGTTGGTCTTAAAGCAATCTTGAGCCTAACCCTTCTTATGCTATATGCTTGCTACAACGATAAGCACTTTGAACATTGTTTTATGTAATTCTCAAAATGGCAGTGCGAATTACAATCCTGACACTAATTACCATGTATTTTTTTCCCCACACCACCAAGCAATGCTCTGATACCAGCTGGATGTCCTACAGCTTAACTCAATCCTGACATTATCTACCTAGAGGTAGTGTCAGATCCCACAGATTAAGGGCTCTGTCGTGCAATGGCCCCTTTACTTCAGATATCAGTTGCAAGTCCCAACTTGTCACCTGTGCTTCTGACTAACTGTTTAGATTGGAGGTTCCAAAATCCCTTCCTTGGGTTCAATTAAGTTGCTAGAGTACTCACAAAAATCAAGAGAGGCATTTTACTTATTAGATCACCAGTTTATTATAAAGCAACATAACTCAGGAACAGCGAGATGAAAGAGATGCACAGGGAAAGGTCTGGGCAAAGAACGCGGGGCTTCCATGTCCTCTCCAAAGCTTCCATGCCACCCTCCCCAATCTCCATGTGTTCACCAACCTGGAAGCCCTCCAAAGCTTGTCCTTTGGTTTTTATGGAGGCCTCATTATGTAGACACAATTGATTAAATCATTGACCATTGGTGTTGGAAATGAATTTCCAGCCCCCCTCCCCTCCTTGAAGGTCAGAAAGTACGGTGAAAGTTCTAACCCCCAATCATCTGATTGGTTCTTTTGGCAACCAGTACATTTTTCTTTTCTTTTTTTTTCCCCTCCATGTTTCTATTTAACTTCTAGTTAGTCAACATATGTGGTAAAATTGGTTTTAGGTGTAGAATTTACTGATTCATCACTTACATACACCCAGTGCTCATCATCAGTGCCCTTCTTAATGTCCCTCACCCATTTAGCCCATCCCCCACCCACCTCCCACCATCAATTCTGTTTGTTCTCTAGTTAAAAGTCTCTTATGGTTTGCTTCTCTCTCTCTCTTTTTCCCTCTTCCCCAATGTTCATCTGTTTTATTTCTTAAATTCCACATATGAATGAAATCATATGGTTTGTCTTTATCTGACTGACTTATTTCACTTGGCATAATACCCTCTAGTTCCATCCATATCATTACAAATGGCAAGATTTTATTCTTTTTAACTGTTGAGCAATATTCTGTTACAGAGATATATATATATATATATATATATATATATATATATATACCATATATACATATACATATGGAGTGTGTGTGTATATATATGTACATATGGTGTGTACATGTATATACACCATATATATATGCAGTGTGTGTATGTGTGTGTGTGTATATATATATATATGGTGTGTGTGTGTGTGTATACCATTTCTTTATCCATTCATCAATGGACATTTGGGCTCTTCCCATAATTTAGCTATTGTTGATAATACTGCTATAAACATTAGGGTGCATGTGCTCCTTCAAATCAGAATTTTGTATCCTTTGGATAAATACCTAGTAATGGATTGCTGGGTCATAGGGTAATTCTATTTTTAACTTTTTGAGGAACCTCCATACTGTTTTCCAGAGTGGCTGCACCAGTTTGCATGCCCACCAACAGTGTAAGAGGGTTCCCCTTTCTCTGCATCCTCACCAACACCTGTTGTTTCCTGACTTGTTAATTTTAGCCATTCTGACTGGTGTCAGGTGGTAACTCATTGTCGTTTTGATTTGTATTTCCCTGATGCCGAGTGATTTGAGCACATTTTCATGTGTCTGTTGGCCATTTGGATGTCTTTGCAGAAATGTCTGTTCATGTCTTCTGCCTATTTCTTGATTGGATTATTTGTTCTTTGAGTGTTGAGTTTGATAAGTTCTTTATAGATTTTGGATACTATGTTCTGCCCATTTTTTTTTTTTAAAGATTTTATTTATTTCACAGAGAGAAACACAGTGAGAGAGGGAACACAGCAGAGGGAATGGTAGCGGGAGAAGCAGGCTCCCTGCTGAGCAAAGAGCCCGATGTGGGGCTCGATCCCAGAACCCTGGGATCGTGACCTGAGCCGAAGGCAGACGCTTAACGACTGAGCCACCCAGGCGCCCCATTCTGCCCATTTCTTAACTGGATTATTTATTTTTGGGGTGTTGAGTTTGTAAGTTCTTTATAGATTTTGGATACTAACCCTAAATCAGATATGTCTTGGCAACCAGCCCATTCTTAAAGTGACCTAGGGCCTTTGGTAAAGTCAGCTCATTACCTTGTCAAAAGGCACTTTTGGCTCTCATCACTTAGAAAATTCCATGGGTTTTAGGAGCTCTGTGCCAGGAAAGGGGATGAAGACAATGTATATTTCTTACTATAAATCACATATTACATAAGTTAATATAATCATCCCTGGTTTATAGCTGAGACTGAGTCACTGAGATAACTTGTACAAAATCACGCAACTTTTACAAGGCAGGTCAGGCCCATTGGAACCCAGGTCTTTAAGGCCTCAGTGACAACACAGCATGCCTGGAAAGAGCAAAGGTTTTGGAGGCAGACGCCTGAGCTCAGTGTTGCCCACATTCCAACTGCAGGACCTCATGTAACTCCACTAAGCTTTCTCGGCTTCACCCTCCTTTCTGTCTAAGAGAAATATTCTGTAGGAGAGATCTGAGAATGAGGGGAATTGATATATGTAAGATTCTTGTCACATGGCCCTGAGAAGCACTAGATTTCCCACCTTCCCCTCTGCCACCCCGCCTTCCAGCCCAGACTCTGTCATCTTCCCACCACATCATGCTGTTTCCAGCCCAGTATCGGAAAGCATGCAGGAACACAAATGAATGAATGAAGAGAGAAAGCAGTAGGTACTATAGGAACAGCTAAGCTTTGTGAGGATGACCAAGAAGGACTTTGTAGAGACAGAGATATTAAATCTGGACCTGAAATGTTTGACAGATTTCAAGAGATAGAAAATGGAAGGTAAGTCTCTGAGATTCCACATCAGGTCACTCGACAGGGCCTGGGGAGGAAGATATGGGATGTGTAAGTATTCTATAGACCAAAGGACCACACCATGTGAAATCCTGTTATTCAGGCCATGCTTTTGTGCTAGGTTCTAGGCTAGCCCTGGGCCACAGGACTTTGACTCACACTCCCGGCTGAGGCTGGACTTGGAGCCCTACCCCACGGTGCTTCCCACTGCCATCTGGTGGTCATCAGGAGCCCAGGTTTCAGCTGGAGGGGCTGGCAGTAGAGCGGCATCATCAAGGCAATCTCCTTGAGAGTGCTGCAAAGCCTGTGAGCAACCCTATTTCCACCCCCTGGAAACATTGGCATGAGAGAGAAAGGCCCAATATCTTGCCTTCAGCAAGTCAGACCAGCTGGGATTCTATTTTTAACCAGCACTGTTGTCATTGACAGCTTGGAACGCCTTCTCCCTCCTTTTCTTCCTGCATCCTGCCTCTTGCAGCCCAGGGCCCTGAAGAAAGGATGGATGGGAGCAGCCTCAGCACTGGTAAACAGAAGACCACTCTACTTTCTCACTGTCCTTCACTCCACCTGGCCTTTGTCCAGCCTAGTTAGTAGGAAGAGTTAGAGGTGGTACTGTCTGTGAGGTCAATGAGGCTTAAATCTCAGGGGTCCTCACTGCACAGGCACCTTCCAAGGCCCTGGTCAGTATCATAGCAATTTTCTATTCTTTTTCATAAAAAACGGACACCCAGTTTTATAAGCTCCAGGTCTCACAAAACTTAGGTCTGCCTCCTGATGGCTTCAGTGTCTACTTCAGTAGGATTTTTTCTGTCTTGTTCTAATTTTTTGTATGACCTTGAACAGCTTCTTTCCTGCTCCAAGTCTCAGTTTCCCCATTTGTTACAAGACGAAGTGTGAAGAAAACCTCCCAACATATTACACTTCTGATTATCATGTATGTTCTTTGGTGAGGGCATCTGTTCTTCCCTGTCATTGTGGGTGTGCGGAGGGATGATGTTGCTGTCTCTGCCTCTTTCTGGGGCTGGATCAGTCTTACAATCAAAAGGGGGCCAGGGTCTGGGATTCCTCCTGTTCACATCTATCATCCACCTCCCCCCTTTGTTGCTGGCCAGTAAAGGTGCTTCCACAGGCAGAAGCTTAGCCAGATTCTGACACAGAGAAGAGTGCATTAAAAAGGTCCCACTCTTTAACCTCTGTACACCTATTATGATCTGCACCCTGGTGTTGCAAACACACATTGAATAAACCAAGGCTTATGATACAGTGTTTCCTCTTGCCATGTCAATAAAATTTGAGTAAGTATCTACTAATATAGAACCTTCCCAGTGGCAGGGCTTCGGGAGAATATGCTAGGATATACATCATATATCATGGATATCCTACCCCACCCCCACCCCCAGCTACTGTGTATGACACTGGCGTTTGGGTGAGACCAGGGTGACGACCCAGAGAGAATACTCACATCCCCACCGAGCCTCAGACCATGGGCTTCTTGGCAGGCAGTCATGCATAGGAGCGAGCAGCAGGAAGAGAAACCTGACAGGAAGGATTCTACAAAATCCTGTGCTGTTCACCTGCCCCCCCACCCCCGAAAAAGTCCAGAGAGGAAGTTCAGGACGAAGCCAAGTCATTTTTATTTCTTGAAGAGTTTGGGTGAGGGATGAGGGGCAGGGCCATAGTACGGAACTGGAAAGGAATGGACTTTTCAGTGCAGAACAGCTCGTTGATTAGGGAGGTGTGAGATTAGGCTGGTTGGTATTTTCAGTGCTGAAATGGGGAAGGGCACTGCGGGGTCAAACTGGCAGCCTGGAGCATCTCAGGAGTCAGTACTGTGCCAGGCTCTGGAGTCCTAAAGAATCAGTGCCATTACTATGTGTGTATGAGAGGCAGGCCAGCCTCCCTGAGTTTCCACTATGTATGGATAGTCCATTGCTAGGGATTGCATATCTAAGGTCAGCGCCATGTTTCTGTGTGCCAGGCTCAGTCCCATATCAAGAGAGTGCCTAATTTCCTGTGTGGGAGTCTGGTTTGTTTCTTTTGTGTCAGGTAAGCTGTGTGTGTGTGTGTGTGTGTGTGTGTGTGTGTGTGTGTGTGTGCAGTCCTACTTAGTCCATGCTTTTGGGTGTCAGTTTCCTGTGTCAGTGGGTGTGTGTCTCTTGTGTGTCTGAATGGGTCCCTGCTTGTAGGAATGGGTGTGTCCCGCCTCAGCCTCCACTCCTCCTCTACCCCTCAGCCAGGCCCTAGCGTGCTGATGGTGGTGTAGCTCAGTCTGGACAGTGAAGCAATGGAAGGGGTGGGAGGGTCCTCATCGGGAAGAGGTCTGGGGCGAGCCCGTGGAGGCCTGGGGCAGCAGCGAGCACACGTCTCAAGGCAGGCCTGGCGAAAGCGACGGTGCATGAAGCAGTAGACCAGAGGGTTGACACAGGCTGAGGCGTAGCTCAGCAAGTGGATGAAAGAGATCGGCGCCCCCGAAAGTGCGCGATGTGCACCAGAGCTGTCGAAGGCACGCCACGTGTTGGCACTATATAGTGGCAACCAACACAGGAAAAAAAGCACAACGATCACCAGCAACATCCGCACCACGCGCTTCTTAGCCAACAGCTTGGCCTGGTAGGGCCGGGGGCCGCCTCCTGGCCCAGGAGTGGGCGCGGTCAGCGCGGACAGCTCCAGGGTCTGCCGGGAGCGCGGAAGCTGCACGTAGCAGCCGTCACCATCCTCGCCAGCCAGCCCATTCTCCGGCCGACAACGCCCATTCGGGTGGGCGGGACCTGGGCAAAGAGGGTGGTGGTCAGAGCCAGGGCTGAGTCCTCTCAATCTCCAGCCCCACCCCCACCAGAACCCTGTCTCCAGCCTCCTTGCCTACTCAGGCTCTTTTCTGCTCCACCCGGTCTAGGCCCCTCCGACACTTCCCAAGGCCAGGGGCGGGGTGGAGGTGGGAGGCTGGATTTCACGCACCTGGTCCCGCTCCATTCCGCAGCCCCCCTTGGCTTCGGATTCGGCCCTGGCTCTCGTTATCACTGTCTTCATCAAAGCGAAGGCCTAAGTAGAGCTCGCGGGAGATGAGCCCGTAGGCCACAGCCATAACCACACCCGGGACGAAGAACAAAAGCAGGAGCAGCAGTACTGACCTGGAGGCAGAGCAGATCACACAGGTATCTGTCCACCTGCAATCACAGATGGAGGAGGAGCCAGGGATTGTTTCTAGGGCTGGTGACCACGTTCCTGAGGTGCAAGTAGGATTTGGGGGTGCTGCTGGGAAGGGCTAGAGAACCGGGGAGGGGCCCCAAATGGGAATCCCAGGGTGGTAGGTGCGGAAATATAACTGGAGTATTGGAGCAGCCGGAGGAGGATTCTGGGGACTGGTAGTAAGCAGCTGATGGAGAAGGGAATCCCCAGGAATAGGTAATGGGCACCCTCACCAGGTTTGGCGGACACGCGCATTGGGCCAGCGATGCACGCACTGCAGCACACGGGACCCTCCTGCTGGCTGTACGGCAGTGTACACCGGGTAGGGCACCATGAGCAGTCCAGAGAGCATCCACGTGGCTATAATCACACGAACTGCGTGGGAACGCGTCTGCCACACGCGTGCCTGCAGCGGTCGGCAGATGGCACTGTATCGCTCCAGGGCGATGGCCACGAGGCTCAGTGTGGACACGCTCACAGACACCCCTAAACAAGGGAAGAGGAAGGGGTCACTTAGGAAACTTGTATCACACGCTCAACCAGTGTGATTTTCTCAGGCCCCGTGAGGAAAGACCCTTATGTATGGCAAGGACTTTAGGAAAGGGAGGGGGCAGGGGTTGTCTCACCTACCCATGAGGTAGGAAACCGCCTTACAGACGACTGTGCCAAAGATGAACGTGCCCATGAGATTGGGCAGGAGGGTGAAGGGCATGCAAGCCACAGCCAGCAGGAGGTCGCTGACTGCCAGTGAGAGCAGGAAGGCGTTGGTGACAGTCCTCAGGCGGCGGCTCAGTCCCAGGACCACGATGATGAGCACGTTTCCTCCAACACTCATCAGAAAGATCACTGCATAAAGAGTGACCCTAATGGCCAGCTCCAATTCTGGGTAGGAAAAGGGAGAAGTGGCAGTAGGGAGTCTGGCTGTCACTCAGCCAGACCCTCCAAGCCCACTTATTCTCCATCTTGGCTACCCAGATAGATCCCTCTGCCTCCCAGGAACACCTCCTCTTATGCAGTGGGTGGTGAACTTGAATCCTTCAGGCTTCTAACCCCTTGAGGCTTACTAAAATTGGCTTGACTTCCCTCCTTGAGAAAATCTGTCTCTTCTCAAGCTTTGCTCCAAATTCTTCCTTCTCTTTATAGCTAAATTTCTTGAAAGGATTATTTGCATCTCCTCATTCACCCCTCAGTCCATTACAGTCTAGTGCCCCACCTGTCTCCTCCATGACCATTTGGACACTTCTTCCCAAGATCATGGAGCTTTAACTGCCAAATCTAAAGATCTCTTCTCAGCTTATTCTACTTGATCTCCCTGCAGCATTTGGCACTGTCGACCACCCACTACCTTTTGAAACAGGTCAGGTCATGTCCTTATCGTCTAAAAACAAAACAAAAACAAAACAACAAACCGAACCCCTTCACCTGCTCTGTACTGTCTGCAATCCTCTGGCATGTCTTCTGGATCCTCTGAGAACTGTCCTCTTCCTCCTCTCACCTCCTCTTGCAAAGCACCCACTTAAGCCACCAGATGAGTCAGTTTCTTGAAGGCGTCATGCGCGCTCATGACTTCCTCCCTCGCTAACATGGATTTCTCAGCCTGGAATGTTCTTTCACCAGCCCCCATCACAAACTCGGTTTTTTTATCTGGTAAATTCCTATTCAGTGTTGCCCTTCAAGACTCTGGTTAATGGCCCCCTCTTCTCTAAGGCTTTTCTGATGCCTCATTTGGAGTTAATCTCTCCTTCCTCTAACCCATGTGTGTTCCTTACATATCTATTAGAATGCTTTTTCTTTTCTGCCTTGTAGTTTAATTATCTTCAAACATTCATTCTCACTCAACAAACATTTACAGAGGACTCCCTTTATGCTAGGCACCGGGGACAAAGAAATGAATATGACAAATTCCCTGCCATATGCAAGCCCATGTTCTAGAGGGAAACTGGGATATATAGACAGATAAGTACCAGTACTTATCACACACAAGTACTGTGTGATAAGGAGTGATGTTGAAGAATATACGAAGTGCTGTGCGAGCTCACAGGGGTGACACTAGTGTTGCTGGGCTAGACAGAAAGCTGATCTCATTCATTTGTGTCATTGTCTATTGGGGGATGGATTCATCTTTGGGTCTCTATATCACAGCCAAGCAGACCCAAATGAAATTTAATTGAATTAAATTGGACTCAGTCATTCAAACCCATGGCCTCAGCATGAGGGAGACCAGAGCTTGAAGGGAGAGAGGGCAGGGACAGAGCCTTCCAGGTTGTGGGGAAGGAAGGGCAGAGGGGCAGCCCCCTTTCTGCAACCCCATACATTGACTCTTGCCTTAGGCTCTGAATTAAACTGTTTTCATAACAATAACCAACTTACTTACTTACTTAGAAGTGGTTTCAGGCACCTAGTGCACGCTGTTTACAAGAGATCCCTGAACAGAACCCAGCAGTGACATTACTTGCTCAGATCACACAGCTAAGTAATGTGCTGAATCGGAATGGCATCCAAGTCTCCAGATCTCTAAAATGCTTTGCCTCCTACTACTTCCTCACCCCTCTGTCATTCATAATGCTGCCTCCTTCTCCCAATCAAATCTCAATCTCAGTGCCTCTTCCTGCCTCTCTGTACTCCAGTGTGGCATTGCTCGATATATTATGTTTAACTCTCTATCTCCCCCACTGGACTCTGAGCTTCTTGAGGACAGGGGCAGGACCTATCTTGTTCTTCAACCTACCCTTGGCACTTAGCATAATGTCTGCACATAGGAAGTGTTCACACATGCTGGCTAATGGATTTTGAATGAATCTCTGTCACTTTCCACACAAATGCATCTGCTTTGTCCTTCCCCATTCGTGCTTCACCTATGTGCCTCTAAAGCTTTACCATGCCCTCTTTTCTTTGCCTCTGTTTCTCTGGAGATGCATGTCACCCTCTCTGCAAGGAGGGCTTATGTGTAGCAAATTTGAGGGGTGTGTATGTGTGTAAATAAAGAACATTTATGAGGGGGTGCTCTGGCAGAGAGGTCCTTGGACCCAGAAAAAGAGCTGGTAGTCTATGCAGTACTTTTTGTGTCTCCTCCCAGTCCACTGTTCTTCCTCCCAACTCGTCCCTTTCCTTAATCTCTCTAGTTCTATCATCTTTCTCAGATCCTCCTCTGGATGTCTCTTTTCAAATAGTTCTTGCTTTTCTCTTTTTCTTTCTTTCTTTCTTTCTTTCTTTCTTTCTTTCTTTCTTTCTTTCTTTCTTTCTTTCCTTCCTTCCTTTCTTTCTTTCTCTTTCTTTTCTTTTTAGAATTTATTTATTTGAGAGAGAGAGAGAGAGAGAGAGAGAGAATGGGGGAGGGACAGAAGGAGAGGGAGAGAGAGAGAATCGTTAAGCAGACTCCCCGCTGAGCAGGGAGCCCAAAGTCCATGCTTCATCCAAGGACCCTGACATCATGACCTGAGCGGACATCAAGAGCCAGCTGCTTAAATGAATGAGCCACTCAGGCGCCCCTTCAACCAATTCTTGAATCAATAACCACACCTCAAGTTGGTACAGCACTCTGAAGTATAGAAAGCACCTTTCTCATTCATTCATCCAATTTATGTGTCCCATGTGTGTCCTTGAACTTGATGGCACAGAAAAATGAGACTATGCCCACCCTTATGAAGTTCCCAATTTGCATGGATCTCCAGAAAACTAGAGTCCCAGTAAATTGCCCAGCACTTTGCGGTTTTGCTGGGCATTCCCAGTTATTATCTTATTTCCGGCCACTACTCTCTCTCCAAATCTTTGCTGTTGAACAGTTAGGAGAAGTGAAAAAGAAATCTTAGAGCTAGGAGGCTGGGAAGGGGGAAGGAGGGATGAAAAAGTAGAGCACAGGATTTTTAGGACAGTGAAACTATTCTGTATGGTACTATGGTGGCTAGATGTTATTACATATTCGTTAAAACCCATAGAATATATAACAGACAGTGAAACTTAATGTAAACTATGGAATTTAGTTGCCAATATATCAATATTGGGTTATCAAATGTAACAAATATATTGCCTTAATATAAGATATTAAAAATAGGGGAAAGTGTGTGTGTGTGTGTGTGAACTCCTTGTGCTTTCCATTCAATTTTTCTGTAAACCTGAAACTACTGTAAAAATAGTCTATTAGTAGGATGCCTGGATGGTTCATTCTGTTAAGCATCCAACTCTTGATTTCAGCATCCAGGTCTTGATCTCAGTGTGGTGAGTTCAAGCCGTGTGTTGGGCTCCATGTGGAGCATGGAACCTACTTAAATACATACACAAATAAATAAAAGTCTATCAGTTTTCTCAAAAGCCACAGAAAAGCAATTGGAATGAAGACTTGTGTGTGTGTTTCTGTCTATATGTATGCGTCCCTATGCATTTGTGTGGTGGAATAGGAGTGATCACAGTGGCTTCAACAACTAGCAACTTAAGGTAGGGGTGGAAGAATGAGAGATACGCCTTACAGAAATCAGTGCCTATTATCTAATATTATAGATATGACCTGTGGGCATCATCCTGCTGATCCAGAGAACTCAGGAGACCGTGAGTTTTGCTTCTGGGGTCTAGGGAATCTGCATTTGTTCTGATGATGATGGCGGAGAAGTATAAGCACAAAAATCCAGATAATGTGCCATAAAGCAAAAATCAGGACTTTATAAGAAATTACACTGAGGCTGCTGATGCCTCAAATCCTGCCTTCCACTGGTGTGTTGGGTCTGGTCACTCATGAACACAGACATCAAGGTAATACCCATGTGTCTGTGGTGAGCATGGAGATCATCCAACTGATTGTGGGTAATAGCTGGGCAAATGGGGATACCTGAATGTCAGTGGGTACTAAGGGAGCAGAAATAATACGGAAGGATGTGTAGGTAATATCAGAGTGAAAATTGGGTAATACTTTAGTTTTTGAGATAATATCTGGGCGAGTGAGAGTAATACCTATTTTTGTGGACAAGGTGTGAGAAGGGTAACAGCTGGGTGTCTGTAGGTAATGCCTGATTGAATGGGGGATACATGTAGCTTTAGATAATATCTGAGCAAGTGTTGTAACATTGGTTCCAATTTTAGTATAGGTGATGCTGAAGTGAGCAAGAGCAAGACCAATCATCCCATTTGAGTGAACAAGAGTATTCTCTCTAGATACGTCTGTGGATAACATCTTGTTTTGTAGATAACAAACATGAATTACATCCAGAGGTCTGAATGTGAATGGGGTAGTATCCAAGTGATGACGGTAGCAGCTGAGTGAGCTGAGGCAATATCTAAGTATGTGTGGGCAATAATTAAGTGGGTATGGACGTGAGATGTTAAAATGCTAAGATGTTAGCTGAGATATGAATCTGAGCGAGTACAGTAACTGAGTGCCTGAGCGAACACAGGTAGCATTTGAGTCTTTGTGGATAATATCGGAATGTGTGAGAGTTACATCTGTGATATTGAAGAGCAATATCTGGAAAAGGTTGCTTAGGTGACCACAGGCAATATCTAAGTGTGGATGATAAAATGAAAGGAAGTGTGTTTGGTGGATGAGTGACATCTAAATAACTGTGGGCAATGTTCAAGAAACTGTGGGTAACATTTATTATTATGTGGGTAGCATCCGAGTGAACATTAGCACTCAGGTCTGTGTGGGTAACATGTAAGACTAATGTGGGAGGGGTGCCTGGGTGGCTTAGTCGGCTGAACGTCTACCTTCAGCTCAGGTCAGGATCCCAGGGTCCTGGGATTGAGCCCCACATCGGGCTCCTTGCTCAGCTGGGAGTCTGCTTCTCCCTTCCCCTCTCCCTCTGTGTGTGTGTGTGCACTCTCTCTTTCTCTCTCAAATAAATTTAAAAAAAAAAAAAAGACTAATGTGGGTAAAATCCACATTTCTACTGGTAATACTGGAGTGAGCCTGGCTAACAGGCCATCTATGGGGTAATATCTGAGTGAGTGGCTAATGGTCTTTGTGGGTAACTTCTGACTGTCTGGGCAATAGCCAGCTAACTCTGTATGGATAACAACATCCAGATGAGCAAGGCCAATTCTTGCACCTGTGCTCTCAATCACTTCATGTTCTGCTTTCTCAGGGTCCCCTGCTCTATTGACTATCCCTGCTCTCTGCTGTACCTTCAAAAGTCTTCCTCCCTCTTGGCCCATTCTGCATCAACATTTTAAAAAGACTCTTGCTTCTACTGTGTGTGTGCACACACCTCCCCCAAAGACAGTTCCCCCACCTCACACACCATTCCTCAACCCCATGCTATTTCTAGCACTATCCTATTTTTTCTTTGCTTCTCTCTCTCTCTACCAAACTTCTGGAAAGTTTTGTCTACACACCCTGGTTCACTTCTCAGAACCCCTCCCCTACTGTCCCAAACTTCAACCTACTGTAGCCAGACCTTGATACCCATAACTCCTCCTCAATAGGAGATCCTTGTTACTGGATCTGAAGGATGCTGTTCTGACCTTATTCGACTTACATCAGCAGCATTTGACATCTCTTATCCCACCTTGCTTGAAATCTTTTCCTTGTCTTCTTGTCTCTCTGATGGCTTCATCATGGACTCTCCTTCCTTCACTGGCTTTTAAATATGAGTTTTCTTCAGGATCCTGCCCTAGAACCTCTTTTCTTTTCATCCTGCACAGTCTTTGCATGATTTTATCTATTCCTGTGCCTTCCATTACCTCCTGAAGGCAAAGACCTTTTAGGTCTGCATTTCCAGCTGGTACCTCTCCCCTAAATTCCTACCACCAGATTTGACAGCTCACTGGCCAACCCCACCTGGGTATCTCACCAGCATTTAAATTCAGCAGGTTCCAAATTGAATTTATAATCTTTTCCTTCAAACCTGGTTTCTATTCCTTTGTTCATTTTCTCAGGATATAGCACCAACATCCATCCAATTGTCCAAGCCAGAGACCGAGATGTCATTCCTTGACCTCTTCCTCCCTCTCTGTTTCTAATGAATCACCACGTTCTGTTGTTTCCACTTCCAGAAGTGCCTCTCAAATCTACCCACTTCTCTCCATCCCCACTGCGAATACCTTAGTCTAAGCCCATGTCATCTTTCACCAGAGTAATATAAACTGTCCCCCCAACCCCCACCTTTCATGTCTTCTACTCCAATCCTTCCTCTTCACTACAAAACGAATCCAGGCTGTACTACAGAGCCTTTCAGCAGTTGCCATCGCCCTCTGGATAAAAATCCACTCTCCTGGGATGCCTGGGTGGCTCAGTCCATTATGCAGTTAAGCGTCTGTCTTTGGCTCAGGTCATGATTTCAGGGTCCTGGGATTGAGCCCCTGAGTCGTTGGGCTCCCTGCTCAGTGGGGAGTCTGCTTCTCCCTCTCTGCCCCTCCACCTAGCTCGTGCTCACTCTCTCAAACAAATAAAATCTTAAAAAATAATCCACACTCCTGAGCCAGGCCTATGAAGCTCTTTGTAAACCCTCTAGGCTGGTCTTCACCCTGAGTGTTCCTTTTTCCTCTCTTATGGTGTGTGTATTTCAAGCTGACACACTGAACAGAAGTACCACAGATTTAAACTTCGGGTGCTTAATCACACTGATCACACTGTTCCTCTGCTTAGAATGCTTTTGGCCATTCTGGCCCCTTCACGTATCTGGCTCTCCCTCATCTTTTTTTATTTTTATTCAGTTATTCCTCAGGAGGCCAACTTTGATTCCCACGGCTAAGCTAGGCTAGGCTAGGGCTCCTTTTCTTTGTTCCCACAGCCTTCCTAAGGCACAATCCCACTTTGTGCTTCAATTCCCTGCTTACTTGTCTGTCTCTCCCACTAAACTGTGAGCTCCATGAAATAGGAACTGTTCGTTTTGGTACCTAGCACTACCTCTGGTTCAATAAATATTTGTTGAATGAAAGAATCTAAGTGAGAGTGTGTAACAACTGGTCTGAGAAAACATACATCTGTGGGGTAAATACTCAAGTTAAAATGTATTCCCATTTTCCCTTCTTGAACATGGAATAATTTCCTTATGCTCAGCACTGCTCTATCTCTTGGAATCCCCCTCCTTCCTTTTCTGCCTACTGAACTCCCAACTTCAAGACTCAGCTCTGGGTTCCCTCATCTAGGACATTCTTGGATTCCATCTCCTTTGGGTGCCCACAATTCAGACCCTCTCCTGGGACTTCTCATGCTGTTATTTTCCCACTGGTTTGTCTACCCTTTGCACTTGACTATGGACAGATGAGGGTCTAGACTGGGTCTCTTTCATTCCTGTGTCCCCAGCACTTAGCCCAGCTACAACAGTAGGTGTCCAGAAGACATTTAAGGAAAGAAAAGGTGCAGGAAGAGAAAACATATATTGTGAGCTGGGTTATCAAGAAAATGCGGCTGTTGGCCCGTGGGAGGCGTGAAAGTCATTTTGGGGACTGAGTAAGTGGAAGAAGTGGGGGTGCGGGGGAGATGGTGGCACAAGGGATAGGAGACAAAGGGCAAAGCCAGCCAGGCTCTAAGAGGAAGAAACCTCAGGAGGGGCAGGTTGGAGAAGGGGCTTGGAAGGGACTTGATGGAAAGAGAGAGGGGACAGTGCCTTGATTAGAATTCCTACCTGGGGAGGCAGGAGGATTTGAGGAGGAGTGAAATGGAGACAGGCGGCTCTAGGGAGCAGCCCCCACTATGCAGCCTGACTCAGGTTTGAGGATCTCTTTTGGGAAGGCTGGGGGTTGGGATGGGGGACACTGGAGATTATAACTCTAACTTCCCATTTAAGCCTTCCATAGTGCTCCCTCCCTCAACTAGCCCTCTTCTTTTCCCCAGTCTTGCCTTCTTTCTTTCCTTCTCCATTATGGCTCTGTGAACTGAATTTAAAAAGAACAGAGACCTGGAGGATAGGCAAGAGGAGGTCCTTGCTTCCTGACCGCCTGTGTCTAGAAGGGGGCTCTGTGTTGGGGAGGGGGCTGTGTTCGGGGGTGACCATGAGGTCTGGATGCGGCCCGGAGACCAGGGCGTGAAGGGGTTCTTATTAGGTGGTGTGAAGCTGTGATGGAGTTTTTATGAGCCATGGGGTGGGGGTTGGGGGGAGGGCAGAATTGTTGGTGGAGCTGTTTGGGGACTGAGAGGGTGTACTGTGAGGGGATGGTGTAGGCGTTTGAGGAGGCAGTGGGGGCCTCTATCAGTGTGGGGTGCAGCGAGAAGGACTGGTGGAGGGGGTTGAGGGGGTCACCCACCTCGTGTCCCGGCTCCGCGGATGCGAGGGGGCTCGCAGCTGAGGTTGCCCGCACCGCTGCTGTTGAGGAGGGGCCCCCCCGGGCGGCACAGGGAATCCCCCGGCCCGGTTCCGGACCCCTGCGCGCTCCGGTTCATCCTTAGCAGCTCCATGGCCCCGGCCCAGCCACCGCCTCCCTCGGCTCAGCCGGGCGGGCTCCCGCTGCGGCTCCACCTGCTCCCGCCGCCTTTCGGGCGGAGGCTCCCGCCCCGCCTGGTCCCCGCCCCCAACCTTGGCCCCTGCCCCACAGCTCCTCCTCTGTTAGCCCTGCCTAGGCTCGCCTCCCTCCCAGGCTCGCCTCCCTCCCAGGCTCGTACGCCTCGGTCCCGCCAGGTGACTCTCCGCCCCCCTCCCACGCTCAGGACATCCACGCTCCCCCTACCCACTGGGACTGGCCCTTAGGCTCGCTCCCTCCCTCCTCTCTCCGGTCTTCTCTTAGAGATTTCCTTCCCGCCTACTCCCCTTCACCACCGTCCGGGTTTGGCGGAATTCTTGGGAGTGTGTGTGTGTGTGTGCGCGCGCGCGCGCGTGTGTGTGTGTGTGTACGCGCGTGTGCGCCTGTGTTGGCGAGGGTAGCGGTGAGGGTTACGAGTGGATGGAGGTGTGGCGGGGAGGGAGGTTGCGGGGTGGGGGGAGTAGGGTGAGAGGGGTTGGGTGGGGCGCGGCTGCCGTGGGATCTAGCATTTTTACCTGGTGGGTCAGGGGACGTGGAGGTGGCCTTTAACTCTGTGGCATCAGCCGCGGGTTACTGTACTATGCCGCAGTGGCTCCAGCGACCGCGACACTATCGCTACAGAGTTCGCAGTATCTCCTCGCCAAGGGGCTGTAGTAGTCCCTGCATCTGCTCCCACACCCTCCACCTCCTACCTCAGGGCTCAACATCCAGGCTTCCACCCAAAGCTCCCAAGGAACCCTCCAGAGCGGGCAAGGACGGTGAGGGGGGTGGTGGCGGCGGGCAGCATTTGTCCTCTGGGAATCTTGGCGCGCAAAAGGGCTGCGCGGAGGAAGAGTCTGACTTGGGTGTGAGGGCGGCAGGGGTAGCGAGAGAACTGCTTAGAAAAAACAGGGGAGGGGTGTGCTGATGGTGGGGTTTGATTCCAATCCTGGCCCAGCACTGACACGAGAAGGAAGGAGGCGTCTGGCTCTCCTGGTCTCCAGGCAGCGCCCACCCACACCGACAGGCTGACGCTCCCTGTTTGCTCTCCGTTCAGGTGGAGCAGCCTGTGTGGGGCGTCAGGTTCCCATGAGAGGGGACCGGAAGGGGGGCCAGATCACTGTGGTGCAGCAGGAGCAAAGCTTAACGGGGCATGCACTGGACTCAGATGGTGGGTTCAGTTCCTCTGGCAGGACATGCCTCAGCTTATATTTCAGCCCTGCTGGCTATCCATTCTCCTCTATTCCGAGAAAACTCCAACATGACCTTGAAATTCCACTCTCTTGCCCCTAGCAGTATCTGCTGGAGGTGGGGGCCTCAGTCAAAGAGCAGATCAGATTGTGAATGAGGTTTGAGTTTATGGGGAATTCAGAGAGCCCTATCCAGTTTGTCTTTGAGAGAGGACCAGTTCCAGATAGCACTGAGTTTATAGGGGCTGGGGCACTGAAGGAGGATTTAAGCCTGGGGTAGGTGGGGATGTTGTCACCTGTCTCCCCCCATGCCCTCTCCTGGCACTGCCTGCCTTCCCTGTCAGAGTGCCATGGACCAGAAGAGCCTGATTTGCTGTTTGTTCAGCTCCAGCACAGGTGGCATCTCAGATAACCTGCTGGACTTTTCCCACATTGGATGACGGTGGGTTGTGGGGGCGGGGAGCAAAGGAAATGTCAGAGAGAGAGAGGAGTGGAAATAGGAGTAGACGGGCATTCACTTATTCAGCAAAGTATGTGCCAGCTATAGGGCTGTGTACTAGTTGTCTGATACATCCCATGCCCAAGTAGCTCCCACTCTCCTGGGGGAAAGTGACAGGTAAGCCAATGATTATGTGGATCTGCGAAGATACACAAGTCAGAAATTTAGGAATCAGCCTGGCTGCCTTACTCCTTTAGGTGCCTTCACCTGGAACAGAGGCTCTGACAAAAAGCCCGGACTTCCCTCTCCAAATACGAGGGATTTATTCTGCAGCTGCCAAGAAGCTTCAGGAAGTCAGCCCTCAACTGCCAGCCCCTTGGGGAGCTGGCTGAGCCAAGGGATGCCTGCTCAGGCAACGTCCTGTTCTCTTCCTAAGGCATCCTGCATCCAGTGACTAGCTCAGCACAGACGCACAAAGGTTCAGCCTCCTCACCCCAACAGAGGACAGCTCTGAAAGATGTGTGTAGCTCCCCAGAAAGAATCACTGCCCCGCTTCTCCCTTCACTCCATCCTTCTTTCATCCTTGCTCTTACACAGGTGTTGACTCTAGGAGCACTCCTTAGTAAACATCCTCCCCAGTAATCTCTGTCTCAGACTCTGCTTCCTGGGGAACAGAGCTGCCTCCCTCCCACAGTCAATCCATCATGAAGTCCTGTTGATTTTAGCCACCAAGTGTTCCTCGAATCGGTCTGCTAACATCTGTGCCGGCATTTCCCACTGTTTCTTGCACGGCTCTCCTAGCTTCTTATGGTCCACCACCTTTTACTGATGGCCCCTTACATCCATCCTCCACCTTAAAGTCAGAGTGATATGTGCAGAACACAAACCTGATTGTGCCACTCTTCAGACCTTTGCTTTGGGGATAGAGAAAACCTTTTCACAGTCTCTGAAGCCTGTGTGGTCTGGCTCCTACTGACCTCTCTAACCACCTTCTTTCAAGTCCCTGTGTTCTTGTTCTCTTCCCTGTAGACACACTGGTCTTTCTTTAGTCCATTTGTGTTGTTGTTGTTGTTGTTGGATATATTCCGCCAGTTACGTGGCTGTTGCACATGGTCTCTGGGAACTTTCCTTCCTTATCTAATTAACTCTTGCTCATCATTCTCATCTCAGCTCAAGATATCAGCACTTCTCAGGGATGTTTTTCCTGGCTTCTGCTCCTGTGTGGCGGGTGGAATTATGAAATGGCACCAAAGGATTCTCAGTCTTGTACAATCTCCTTCCCTAGAGTGTGGGTAGAACCTGTAAATATGATGAGATGCTACTTTCACGATCTTGTTATATAACCAAACAGATTTTGCAGATGTAGTTAATGTTACTAATCAGTTGGCTTGAAGAGGGCGGAGACCACATGGCAAGGAATCCAAGGGCTGTGGCTGGTTTGAGGAAGGGGCAGGGAGCAGAGCGGGTACCTGAATGTGGGCTCTGGCTCATAACAGCCTCTGGTTGACAGCCAGCCAGAAAACAGGGCCTTTAGTCTTATGCCCACATGGAACTAGATTCTGCTAGTGACAAGAATGAGCTTAGAAGCAGGTATTTCCCCGCCCTCCGGAGAACCTAGAAAAGAATTTCACCTGGCTGACATCTTGACCTCAGCCTGGTGACACCCTGAGCAGAGGACCCAGCCATACTGTGCCAGACTTCTGGTCCACATGCCTGCGACCTACTAAGTGAATGTTGTCTTAAGCTTCCAAATTCATGGTAATTTGTTGTAGTAGCAATAGAAAGCAAACACACCCCTCGGTTGCAGGAAGTAGCAAATACAGACCCTTACAAGCTGCGCGAGGAAGAAGTGGAAGCTCTGGAAATTTGTTAAGATTTAGAAAGATTTGGAGTAACTGCTATGGCAGCTGGTGTGGAGAGCAGCTTGAGGGGTTGGACCAGTTGAGAGTCCATGATGTAACTCAGGTGACAGATGATAGCGGCTTGGTTTAAAGTCACGGAGGCAGTGGGGAAGATGGATTCTGGAGCTATTTAGGGGGTAGACAGAATTTAGAGGTTGCTTCCATGTGGAGGGTGAGGGAGAAGGATGGGATTAAGATGAATAAGGTTTCTGGTACTTGGATAGGAACTGTTTGGTGATCACCTACTCTGTTCAAAGCACATTACTTTTAATCCTCACCAAGAACTATACATCTCAGTCCAATATGACTGATCACTATTTTAGCTGAAAAACCTGTGGCTCAGAGAGAGGAGATTTAAGTAACTTGCCCAAAGCCACAAAACTACTAGGTGAAAAAATGACAATTCAAAGCCAGGGATTTTGGACATCAGAATTCAGGTGCTTATACAATGATGTTTCCAGGAATGAGCAGAAGTTTTACTAAATTTCTCTGATCACTTTTTTCTCTTATTTTACACAATAGTTTTTCCAATGTTTGTGGACTTGTAAAATCTCTCATGTCATCTCCACCCCTCTCCCCCAGCCATTACAACTCACGCATACCATCCTTCACTCACAATAAATAACCCAGCCTCCCACTTCATAGAGAAAATAGTAACCATCGGACAGTAACTCCCACCAGTGAATCTGTTGCATTTTGGACATGGTAAATTTCAGATGCTTATTAGACATTCAAGTAGGAATTCCAGTAGGAAGCTGAATATACCGGTTGCATAGGAAGTAATGCAAACCGTAGAATTAATGAGAGTGTGTTAAATAAAAAGAAATGAGGAACCAGGTCAGACATCTGGAAAAACCATATTTAAAGGCTGGATAGAGAAAGTCCCTCCTGGGAAAGAGACCAAGAGGAGTAGACCTGACAGCTGGGAGGAAAACAAGGGGAGCAAGTCATCATAAAAAAAAGGGGGGGGAAACAAAAGAGAAAGGAGAAAGGGGTGGAGAGGGAGAAAGGGAGAGAAGAAGAGAAAGGGGAGAGGGACAGAGAGAGAGAGAGAGAATTTAATTAGTTTCTAATGAAAGATTCCTGAGAAGGCAGGAAAGTATGGAATCCAGAGCACATGTGGAAGATTCTAGGTTTTGATAGGAGTAGAGACTCAACTGTAAGAGGAAGTTAGAAGAGAATAATTATAGGTGAAAATAAGTCACGACTGACCAGCTAGCAATTATTATTTCCTAGACGCCCTGGCGGCTCAGTGTGGCTTTATGACCATGTTCTGGACAGTGGCTGTGGGTAAAAGTGTTATAGGAGAGGACTGGACTGTTTCTGCCTCCTTGCCCTTTCATGTGGGTTGAACGTGAATGTGAGGGTAAGCCATCTTCAGTCATATCACTAGTGATGGCAGAGTGATAAGGTGGTGGGAGTAGGGTCTCCAATGCTCACGCTGTTTTACTACCCCAGGGTCTCTTGTATGAAGAAGAAACTGCTTCTATTTTCATAGCAACTTGTTTTATATCTTAATTAACATAGGAGGTGCATAGATTTCATGGGAGCTGCTGTCTTATGTTTTCTATTTTCTCCGTGAAGTTGGAGATCTGGTTATCAGTGAGTGGTGTGTGTGTATGTGTCTGTGTGTGTGTGTGAGTGGACATGACTGAAATTTTAGTAGTTAGGATGGTTTAAGAAAACTGTATAAAATGGGAAAGGGGAAGTGGATGCTAGAGGAATGTAGCAAGACAACTAGGAAAGTGTTGAGGACCCACTTAGGAGTTGGTGCCCATGAATTTCTAGTGGTATCAGTTTCTCCAGTGGAGCTCAGATAGTTGGATGCAAGCATGGAGACTGTTGAATGCTCAGTTCATCCAAAGTTGAGATTTTGCCAGTGGGTGGAAGTGAAAAACAAAGGGATAAGGGCAAAATAATGGGCCATGAAATCTCAGCTGGACACAGAGAAGACAACTACGAGGTAGGTGAGTAATAAGTAGGCTTCAGAAGGTGGAGCAGTGTGAAAGGGAAGAGAGTAGTGCAAAGATCATATCGAGGAGTGTCAAGGAGCAGGGGTGTCCTGAGAGTGAAGAAGCAGCATTGGTGAGCACAGGGGACCCCAAATCTGTGCACTGAGCTATGAAAGGAAAAGGAGCCACTCCTTTCTACAGAGGGTGTACCATCCTTACAGGTCTGCTGGTTTTAGTTAACATGGGAGCTGGGAGAAGGTTCAAAGAAGCTGATGTTGGGAAAGGGTTACAGAGGGGGAAACTCCTCCGAGAAGCTTTCCTGGGTTAGGTGCCTCTACTACGTACTTCCATAACATCTTGTACCTGTCTTTATGGCACTTCTAATTGTCCTTTTGTTTACCTATATTCCAGGGCTCTGGCTCCTGTCATTTTCTCCAACAGGGTCTCAAACCACTCTCCACATTATTCTCTTTACCTGTTTGCTCTCTTTATGCTTAAGGAGCCTTGAATTGCTTATAGTTTCATGGTGCATTCCATGTTGTCCATCGCCCTCATACCTTGCTCATACTGTCCCCTGTAACTAAATTCACACGGGCAATGGAGAGATGAGGGCCAAGAGGTGGTGGATATAGATTGTTTCAAGAAGATGGTTTATAAGAGGAAAAAAACCCAAGTAAGGGGTAAAGTGGAGAATGGGGAATACTATGAACAGAGGAGGGTAAAAATGAGGGGCTAAGAGGGTGGAAGATCATTTCTGAAAATCAGGAAATTCCATCGATGCCAGGGATTAACTCAGCCTTTAGGGAGAATGGGATTGCTCAGGATCAGGAAATAGGGGACCTTGGATCAAAGCAAGGAGGGAACTGCAAAGTCCGTATGGGTGGCCAGAGGAAAGAGATCTTGACCCTCATCCTGGAACAAGTCAGAAACCTAAGAGGTCAAGGAACCAAGGGCAGGATATCCTTGCAGAAGGCCAAGCTCAGTTCTGAGGGAAATTGCTTTTTTGATTCAAGCCTTGACCTGCCAAGGTTGTCATGTTTTTTGGTGTGTGTGTGTGTGTGTGTGTGTGTGTGTGTGTGTGTGTGTGTATGTGTGTTTGAAGGGGAGTGCTGGCCCACCTCCCTTGACTCATATCTAGAATAATTTACCTTTCCCTTGGGGAAGTCTCAATCACCTAGCTACTGCCACACCAGCTCAAGTGTGGGCACATGATCCTTCTTTCAATATTCTGTATCACCACTGAGATAAGAGGGGAACGTTTAAACAACACTTCAGTAAATGTTCTAGGGAAACAACTAGAGAGGGGAGAATATAGTGCCTAATGTGCAGTCAGATAACCTGCTTTATGAGGGACTGCTTCTTCTAGGGGTCTTGCAGCTCCACCAAATATCAGTGCTTTATCTGGGAAACCCAGTACTCACACACACACACACACACACACACACACACACACACACACACCACACACACACACACACACACACACACAGTGGTGTGAGGGTCATGGATGGGCTCTGCCTCCAGTGCCTCTGACTCTGACCCACACACACAGATTGGATCCAGTGCCAGGAGAGGAGCCAGTCACAGTGTAGTCCTTGGGGTCCCCACTTGCCCACTGGCTCAGCTCCTCCCTCTGGGGCTCTCTGGGCTGCCTTCTCTCCACATCCTTCAAGGCCTCTTGTCTGCCTTTCTGTGATGTGCAGCTCTGTTTCTGTGCTGAGCTCCTGCCCACACACTCCCTGCCCACGTTGGAGACTCTTGTCTTGGAATAAGTAAAGGGGCACAAGCTCTGTAGACAGACGCGCTGTAGCCAGAGCAGGCAAGGATGTTGGTCAGAGGAAAGCGACCCGGGAAAGGACCCCCTTCCAGAGCCTGAGGCTTGTGCTGGGGAGAGCTGAGCTCACACATGGGGGCTGGCTCTCACTCACGGCCGCTTGGCCTCAGACATGGGCTCTCCCAGGTAGGCCAAGAGGGGCCTGGATCTTTCAGGTCAGGGCCTCACTTGAAAGCTCAAAAAGCCACAGGAAGCCTCATTCAGGAAGTCACCAGAGAGAGGGCGTCCATGAACGCACCCAAGCTACAAGCCTGCGGGGCCCTGTGGCACCTGTTGGCGAACAGCAAGATTGAGGACAACAAGCCAAGATACTGAAACTGGAAAGGCAATGCCAGACACAGAGAGGGCCCGTGCGCACTCGACGAAGAGCGCGAGGATTTTTTTAAGCTGCCGGGGAGGGCAGTCCTGAATGCTCTCAGCTCTTTGGTAGTGCTGCTCCCACCAGGGCTGCCTCAGGCCCTGACTTGGCACAACTTCCTCTGCAACGGCTGTTGGCGTCATCACCGCTGCATTTTAGTCTTTGCTAAAAAATCAAGAGTGTTTACAGGCCAGTTGAGACCACGATTCTGTCCCTAAGATTCCATTTCTCCTTGTCCCTAAGATTCTAGTTCTCCCAGCTTTACAAGGCCTAGGCAGGAGGTAGAAGGAGGGAGGGAATGGGAGCCCTGTGCCCTCTGCTGGCCAGACCTGGCATTGCCTGGACAGGCCGGAGGCCCAGAGCTACTGGGCAGGGCCAGATCACCTCAAAGGCACAACCCGGGCTAGAGGGGTAGGAATAACCAGCATAGCTACCATTCACTGTAAGCAGTTGCTACTTGTCAGGCATTGGCAGGCAGTTTACAGTCATTATCTCATTTACATTTTAATTCTCCAAGCATTTCTTTCAACAACCCTGAAAGATTGTGTAGGAGGCTGAGAGTCCCCCAGCTAGTAAGTGATATTTCAGAACTAAAATCTGACTCGGATTGGCTCCAAGCTCTTTCCCATCTGTTGTGCTTTTAGGCCAGCCTCATACTTACCCTGACTTGGGGCTCGACTCTGACCCCAGCTCTAACCTGGCTTAACCATCCTTCTCTGATCTGAGCCTCAAGGCAAACACTAGCTTTAGCCTCAAGCTAGAATCCACCCAACTTGCCTCCGGCTCCTGGCACCTAGTGTTTGCGCTGGATCTGTCTTTGGGTTGGATGGCCCTTCTCCCTATGAATCTGATTTCCTCCCAAGCTTGATACTTAATTTCCATCTGTCTCTTGGGCGAGCAGCCAAACTCTCAGAAAGAAAAAGATGAAGTAGGGAGGCGGAAAAACCCTCTGTAAGTGTATGTGTGTGTGAGGGGGGAGGTGGGGACGGGGGTGGATGGGTGTAGCTAACTGGGAACATTGAGGAGGAGTGTACGTCTCAAATCTTAGCCAGGCGGATGTGTCCTGAGATCAGTGATCCCAGGAGATACGTGGGTGAGGCCCTAGGCCCTGTGCGCGGGAGAAGAGCTAAGCTGGAAGCAGCTGGGCTCTCAGCAGCAGGGCCCTTGGATAGTTCTTGTAGGACAATTATAGCTCACCCCTATAGGAGTCTAGAAGCCCCTCCAAAGCTTCTGCCCTCCTCCCACAGGTGCATGGGTGCAGATGGGAGAGCTGCTTCCTGCCATTCTGCTCCAGAGCACTGGGTGGTGCTTTGTCTTTGGCCACAGCCCTGAGATCAGCATTTCAGCACTTCGGGCAGGCTGGCTGGTGAATCCTGAGATTTGCTCTGCACTACTGGCTTCTTCTCCCCTGGCCACCCCCTTTACTGCTTGCAACAGTCTTTAAGAGAGGTAGGAGCTTGCCTGGCTTCAGCCGCAGCTGAGGGGTCCCTTTACTTACCTCCCTGAAAGAAACAGTAAGGCAGACCTAAGTTTTATTCCATGTGACTTGGGACCCCTGTTGGATTGGGCAAATTATCTAGTCTCCCAGAGCCTTGGTTTCCTCATTTTAAAATGGGGCAGTAGTAGCATCTTTCTCATGTACTTGTGAGAATTTATTGAGACAATGCACGTAACCCAGGACCTGGCATTAAATAGCTTTCCAGGAGTCATATCTAATATTTTTAGTTGCTCTCTGGACTTAAGTTTCTGATTTGGAAAGATAAGCATCATAATAATTTAAGCTTCCTAACGTTGTTATAAAGGATAATGAGGTAATGTACAAGACAGCAGTTATGGATGATTCCATAACAGTATGTAAAAAAATGGGACCTTTCCTTGGTTCCCTAAATCAGATAATTGTCATCTAAGCTTCTAACCGCTCACCTTATGGGAAATTTAAGCTCATTTTATGTTTGCTGGCTTTCTTTCACTCTCTTTTCCCACAATTAGCGTCTTGCAAAAAGGGTCTCCATGGGTTTTATGTTGAACAGGGTGTCTGGCGGAGAGGAAGGCCTGTTCTTGGAGACCAGGCTGGGTTATGGGGATATACACCCTGCTCAAGCCTGTGCTCTCCCCGAGGTGGCGCTGCTCTGGGACTCCAGTGTCAGTTTGAGCCAGGGTAATCTTCCTCTCCTTTCCAGAGACTCAATTCAAAGTGGTCCCTATCCTGGGCCCCCTGTGAAAGTGAGGTCCAGGCTATTTTCCTCCCCACAAACCCTGTGATAGGTAGAATTTGGCTCCTATTACCTTGCCCTCTGCTGTTATTCCTGTGATTATGGCAAAAAAACAAAACAAAACAAAACCAAAAAACCCACTTTGTGGATGTAAATAAGATTAATAATCAGCTGACCTTAAAGTACAGAGATTATCCTGTTTTATCTAGGTAGACCTAATCTAACCACAGGAGCTCTAAAAGGCAGAGATCTTTCTCAGCCTTGTAACAGAAGGGGAAGTAAGAGATTTGAAGAATGAGAAATATTTCACAACAACTTTGTTGGCTTGAAGATAAAGAGGCCTCAGTTTTACAACCAAAAGGAATTGTATTCTTCTAATAACCTCAATGATCCTGGAAGCAGATTTTTCCCCAGAGGCTCCAGAAAAGAGGCCAGCTCATCCAACACCTTGATTTTGGCCTTAGAGGTCCTGAATCGAGGGCCTAGTTGTGCCCACTGGGCCAGAATTTCTGACTCATAGAATTGTGAAATTATAAAAGGGTTCTGTTTTAAGCTGTTAAACTCATGTTTATATGAAACATGTTACAGCAGCAAAAGAAAATTAATACAATACTCAAGAATCCCATTCCTTTTCTTAGTCTTGGGGAATCTCCCCCAGGTTCAGAAGCTTCTGCTTCTTTAACTCTAAGGCCTCACAGACAATTCACCTAGAACCCCTGGTTGTCACAAACAAAAATTAGAGTAGAGAGTTCCTGAAAATTTCTAGATTTGACTCTGTAGTTCAGAAAGCTGTGTGGCTCAATCGGCTAAGAGTCCGCGACTCTTGATCTCAGCTCATGTCTTGATCTGGGGGTTGTGAGTTCAAGTCCTGCTTTGGGCTCCTTGGTGGGCATGGGGCCTACTTAAAAAAAAAAAATGCTATAAGTCTAGGAGATACAAAGATTTAGGTACTTTCTTATGCTGGGAGGAGGGATGAAATGAACAAAACCTAAATGAATATTTCGATAAAGTTTCCTGCCGCATATGTAAGTACTTAGCCTAGTACTTAATACACAGTAACTAATATTAATGTTAATATTCTTCCCATTCTGCCTGTCCTGACCTAACTCTACCCAGTTTGATCCCAAATTATCAAAACAGTGCCTGTCATGCAGTGATGGGAATCACTCCAGCACTAGAGGACTCCGGCATGGAGTTGCTGATATTCAAGATGTCTTCTGGCATGTGGGCTCTCAGAGGAATTCCTCTCATGAGGAATCCTCCTCATCCTGGAACTGCAGAGGCAGAGCTAGATGCACCTCTGGCCCCAGAAGAGTTTTGTTTCTGCATCCAGGACAGGGCAGATGGCCTTGTGTTGTAGACCAGGATTCTTTGGGGGTAGCAGGAGCCTCCTATTCTGAGAGAGCCTTCTCTTGGGACAGGTGTGCATGTTGTAGTGTGTCAATGGAAAGCTTATTCTCAGCTCCCTGAACCCATCAGGTACCACAAAAATGGCCTGTATAACATACCCACCCATTCTAGCTCAACATAATTGGAGGGCAGAGACGGTAGGAAAATCCCTTAAGAAATCAACACACATCTTTCTCCAACGTTGGGCCTTTATCTGTCTCGACTCCCATCTCTTTGGTTGCCAGATATCTTTTGTAGGACATACACTGTGTCAGGTACACTTTTGGCCCTGAGGAGACAAAGATGAACAAGACAGACTGAATGCCAGCCCTCATATTTTATGAGGAAGAGATCGCAAGTAACCACATCTTTTTAAATGAATTAATGTACAGTGATCCTTTTTTTTTTTTTTAAAGATTTTTATTTATTTATTTGACACAGAGAGAGTGATCACAAGTAGGCAGAGAGGCAGGCAGAGAGAGAGGGGGAAGAAGGCTCCCTGCTGAGCAGAGAGCCTGATGTGGGGCTCGATCTCAGGACCCTGAGATCATGACCTGAGCCGAAGGCAGAGGCTTTAACCCACTGAGCCACCCAGGTGCCCCCGTACAGTGATCCTTGTAGTACCTCCTGATGCCTGGACCCCAGCCACAGCCTCAGTTCCTTCCCCAGTCTTTCATGTCTGGGTGCATCTATGTCGCCTGCATCCACCGTATCCAAAAGGATCTGTCCTTAGTTTTGAGGACACCAACAGTTCTGGAGGAATGTCTCCATGACTACATACCAGCAGATACTCCCACACATCCTGCCTGACAGCACTGAGGGCCCGACCCTTCCTTCTTTTGCACTACCTGTAATCATCGTTCTTGATATTCAGTAATTGATGATTTGGCATCTTGAAATCATGGGCCAACCTGATCACCAGAGTTGTTTACATCTCCTCTGTGGTCTTGCTTTCATGGGTTCTTGAAAATCATATTATGAGCTCTCCAACCACACGCTCCCAGATCTTTGCTTCCTGCCCAGGAGGGGATGTCCCCACCTAAAACCTTTATGGCACTAGCGTAATAAGAGATTTTTTTGCCCATGCTTTCCCCTTGCTCCTTCTCCTTCCTCATTGTGCTTCCCTGTGTGGCCCTGCATGGGGGTATGTCCCTTCCTCTTGGGGACCATTAAGTAATAAATTCTTCATTCAATGACATTGACTTCTATGTGTCATCACTCAGCCATATTGATCAATTAAATCCAAGGTACATTTTATTTTTTCATTTTTATTTTATTCCAAGGTACATTTTAAAATGCCACCTGGCACAGCCTAGACCAAAGACTGGCCAGGCCCTGGAGGAGCTAAAGTTGTGACCAGGGTGAATATGATTCGGAGATGATATGAGATTTGTCCCCAGAGACCCCCACAATACTTGCTTTTCCCCAAGCCTGCAGACCTCCCTCCAAGTATTCCAAAGTTACTTAAAAACTCCCCAAACACTGATCTCCCATTGTTCCCAACCAGGATGTTCCCCTCTACCTTGTCTCTATCCACCACCACTCTATATTTTGAAACACCATGTAGAGGGAGGGATGGATTTCTGGCAGCACCAAAGCCAGCTCTAACAACTGACAGGGTAGAGCAGGGCCAGGTGAGTGGCCCTGTGAACTCTTCTCCCCTTGAAATCAGTCCCGAACATGGGGCAGCCCTAGCCCCAGGCTCCAGGGCTGGACCAGAGGAAGGAGGAAGGAGCAGAGGTATCTGCTCTGGTCCACTAAGCTAGGTCAAATCACCCAGAGTTCACACAGTTAAGGATACACATTCTGGAATGAAATATAATGGTCAGTGTGTATATATGAAGATATCTGTGAAAGCATGTGTATACTTACAACAGTGTGATGTTAACTGATAACCCAGCTTTGCCTTGGCTCAGCACTGATTCTCATCATGCTCCCCAATTGCTTTGAATCAAACCTGCCAGCTGCTACACAGCCCATGCCCCTCACTCTGTGAGTCAGAATTCAGACAGAATTCATCCTGGCTCACCATTGGCTTCCCGTTTTCCTGTCACTCCCATAAATGCTTAAGGAGGAAGCAAATACTTTATTGAAGTGCAATGGGCAGGCTACATTTGTGAACTTCCCATATGGGAGGCACTTAAAGGATATCCTGGAAGAAGAAGGCTCTGGGTATGTTTCTGTGCATTCACAAGTGTGTGCACATCTGTGGAGGGCATCTGTGTGTCTAGAATGTGTGAGTCTCCGTATATGGGTCTTTATAAGGTGCATGAATGAATGTGTACATGTTATGTGGGTTTAAGACATACCTACGTTTGTGAGAAAGCATATGTGTCCTGAAAATGGAAACTGCAGAGTATTTTACATGGAATGCAGCTTTGGGTGCAGTGTGTATATATACAACTGTGTGTGTGTGCATGTGTTTGTACGTGTGTGCACGTGCTGGGGAATGGGAGACGAATGGGTGCTATACTCCTATACCTCTGGGTGCGCATCTACACCTGCAGTTCATTCCCATCTCTGTACCTAGCAGACAGGTTGGCAGAGTTTCTGCGGGCAGGTTTTCCTACAACTCTGGATTCCCTTGGAGGAATCCAGGGGCTAGGAATGGGTCACTTTGGGTCTGAGGGTTCCTCCTGGCCAGTCCTGCCCTCTCCGCCCTGAGAAGGTCCCTCCCCAGGCTCACCCTCATCATCAGCTTCAGCCAGGTCCTCGGGCATTGGCCACTCTCGAGTCTGCCACTCCAGCCTTTCGATGCGGTAAGCGATCTTGAGTGCGCTGGACTCCAGCTCGGCCAGAAGGCGAGCAAACTTGGTCTGTAGATCGTCGAGTTGCTGGTCAAGGCCTCGCAGGCGGGACTCTGTGGCTTCCTGGAGGGCGATCTCAGCTGCCTCAGCATTTACGTCCAACTTGTTCATTTTGAGCAGGATCTCCCGGCCCTTTTCCTCCATGACGACCTGGGCCTGGGGGTACTCGCTCAGGACTTCCCGCAGGTCCTCTTTGCTCAGGCAGAACAGGTCTGAGTACCCTAGACTCTTGATGTTGGCTGTGCGGCGGTTCCCAGACATGTTTCCTGTGGCCCACGGGCAGACACATGGGAGGACAGTTAGTCAGGAGAGGTGTGAGAGGGTTTTTCACTCCTGAAAGGACCCCCACCTCCATATCTGTGCTTTGGGGCCTCTCTTTCTGCTTCATTAATTCTTTCATTCAGTAGCAATGTGACTGGGGGGGTAATGGTGATCTGCCTGCCAGAATTCACAGGGTATAGGCAATAGGCATTTAACGGGATAGTTACAAGACAGTGTAGCTGGTACAGTGGAGTCCTATGCATCCAGTGCTGTGGGAAGATAGGTAAAGAGCCCCTAACAAAAAAGAGGCTCCAAAGCTTGGAGGAAGTAATGCCTGACTGAGCAGGAGGTCAGAGGGGATGGCGGGGAGCTGAGGAGGGAATGGGGGGCATCTAGGCAGAGGGAGGAGTATGAGCAGAGGGATGGGGCTAAGAGCCAGTTAGGTGCTGCAGCAAACTGTAAGCAGTCCAGAGTGGCTGAAGTATAGGGGGGTGGGGGGAGAGTGGAAAGAGGAGGGGAGAGCAGGGCATGCTGGGTGTGGTAAGCCAGGACAGGGTATTCAGACCCTATACTGAGGGCAGTGGAAAAGTACTGAAATATTTTAGGCAAGGAGCTGTGTGGTATCATTCACATTTTAGGAAGATATTGGTGAGGGGTTGTGAGCAAGGTTAATCAGGCTGAATGCTGCCAAGTTCAGAGCTAGAAGGACTCAGAAGGGGCATAGGAACTACCCTTTGTGAACACGTGCTGTGCACCAGACACTGCCATAATGCCTTACCCACAGAACTCATCTGCCTCACAAATAACTATGGGTTTTTACTATCATCCCTATTGGATAGATGAGGAAACTGAGTCCTAAAAAAAGGAAATGACTTGTCCAAAATCATGCAGACAGCAGCTGACTGCATCCAGGACGTGGAGCTTGAGGGGTCCTTGGAGGACAGATGTGAGGCCTTTGGAACAACTAAAGAGTCAGATCTCCAGGCTGACAGACTGTGTGGCTTTAGTCAGTGACAGCGCACTCACCCCTTGTCATGTTCTCCCATTCCCTGGGGCCTCAGTGCCTTTGCTTGGGATTAGACATACCAACAATGCCTACTGCACAGGCGGATAAAAGGAATCAGTGAGCTAGCGTACAGCCCCTGGCCTGGCCTGGAGTTGGTGGAGTGAATGGCAATTCCTTCCTTCTACCCTCCTTTCCATTTGGCTGTGAGAAAGTTCCTTGTACTGACTCCAAGTGAGTATACTTATTACCTCGACGACCTTGGACGGTTTCCCAAACATCTCTGTATCCCAATTTCCTAACTGTGAAAGTACAGATAATAGCACCTATCTGAGTTATGGTGAGAATTGAGTGAGTTAGTACACGTGAAGCACTTTGAACATGGCATGTAGTTAGTGTGCAATAAATACTAGCTATTCTTATTCTTATCATTTCTGTCACTTTCCACTGGTCTGTTGGTGCCTCAGGTTGACACCCACAGAGCACATCTATTTCCTCTTCCCAAGGATCCACCTTGTACACTAACCTTGGCTCGGCTTCTTCTCAGGCGATGGGTCCTCTGTGTCCTGCTTCTTTTGTGAGCCCTCTAGTGACTCAGGTTAAGGCCAGGTCTGTAGGCCCTGAAGTACCATTTAGTCTCAGTAGAGGGTTCTGCTGTCCCCACCCCCTCCCCCAATCCTTTCCCAGAACAGACGCCAAGGGGCTCACCTTTGATGTTGATGATGCTGATCTCCCCAAAGTAGAGCCCCGCACCGAGCACAGCGTACTGTGTGACGCCATCATCTGCCACCACGGCCAACTGTCCCTCGCGGATGATGTACATCTCCCGGCCAATATCCCCCTTGCGGCAGACATATTCACCTGGTGAATAGGTCTGGGGCTGCAGCTTCAGCACCAGCTCCTCCAGCAGGCTGGCCTCACAGTTCTGGAAGATCTGCACCCGGCTCAGAGTAGACAGGTGTACGGACACGGCCACTTCTGCCCGCAGCCGCTCAGGCAAGTGCTGTAAGATGGCTATCTCGTTCGTCATCTTCTTGTTGATCTGCAGGTGCTGGTACCTGGGGGCAAGGGCAGCAACAGTTCCTCCCCGGTCCCCCACACGCCTGCCTCTATTCCTTCCATCAGGGTTCAGCTCAGCTTCGACCCAGGACCCAGTCACCCTGAGATCTCACAGGGGTCGTGGGAATACCGGATCGTTGGCTGATGAATATCTTCACTCCAGGATCACTTCACGGGTATGTATTGACCTCTTCTTCCTCACCCAGGGCCCGAAAGCCTCCATCAGTTGACAATGAATAAGACACCCTTTACCTACTTTACTCAAGCTTTACTCCACCCACCATTTCACAAAATGATAGACGCCTCGTACTATCCCGGGGATACCTACATCAGTCACCGAGCCCTGTATCTAGTGGCCCTCTGCTTTAGCGCCCCAACTTGCTGACATTTCCTTTTGCTCATCCCATAGTATGGACAACTATGATGTAGTCAACCATCTTGTTGGCCATCTCCTGGGAAGTATTGCTCTTCTCCCTTCACCCCTTCCAGGGCCTTCCGAGCCCCATCAGGCAGTGGCGTTTTTATTCTAGATTATCCTTCCTTGTGTATGAGTTCCCCTCCCTATCAATCTCTTATCCAACCCAGCCCGCTAAGTGCAGATACCACTAGTAGAAGACATTCTTTTCTAAGCACCCCCCCCCTAGTGCCCCCACCCCCAGCCCCAGGTGCCCTGCCTGGCCCGCTAGGCCATAAGGACCCAGCCACCTTCCTCAGGCTTTATCCAGAGCACTGCTCCATGTCCTGGTCTGGGACATCCTCACTCACCAGTCAATAACCCGCCGCTCCAGCCGGCGGTTCACGTGCTGCTGCTTCATGTACTTCTTCACTAGCGCGTGGTCTGGGAAGAAAGCCGCATCTGCAGTGTTCATGTTGTAGATGACTGAGCTCATGCTCCCCATGATGGTGGCAAAACCCATGACGGCCAGCAGGAAGTCACCCACCATAAAGAGGTACTCCTCCTCCCGCGCAGGCAGTGGTGTGTCGCCCACAGTGGTCAGGATCAGTGTGGAGAAGTAAAAGCTATAGAGGTACTGGCGCCGCAGACGCTCAAAGCCAGGCTGTGCGGGGTCCGGGTACACCCAGGCGTCACGCCCGAAGCCCAGGTACCGGGACAGGGCAAAGTATAGACAGCTGTTCCAGTGGATTACAACAAAAATGTAGAGCATCAGCTTGGTGATGCGAAAGGCATTCGGGTAAGCCGTGCGGGTCTCTGTGCGGTCGAAGGCCTCAAAGAGGCGGGGCACTCGCAGAAAGCGGTTCAGCCTCAGCATGGGGGAGTGTGGGCCCAGCCATACGTAGGCCACATCTGTGGGCATCAGGGAAACCAGATCCAAGAAGAAGCTCCAGGTGTGAACGTAGCGACTGGAAATCCTGCCCTTGTCCACCACCAGGATGCCCTGGTCCAGGAATCCTGGGGATGTGGAGGTGGAGACAGGCTGGGGTCAGCCATGAGATGGGGTCAGATATGGGGCAGAGTCAGGGCACCTGCCTGCTCCAGTAATCAGGATAAGGGTGGGCAGGCCAGGGTAGGACAGGCAGATAGACATGAGGACAGGGTGGGGGTGGGCATAACCTTGCTCCAGGGTTTCTGGGATGGGCATAGGGGTGTTGTGAATCATGGAGGCACGTGAAAGTGCTCTCAGGGAGGGGCTCACTTCTTGTGACTAAGAGGCCCTCTTTAGGAAGGTAACCTGGAACAAAGGGTCAGCCTTGGGCTCGCTGACCTGTGTGGAATCGCACCACGATGTCCAGTAGGTATAGCAGGTCACTTGTGTAGTCCAGCACCAACCAGGCCACCAGATAACTGTGTTGCAAGTCAGGAAAGCAGGCTCTGCATGGCAGGGACAGAAGAGATTGGCTCAAGAGCATCCTCTGTGTAAGGAAATCTCCCCAAGGCACTCAGCACTCTGCCCTGGACCCTCTCTTCTGTGTTGCCCCTCCTTCCAACCCTGCTCGGGGCCCTGCCTCTTTCCTTGACCTGACTCCTAAGCCACTCCCTCTGCTTAAGGCCCTTCTTTCAGCACCCTGCCAAACCTGCACACGATGATGATGAGGTTATACATGACTGGGAAGACCATCGTGTTCAGCCACCAGTAGTAGTAATCCCCAGATGGGTCTAGGACAGGCAGTGATGTCCTGTGGAAGAAAGAGACGCAGTGTTTCGTTTTTTTCACCATTCATTGTTGAGTTTGTCACTGGGGGCATCAAGACGAATCAGGCTCCATCAAGTTAGGTGGACAGATCGGACACAGGGGACCAGGATCTCTCACCTGGCCTTGGATGGGGCAGAGGGGCTGGACTCTGTCGTCTTCACTCTGCTGTCCTGGCTCATGCTTCTGTGGCTTGGTGCCTGGATGTGGGATATCCAGGGCCTCTGCCTACAGCGGCTTCAGGAGATGGGGGCTAGTGTCTGCCCGCCCGCCTGTCTGGAAGAGGCTGCCCTTGGCCTCCAGCTGTGACTCCTCTGCCTCTGACTTCTGAAGATCTTAGCAACCCAACCAGGGCCAGCCCCTACTGCAGGGGCAGAGGCAGTGTGGCTCCAGGGCCCCGCCCTGTCTCCCAGGGCCTGGGCTTACACCTGCCCAACTAAACATCTCTAATGAGGTCCCTGGAGAAGGTGGGGGTGCATACCTCAGAGGTAAGGCTGGGCCTTGTTTCTTCCCCCATCCTGCCAAGCTGAATGACTTAGGGGTCCTCTTAAGTCAGGAGATGGAGGTGCCAGTGTAGGCTCAGACAGTCATTCTGTTTTACTTTGTGCAAGTTTTCTGCTTGGGCCTCATTATTTATTCATTTAACAACTATTTACTGAATGGCTCATTTGTGTCAGGTGCTGAATTAGTCTCTAGGGACAAACAATGCTTGTCACATCAAATGTGAGCTCTGTTTTCATTATCTGCACCCGTATCTACATCCACGCCCACTTTACCTCATTTTTTAAAAAAAAAATTTATTTATTTGAGAGAGAGAGAGAGAGAGTGTATGTATGTGCGTGTGCGCGCGCACACATACACACACACACACTCATGGGTGAGACAGAGAGAATTCCAAGCATACTCTCCTCTGAGGATGAAGCTGGATGGGGGCTTGATATCTTAGGGGACCCTAAGATCATGACCGTAGCCGAAATCAAGAGTCGGACTACTTAACTGATTGAGTCACCCAGGCACCCCCACCGTACATGGTTCTTACTGGATGAGTGTAATGGGGGCCATTCTCTGAGGGTTTTGCCCCATTCTTTCCTATTACTTCTAGTACTTGATCCCTTCAGCTATTCCATGTGTTATCTAGATTCCCAACCTCCTTCAGTTTTCCCTTTCTATGAACATGCTTAAATCTCTCCCATACCAAAACAAACAACCCCCCCCCCCGAAAATTCTCCCTCAACCTGAAGTCCCTTTCACTTCTATCATCTTTTCTCAGTCAACAGATCATAATCGGAACACCTGCTATGAGCCAAGCCAATATTATGCTTGATATTGGGGATAAAAGATGAATGAAACACATTCCCTGCTCTCTAGAAACTCAGAGTTTGGTAGGGGAAATAGTCAGGTAGATAGGCAGTTGCATATCAGTTTGATGGGTACTCTATTAGGTGGATATACATAGGGCTGTTAAATTATAAGAAGGGCCCCAACTGAGCCTGGGCTCTATAGGATGGATAGGAGTTAGGTCTAGAGATGGAAGAATGAAGAGCAGTGAGGCAAAGTGCATAGAGTGTGCAAAGGCATAGAGACTAAAAAACATGGTGACTGGGAGACATCAACTGGCTTCTGTAGAGAATGTGAGGGGCTAGGGGTGCAAGATAAAGCTGAATGGAGGTCAGAGGACAGTCCAGGGACAGCTTTCTCTTAGAAAGCTGGGTTTTATCTTAAAGCAATGGAGAACTTGTGAAGTGTTTTGCATAGTTAAGTGATATAGTCAGATATGTGTTTTTGAAGAGTTTCATGGAAGAAATGTCTGTAGTCCCCAACATTTTATTTTATTTTTTTGAAATCCTCTTTTCCCATGGCTTCTGTGACACCATAATTTCTTGGTTTTCTGTTTATTTTTTCTTAGTCTTTTCATAAGCTTGTCTGTCCATCCTTTCTGTATTGGTGTCTTTTAAGACTCAGACCCTGCTCCTGGCCGATCTTGGTCACCCACAGGATCTCCTTTCCCATCTACTGACTCCCAGTAAGTAACTCTGAGCTGCAGATCTATGTATACTACTAACTGCTCACTGGGTGTCCTTACTTGGATATTCCAGTCACTTTAGCCCACTGGGTCTATAATTGAGCTCATTATTTTCCTTCATCTCTTCTTCCTCTTGTAATCCCTCTTTCTGGTCTTTCAGCCCAAACCTCTAGCACTAGTATTTATTATTGTTATTACTATCATTATTACTATTGTATGACATTGTGGCAGTTTTTAAAAATGGTCACAAATTCTTTGACACTCCTCCCTTGCGACTGTTTCAACCAACAGACTATAGCAGGTGTGACTTCTGAGGCTGGATCATAAAAGGCCATGCAGCTTCCTTCTTGTTCTCTTGGGAATGCTCTTTGTCTGGAAGCTCCTCATCAGGATACTCCCTTTTGGAACCTAGCTGCCGCATTGTGAGAAGTGCAAGCCACAAAGAATAGTCATGTCCCTGCACTATGTTTGACAGTCCCAGCTGAGCTCAGCCTTTGAGTTGTACCAGCCTAGGCATCAGACATGTGAAGAAGAGTGAAGAAGCCTCAGGTGACGCTAGCCACCACCCTCAAGTCACCTCCAGGCATTCAGGTGTCTCATATGAGGCCCCAGGCATCACGGATGAGAGATATACCATTCTTGCTGTGTCTTGCTTGAGTTTCCAGAATCTGTGAGCATAAAGAAATGGTTGTTGTTTTACACTACTAAGTTTGGGATGATTTGTTATGCAGCATAGTATCCAGACCAAACATATATATAAAAAAGTGCACATTTCCCAAGTATACAGCTTGATGAATTTCATAAAATGAACACATCCATATTACCATCACTCACAAGAACCACACTCTGCCCCCTTCCAGTCATTGCTTTTCCAAGTGTATTCACTAGCCTGGCTTCTAATACCATAGTTGAATTTTGCCTGTGAATGAACTTATATTAACTAAGCATCAGTTTTTAATCCTTTTATTTTCCTTTCATATACATCTTGTCATGAAGCCCTGGTGCCCTACCTTCATGTTCACATGTCCAGTTCTCTGTAACTTTACTACTTCAGTTTGGGCCTTATTGATTTGACTATGTATAAAATTCTTTATAGTTCTCTGTTATCCCAAGGATAAAATCTGAACTTCTTCCCATGGCATACAAATCTCCAGTTCCTGACCTCTGTTCTTGTCTTCAGCCTCATAGCTCAATGTTTCCTCTGCATGTTGCCTGGGCTCCAGACATGCTGTACGGATTGTAGTTCCCAAGGCACCTCCTCACCTGTTGTTCATTCTTCCTTACCTTGGTATGGGCTGATCCTTCGGGCTGAAACTTTCATTTCTTTTTCCTTTTTAAAGACTTATTTATTTATTTGACAGAGAGAGAGAGACAGCAAGAGAGGGAACACAAGCAGTGGGGAGTGGGAGAGGGAGAGGTGGGCTTCTGGCTGAGCAGGGAGCCTGAGGCAGAGCTAAATCCCAACACTCTGGGATCATGACCTGAGCTGAAGGCAGATGCTTAACGACTGAGCCACCCAGGCGCCCCGATTTCTTTTTCTTTACAAATACTTTTTATATTAAACGAATTTCAGGCTTACAGAAAGTTGCATAAAAGGTACAGAAAGCTCCCGGAAACTTCTTAGCCATGTTCCCTTGTTATCATCTTATATAACCAGAGTATGATGATCAAAACCAGGGAATTAACATTGGTACAATACTTTGAACTAAACCACGAACCTGATCTGAAACTTTCATTTCTCTATTTTAGTTTACCATACTTTTGTTTCTCTGCTCAGACATCATTTACTCCTGAAGGCTTCCCTAAGCCCCTTTGCCCTTCTTTTCCGTTCGTCACACAAGCCATGCTAAGTGCTGCTCCTTGATGGCAATTATTACACTATGTTGCAATTGTCGGGCTTAAGGGCTGAGGTCTTGCAGGGCAGATATGGGTTCTAATTGATTTAGATTAATTGGAATCCTGCCTAGTGTGGAGGTGCTTGTTCCGTGTTCCTTGAATGACTGAACAAGACGGTGTCCAAGGAGGATTACGGGGTAGCAGGTGGTGGGATAGCTAGGAAGGGGCGGTCATCGGCCGGGTACAGTCCAAGTCATGCGCGCAGATGGGGCAAAAATGACTTAGTCTGTTTGCAGTCAGCCCTCTCTTGGGCTCAGCTTTTCCTCCGGCCACAAGCATCTACTGACTCCTCCCCTCAGACCTAACCTTCGTCCTATCTCCGCCCCATCCAGCTCACTCTTCCACTCTAACCACCGCCTAGTACCATTGGCCCCGCCCCCCCACGCATGTCTCCCAGCCTCGGCTCTCCTAAGCCTCGCTGCCGGCCTTTCCCTGCCTGTTAAAGTTGCGTCCTTCCTTAGGTCCCGCCTTCTGCCCTCCGGTTCGACCTTTCTTCCTCAGGCTCCGCCCCCGTCCTTCGGTCCTCCGCCTCCCCAGAAGTCTTTCCCTATGACACGCTGGAGTCCTTCAGGGGGGCGGGGTTTACAGCACGAGGAGGCGGGACCCGGGGAAGAGGCGGTACTCCTCGCTCGGAATGCCGAGGGCGACCCCGCCCCGGCGCTCAGCCGTTGCCAGGAAACAAGCATCGACGCTCCGGCTCTGGCCGAGTCCAGCCAATGAGCTGGCACGCCACTGCCCAGCGGTGCGTCGCTGGGCGGTTACGTGGGGTGCGCGGGGGCGCGGGTTGCGTGTGGCGCGGGGCGGGGCGCGGCTGGTGCGCCTGAGGAGCGATGGCGGCGGCCTGAGCTCACCTAGCAGGGCTGCGGCGATCGGGCCTGGTCAGGGTCGGGGTTCTGTGAGTGAACGGCAAGTATGAGTCGCAGGGCCCGGAGAGGCGTGTGAGGGGCTGATGGACTGGGGAATGACGGCACCGGATTTGGTGACTCTACTGGTTGTGAGGGGACAGGGTGAGGGGCCGGTATGTGGTGAGGGGCCGAGTGAGAGTGTTTAAGGTAGGGGAGCAGCGTAAGAGCCTAAGGGTGAGCGGGCAAGTGAGGAGCTGGGCAAGAAGGGCTAGGGATGCTTTTCGAGGGGCCAAAGGAGAGGGACTTGTGAACACGGTTTAGTGAGGGGCTGAGGCACCTGTGGGCAGGGGTGAGGGAAACCCTGGGACCAGAGTGAGGGGGCTACGGCCTTTACGCGGAGGGGAGAGTAAAGGGCAAAGGCGGGAGCATGCAGGCTGGTGCGAAATGGGTGAGGGAGTTGAGGCTAGGGCATGAGGGAAGGAATGAGGATTGTGAAGCTTGGATAAGGTTGAGGTTGGTTCTGGAGCCTACTTCGATGGACTGTCCTGCCCAGTGCCCTGCCTAGTTTCAGACCGAGTAGGACAGCTTGGGTGGAAGTGTTGTGCACTTGGCTTTTGGAGGACAGAAAAATGAAGGCGTCATGGGCAGTAATAACTATGATAATGAAAACAGTTTTTGAGGCTTAGTTTTCAACCAGAGTAATCAGTGAAACTGCGGTTTCTCAAGTTCCTCTTTGGGGCTCCAAACTTGGAGATGGCCTTTCTCATGGAGGGTTTTTTGGCTATGACAGCCTATATTTGTTTTCTCTCCACCTGCTTCTGGGCAACCTTATTTCTCTGCTGCTCCTCACCTCTGCTTAGCTGTGGGGCTCTGATGGTTGTCATCTAAATTGTACTAACCATTTTCAGTTGCTAATTCTACTTTGATGAAAGTCACATGGTTTGTCACATACAACACTATATTTAGGCTCTTAAACAGAATGGCTTTGCTCTCAGTTTCTTACAGTTAAAAAAAAATCCTACCTTATTGAGGTAAATTTATATACAGTAAACTGCTTGTATTTAAAATGTGCATGAGTTTTGCCATGTATTTACATCTGTGAAACCATCACCACTTTCAAAGTACTGAACATTCTACTGCCCGCAGAAGTTTTCTCCTATCCCTTTGCATTCATTCCTCTATCCATGACACATTTTTGGATTCACTTTATTAGTATTTTACAGGTCCCTCTCTCCCTGCCAACCCACACTACATGAACATTTTAAAAGTGCTAGACAACTGGGTTGGCACTCAATTATAATGGACACTTCACTTTCCACTTCACCACTAAATTTTCCTGTCTAGTAACAGTCGACCACAGGGCTCAGGTATCTTCCCCAGCCTCAGGGAGATTTAGGCCTTTCCTATCCAGTCTGTTCTCTTGAGAATTAGGGGCAGCCTAAGCCCAGGTTGCCATTCTGTTCTAGAGTCTCAGCCTCAGGACCAACTGTTCTGACCCATGGTATGTTTTCATTGCTTCTCTCTGGAGTCCATACATTTTCATGCTGGTGGAACCTTTGATCACCACCCTGATGGGCATAACCCTGTAAAACCGACACATATCATAATGGCTTGGAGCAGTGATTCCTAAACTCTGGGGCAAGGATAGTACCAGTCCATGATAAAGATTTCATCCATATAAGGAGGAAGGTGAGAAAGATAACATATGAAACATGAGTTTTTTGTAAATAGAAGTTCATTCTTAGATTATTCTCTTAGTGTTAAAGTGCTTTCTGAATGTCAATGAAATAACATTGACAGTAAATAGTGGGTTTTAAAAAATTGGTCTTATTTGCCAAAATAAGAAGTAACAAGCCCATTTTTAAAATTTTTTAGAAATTATTTTTACTGGTTCCTGAAATGGAGAAATTTAGAGTGATGATGGGTGGCTGTTGTTATTATGGTTGAGAAAGCCTAATTCTAGATAATTTCTGAAATTTGAACAGTATTCATTCAATCTCCTATTTCACTGTATTTCACTGCCTGTGAAGCAGGCAAGGGCAGGAATTCTTTTTTTTTTTTAAAGATTTTATTTATTTATATGACAGAGAGAGATCATAAGCAGGCAGAGAGGCAGGCAGAGAGAGAGGGGGAAGCAGGCTCCCCGCTGAGCAGAGAGCCCGAGGTGGGGCTCAATTCCAGGACCCTGAGATCATGACCTGAGCCGGAGACTGAGGCTTTAACCCACTGAGCCACCCAGGCGCCCCAAGGGCAGGAATTCTTATGTTATAGATGATGAATCAAAATCTTAAACCAGAGATCACATAGTGGTAAAGTGGTAAAGCTGAACCCAAACTTTGGTTTCCTGAGAGTGGGTGACTTGGAGGAAGAAGGTTTGTAGCAGAGAGTGAAAGCCATGTGGACTAAAAGGCATGTTAGGTATGGGAAAATTTGTGATGACTCAGAGGACATTAAACTGGCAAAAAGCATTTTTTATGATTTGTAATTAATGCTGTTCCAAAATAGATTAAAGGGACTTTGAGGATGACATAGAGATGAGGGTTCTGTTTAATATTGTGGCATAATACCTGGATCATATTGTGATAGTGGTAGGATGAGTCAAGTCATCGAGGGCTCTTAGGGACTGTCCAAATTCTTGGGTGTCCTAGAGAAAGCACTGGGTTTGGTAAGCTATAATGAACTCTGTTGAAATAGTAGTGCAGTAAGTAAAATGGATTTTGACTTAGACATACAGCCCAGTGGTAGATCTGAGAAGAAGTAACCTAAATGAGGGTGGTGATGGAGAGATAGAAACATGTTGGGAGTACTGTATGTAACCATTTATTCTGCATCTGCTATGCACTAGGCACTCTGCTCAGTGCTGGGAGAGCAAGTTCATTCATTCATATATTAATTCATGTATTCATTCAGCACATACTTTTTCAGTATGTAGTCTGTCCTTGTGAAGCTTACATTTTATGAGATAACAAGGTGAACAAGACATGGTCCTCTGAGGTCTCAAGGAATTCTCAGTCAGGTTGGGAGAGGTAGATACATGAAAAAATAATTTCAATTTAGAGAGACAGTGTGAAATACAAAAGCATATCATGGGGATATAGGCTCTCCCGGTGTCATACATATTGTGGTCTACCATATTTCTGCATAGGTATTACAGATTTTTACATCCAAAACAGTACCCAGTGTCTTTCCTCCGAGAGCATACCGTTGTATCACATGCCCTATCTCAGTCCAGACAAGGACTTCGTGTCCTCTTCATTGTTTCCGTTCCTTCTCCCCCTGTATTTAATCACTCACTAAAATCTTAATATGTTTCCCTCTAAATTATTTTACTCTTCATCTCCATGGCTACATCTTAAAGCTTTAGTTTACTCCCTCCTCATCTCTCATCTGGATTCCCCCAACAGTCTCCTGCCTTCAGACTTGCTCTTTTCTAGTCTGTCCCTAGAATGACCTTTCTAAAAATACAAATGTAATGATGGAGCTCCTCTCTGCTTAAAAACTTTTTGGCTCTTTGTGTTCTGTAGGACAACATCCAAATTCCTTAATATGGCATCATTTGGCCTCAGCTCACCTCTCCAGCCTCATCTCCTGCCACTCCCTACTTTGTGTTCTAGCTTGAATAAATTGTTCACAGTTTCCTAACAAACATGTTACTTTTTTGGGCCTTGAGATCTTTGTAATAGCTGTTTCCCTTACTAAGAAGACTTTTTCTCCTCTGCCCAGTGGACTTCCCTTGTTCTTTAGGGTAGTTCATTCTCTCCTCTTTCTTTGTCATCATCACCCAAGAAGGGTGGAGAAAGAACCATATGTGACATGGAGATTCACTGCTCTAAAGGGGAATCACCGTGATAGAGGTTATGTTATGTAAAGGCTGTGCTGAGTCAGGTGAGATTCCCTGCAAGAAGCAGAGTCTCTTGGGGAGAGGGGAGGGAGTGAGTTGGGACCAGACATTGGTAGTCCATTTGTCTTATACATTTAGGCTGAGGGAGGGACAAGCAGGGAATATATGTGTAAGCTGAGCTCTAGGTTAGTAGGCTCCTGTGAGACTCACCCCTTTTCCCCCCCTGCACCCCAGCCTGCCCTTTTGTACTCCTGTGAGGTTTTAATCAGATCTTTCTACTTTCAGTATTTAGGGTAATGGCTCGTTCATGCCTTCTATGTCAGTAATCAGTCATCTTGCCTAGGAAGAGCCATTGTAGGGAGAGAAACCTCAGGACTTTGAAAGGTCTTGAAAGGTCATTTTGGTCTCTCCCTCTCTGCTATGGGTGTTGCAGGTGTATCCCTGCTTTCAGCTCCCTCCCTCTTTTGCCTCTCCCAGGGCAAAGGTTCATAAGGAAGGCTGAGCCACTTCCTGCCTTGTGCCTGCTATTCTGAGGTTGGTGGACACCTTTGGTGAACGTGGCTGTAAGGCTGTATTTTGTGCTATAAGGTGAGTGACTGACCTTGGCTATTTGTGGGTCTGAAAGATCAGCTCATTCTTACCCCTTTTCCCCTGTGGCTGAGCCTGAGGATCTGGGAAGAGGGGTCTGCTCTTTTTTCTAGATTTTGCAATGAGAGGAAAGGGCGCCAATAATAGGGTGGTGATTCCAATTTCTTTGTCTTATTATTCTCTTTGTCTATTTTTTAAATTTTGCACAGTTAACGGAATGAGAGTCTTAAGTAGGTGACAGGAACACCAAGCTATGGTCTTCTTTTGCAGTATATGCAGTATAACCTAGGGGGCCTAGGTTAAGTGTTAGCTTTTGTGTTCTGAAACCCTGATTTCAGTGTGGCTCTTCTCTTTGAGGTCTTTGAGAAGAGTTGGAGATGAAGGGATGAAGAAAGGTCCTGGAGGCTATCCCCCTTGGGTCTGTGAGCAGTGCCCTTTTGGTCAAGCAGGAAAGCGGAAGTGGGCACCCCAGTTACAGTGCAAGGTAGGAATTGTTTGTTAATCTTTGGAATTGAGTTCTAGGAGCTGAAGGCATTTTAGTTTTGGACATGTTAAGGCTATACTTTGCTGAGACTGGATGCTTGGCTCTTCTTCAGCTCACTAGAGTATTGAGTGTGAGGTGGTAGGAATGGACGTGTCAGAGCAGGTTAAATCTCCTCTCAGTCAGAGGTGAGGATATCTTGGTCAGATAGGATCAGGAAAGGAAAGGGAGAAAGGGAAATGTCATTTACAGAGCACCTGCTTTATGTGCCTTGTGTGCTATGTAGGTTATTTTATTTAATTTTTAAAACAGTAACAATGCTTACTTCATCAGGATAAGGAAACCACGGAGGGTTTCCTAAAACAAGGAGGCTCCCATGTATGAAGTGATTTATTTAAGGTCACACAGAAAATGATGGACTGAGATTCAAACCAGAGCTCCTGTTTTACCTACTATTTTGTGTTACTCTTACTTGACCTTAGGGCCTCTATTTATTTTCAGTCCTCAAATGTGATATAATTGAGAAAGCATTCTGTAACCAGTAATGCTCTTGTACCAGTTAGGGTCCTTGCAGGAGGCAGATCGCACACATTTGGTTTGGGAAGAATTTAATAAAGAGATTATATTTGGGGCACTTGGGTGGCTCAGTGGGTTAAAGCCTCTGCCTTCGGCTCAGGTCATGATCTCAAGGTCCTGGGATCAAGCCCCGCATCGGGCTCTCTGCTCGGTGGGGAGCCTGCTTCCCCCTCTCTCTGCCTGCCTCTCTGCCTGCTTGTGATCTCTCTCTCTGTCAAATAAATAAAATCTTAAAAAAAAAACAATAAAGGGATTATATTTATAAAGGCATGGGCAGAGTTTAAGGAAACAAACAAGGGGGATATAGTCTCCTAGGGCTTCTAGCAGTGAGAGAGCTAGTAAAATGGGACCTTTCTTACCAGTATTCTCAACTATTGGCTTTGCTTTCCCCAGCCCATGCTTAAGGACTTGAGCAGACAGATAAGTACCTTTTTCAATGCATCCCTGCTGCTGGTAGCTAATAGAGTATAGGACTGTTTGATGGTTTATAGGAAACCTCGTGTGAAAGACTGAGCATCCGTTCTGTGGCTCTACCACCTTTCACTCCTCTTCTTTGCCACCCCCACTCTCTTGGGTAAGTGAGTGTGGGAGGGTTCAGTGGGTGGGGGGTGGTGATAGATACTAGCTTCCCCGTTTCAGATTTCAGATTTACCTGAACTGGCACCCATCCTTTATTACTATTTTCTTCTTTTCTCAGAGAAAGTAGTATACTTGATTTCTCAGACTTGTTGTCTAGATGATTTTTCTGTCAGTTATCCCCATCTTATTTTTCCACAACCTGTTATTTTCTTTATACTTCTTTTCCTCACTTGACAGACATACTTGAGGCTCTCTGTCTTAAAATAAAACAAAACTAAAGGATAAAAACTCTTTTTCTTGACTCCTCACCTCCCACCCCTCCTAGCTTCTTTAAGCTATTGTCCTATTTTCATCCTTCACTGACTTTCCTATATTGCATCTTACACTTCTTAGGCTCTTAGTCATTCTTTAATTACTTCTCTAAGTTTATCTAAAACTTGATTGTTAAAACCAAATGATCATTTTTAATATTCATTCTACTTAGTCTGTCTGTAGACTGTATATTTTGGTGATCTCCACTTTCTTGAAACTTCCTTTCCTTGATTTCTAGATTTTCATTATTTCTTGGTTTTTCCTTCCATTTCTGGCTACCTTCACAGTCCTCAAAGACACTCCTTTGCTTTCCTAATTTCTAGTTTTCCCCTGGATGTCACTCTCAGCTCCTTTCAAGATCTGCTGTTGTCTGTGGATGATTTCATCAATCTCCATAACTTCATCTACCTCCTCTAAGTTGTTGACTCTTGGATATATATCTCTAGTCTTGATTTCACTCTTGAGCTCAAGTATAATATTTCTGTTTGCTTTCTGGACATCGTGGATATCCTATAGGAGTCTCAAAGCTTACCATGTCTCAAAGCTTAACAAAGTTTATTCATCCTCTTTTCTAAAACACCTTTGTTGTGCGTTTCTCACCTATTAATGGCATTATCTTTTACTGAATCTTCTATACTTCATATTAGGGTCTTCTCTTATCCTCCATCCATTTGTCAGGTCTTGTTGCTTCAAGTTAAGTGGATGCAGATTATCTGCATTTGCATCCCAGTCTTGCTACTTACCAGCTGGCTAACTCTGACAGTATATTTAACCTTTGTAGATTTTGATTTTCTCATGTGTAAAATGGAGATACTAGTACATCTAGAGTTTTTATGGGGTTTGAATGAGCTACTACATAGTGCTTAGCATAGAGCTTGGTATGTAGTAAGAGCTCAATATATGTTAGCTATAATTATTTTAAATTTAGTATTCAGTTCCATAAGCATTTTTTAATGCCAGGCACTGTGTTGGCACTGTAATTGCAAAGACGAATGAATGATATGGTCCCTTTCAAAGGAGCTTGCTATTATTGGTGGAAATATTACAGGTGTAAATAATTTCTTTATCACCTGGGCATGGTAAGATGAAGGTGAATCTCAGATTTATCTTTTCTAATCTTGTTCTTACCACCTTACTTCATCTATCTCTCTCTGCTTCACCTTAGACTGCTGACTTCTTTTTTTTTTTTTTTTTAAAGCTTTTATTTATTTGACAGAAACACAGTGAGAGAGGGAACACAAGCAGAGGGAATGGTAGTGGGAGAAGCAGGCTTCCCGCTGAGCAAGGAGCCCGATGTGGGACTCGAACCCAGGATGCTGGGACCATGGCCCGAGCCAAAGGCAGATGCCTAATGACTGAGCCACCCAGGCACCCCTGACATCTTTTTTAAAAGCAAATTTATCTTGTCATTTTCTTTTCTAAAAACCTCCTTTGTTTCCAGGGTGTCAATAGATAAAACCTAAACTTATTAGCATGATACTCAGTGATAATTATAACCTTCACCCATATTTAGCCTTCAACTCAATAATGTTTCTTTCTTCTCTAAGTAGTCTGTGATTAGGCCATGCCAAACTTGGAACTGATTTTCAAATTTGTCATGTTTTTTCACAGTGCCGTATTTTTGTACATACTGTTTTTAATGTGAAGGCCTTTCCCTCTACTCTCCTTGTGGCCAGTCTCATTGCTAAATACTTAAGTCAGACATCACCACTCTTCTGGAATCATGTTATAATCTCTCAGGCAGAATTAATTGCTTTCTTTCATGTCTTTGTAACTCTTTTTTTTTTTAAAGATTTTATTTATTTACTTGACAGAGAGAGATCACAAGTAGGCAGAGAGGCAGGCAGAGAGAGAGGGGGAAGCAGGCTCCCTGCTGAGCAGAGAGCCTGATGTGGGGCTCGATCTCAGGACCCTGAGATCATGACCTGAGCTGAAGGCAGAGGCTTTAACCCACTGAGCCACCCAGGTGCCCCTCTTTGTAACTCTTTTGTAAGTACCTCTGTTTATAATATTCAGTGGAGTTTTTATTTATGCTCCCCACCTAGATATTTTTATCTGTCTTCATATTTCCATTGATTACTTAGCAGAGTACTCAGTACTTTATCAGTGTGGATGTACTTGGGTTAATCAGTGAGTGACCCCTGCCTGCTGTTTAGGATTGGCCCTACCCTTTATTATAAGACTGTCTCTCCTTAAGCCTAGTTGCTACCTGACTTTAGTTGTGAGTTGGTAATGGTGAGAGAGAGTATCTGGGTGGAAGGGAAGGGTGTTAACATAACCCGAGGGCAAAGAGTGGGGCTGTTGCCAGGTTTCTAGGTTCCTTCAGCCTTTGTTGAGCTTAAAGAGGAAGGACAACTGAACCACACCTTTCCTCTAAAGTTTTTGTACTTGTGAGAGATAATACTGCTGAGGGGGTGAAGGGTACGATAGAGAAGGAGCTGTGAGCTATGGTCTAGGCCAACAGCTGTCTTAGTACTTTTCCCCTTTTTTTGGTGAGGGTGTCATGTCATGTCCCCAGGAGTGAGTGTTCTATATATCTGGCAGGATTGGGGTATATGTGTGTGTGTGGGAATGTGTCCCCGTGTTCTTTGCTGGAATGAAAATTGTTCTGCTCTGTTGGTTTGCTCTGGATTTCCACCTCTTATGTGTGTATTCAGTTAGTTAAGGGTCTTTTGGGTTATTTCCTATTGGGTGGGCTTCTAGGGGGAGGGACTGTGATTGGTAGAAAAAAATTTATTTCTCAGTAGTCCCAGGTGGCTGGAGTCAGATCAAGACCAGGTTTCTTTTCTTTTTTTTTTTCCCCTAAGATTCTATTTTTTAAAGTAATCTCTACACCCAGTGTGGACAAAGCTTTCCATGCTTTACTGACTGAGCCAGCCAGGCACCCCAAATACTGGGTTTCTTTCTTTTCTTTTCTTTAAAAGATTTTATTTATTTATTTGAATGAGAGAGAGCACACACTGAAAAGAGGTACAGAAGGAGAGGGAGAGAGGTGAAAAAGGAGAGGGAGAAGCAGACTCCCCAGTGATTAGGTAACCCGATGTGGGGCTCAATCCCGGGACCCTAGTCATGACCTGAGCCAAAGACAGATGCTTGACTGACTGAGCCACCCAGGCACCTCAAAACTGGGTTTCTTTCTTTCTTTCTTTTTTTTTTTTTAAAGGTTTATTTATTTGACAGAGAGAGAGAGAGAGATCACAAGTAGGCAGAGAGGCAAGCAGAGAGAGGGGGAAGCAGGCTCCCTGCTGAGCAGAAAGCCCGATGCGGGGCTCAATCCCAGGACCCTGAGATCATGATCTAAGCTGAAGGCAGAGGCTTTAACCCACTGAGCCACCCAGGCGCCCCTCTTTTTATTTATTTATTTATTTAAAGATTTTATTTATTTATTTGACAGAGATAGAGATCACAAGTACGCAGAAAGTCAGGCAGAGAGAGAGGGGGAAGCAGGCTCCCTGCTGAGCAGAGAGCCCGATGTGGGGCTCGATCTCAGGACCCTGAGATCATGACCTGAGCCGAAGGCAGAGGCTTTAACCCACTGAGCCACCCAGGCGCCCCAAGACTGGGTTTCTTGATCATTCATTCGTTTGTTTATTCATTTGTTCATTCATTCATTCCCTTAATCATTCATACATTCAACAAATATTTACTGAGTTCCTAGGTATTGCTGCTCTCAGTACTGGGGATACAACAGTAAGTAAAACAGATAAACCAGCTCTCAGTGAGGTTGCATTCTGGTGGGGAAGCTAGACAAATAAGCAAATAAATATCTTTAGGTACTGAAACCTGCTGAGCAGAAAGTGAGATTAGGAAGCTAGAGAGTAAAGGTAGGAAGATGTACTTTTAAGATATAATTAAGGCCTCTCTGAGGAGATGGCATTCAAAAAGAATGGAGTGATGGGAAGAAAGTGAAGATCAGGGGAAGAACACACCAGGCAGAGGGAATAGAGAGTATTCGGGAAGACTTGTATGAGTAAATCATATGTAAGGATGAGGTTGGTAGGATGTTAATACAGATTAGATCATATAGTGCCCTAGAGGCCAAGGTAAGGGATTTGGATTTTATTGCTAGTGTGATAGGAAATCAGTGGAGGGTATTCAGCAAAGGAGAGATGTAACGTAATTAGGGTTTTACAAATACTATGTGACTCTGCTCAGTCAGTTAAGCATCGACTCTTGATCTCAGCTCAGATCTTGATCTCAGGGTCATGAGTTCAAGTCCCACATTGGGCTCCACACTGGGCATGGAGCCTACTAACAAAACAAAATAAAATAAGATAAGATAATATAAATTAAAATAAAAATAATAAAATAAAATACCTGTCAGGGGAGGAAGGTGGGAGGCAAGACTGGAAGCTTGGAGACCAGATTGGATTTTATTGCAATAGTAAGACATGCTTTGAGGGTAGAGGTGATAGGGTTTGCTGATGAATTAAATATAGGAATAACGAAAAGAAATAAGGATGATGCCTGAGTTTTTGGTCTGAGGATGTAGGTGAATGTTATTAACATTTCTTGACATGGAGAAGCCTGGAGGAGTAACAGGTTTGGTGGTAGAAATGAGTTCTCTTTTAAACACATTACATTTAAGATGCTGTGGTGTGCATGTGTGTGGAATTTTCAGTGGATTGGTGGCTCTGGGTTCTTCTCTTGGGGAATGGAGAGATGCAAACCTCTGTTGATCTCTTCCTTTCTCTATCTTTGAATTAGATTTGCAGGTCTGGACTAGGCAGTGATCTCTGAGCTCACTACTCCAGCCTGGTGTATCTTTTGGCTCCATGGCCAGCTACTGGCTCCTGCAGACCGGATGAAGCAGACTAGAGACACAAGTGGAGAAAACCTCCAGCTGGCAGATTCTCAGAGTGTGGCCCTCTGGCCGCTAGCCCTGCCCAGCCTGCCTCATGGAGAGAATGAACTGGCTGAGCAGACTGGCCTCCCGGGGCCCTGGGCACCGTGTACCTCAGGGGGCCAGTCTGCAGACCCCTGTCATGGCGGATCCTGAGACCTGCCTCATGGTCTTCAAGAATCACTGGTCCCAGGTAGGAGATTCTATGCCAAATGGCCTGATCTACTGGCTGCCTGAGTTCTTCCAACCTACTGTGTTCTCTCACCATCCCATTTAGTCATCACATCATAGATTCCTGCGGTCTTCCTTCCTGTTTCTCCAGGTGGTGCGTATCCTGGAGCGACAAGGCCCTCGGGCAGCTCCTGGGGGGGCAGATGATCTCAGTGCTGTGCGCAACCACACTTACCAGATGTTGACACTGCTGGTAGAAGATCGTGCCGTCCCCTCAGCCCCCATGGCCCCTGGGCCGTTGCTGGAGTTTGCTCTGCATGAGGATCTGCTAACCCGTGTGTTGGTGTGGCAGCTTCAGTGGGATGAGCTTGGGGATGGGGTTGAGGAACGGCGAGCTGAACAACTGAAGTTGTTTGAGATGCTAGTGAGTGAAGCTCGCCAGCCACTGTTGCGACATGGTCCGGTTCGTGAGGCTCTGCTGACCTTGCTGGATGCCTGTGGCCGTCCTGTGCCCAGTAGCCCAGTACTGGATGAAGGCCTGGTGCTACTTCTCAGCCAGCTGTGTGTGTGTCTGGCCCGGGAGCCTTCATTGCTCGAGTTCTTCCTGCAGCCACCTCCTGAGCCTGGAGCTGCCCCCCGTCTTCTCCTCTTTTCTCGCCTTGTTCCCTTCGTCCATCGAGAGGGCACGCTGGGCCAGCAGGCTCGTGATGCCCTACTCCTGCTCATGGCTCTGTCGGCTGGGAGTCCCACTGTGGGCCGCTACATTGCAGATCACTCTTACTTCTGCCCGGTCAGCACCTCCTGAGATGGGGGGTTGGTTATGGTTGGTAGACACTGGACAGCACCTTGCTATCCAGAAGATGTGGAGGGGCTATATATGGGGTCCTTCTCCTTTAGGTAGTTGCTCCCTAGGTTTGAAAGCAGTGCCTGGAGTTGGGGTGGGGATGAAACATGGACTTAGGTAGATAGCACAGGTACTAAGGCTCTTCAGGGGCCAGTGTTTCCAGGTGATATCCTGGCACATTTGGTAACTAAATATCTGATTTGGGAATAGCTCTTTCACCTATTCCTGTCAAAACTCTGGGTTAATAATTCCCCTGCTCCCCTTTTTTTATGTTGTCTGAGCTTTTGATAACCTGTCCTTGGGGATGGCCCCCAGGTGCTGGCCACAGGGCTGAGTGCCCTGTACTCCTCACTGCCCCGAAAGATTGAGGTTCCGGGGGATGATTGGCACTACCTGCGACGGGAAGACTGGCTGGGCGTGCCAGCCCTTGCGCTGTTCATGAGTTCCCTAGAATTCTGCAATGCAGTCATTCAGGTGGGACTGGGGTTCCCAGGAGGTCTGGTCTTTGGTTATTCTGGGTAGATAGGGGGAAGGGGGCATATTCCCTGGAATTCTGCTATTCCACCATCTTGGGGGTAGGGTGCCTGTTTATACCATTCTACTCCCTTCCAGACAGTGGCCACCTCACATTTCTTCTCCCTCTCTCTTGCACCCCTACAGGTGGCTCACCCTTTGGTGCAGAAGCAGCTAGTTGATTATATCCATAATGGGTTTCTGGTGCCTGTTATGGGCCCTGCCCTGCACAAGGTGAGAATTATGGGTGGCAAGGCAAATTAGGGTATTAGGCTGAGGGGTGGCAACCTAAATGCCAGGACTAATATGGGAGGCAGTGGGCTGGGTATTCCTCCGTTTTCCCCTGTCTGCTCCTGCTTCTCCTTAGAACTCAGGGAAAATAATATATGTGCAGGGAAGCCCTAAATTTCCAAATTTTCCCTTCCCTTCGTCCAGACCTCTGTGGAGGAGATGATCGCCAGTACCGCCTATCTGGAACTTTTCCTACGGAGTATCTCAGAGCCTGCTTTGCTCCGTACCTTCCTGCGATTCCTGCTGTTACACCGGCACGACACCCACACCATCCTTGACACCCTCGTTGCCCGTATTGGCAGCAACTCCCGGGTATGGCCCCTACCTCTGTCCTGGCTTACCTGGGTGAGCCGTCTTCTGTCTCTGACCTTTGTTCTCAGAGGGTGTGTCTGCCCTTCTTTGGCCTTTTCTCCAGCAATCACTTCAAAGTTAGGTGGCATTTACTTTCTAGTATTAAACTTTTGTCCATTTTGGGTACAGATTTTAATCTACTCCCTTGCTTTTGTAATATATGAATCTAGAACATGGTGACTTTTTCTGGATAACTGGCTGCTCATCATGACTAGAGGTTTTGCCATTGTGCTATACTCGTAGCATTGGCCTGAGGTTCTCTTTAGCTGTGTGTTGTTCTGTGGCCTGCTGTGGGTGACTCGAGATCACTTCTCCAGGTTTTATGTCTGCTTTGATAGGTGATCCTGCTGCTACGGGTATGCTTAGCTTTTCTCCCCTTTGGATTTGCTGCATTTGAACTGCTGTAACTCGGAGCACCCATCTGCCCACCTACCTACTTAAACATTCCCTTTTCCTGAACATTTATACTGAATGTTCACTACATGCCTTACTGTTTTCTCGTACTAAGGATAAATGATAAACAGGATAGACATGGTTGCTGACTTCATGGAGCTTCCTTTATAGACATGCAAGCCCATTAATAGAATAATTGAAAATTGTGGTCATTGTTATGAAAAAACTAAACAGTGTGCTTAGAAAATAATAGGGTGGTCAGAAACCTCTCTGAGGAGGTGACATTGAGTTGAGACCTAAACAGTCCCAGGGAGTTGGCCTATTGAAGAACAAGTGGAAGAAGAGTCTGGGCATAGGGAGCAACATCCAAAGGATTTGAAATAGGGGTGAGTTGAATGTATTTGAGGAAATGAAAGACCAGTATGAATGGAGATGTAGTGAGCAAGAGGGAGAAGGAAATGAGATGAAAGTTGAGAGGTAGGTAAGAGTCAGATCATGCATGGCCTTGTAGACCATGGTAAGAAGTTTGGATTTTAACCAATATATGAAGTAGGAGTGAGTAGTTTCCAAGTAATAAAGACCCAAAGTTTCTAGGGGAATAAACCATTCATTTAGTCATGGATTTTATGGCATTTATTTGGCTCTGCTACCATTTTTGTTTCCTCATTGCAAATAATTGAAGTTCCTTAGGTCCATATTTTAAAATAGAAGTTCTTGGATTACTAAAGGTTATGGAAAACTATTCAAGGTAATTGAAATACCTTGAGATACCTGTAGTCAGCCTCGTGGTAGGTGAGGTTTCGGGAAAGCTATGAATAACTGAAGGGTATAGAATAACTAAGGGTATCTGAAGGGTATCTGAATAACTAAGGGTATGGGTGAGATATTCCACACTGACTCTGATGAGACCAGTGTTTCTGAACCAGGTGCACACTTCAGAATTTGAAAATGGCAACAACGACAACATATTCTAGGCTCTGCCTTAGCTCTCTTGAATTATAATACACAGGGCAGATGAATCTTTACAATATTCCTAAAAGTAATTTTGAAACATGCGTGGTTTAATTAAGTATTACTGGTAAAAATCAATAAGGGATAGGTGTCAAAACTTTAATTTTATAAAGATACTAAAAAAGGTTTATTTCTCATTATGCTAAAGTTAAACCATGGTCTTATATCTGTTTGACTTGATGGAATGTCCTGTTCATGTTTTGGGACGGTTGATTTCCTTCTTGAGGTTGATTTTTTTTTTTTTCCCTATGCCAGTGTCTATCCGTCTTCTTTTTGTCTCAATATTATCCTCACTTCTTTGATTCTCCCTCATTGTCTTTAGTCTTTAGCATTTGTTTCTATTAGTCTTGCATTTGGTCCTCTAGTCTCATGGGCCTTCAGGTTCTTGGGCTATTTCTTCTTGGTTCCTGCTGCTTGGAGGAACCAGATTGCTTCTGATTTCAGGATACCTGGGTTAAATGTGCAGTCACTTTCCTTTCCATTGTTTGGCCTTTTTAGGCATGATTCAGTTGCCCTGGCTTTGAACTTCTTTAAGCTTGTGTGGTAAGTAGAAAAATGGCTCCGGGGGCCATTTTTCTACTTACCACACAACAAGCTTAAGCTTTTCTGTGCCTTAAAGTGAATCATGCTAACTCATCTGTCTGTATTCCTATCTGTTTTAATTTTCTATTACTGTCATAACAAATTACCACAAACATAGTGGCTTGAAACAACATAAATTTATTATCTTGTAGTTCTGTACATCATATGTATGACATGGATCTCGTCAGGCTAAAATAAAAATGTTTGGTGGGGTTGTGTTTTTTTCTGGAGGCTCTAGGAGTAGATCTGTTTACTTGCTTAGTAGGGTTATTGGTAACATTTGTTTCCTTGCAGTTGTAGAACTGAGATTCCTGTTTTCTTGTCAGCTGTCAGCAGAGGACCATTCCCAGATTCTGTGGCCAACCAAATTCCTTGTTTCGTGGCGCCCTTCCATCCTTAAAGCCATCAGTAATGAATCAAGTTTCTCTCATGCTTCGGATTTCTTTTCCTTCTTTCTGACTCAGATGAAAAAGGTTCTCTGTTTTTAAGGACTCCTGTGATTTGATTGGGGCCACCTGGATAATCCAGGCTACTCTCCCCATCTCAGATTCCATAACCATAATCATATCTGCCAAGTACCTTTTGTCATGTAAGGTAAAAATACAGATTCTGGAGATTAAGACCTGGACATCTTCCGGGGGCCATTTTTCTACTTACCACACAACCTTTCAAGGAGTGAATGTTTTCTTTGCTAGTTAAAATGGTCAGTTAGGGTAAATCTGAACGTTTGTGCTGTCCAAAATGTGAACTGCTATCTCATATCTTTCCCACTACAGTTGGGACTGTACAGTTGGACTTCTAATCCTCCCACAGTCATTTAGTAACTGATGAGCACCTAGGCTGTGCAGTGGTGCCCTGGCCTAAGACCCAGTTGCTGGTCTTCTGGGAGCTCCAGGTATACTTGCCATGAGGGAAGTACAGAGAAAGTGCTGTGGGGATTCAGAGGAGAGAGGGAGTACTTACATTTGTCTCTATTCTTCCCGTCTCTTCGCATAGCCACAGTAGAACCACCTTCTTATTTTCTAAAACAAATGGTTTCCTCTATTCTGGACCCACCTATTTTTTCCTTTTCCTGTCAGCTGTGCTTGAGCTTCTCTTTCTTCTACCTTCTGAGAGATAACACCAGTGTTGGAGAGGTGACTCAGACTCCTTGTTCACAGCCCTGCCTACTTCCCAGCTGGGATTCTTCCAGATTCCCTCTGGCTTCTTTTTGGTCTCTGCTGTACTCTCTGTTGACAGGCATTCACTGAGTTATCGTATTGTTGTTGGCTCCTGGTAGTCATTCCCTCAGTCCCAGTATTTCTTAGGGTCTCTCTTCTTTGGTACTCTTTCCATTAAGTACTGCTAGAAGCTCTGCTGATGGGTATATATAGCCAGAGAGTCTGCTGACATGTGTGTGGTCTGTAGAAATACAGAATCTGACACATGGTTCATTCCTCTCTGTGACAGTGAAGTCTTGCCTATAAATATCATATGAGCATTTATCTAATAATTGAATGATTATTATATGCCAGGCTCTGTGCACATTGTTACTGTAGGAGTGGTTGGTTGGGCCTGGGGCTGGGGGGTTCCCATTTGGTAAACATCTTGGAGGGTAGAGAGCTCTTATGGTGACTCCCTCCCTCCTCCCCCACCTCCCCAGCTCTGCATGGTCTCTCTGAGTCTCTTCAGGACCCTACTGAACCTCAGTTGTGAGGATGTCCTGCTGCAGCTGGTTCTCAGGTACCTGTGGGGGCAGGGCTGAGGGATGGCTGATCCTGAACCCTCCAGGCCTTGTGCACTGCTGGGCGATGGGTTGTACTGGGGTTGCTCATGTGTGTCCTGGCTTAGTCATATAGTTCCATGGGCTTGATGTTCTTCCAGGTCCTGTCCTTCCTGATCTATCCCGTGTCCTTTTTCTGCTGTTTTTCCCAGGTATCTTGTCCCATGTAACCATGTGATGCTGAGCCAGAAGCCAGCTGTACGTGATGTGGACCTATATGGACGAGCAGCGGACAAGTTTCTCTCCCTAATCCCACGCTGTTGTCGGCATCGTGCCCCTAGCCCACCCCGTCCAGATCATGCCTCGTGGGCACGAGGTGGGCCTAGCAGAGAGGCAGGGAGAAGGGAGGACACCACGGGTATGGCCTCGGTTCTGGGAAATCTAGCAAGAAGGTGGGGCTAGGGTGGGCAGAGGGAGGTGGCCCTGAGTGGCATTCCATCTTTGGGGTGGTCGATGAGGGGTCTTGCAGGGTGGATCCTTAACTCTACCAAAGAAATTTAGCTTCTGAGCAAAGCTACTCCTCTTCTTCATTCCAGTCCTATATTGTTTCTATTTTCCATAGTTTCTTTGGAGTGTGCCGTCACTTTCCTTTCCATTGTTTGGCCTTTTTAGGCATGATTCAGTTGCCCTGGCAACTTTCTTTGGTGTTGGGGGTGATGAGAGGAGGTGGTGGATGCCAAAAAGCTTAATTAGGAGGGTTGAGAGTCAGCTGCCTGAATAGGTCGCATGTCTTTGTTGCTTCATGGTCTTCTCTATCAGTCTCCATAGGTGTCTTATCCTTCCTCTTAGCCCTTTGTCTCTTTGATCCCTCTTATGTTTGTTTTCTCTGTAGGCCCTGGAAGCCCGAGTGTTGACTCCTCTTCTATAGTGACAGTGCCTCGACCCTCCACACCATCTCGTCTGGCCCTGTTCCTGCGACAGCAGAGTCTAGGTGGCTCCGAATCCCCAGTTCCAGCCCCTCGCTCACCAGGGCTTGCTGCATCTCCAGCCTCCAGCCCTGGCCGAAGGCCCAGCCCTGTGGAGGAGCCTGGTGAGCTGGAAGACAATTACCTGGAGTATCTGCGTGAGGCACGCCGTGGTGTGGACCGGTGTGTCCGAGCCTGCCGTACCTGGTCTGCCCCCTATGATGGCGAGCGGCCCCCTCCTGAGCCCAGTCCTGTTGGCTCCCGGACTAAGAAACGCAGCCTACTGCCCGAGGAGGACAGGGACAATGTGGGGGAAGGGGAGGAGGAAGAGCTGGGGAGTGGGGGGCTTGCTGGGGGTGCAGGGGAGGGCCCTGGCCTCCTGCCCCCTCCCCAGCTCAATGGGGTACCTGGACCATGGCCTGAGGGGGCTAAGAAGGTTCGTCGGGTGCCTGAGGAGGGAGCTGGGGAACTGCCAGAGGGCACCTCTGAGGGCATGGCAGGACTAGAGGGCTTTGGGCAGGAGCTCCGGGAACTGGAGGTGGCATTGAGCAATGGGGGGGCTGGCTCCGAACCCCTGCTAGAGCCTCCACTACCTCTTGAGGAGGAGGAGGCCTATGAGAGCTTCACCTGTCCCCCTGAGCCCCCTGGCCCCTTCCTCAGCAGCCCTTTGCGGACTCTCAACCAGCTGCCAAGCCAGCCCTTCACTGGTAAGCTACTTAGCCTAGGCCTTTTCCTTTGTGTACTCTTTGCATGTACTTGACATGTTTGTGCTAATATCTGAGACTTCTTGGCCATGTCATTTCTGTGTACTTGCCCAGCTCCTCATCCATTTTGCTTGGATTCCTTCCAGATACATATCATGTTGTACTTATGTCTCTGTGTCTGTCTATACATCCTCTTCCATGCTTGTGCTGGTTTGAGTATTGATTTATGTGTGAGCCTTGTATTTCCGTTCTGTGTGCATGTTCCTCCTTTTCCCTAGTCTGGCCTTTTCCTGGGATTGTGATCAGGATGTTCTGTGTTTGGTGTTTCCTGGTGAATCACAGCAGTTTATCTGAATCATATATATGGAGGACATACATGCTAGCCTGTATATGAGGCACCTGTAAGCCATGCTGTTCCTACCTGTATATTTGTCTGGGTGTTGGGTCTCCTGTCAACTTTTCCATGGCTCAGGATCAGCTCTTCTGGTGTTCTTTCCTTACTGTGCCCTGGCCTCCATTCTTCTCCCAGTCTCCTCAGAGAACGACTCAATTTCAGGGTTTTCTTGTTCTCTCTCCTTGGACCTTGCAGGTTGCTATGACTACCCAGTAAGACATTCTTCAAGTCTTATGGTTAGTAGTAAGGACTGAAACAGATAGAGTGAAATACTTCTTTGAGGGCAAATGACAAAAGTGTGGCCCTGAGCTCCCCAGCTGAGTTCTTTTGGTCTTTCCAAAGACCCTGGAGCTAGACCTGACCTGAGTGGCTGGACTAACTCCTCTTTGGTTTTTGTTTGAGAGCCAGCTCTACCAATCCTAGTTCTTATCCTTCCTCCCCTTACTCTAGGAGGCAAAAAACCACCTCTGAGAAGCAGTGTAGTGCTTTGGACTAGACACACCTTGAATTAGTGTCTGTTCACATCACTGATGCATTTAAACCACTTACTGTGATGCTGCTGCATTGGGAGAACTCAGCACATCGTAGCTTTTTACTAGGATCATCATCTCTTGGGTGTGTGGCAGATATAAGTTGACCAAGGTATCCACCCATCTTCTGGTTCTTTGCAGTCAAATTATGCCTTGATCAGCCCATGTCCTTACTGGGCCTGGGATATGCTGCCATCCTGCTTGTACAGTACCAAGGCTTCTGCTCTACAGTCCAGACAACTCCCTCTTGCAGACTACAGAAAATGGCTTTCCGTTTATTTAGGCTTTGCTCCTTCCTGCTCAATACCTCTAGCAGGTGGTATGCAGGTTTGCCACATTCTTGAAACATTAATTGAAGCTGTGTCCCTTTTCTTCTTTGTAAACTCATCTGAGCTTTTTGAATTTTCTCTTGCAAGACAGTCTCAGGAAATAAGAGAAACAGAAGGACAAAGTTATGCGGTATCTTAGGGACCGTTAAGCTAGGGTTGTATGGATCTAAGGGTAGTCATGTGCATCTGGAGTGGAGAATGTTCTAGGATCTTTTTCAGAATTCATTGCCTCTTTGTCTTCGTTGTTCTCCTAGTGCAGTTCTTAGGTATAATCACTTTCCCTCACAGATCCCTGGTCAGATAGACTGTGATGGTTCTAGAGTCCTCATGCTTGGTGATCTGGCTCAGTTTAGGCCAGTTCTCCTGGTAGATCATTTTTATCCCTTCTGTTATCCTTTCACCCAACAAAGAGTCTGCCCTGAATCAGTTTTCTCTGGCTCTGAACTAATTTCTTTTTTTCTATAAATTCTCTTCTACCTTCTTGGTTCTTGTTTCCTGAACAGAGCTGACTTCTTCTTTGGCTTCCAGAGATTTTTCTCCTATCTTGAATTTGGCCTGTTGTAGTCACCTTTGTCTTTGCTACAGTTCATTCTTGCTTTCTTCTGACCCAGGTATAGTGTTATCCTCTGTCTTGTGTGTAACCTGATTCTTCTTTTGGTCCCAATCACTTTCTTGCTTGTTCTTCTTTTGTGCCTCTTGGGTGAAGCTTTTTAAAAAACTGAGAGATGTTACGTAGCTTATCGTTATTACTGAATACTTATAATTTGCTTGATCTTTGCCTGACAGCTTTATAATACTATCTTTTGATCCTTTTAATAATCCTGTGAGGTGGGTATATTTTATTTTGCCAAGTAGGAAACTGTGCTTGGAGAATTTTGATTCATCCAGTAACTTAACTGGTAAAAGATAAAGCTGGAATTTAAAACCAGGTCTGACTCCAGAATCTATGATCTAGCTCTTCATCTTATGTGTGTGTAAAGCTGGCATCTGGACTCCTGTGGGTCCATCTGGTGTCTGCCATTTCATCTCCTCCAGAGTATGTGATCACAGGATACTTAAACATAGCCAGAGACTGACCTACAAATAATTTTCATCTACTGGCGTGGTGGGCGGGGGAGGTATTTCTTGGTTTTGGGAGGAATGAGTGCGATGTGCATTGTGTTCAGGCCTTGTGTCCTTGTACCCACCCCTCCCAGGCCCCTTCATGGCTGTGCTCTTTGCCAAACTCGAGAACATGCTGCAGAACTCCGTCTATGTCAACTTCCTGCTGACGGGGCTGGTGGCCCAGCTGGCCTGTCACCCCCAGCCCCTGCTCCGCTCTTTCCTGCTCAACACCAACATGGTCTTCCAGCCCAGTGTCAAGTCCCTGCTGCAGGTGTGCGATGCATGCATGCATGGGTGCGTCCAGGCTCCGTGGTGGGCCAGGCCCGCAGCTGGAGTGGCCCTGGGGGGGCTGGGAACAGGCCCAGTGGGAGTAGAAAGGACTGTCATTCTAGAGCCACACAGAAATGTCATGAAGTTGTGCTTCATAGGTGCTGGGTTCTGTGAAGAATAAAATTGAGAGCTTTGCGGCCTCCCAGGAGGACTTCCCAGCACTGCTATCCAAAGCCAAGAAGTACCTCATTGCTCGTGGCAAGTTGGACTGGGCTGAAGGCCCTGCAGCAGGACCTGCGCCCCGCCGCTCTGATCCCTTAGGTGAGGCCTACCCCACCGCTTCACCCCTCTCCCTACCTTCCCTAGACAGCTAATTAGTCCAGGTTAATTGAGCTCTTATTAAGGGTGAAGTCTTGTGCCATGAAGTTGCAGAAAATTGAGTCTTAATGTTTGTCGAATGGGTCTAGTCAGAGGATAAAATAGAGTTAGGTTCACTCAGAGCCAAATCAGCAGCACTAGCAAAAACTGTTCTAGGAGTTGAGGATGGGCAAGGGGATGGACTAGTCTCTAGGTTGAGGTATTGTTACAGCTTGGAAAAGGACATGGTATTTGATATGGTCCTTGAGAGGTAGGACTTGGGTAGGCAAAGGAGCGGGATGGCTTTATTTTTTTGTCTAGGGGACCACACGAACTATTTAGTTGGAGCAGGGGATTTAGAAGGTGATGAAATAGTTGGTAGTAAGGCTGGAAAGATTTGGCCAGAGCAGTAGGTGCTCAGATTAGAAATTTGGCTGGGTAGCAGTTGTGATCTTTTAGGCAGTGAGATCCCATTTGGTGTTCCTAGATATGAGAGTGGGGAGAGGAGCATATTAGTTCATGAGCTAGGTGAATTGGAGCCAGGAGAAAATAGAGTGCAGCTGTGACCAGCAAGGCTTGAGTTAGAATAGTGGAAACGGAAAGGAAGAATTAGATAAGGGAGAAATGGGAAGGAAGTATTTGCAGAGTTTGGTGAATGGTTGTGGGATACAAGGAAGAAGGAAGAGTTAAATATGGCCATACGGCTTTAAATTTAGAGCTTCCATTAGCAAGTGTGAGTACTTGCTCTATGTGTTGGCCATTGTCTTTGGTACAGGGGACTCAGGGAGGTACGAGATGAGACCGCTGCTTTCTAAGAGCCAACAGTCAGTCTAGAGAGTGAATAGAGAAGTGTCATAACTAAGAAAGCAAAGTCCCAGAGGTGGTAGATGTAGTGGGATCCAGCGTACCAGGACAGAATTAACTTTGGATGGGTTTTTTTTCCCCTTTGGAGGCAAATGAGGATAGATCAAAGGAGGAAGTGATATGTATCCATGGAGTTGTGAGGTATAGAGGGGAAGGTCAGGAGTTGAAGTCCTTTATTTGCTAATCAAAGTGGAAGGCAAAATAATATGCTAAGAGCAAGAGAGCAAGGGTGAGATGGTGGATCTTGAGAGATGTGGGTTGCGAAGATAGTACCAGAAGGTTATTAGACAGCTGATGTTCCTTAGCATGATTTCCTCATGGTATAGCACTGTGACTGTGTCTTATTTTCATAGTTCTGGTACCGTGTTCACTGTGGAGGTAAATAAGAGACTGAGCTCTTGAGCTTACAGAATGTGTAAGATAGAAGACCTATACATGTGAGATAGAAGACCTATACACAAGTGATTACAATACAGTGTGATAAAAGCGGTGAAATGGGAAGTCAGTGGAGGGCAAATCCGAGGAGGTTTCTCAGAGGGGTTGGGAATAATGAGATTAGGCCAAGGATGAAAACAGTGGGGAGAGTAAAATTAAGGCATAGAGGGCTACAGAAGCATGAAGAGCCTGAAAGGTTTCAGGAAGAACAGATAGGTGTGGGTACAAAGTGGGGGAGGGTGTAAAGAGTTTGGAGAAAGGGTTGAAGGGGCATGTAAGTCTGGTTGTGAATGCCACATTTAGTAGGATTGTGTATTTCTGTAGCCGGTGTTTGAGATAGAGAATGAGAACTGTAGCATGATCTAGAGACTAGATCCCCAGAGTCTAGGCCCTACATATTGGGCAAAGATCCAGAACCAGTAATCTAGGAAGAAAATTAGAGGAGAGAGGGCAGTATTTTAAATGGTTCATTTGTCTAAGCTGAGGTGAAGCTGTCTGGCCACATGAAGTTGTCTAAGCTGATGTGCAGTAAGAGGATGGCTTTGGTGGATATAGGAGAGGGACTGGTGTGGTAGGTGAAGTGGTGGCGCAGGAGAACAGATTGGGGAAGGGTAGTAGAGTCTGAGACACGTGGTAAAGCCCCTGAACTGTGATTCCATAGGTGGCTCTGTGGGTGTGGAAGGAGCAGGGGACGAGGGTCATGTGTTATAGACAGGCAGAGGGAAGATGGAAGTGGTTGGCTCCAGTTCAGGAGCATAATGTGAGGTTGTGTTATGGACTGAGGAGACTTAGCTTAGCGGTGGTAGCATAACAACTGGAAAGGGAGGAGTAGTAGGAGAGTCCCTCAGGGTGAGAGGGCATGGAGAAGGGGTCTTGGTTGGGAATGAAGTAGCTGAAGTGTTGACTGTGAAAAGACTGAGGGTGATGGTTGACTGGGTAGGGAGGCTGGATAGAGGGAAGAGGGCTGGGCAGGCAGCATTTTGGTTTTTGAGTCCTAGTTGAGATGTCCATGAATCCAGGGAGGGGGCCATCTCTCTCAGACGGAGAGAGTGTGCCAGACCCCAGCATCTTCACGATCCCCAATACCCATTTATTCCCAGTGAAGAGCCGGAGGCCGTCCTTGGGGGAGTTGCTTCTGCGGCATGCACACAGTCCTACCAGGGCCCGGCAGGCGGCACAGCTGGTTCTTCAGCCTGGGAGAGACGGCGCAGGACTTGGCCTAGGTGGGGGCTCCCCTGGGGCTTCAACTCCGGTTCTGCCCCCTCGGAGTGGGGCCCCTGAGCGCCAAGGTGAGGCTCTGCGAGTCAAGAATGCGGTCTACTGTGCAGTCATTTTCCCTGAGTTTCTCAAGGAATTGGCTGCCATCTCCCAGGCCCATGCTGTCACCTCGCCTTTCTTGTTGGATACTTCAGAGGAGGGATCTGGCCCTCCTGTCTCAGGCTTCGGGCCCCTCAATCCTTAACTTTCTTCCATGGACAATCAGGGCCTCACGTGGCCTGAGCTGGGGCCGGGGTATAGGCTCCTTTTTATGTTTGGAGGCAGTGGCAAGAGGACTTTTTAATTTATTTCCAATGAATGTTTTATGGAGAACTTGTTGCAATATGTATAAAAGGGAAATCTCTATTCTGTGCTCATTCTTCTTTCCCACCCTTTTTTCTGGGGCTGTGGCCCCAGGAAGGTTATACATAAATGGGGAGGTCAGGGGTACTTTCTCTCTGGTGAAGACATTGGTGCCGAGCTTTCAGGGTGCTTCTTATACCCTTAATGGGTGAAGGGATCATGGAGCCTAGGGGAAAAAGTAGGGACTCTCCTCCAGCACCCAGAAGGAAGAAGCAGCATGGGCCCAGGATGGTTTTGGGCAGCAGCAGCTGATGTTTATTGGGGACCAGTATCCCTATGCCAGATCTTGGGGGCCTCGCCCCCTGCATCTCTCGCTTCAGCTTCATTCGTCGCTGTCGAACTCTGAGGACAAACCCTGCAGCAGGGGCAGGGACATGGAGTGCCGGTCGGGGTCCCCGGGGCCCCCACCCTGGACTCCTGGTGGGGGGCTGCGGGGGCTGAAGAGCCAGTTCTCTGCCAGGGTTGGGGATAGTCACAGCTTGACTCATGCCCTGGTCTTTCTGCCTCCCTGGTCCCTCCCTGGCCCTCTGTGCTATGCCCACCCCTTCACTAGGACCATGCTTCCACCTCATTGCCCCTGGTTCCCTCACTTCATCCCCCCTCACCGGGATCCAGTGTGGAGTTAGGGCTGCCTGACACATTCCTGGGCACACACTCCTATATTTCCCATGCCCTCCCCCCTCTACCTGATCCCATCCCTCTCAGCTTCATATTCCCTAGCAGTACCTGACAACATCTGGGGCCCCCTGCGGAAGGGGTTTCGGCCCTTGTAGGAGAATCTGGTGGGTCTGCCCTCTGGCCCTTCCTGAGGAGGTGGTGTAGGTGGGCCTGGGACAGGTGGGGGGACATCAGCAGCTTCATGGGTATCGGCAGCAACTGATGTGGGGGCCAGAGGTGGCACGATGCCGAGGTTGGGTCTGACCCAGTTGGCACCATGAGGCAGTGGATCTTTGGTCAGAGGCTTCTGTGGTCCCAGCACTCCTTTGGGCTGCAGTGAAAACTTGAGGCAGGAGAAGGCAACAGGCAGTGACCGTTGTAACCGGAGCAGCTGGGGCTCACGGGCTGTAGGTAATAGCCCTAGCTGCAGCCAGGAACAGGAGAAGACCTGGTAGATGACATAGATGCTGTGGGTGCTTCGGAGCCAGGGAAGATTTTGCTGTAGGCTCACCTGCCCTGGTGGCAGCAACAGGAAGGCCACCTTCTTGCGCAGGCCACCCATGTGCAGGCGGATCCGGCAGGGCTGCCCTTCCAACAGTCGCATTTCTTCATAGGCTATCTCTGCTCGGCCGTTTGGTGAGTATTCCCGAGTGCAGTGGGCAAAGGCACCCTCGGACCCTGCCTGCTCCAGGAGGTTTGGTAGTAGCCCCACTGGTTGTAGTGCCCGCCGACCCTGCCGACCTGGTAAAGCCAGGCGGGTGTGGGCTGGGCGGGACTGTTTCACTAGCACACCCAGTAGGTCATAGCAGGCTGCATCCGACAGGAAAGGTACTGCCACTACATTGGGCCCAAAGCGCTCCTCGATAACCTGCAGATGGCCAGTTTACAGGTCAGTGACTGACTTAGGGTCAGGAGTTACCCAGTAGCCCACTCTAGATTGACCCTCCCATTGTTCACTGTGCAATTAGGTCTCCACAACGTGCTTCTGCTTATTTCCTAGTTCTGTCCTGTAGCAAAACCTTGAATGTCTACTATGTGCCAGACCCTGCTGGATACTGGGAATACATAAAAGCACGAGACTTTGACCTTGTCTGGTAGCTCAGTCTAATGGAGGAGATGGAGATGTAGACAGTAGTCAGCTAAGTAAAATAACAGAGAACAAATTGTGGAGGAGACCAGAAGTGACTTAATAGCTTTTGTCTTTGATAGAAGAGGACCAGAGGATTTGAAGGAATTAGCTAGGTAGGAGGATGGTCAATCAAGGGAGAGGATACAGCCAGTTGAAAAACCTGAACTTATAAACTTATAAAGAAGGGCACATTCAGGAACACACAATTTCATACTACTTAAACATAGGGTCTGAAGAGGGACAGGCACACGGGAACTAGACTACGAAAGATCTTGAGTGTGCTAAGAAACAGGAATTTGATCCTGAGGGCAATGGAAAGCCATCTGAAGGGCTCTGGTGAGAGGGACAGGGTCAGAAAGGTGCTCTAGAAAGTTAATTTTGAATAGCAAGACAAAATAAGGAGAGAGAAAGATCAGTTAGGAGTATTGTATTACTGCAGGCAAAACATGGTAAGGCCTTCAACTAAAATAATGGAGGGAGATCTTTAGGTTAGAGAATTAGTGGAACTTAGGCATATTAAGTTAAATTTTATGAAATGTTTCTCGATCTCATTAAAAGCTAAAAAATTTGGACCTATTTCTACCACACACAGAAAAAAAGTAGAACTTAGTTAGGGAGTGTGGGATGAAGAGTCATGAAGGATTAGTCTTGGATGATTGGTTAGATGGGTAATGTCATTCACTACAATGGGTACACAGAGATAGATTTGGAATGACCATTCTTCAACATCATCTGCTCTGGCTACAGGAGTAGTTCCTTTAGGGATTTGAGGCCTCGTCTTTGTAATGCTGGTCCCAGTATGCTTTTAGGGATTCTCATTCCTCTTGGTTTTGTCCTTCTTGTCTTGGGTTTTTTGGTTTGGCAATCCATTCTAGGAAGTTTAATTTCATGACCACCTGGGAAACCTTGTAAAATCCTCTCTAATAATTATACATAGGTATGATCTCGACTCATCAAAGATCCTGCTGGCCAAGACTTCTGGCTCTGTGTTCTGCTACATAAAATTCTCTTTTTGGGTCCCTTTCCTGTTTGTTCTACTCCCCTTCCTCAGCCCTCAATTCCCACACATCTGTCTCCCAGCTGCTGGAATTGCCTACTTTGCTGGTCTTCTGGTAGGTTTCATCAATGATCCCTTAAGGCCAGTCTGGTTTTTTGCTACATAGAGCTGTTTTAGAAGTGTGGCTGCATAGCATAAGAGGAGAGTAGTTAACTGATGGAGTTGTGCCTGCACTTAAAACAAGCTGCAGTAGCTTGAAGACTACTATCTCTTGTCACCTAGCCAAGGAAATAAATGGTGCTCTTTGTTAATGTGCATGGAAGAATTTCCCATTATTACTCTCCTGTGCTTCATTGAGACACAGAATACTTTCTTTCTGGTGGGGGCATCAGGCTGAAGAACAGGGCTCTGAGAAGGTCCCTTTGGGTTTCCCAGGGGTGACAGCAGAGCACTTGTGGGTTGGCATTTTGTATAGAATGCTTCACCCCATGACTAAGAAAGCATAGTCACCAAGTATAACTTCAGAGCCCTACCCTCACTGCTCCTTTGGTCCCTAGGTTCCTATACAAATACGACAAATAGGAGTGTCCCCAGGAGGTATCTCTCTAATAGGATTTTGACAGATACCTGGTTCTTATGGTCCAAGTGTCTGCTAAGAGCTGACTCCCTAATTTACCTGGAGGCCTTTCCCCAGAATATAGACATGAATTTGCCTTGAGGGTGGGTTATCAGGCCCTCTTTCTTATCTTTGAGGCCTCTAGTAGTTATCCTGAGGTAGGGAAAATAAGATTTCTATGCTAGCGTGACTATTCTTGGTAAAGTCACCATTTGAGACCACTACCTGTTGTTCCCATTGCAGTGTTATTTCTGGGTAAAAGTTCTGCGGAATATAGAGGACTGCAAATTTAGATCTCCCAGGGGCAGCCCGGGAAAGTGAATGTGGAAGACTCTTTCCTAGATGTACCTTAGTACATAGTTTCAATTCTGAATGAGGAGCTCTTGAGCCACGTTTTGGTTAGCTCTGTGTTCTATAAAGTACTCAATAAACTCTCAGCAGTTCTGTAGAGAGGAAACCAGGTCACTCAGAGGTGTCTGGCTCTTAGAATTTGCCACTTTCCACCAGTGATTTATCCTGAATCACTACCTTGCCTTTCCTGACAATTTTCCATTTAAATAGGGAATTTTTCTGATTCTGAGAGATAGTGTAGCTTTCTACTAGTTGATGATCACATATACTTTCATTCTAATGGAGTGCTTGATCTTGTCCAGACCAACCTTTTATACTGCTAAAGCCAGGTACTTTGATACCTGGGAGGGCCTCGACTCTCCTATTTCTACTTCCCTGGGAAGCTGAACTTTGTGGTGAGCCGCTGCTCCATTTCAAATGGGAGCCCCATGCTATTAAGGCTGCTTTGAGTCTGGCAGGCACTACTTCAAGATGGTTGTTTTAAACTTGGTGGGCTTTCTTCTACGAGTGCTTGAAATTTACCACCCTTCAGATCACATAACTAGAACCTCATCCCCAAATTCTACAAATTCAGAAATTGTAGCAATCTAGATTTGGTGGGATTTGTTGGGTGCCTGCAACTAGATAAAACTGACCTCTGCCTGCTTCTGAAAATCACATATTTTGCTCAAAACCCAGATTTCCCATTCTGTAGAAGTTAAAGGTGAAGGAGATATCTGTGAAGAGATCGAAGTTCCTTTAGAAAGTTTAAAGGGCCCTTTGTGATTGGCCCCTGGACCTCTTTGACCTCATTTTCTTTTTTTTTTTTTTAAATTTTTATTAACACATAATGTATTATTTGCCCCAGGGTACATGTCTGTGAATCATCAGGCTTACACATTTCACAGCACTTACCATAGCACATACCCTCCCCAATGTCCATATCCCAGCCACCCTATCCCTACCTCCCTCACACTCTCATTTTCATTTTCATTTGAACTCTGCTCTAGAGGACTATTTTCAGTTCACAAATAGGCATTTTTCTTTTTCCTCTCTTGGCTTTTGCATATGCTCTACCTTTGATTAGGATACCGTTCACTTACCCACCCACTCACCTGCTCATTAACTCATTTAAGTGTTTATTAAGCACCATTTATGAGTCAGGCATTCCTTTTCCCTCTACATGAGAATATCTACTTGCCTAGCTAAAATGTCACTCTCTCCAGGAAGCCTTCCTGACCTAAGTCCTACCCTGACTTAGCACTTGTTACTGTTCTCATCAATTCCTATTGCCTTTCAAGGACCGTCTTAACATTTTTCCAATTGTGATGAAATCGGACACTGTATACAAGTGCTTAGTGCAGTGTCTGGCATGTGAGGAGGCATTGAGTAAATATTAGTTGTTAATTGTCTTCAGGCTTCCCACCCCTTCCTACTCATAAGTTGCTCAGACCCATCTAGGTCACACTTTATTACTTTCTTTTTAGCCCTCTTACTTTATCCTTGATGAGGGTCCAGGTGGCATCAGCTTCATCCAGTGTCAGCAGGTGGGGGGTACCAACCAACATGGTGGGGTGTGGTAGGGGTTAGGCAGGGCAGTGGCTGCTGCAGGAACCCCAAGCTGCCCAGGGAGGTGACGCCCCAGGCCTTAGGCTTTGACCTACTACAGCATGAGGTCATAGAGGTCCTGTAGATAATGGGGCCTTGGGTGGGGAGAGGGCAGTCACTCTACTAGCCTCACTATGCCCACAACCCAAGTCCAGGCCCTCAAGTCAATTATCCATTCTCCTTCTTACGGGAGAAGAATGCAGGTGTGTTCGGGTGCATCTTTATGTGTGAGTGCATGTGTGCGTATGTATGCGTGTATTTCTTGGTCTGAATTCTTTAAGGAGGCAGAATCAGGCTTCCTCCTTCAGCGGCCCCCCGAAGCAATTTGCTGTGCTATATTATCAACTGCAGACGACGACTTTTTTTTTTTAAAGATTTTTTTCATTTCACAGAGACAGGGAGATCACAAGTCGGCAGAGAGGCAGGCAGAGAGAGAGGAGGAAGCAGGCTCCCCGCCAAGCAGAAAGCCCGATGTGGGGCTCCATCCTAGGACCCCGAGATTGTGACCTCAGCCGAAGGCAGAGGCTTTAACCCACTGAGCCACCCAGGTGTCCCACTGCAGATGACTTCTTTGTGAGGTTACATAAGGGTCCTGAAGGACATGGGAGAAGTATAAAACAGGACTTAGACCTGAGAACCAAGCAGTAATTTGCAACATTGATCATACTTTGGAATTACCTGAGAGCTTTAAAAACTATGGATACCTGGATCCTACCCCAGGAATTCCGATTTAATTGGTCTGTAGTATGCCTAGGCATCAGGATTTCTGAAAGCTCCTCAGGCAGTTCTGATATGCAGCCTAGCTTGAAACCCATTATTAATGAATGGGTTACAATTGCAATGAAAACCAGGTGTATGTGTAGGAGGGTGCCATATGAGTGGTGACAGTGTGGAGGATAAGAATCTAATTGGGTAATGTTGCCTTAGTAACTGGAGAGGACTTTCAGGAAGCCAGAATTACCCAGGTAATTTGAGGAAATTTTTTTTTCATGTGCCACTCCCTGTCCTAGGCTGATCTGTGTGTAGCTGGCACTCTCCTACTGAGGCCTAATCTATGTGTGATTTTCCTTTCTGTCTCTGTCCAGAGATCTCAACCTGGTGTTTTCTAGAGAAGAGTGGTTTTTCGTTGGGGAAGAGCCACTCTGTGGAGCCTTTCTGGTAGCTCCTCTTCCACTCTGCCTCTTAATCTGTCTAAAGAGTCTTCTCTTGAGTCCCTCTGGGGAGTCTCTTGTGTTCCTAGAAGACCACTCTATATGGGGAACATCCTTTCCTATCCTGGCCCAGCATGTAGGGCTGTCCCATGAAGTTGGCATCGTCTGAGCTGATGAGGTGGTACAAGTATGAGGCACAGGGAATGGCCCTGCATGATGTAACTGGCCTCAGGGGAGGGTAGGTCTCTCTTGAGAGAGCTAATGGTGTGGGTGCTAAGTAAGGTGTTTAAGCAAAGATTTGACAGTGGGCATGGGACTGCTCCAGGAGAGGAACTGATATCAGATATTTGTTGAAGTCATGTATGTTAGGGGCTATGCCAAATACGTTGAATCCATTATCCTGGTTAATCCTTTTGAGAACCTCTTGAAATAGGTACTATTATTTCCTCATTTTACAAGTGAATTACCAGGCTCAGGGAGGTTAAGTAGATTAGTGCAAGGGATACAGTGAGTTAGTGGAGGATCTGGGATTCAAATCCAAGTTGGCCTGAGTCCAGCTTTTTAAATTAAAATTTGAATGGTAGTTCTTTTAGGTGAAGGAAGAAATTGCTGTATCCCTTCTGAGTATATGGTGGAGGGTGTCTGCTCAGTGGATGTGCAGAGTCATGTAGTGAAAAGCGGGTAGGGTGAGAGAAATGCTGCAATAGACCAAACCAGAAACCCCAAGCTTCTTGTCAGAGCAGGCAAAACCAGATTTCTTCTTCTAGTACCGTCATAGCCCTATACCAGGAAAGGTCATCTGTTGTAGTACAGTTAGCACCTCTGTTCCCTCCAGAAAGGAATCCTAAGTGAGGTAGACAGCAGTGGGGGAAAGACCTACACCAGGACAAGGGACACAGACATGGGGCAAAACAGACAGTGCAAGGAGACAGAAATGCAGAGGTACAGAGATGAAAGTTACTGATAAACGCGGGCAGGGGATGATGTACATTCATATCCTAAGGGGATTCCAGAATGAGAAGGGGGTAGATAGGGTAAGGAGAGGGATGATGGGCTGTTTGTGAAAGGTGAAGAGGATCTCTTTCATATTTTCATAGAGGGGGCTAAGAAAGGGAAATTGGGTATAGATGAATTCCTCAGCCAGAAGCCCATATCTTCATCTCTTTTGCTGATGATCATGATTCTTTAAGGTCCCTGCATTCCACATTACCTTACCCGGATATTAAGTGCGTCTGTCTTTCCCTTTGGCTCATAGAGTATTAGATTGAAAGTTGCTAAAGGAAAACAGATGACAACTGAGTTCTGTATGGAGTTGATGAGCCTAAGGGCTGGGCTGTTTGGACCATAGCCTGCTTATGGGGTTGCCTCCAGTGTGGCACATTTGGGGTTTCCGTGGACACAGATCACCTGCAACATATCTGAGTGCTGACTGGACTGAAGAGCATGAGAGGAACAAACAGGCAGGGCTGGTTATTTAGGGAACCTGGGGTTCTCTGCAAGAACCTCCAGGGTAGTATGGAATAGTGTTGATAGAACTTTTGGAGGGATAAAGAGCCCTAACCAGTCACTTCACTTCTATTAGGCTACAGGGATAACTGTACAAGTCCCTAATCCCTTATCTGAAACCTTTAGGGATAGATGTGCTTTGGATATCAGAATTTTAGAAAGGGAATATAGTGCCTTTATCCTATATAAAGGAGTACCCCAGTGAGGTTTAGGGCAGTGCCCTGTAATCAAACACATCAATATTTCTGAAGTTAAATGTATGAATATTCATTCACACCAAGTGATATAAATAAATACTGTAAATACCATTCTGACGTTTCAGGTCAGGTTTTGGACCAAAGTTATATAAAAAAAAAAAAGCTATTGTTTCTTCAGAGATTTTTTTATTTTGGAACTGTGGATAAGGGATTATGGGATTACTCTCAGGTTGTTGTGAGGAGTAAGGGAGTGCTGGTAGTCTTCTAAACACATCACATGGTAGGTGTGTGAATTCAGTCCAAAACAAAGTAAACTAATGTCCAAGGAGGTGGATTTTTGCCTTGAAGAGAGAAGGTTCTTGCAATGGACAATGCACAACTTTGGAATCAGCTGCCTTGGGGAGCTGTGCACAACCAGGAAATGAAGGTGCCTTAGACAAGAGGTTTCATGTGGTGGAAAGGTGACAGAATTCATTGCTTATGAACATTGACTGCATAGGATTTCCCTTTTCATGTACCAGAGGGGAAAGGCAAAAAATGTGTGTGTGTATTTGTGACACAGGACGTCACATATACATTTCTTTATAATAATGTTGTAATAAACACCTTACTGCATACATCTTTGTTTATATCTCTAATTATTTTGTCAGGATAGATTTATTGAAGAGGAATCCCTAAGAGGATATGGACATCTTAAACACTCATGACCAATTAAGATTGGGATTTTGTCGCAATTATCCACAAAATCGTTGCCTGAGGAGTTTAACTCAGAACTTCATGAAAAAGATTAGTCTTGAGAATGAGTGAGCCCACACTCGAGGACAACTGTAGATTTCCTCAGTGTGACAACACCTCTGAAAATCATGCAGAGCTTCTGCACTATCTCTTCAGCTCCTTGTTAATGAGGACCTGGTAAGACCCCATGTGGCCCTGGAGAGGATATCACCTGCTTTTTTCGGATCTGCAACCTCTTCTATGTGGTATCCCATGGTGGTTGGTCCAGCTATCTGTGCTAAGTGGTCAGCTCTACACTTGCCTTTAGACCTTCATGGCTGACTCCAGTACCTGCGGTTATGACAGTTTTTCCAGAGTGTAGGCTGCCTGTGCAGCTTGCAGCTTTCTCCAACCTAATAATGGTGAATCCCTCCCTATTACTCCCTAAGATTATATTCATTCTCAGCTCCTTGCTGGTGTGAAAGATCTTTTGCGCAACGTCCCTTCCAGTGTAGTCTTAGCTGGAAGTCAGTCACCTGTTGGGCAATACCATGACACTTTCTGTGTAATATTTCTATTCTCTGCTAGCCACAGTGGTACAAAATATTCCTATTTAATCATATTGCATCAACATGTGCTTCTAGTGATGTTGACTAGGACAAATGGTGGTGCTGATGTGGATTTTATTTGAGAGTTCAATGTTCTTGGCCGAGGGTGCAGAGATGAGCAAACTGGTAAGAGACAGTGACTGGTCCTTAGGCAAGCAGGTGAAATGGTTATGATTTCCTGAGACACCAAATTTCTTTCAGTTGGACCTCTGACCCCTGTGGCTGTAGGCCCTGGAAGAGAAGTTCTAGCAATTAATTCTTGAGATATTGACAGGAGAATGGTGGGTAGTAATTACACATGAGACCAAGAGGATTCTCTGGACTGAGAATGGCAAAGATCAGTATGCTGGCCAAATTTGGGACCCCCATCTGGGCACATTATCCAGATTCTCAGAATGTGGGGAATAAGCCTGTAACTTTTCCTAAGGACAGGCTGAAAATAGAATCTGGCCCCAGAAATGGAGAGGGCTGTGATCCCAGACAAGGACCCAAACACTTGCCTCCTGAGGCAGCGTCACTCTTCCCAGACCCCCAGGTCTAGCATCTGTGGAGGAGGTTTTGTATGGAAACATGGAGAGATTTAGGTAAAAATGATGGTTGGGCGGGGGAGAGGAGAGTTTTCATTAGGTTGAATCTTGTGTACTATGAACCATGGTAATTCCTGATCTTATTTTCCTGCATGGTAACATGTAGCCCCCTGCCTCCTGCCTCCTGAGCAAGATATGTGGATAGGCCAAAGCCTGCATATGCTAGTGATAATGCATAGTAGAGACTTCACAGCAAATATTTGTTCAGTGGTTATCACAGTCATATGTAGACAGTGGGACAAAGATGACATAATTCACACCTCAGGCCCTAGACACTCTCTTCTGTTTGTCTCCTCACCTCCACCAGCAGGCTCCATTGTTTTCTGCTCATTACAACTGGCTTTTTCTGACTGTGAAGATTTCCAGGAGCCGATCCCTGATTTGCTTGGTGCGGACCCCATAGATGAGTGGGTTGAGGGCAGGCGGCAGCAGCAAATAGATGTTAGAGAGAAGAATGTGCACAGGCTTTGGGACAGTGTGACGACCAAAGCGGTGTGTGAGGTAAGAGAAAAGACCAGGTACATAGAAGGCCAGAATGACACAGATGTGGGAACTACATGTGCCAAAGGCCTTGGCCCGGGCCTCTCTGGTAGGCAGCCACAGTACAGTGTGGGCAATGAGCCCGTAGGAGGCAGTGATGCCCAGGATATCTATACCTGACACGGCCAGTGAAAGCGCCAGCCCATACAAATTGTTGGCCTGTGTGTTGCCTACCACCAGCTCTACCACTGCCATGTGTGCACAGTAAGCATGGCTGATGGTCTTGGCTCGGAAGTGCTCAAATCGCGCTACCAGCAGAGGGAAAGGTACAACAATAGCCACAGCTTTCAGTGCCAGTGCCAGTGCTGCATAGCCTACACGGGCTTTGGTGACTAGGAGAGGGTAATGCAGTGGACGCCCTACTGCCACAGCACGATCACAGGCCATGGCCAACAGCACACCAGATTCCACGGCAGTCAGTGCATGGACAAAGAACATTTGGGCCAGGCAGGCACCATATGGCACAGGCCGGGGCCCAAGCCACAGCACAGCAAGCAACCCTGGGGCTATAGAGGTAGCTAAGCCCAGGTCTGTAGCTGCCAGTGTGGCCAGGAGCAGAAACATGGGCTGCTGCAGTGTGGAATCTATCTGCACCAATGCCAGCAGTGTTCCATTGCCCAGCAGGGACAGCAGATACATGGGCCCAAAGACCAGTGTCAGCCAGGCCTGGGCACCCCCTAGCCCTGGAATGCCAGTCAGTATGAAGAAGGTCGGGCGTGGGAAGGTGGAGTTGGGATGTGGACCTTCTGCCATCCTGTGGGGGGCAAGGCTTTAGGGCTCATGGGGGCATGACTCCTGATAGGGAAGAGACAGGGAGAGATTTTGGAGGGAGTCACAGTGGCACAGACCCATCCATGGGGTATGTGTAGGGGTAGTGCAGGGTCGGGGGATCACAGGGTTATAATCTTTGGTTGAGGTTTTGGATGAATAATCAAGGTCACTACCCCAGCTTGAATGGGAGAATGCTTTGTGCCTGAAAGCCCATGAGTGTTGTAGGGGGAGAAATAGGAAGACACTGATATTAAGAAAGGAGGGCCTCCCTGTTGCAGTGGCTGCTATAGCTGGAGGTCACCTGTGAGTTGGGGCTGAGATGAATGTTTTTCTTCCTCGGGATCCAAAGTAGAGTCCGTCTCAGTCTCTGTTAGGTGGGAGAAAGCCAGAGCTGGGTGGGGATCAGGCCCCAGGCTGCACTGTCCTCGACTATATATCCTTAGGCAGAGCTCCTGGGCCTCAGCTTCCTCAGCTCCACTCTGGGGGTGTTTTGTCCAGGTTTAACATTCTGGGAATCAACCCTCGGAGAAGATGAGTAAAGAGAAAAGGAGAAACAGGAGGAGCAAGACTGGACCTGCAGTGAAGCTGGAAGCCTGATGTGACAGGAGAAAACTTGCTGGGATTTTGGGCCACTTACATTATTCTTAACTTGATGCTGAAGGAGTGAACTTGAACACCGGCTGGAGAGTTGAAGTTGGGCCTGGGAAGAAACAGATCAAGAGAGATGGCAGCAAAAAGGGAACTTCTCCGTCCCCTTTCCTTCTTCACGATCCAGAAAGGGGTCCCACCAAAGTCTTAATCCTGGGGCACAAGAGGGAATGGAGGTGCCAGACGGGGAGGAAATGATATGCAACCCAGAGTAGCAGCCATACCTGGAAGAAGCATCTCTAATGTTGGAGGAGGCAGGGCAAGTTGAACCAATTCTATCCAGAATCTAGCTCACGGCAGAAGATCAATAAACATTAAAGGGGTAAATGAACAAGGAGGAAAGCTCCAGCAGAAGACTTGAGTGGAGAAAGATCCTGAGTGCTGTGTGTTGGCAGCTTTTCTTTACCTTGACCAATGCCTATGGGGCCCTTTATGAGGTGGTTCTCTCTGCTTCCCTCAGGGCCCTTACCCCTCCCACCTGTGCCACATTAACTCTTTCCCGTGCTGCCTCCTTGCTCATCGTGATAGCATGGCAACTCAGGAAGTAGAGTAAGGAGGCAGAGATGGGGACAAGGAGAGTGGGATGAGAGTGGAGAGATCTGGGAAAGAGGAACACTTCCTCTGGGAGAAGTCTGGAGAGAAGACTTTACTATATTCTTGAATAGCATTGGTTCCCCTCTCTTGTAATTACTTCTCTCTCTTCTCTGTCTCTTTGTTTCTCTCTCTCCCCACCTCTAGCAGTGCTTCTTTTTAGCAGCATCTTCAGGCTCATCACAGTGCTGGGCATGTAGTTGTCTATGAACAATTACTTACTGCTTTTAATTGTGTGACAGTACTGCTGGCCAGACAGCATTTGCTGAGTAACAGAGGTTCCTACAGTTTCAGGAGCCTCAGGTATCTATGGAGATGAGAAAGAAAGTTATTCACCATCAACCACAAGTCCACTGGGTACGATTCTGCTCTAACGACACATACCCTAAAAATCACCACACCATGCAAGATAATGTAATAAATAATGGGACTTGTGGGAAAGGTGGCAGTAGGGGATAACATTCAAAAACTTTGTCAGTGACACACTTAAAAAAAAGGATAGGACCCTAATAAAAATGGTGGTACCATTTTACACGTTAACTTAGTTAGTGCATAAATACACCAATAAATATGACACGTTACCTTGAAAAAGACCTGGAGTTTTCCTTGTGGAAGCGTTAAAGGCAGCTGGTGAATAAGAAGCGGTAGAAGGAGAGACCACGGTCGTCTCCTCTTATCTGCAATTTCCCTTCTGCAGTTTCAATCGCCCGCTGCCCTCAACCACTGTCGGGAAGCAGATAATCCTCTTTCTGATGAACCGTCAGGTCAATCGTAGCTAACGCTACGTCACAATGCTGCGTCATTCCCCCTGCGTCCCCCACGCTACGTCACAATGCTGCGTCACAATGCTGCGTCATTCCCCTCTGCGTCCTCACACGTAGGCATTTAACCCTCTCACATCATCACAGGAAGCAGGGTGAGTACAATGTGGTGAGGGATTTTGAGAGAGAGAGACTACGATCACATAACTTTTATTACAGCATACTGTTACAGTTATCCTTATTACCAGTTAGTCTCTTGCTATGCCTAATTTATAAATTACACTTTATCATAGGCATGTATGTATAGGAAGACACAGTACGGGCATACCTCATTTGATTGCACTTCACAGATAATGCATTTTTTACAAATTGAAGATTCGTGGCAACCCTGCTTCCAGCAAGCCGATCGCTGCCATTTTTCCAAAAGCACTTCTTCACTTCATGTCTGTGTCCCATTTTGGTAAATCTCGCAGTATTTCAAACTTTCTTCTTATTATATTTGTTATGTTGCTCCGTGGTCACTGATTACAACTCATTGAAAGCTCAGAAGATGTTATTAGCATTTTTCAGCAATAAGGTTTTCAAAGATTTATTTATTTATTTTAGAAAGAGATTGCTCCAGCTGGGGGAGGGACGGAGGCAGAGGGAGAGAATCTCAAGTAGACTCCCTGCTGGGCACAGAGCCGGACATGGGGGCTTGATCTTGTGGCCCTGAGATCATGACCCGAGCCCAAATCAAGAGTCAGGTGCTTAACCGACTGAGCCATCTAGGCATCCCTAGCAATAGTTTTTATTTGTTTATTATTTTTAAATGATTTTATTTATTTGACCGAGAGCACAAGTAGGCAGAGCGGCAGGCAGAGGGAGAGGGAGAAGCAGGCTCTCTACAGAGCATGGAGCCCTATGTAGGGCTTGATCCCAGGACCCTGGGATTATGACCTGAGCCAAAGGCAGATGCTTAACTGACCAAGCCACTCAGGCAACCCACTAGCAGTAGTTTTTAAATTAAGGTACTCACATGTCTTTTTTGGACATAATGGTATTGCACACTTAATAGGCTACAGTATTGTGTAAATATAACCTTTATATGCCCTGGGAAACAAAGATTCATTTTATTTTATTGCTGTATTTGCATTATTGCAGTGGCCCAGAACTGAATCAGCAGTATCTCTAAGGTATGCCTGTATACTTAGGGTTCGATACTATCCCAGGTTTCAGTCCCTGGGGCCTTGGAATGTGTAACCTGCAGATAACAGGTGTCTAGTGTAATCTGAAATTGGGAGGAATGTTGTAACACCAGATATGGATGATGTGGTTCATGACCTAAGTGATGATAGATATTTCTGGTGTGTGTGCATGTTGGGTTTTCCTTTGCTGCTGTGTTCATCAATTTCAAATGCGGTTTTGTGCATTCACCTAGTTCCTGGCAGAGGGAATCACATATAAGAGAACATGAAATTCTCATTATACTCTGTACTCCAATGTGTCAATTCGTTGGAACAAATTTGCTTTTCAAAACCAACTTTATAGCGATCTAATTGTTGTACCTGGCCCTGTACCATATGGTGAGGATACAATGGCAGTAACAAGACCCTGCTGCCCTCAAGGAGCTCACTGTCTAGTGGACACAGTGATTGGAAAGCTACTTAAGTAATCGCATTAATTCAGGTTAGTACCAATATGGTGGGAGCACAAAGAAAGGAGCTTTTCCCTCTTCCTGGGGAATCAGGGAGTTTTCTGAATTGTAGTAATGGCTACAGTCCTATGGAGTTTCCTATGTGGAGGTACTGCTCTCAGTCCCATTCTTACCACATGCATTTAAGTAAGTACAACGATTTCTCCCTATTTTACAGATAAGGAACTAAGGCACAAACTTGTCCAAGGTCACACAGTTATGACTTTCCCCATTTTACTGATAAAGAACTAAGGCACAAACTTGTCCAAGGTCACATAGTTAGTAAATAGCAGTTAGATACTGACTGGGTCTGGCCCTAGCATTCTTGCTTTTAGCCGTTGCTTTAAACATTTCTGCAGAGATTTAGCACATGAATTGGAGTTTTCTAGAATATTTGGACCAAAATGATCTGTACCTGGGAAGAGAAGTTCAGGTTGTCCTAGGATTGCTGAAGAATGGGGAACGACTGGGAAAAAATGCCCTTCAGTGCCATTACATTAAAACAGCTTTAAGAGAACACTAAGGAGACATTTTTCTTGGCTGACATATGCCTGTCCTGAGCATCAGCTGTACAAAAGATTGTTCATAAATCACAGATCCTTTAAGCCCAACACAATTGAAGTTATTAAGTTCCTGCAAATCTTCTGTATTCTGTGTTGCTCACTAGCTATTAATCCAGGATGTATTGGGGGATATCATTGATTTTATCTCTAGAAAAGTTCCTTTGTTGATCTCCTAGGCCCCAGTCCAATATTACAGAAACTTTCTGAATACATTTGGGGTCCCCTGGCTGGTCTTTCCCTGAGACATTGGCCATTGGAGGAGTGGATCTGACATTACCTGTGACCTTGTGGGGCTGTATTCTAGAGCCTTCTCCCCAGGGGTGGATGGCAGCCCTGTAGAGGGGTAATGGTAGAGTTGGAGGAGGAGGGGGACTCATTGGACTGCTCAGTTGACTAGTATTAAGAGGATAAAAGGACTCTGTTTGGGAATTGACCCTAAATTTCTCACTTTGACTAATGCATCTACCACCAACATTCGCTGTAGAATAGGGTTTTCAGAAATCAGGTTGTGTCCGTGTTTCAGCTTATAATTGTCAGTGAGCAGCAACATGTAGCAGTAAATTACCCATTTATACAATGGATTATAGATCAGGAATCTTGGGGCCTAGTGGTTCCACTCAACACCGGGTCCTCTTCTAGAAAACTCTTAAAGCAAACTCTCAGGTGGTCAAGTTTCAATTCCCTGGTGAATATGAGACCCCTCTCTGACCACTAGTACCACAAGAGTGCAGGCTTCACTTTCCCTGAGTTTTCTGGAGCGATAGAGAGAGTCTGTAAGCCCAAGGTAAGATGGTGGCACTGCATATCCTGTGGAGGTGTGGATGACATGAAACCACCACACCACTCTGTTTTCTAGGTCTTCTAGCTTCACTTCCCTCCTCCATCCAGTCCCTCCATGAGAATATCTTTAATAATCCATTAAGCTGTAGGGGTACTTGTGGACCCCTAAACCTAGGATAGGGTATATTCTGGCACTAAGGTTGTAAACTTGTGAGGGGAACTATTCTCTCTGTTATAATAGGATCTGGTAGAAGTCATGTTCTGGTAGGGATATGGAATAGCGCAGCTCTAGTTTTTTTTTTTTTTTTTTTTTTTTTTTTTTTATCAATTCTCTTGTAATATTGTCTGCTGTCCTTATCCATTTTCCCTTCCTCTGCACTGGGGTCAGTCCTTTGGATTAACTCTATCTTTGACCATAGGTAGTGGTGAATCTAGTGTTCTCTTGCATGCCGAGGTCACAGTTCTTGTCCTTGTCTCCCAGGTGACACTGTAAGACAGAAGGATCGGGTTATGATGCTGAGCACCCCCCACCCCATGCCTTAACTTGTCCAATCATTCTTTTCTTTCAATATGAGGCATGGAAGAGGCATTTTCTAAATCTCTCTGCCAATATTGGCTAAGGGGACCAGTGCTGGGTCTTCTTCCAAAGACTTTCCTTACAGAAGAGGAGTAGTTCCCTCTAAGGGTTCGCTAGCATTTAGAAGGGTAATTTGGAACTGACTGTGTTTGTTGGGGCCATCTTTCAAGAAATTAATTCCCTAAAGTTCTATTCCGAGGTAATAGGTGGCACCTTTATCTTTTCCACCATTGCCTCCTTTCCTCTAAGCTCACATTGCATGGCTGAAACTCTTACAACCGAGAAAGTACTAATGTCATCCATGGATTCCAGCAAACATTATTAAGAACTCATTACATGCCAAACACAGTATTATGAATGGGGAAACAGCCTTGCTTATCATCACATTCACACAGCCACCCAGGCCCACTTCCTTAAGAGCTCGCGTATCTGTTTCCTTTCATCCTCACTGGCATATGTCCCACTGTATACTGCACAAACTTATCTTAGAATATTGCAGCAGTCTCACAACTGATACCCTTGTTTCTAAGAAACTTCATTGTGTTTTCTTTTTTCATTATACTTCTATTCGAGAAGTGGGTAATATATATTAAAGTACAAAGAATAACAAATGCGCATGCTATCAAGACTTCCAGAACTGATCATTATTACCATTTTGTCCCACTTGCTTTCAGTTCCTTTTTAATCAAGGCAATAAAAGTTAAAGATAAAATTAAAGTCTTTTATCTCCTACAGTGTTTCATTCTACCTTAGAGATAGTAATTATCATGAATTTGGTCTATCTTTCTAATTCAGTTTTTACTGCTTTTGCTAGTTGGTGCTTTTAAACATTTACATAAATTATTTCCTACTATATACAGGAAATTGTGTTTTGAGTTCTGTTTATGCAGATCTACAGATCTTTAGCATCCCTTTACATTTCTACATAGGTTTACAGCTTATGATTATGCCAAATATTTATTGATTGGTAGACTTACTGTTTCAGGCTATTTTGCTATGTATACTGCTATTTAATATTTTTGTACATGCCTCCTCTTTCACATGTATAAAAATTTCTCTAGACTGTACATCTAGAAGTGGAATTTCTGGGTCATGAGATACACATATTTTCCTCTTTAGCAGATATTCTCAAATTGTTCTTCAAAATAGTTGTTCCAACTTTATCCCCACTAGCAGTTTATGAAAGATCCTGTTTTTTAACATCCTTGACAATACTTTATATTATCAGACTCTTACCTTTTTGTGAATCTGGCTAATTAGAAATATTAGCTCATCATTTTAATTTATATTTTTAATATATTTATTGGTCATTTATATTTCTTATATAAAATGATCATTTTTTGGCCCATTTTTCTGTTCAGTTGTCTTCTCCCCATATTATTTTGTACACTTTCTCTGTATGTTCTAGATACTAATCCTTTGTTTTACATTGGAAATATAACCTTCTAGTCTGTTAATTAACTTTTAATTTTGTTTATGGTGTTGCTTGTCTTACAGAAAATTTGAATTTTAATAAAAAGCACATATAGGCCATGTACTTTGTGTATTATTTAATAAGTTCTTTCTTACCCTGAGATTGTAAAGATATTATACATTTTATGGTGTTTATACATTTTTTATGTTTAATTCTTTTAATCCATCTGAAATTTATTTTTGTGTATATGACATGAGACCGGGATCTAGTTTTATTTCTTTGTTTTTCTTAAAAGGAAACTTGGTTCTTCCAGTGCCTTTCTGCAATGATATACAATTATTACACACTAAGTTCCTATACATAATAAATTTGACCTAGAATAACTTTATTCCATTAATGTTATTTGCTAATTCCTCACCAATATTAATTACTGTAATTATCTTTATATCTGTCAGGTAAGTCACTTTTTCTTATTCTTCTCTGTGTGTGTTTCCAGAAACATCTTGACTTTTTTGGTGACTTTATTTGAAGTCTTTTTACGTGATTTATTTTACGTGATTATTAGAATCACTTTGCTAAGTTCCATGAAAAATTCTATGGGATCTTAGTTGGGAATGAATTTAGTTTATAAATTAATTTAGGAGCATTGATATCCTCTCAATATGGGATCTTTCCATTTATAATATATCTTATCATTTATTCAAATCTCTTTGTATTTTATTCAATAAAATGTAAAGATTTCTCCATGATGATAATGCATATCTTTTGAAAATTTATTCTCAGTTTCTTATAGTTTTAAAAACAATTTATTGGGATAAATGCACCCATATTAAGTGTATAATTTGATGAGTTTAGACAAATGTATACACTTATATAAGCACCATCCCGATCAAGAAATACAACATTTTATCATCCCCAAATGTTCCCTTGCTACTCTTTGCAGTTGATTCTCTATACCCCTGGTCCCAGCCTCAGCCTCAGGCAGCTAACTTTCTGTTCTTATAATTTAATTTTACTTTTTCTAGAATTTTATATACATGGAATTATATAGTGTGTACTACTTTTTGTATGGTTCCTGTCACGACATGTTTTTAGGAATCATCCATTTCGTTGCAGTTGTCATTAGCTCATGCCTTTTTATAGGTGAAGAGTGTTCCGTTGTATAAATATTCCACAATTATTTATCCATTATTCCTTTGACAGACATTTCAGTTGTCTTTACTTTTTACCTATTATTAATAAAACTATAGTGAACATTTGCATACAAATCTTTGTTTAGAAATATTTTTATTTCTCTTGGGTAAATACTTAGGAATAGTATTGATTCATCATGTGGTAAGTGTATGTTTGACTTTATAAGAAACTAAAAAATGATTTTCCAAAGTAATTGTACCATTTTGCACTCCCAACAACATTGTATGAGATTTCTAGTTATTCTACACCCTTGCCAACTTTTGGTATTGTCTCCCAAGCTGTGACTTATTGAACACTTACTGTGAGTTAGGCGCTGGACTGAGCACTCTGCATGTATCATCTCACTCAATATAATGTCCCTTTGAAGTAGGTACTATCATTATTTTCATTTTACAAATAAACTAACTGAGATGTGGATAGTTGACTTCTGATCACAAAACATTAAATGAGCCTGGATTTGGATCCAAAATGGATTCTTTTTTTTTTTTTTTTAAAGATTTTATTTATTTGACAGAGAGAAACACAGCGAGAGAGGGAACACAAGCAGAGGGAATGGTAGTGGGAGAAGCAGGCTTCCTGCCGAGCAAGGAGCCCGATGTGGGGTTCGATCCTAGGGCTCTGGGATCGTGACCTGAGCGGAAGGCAGCCGCTTATCAACTGAGCCACCCAGGCGCCCCCAAAATGGATTCTTTTAATAACTAATTCTTTTAGTATCAGAGTTACATTAGCTTCATAAAACTACATCAAATTAGCTTCCATTTTTTTTTTTTTTTACCATAGGTAATTTCATTTTCCTTAGCCTGCGTTTCTCCTTCCTTGCACAGACCACTGTATGAGCTCCAGGTTGAAGGACCAGCTACCTTGCTTTGCCTAAAATCTGTGGGTAAATAAGATAGCTTTTCTCCTAATCTCTACGTTTACTTGAATCTTCTTGCATCCACCCAAATCAATGCTCTTTTTTTCATTACAGCTTCTGTGCAAGCTATTTCTGCCCTTCCTCTGTAGTTGCCATTGTGAATTTTATGTCACACAGTTCTTTCCCCAAAGTCCTGCTGCTGTGCCCTCCAGCTTCCCTAAAGACACACTCAATTCCCTGGCCAGCATCCCTTCTTGTCTTCCTTCCCCTGTGCACTGAAAGTATCTAAAACACTCCACAGAAGTTGCTCCACTGTAAGTGTGTCACTGATCTGGGCTGAGGATTCATTGCAAATGTCAGTTTTGTCTCAGTTTTCACATCACTCAAATCTGCTTCCTCTGCAACGTAAACAGTGCTAGTGCCGCTTTCTGTGTTTTTTTCCCCACTTTCTGCATTTGATAGTCACTTTGTATTTGTGTTTCTAGCCCATTTTCCTCCCCTTTGTGGAGGGAGCAATGCCATAGAATTGTCTGGTAGTCAGCGAGTCTGGGTATGGACTGTCTCTAGAGTCTGGTGAAGATATTGTCACAGAGTTCTCTTCCTTATTCTCATCGCTTCTTGTGCTTAGTCTGTCATCACTGAACTTCTGGCTTTCTTCTCACCTTGGGGTCCCACCACCACTTCCTTGCATGTAAGAGCTGCACTTGTCTCATTTTGCAAACTTTGTACCATTTGGTTATCAGTGTGCTAAAAGCATCCTACAGTTATATTCATACATTTATATTCTTTGATTTTCATTTTATTGGGTTTGCCTTTTTCCAAAAATCTAAAAATGTTTTTAAAATATCTTCTCTTACTTGTCTCTTTCCTAAGTTCTCAAATTTCACAGGTGTTTACTGTAACCAGAATTATAAAGATGTATAAAGAAAAAAAATTTTTTTTTTTTTTTTAAAGATTTTATTTATTTGACAGAGAGAAACACAGTGAGAGAGGGAACACAAGCAGAGGGAATGGTAGTGGGAGAAGCAGGCTTCCTGCCGAGCAAGGAGCCCGATGCGGGGCTCGATCCCAGGACCCTGGGATCATGACCTGAGCTGAAGGCAGACGCTTAATTAAGACTGAGCCACCCAGGCGCCCCAAGAAAAAATTTAATAATCTCTCTTCATCTTGTCCTCTTTTCAACCCCTGATCTACTCCTAAGTAATTTTTGTTAACATTCTGCATTCTTTTATACTTTTCTCCATGCTCGTGTGTACTTATACACTTAGATTTTTAATTTTTTTTAAAGATTTTATTTCTTTATTTGACAGAGAGAGATCACAAGTAGGCAGAGAGGCAGGCAGAGAGAGAGAGGAGGAAACAAGCTCCCTGCCGAGCAGAGAGCCTGATGTGGGGCTCTATCCCAGGACCCTGAGATCATGACCTGAGCCCAAGGCAGAGGCCCCAACCCACTGAGCCACCCAGGCACCCCAGATTTTTAATTTTTATAATTTTGGGATCAAATAGTATATTTTATATGTATATTTTATATATTGTATATTTTTATAATACACAAATATGTATATTTTGTATAATTTTCTTTTGTTCATTTGACAAATATTTGTTGGAACATTTACTTTTATCAAGTACTATCCCTAAGTACTATTAATAGTAATATATTATTATTATTACTATATTGCTATTACTAGTAATATGTTGTATATTTTTCAGGTCAATACGTATAGCACTAATGTATCCCTTTAAATAGTTGTATGTGCACATATACGAAAACAGAACACATTTTTGATTTTGAGATAATTATGCATTCATATGTAAGAAACTATACTGCGAAATCCTATGTAACATTTTAAAAAATTTTTGTTTTACTTTTTCAGTGTTTCAAGATTCATTGTTCATGCACCACACCCAGTGCTCCATGTCCTGTGTCACATTTATTCAGTTTCCCTTAGCAGTAATAAATTGCAAAACTATAATGCAATATCACAACAAGGAAGTTGACATTAATACAAGCAGGATATATAACAATTTCATTACCACTAAGATCCCTTTTCTCTGCCCTTTTACAATCATACCTACTTCCTTCCCTCCTTCCTACATCCCTTTCTATAACTCCTAGCAACTGATTACTTTATCTCCATTTCTATGCTTTGTCATCTAAACAATGTTATATAAATGACATCATACAATATATAGCCTTTTGGGATTGATTTTTGATTTAGCATAACTCACTCGAAATTGTTGTATGAATCAGTAGTCCATTCCTGTTTATTGCTTGAATGATATTTCATGGTATGGATGTACAATGTTTGTTGAACCAATCATTGTTGAAGGACATCTGGGATATTTCCAGTGTTTGGCTATTACCGATAAAGTTTCATGAACAATTGTGTATGAGTTTTTGTGTGAACATAAATTTTTATTTGTCTGGGATAAATGCCCAAGAGTTCAATCGCTGGGTCATAGAGTAGCTGCATTTCTAATTCTATAAGAAACTGCCAGACTGTTTCAGAGAGGATGTTCCATTTATATTCCTACCAACAATGTATGAGTGATTCAGTTTTTTCTCATTTTTGTCAGCATTTGGTGTTGTCACTATTTTTATTTTTTGCTGTTCTAAGAGGTGGGTATTGAATATCTCATCATGGTCTTGTATTTCCTTCATGGCTGCTGATGTTAGACATGTTTTTTGTGCTTGCATGCCATCTGTATATCCTTTTCAGTGAAATGTCTCTTCCTGTCTTTTGCCAATTTTGAATTGGATTGTTATTTTTACTGTTGAGTTTTGAGAGTTCTTCATATATTCTAGATACTAGTCTTTTGTTAAACATGTGGTTGCAAATATTTTTCTCCCAGTCTGTAGCTTGTCTTTTCATCTTTTTTCACATGGTCTTTCGTAGAGCAAATTTTAAATTTTTGACAAAGTCCAACTTATTTTTTCCCCTTTTATGGACTGAGCTTTTGATGTCAACTCTAAGAAATCTGCCTTGATTTAGATACCTAAGACTTTCTTCCATATTTTTTCCTAAAAGTTCTTATATTTTTATGTTTTCTACTTGCCTATGATCCATTTTGAGTTAAATTTTGTATAAGGTGTGAAATTTAGGTGGAGTTATTATTTTTTTTCATATAGATCTATATTTGCTCCAGCATCATTTGTTGAAAAGGCTATTCTACTGAATTGCTTTTTCACTTTTGTGAAAACTCAGTTGGACATATTTGTGTGGGTCTGTTTCTGGGTTCACTCTTCTGGTCTATTGATCTATGTGTCTATTCCTCTGCTAATTACCACCCTGTTTGATTACTACTATATTATAGTAGACCTTAATAATGGCCAGAGTATTTTTTCCTACTTTATTTCTCCTTTTTGTCAAGACTGTTAACTATTCTAGATTCTGTATCTTTCCATGTAAATTTTTGAATAATTTTTTATGTCCACAAAGAAATCCTGGATAAGATTTTGATAGGAATTTCATTAAAATTTATAGAGCAGTTTGGGGAGAATTGTCAGCTTTAATGTATCTTCCAATCCATGAACACAGAATGTCTCTCCATTTATTTATGTCTTCTTTTTTTTTAAACAAGTATTTTGTAATGTCTGCGTATAGATCTTATACACGCTTTAAGTTTACCTGTTTCATTTTCTTTGGAGTGATTATAAGTTGTATTTTATAAAAAGATTTGATTTATTTTTTTGACAGAGAAATCGTAAGGAGGCAGAGAGGCAGGCAGAGAGAGGGGGGAAGCAGGCTCTCCGCTGAGCAGAGATCCTGATGTGGGTCTCGATCCCAGGACCCTGAGTCCATGACCTGAGCCGCAGGCAGGTCAACCCACTGAGCCACCCAGGTGCCCCTATACTACATTTTCTTTATCCATTCATTTATGGATGAATATTTAGGTTATATCCACATCTTGGCTATTGTGAATAATGTAACAAATATGGGAGTATAGCTATCTCTTCAAGATTCTGGTTTGGATAAGTATCTAGAAGTGTGATTGTATCTCATGGTAGTTCTATTTTTTATTTTATTTGGAGCCTTTATATAGTTTTAATAATGGTTATACCAATTTATATATTGACCAAAAGTTTACCATGATTCTCTTCACATTATTGCCAACACTAGTTATCTATTATTTTTTTTTTTTTTTTTTTTTTTTTTTTCACCATTAAAGTAATCCTTAACAGTTTTATTAAAGATTTTATTTGAGAGAGCACTGGTGGGGGCAGGGGAAGAGGCAGAGGGAGAAGGAAAAGCAGACTTCTCAAGGGGCTCGATTCCAGGACCCTGGAATCAGGACAAGAGCCAAAGGCAGATGCTTAACCCAATGAGCCAACCAGGTGCACCAGTAATCTTT
>CM053613.1:41239395-41264819 GCA_028646535.1 Procyon lotor
ATGTGGCTGTCCAATTTTCCCAACACCATTTGTTGAAGAGACTTGTCTTTTTTCCATTGAATATTCTTTCCTGCTTTGTTGAAAATTAGTTGACCGTAGAGTTGGGGGTCCATTTCTGGGCTCTCTGTTATGTTCCATTGATCTATGTGTCTGTTTTCGTGCCAGTACCACACTGACTTGATGATTACAGCTTTGTAATAGAGCTTGAAGTCTGGAATTGAGATGCCAATTTTGGTTTTCTTTTTCAACATTCCTCTGGCTATTCATGGTCTTTTCTGGTTCCATATAAATTTTTGGATTATTTGTTCCATTTCTTTGAAATAAATTGATGGTATTTTGATAGGGATTGCATTAAATGTCTAGATTGCTTTAGGTAGCACAGATATTTTTACAATATTTATTCTTCCAATCCATGAGCATGGAACATTTTTCCATTTCTTTGTGTCTTCCTCATTTTCTTTCATGAGCACTTTGTAGTTTTCTGAGTACAGATTCTTTCCTCTTTGGTTAGGTTTATTCCTAGGTATCTTATGGTTTTGGGTGCAATTGTAAATGGAATCGACTCCTTAATTTCTCTTTCTTCTGTTTTGCTGTTGTTGTATAGAAATGCAACTGATTTCTGTGCATTAATTTTATATCCTGACATTTTACTGAATTTCTGTGAGTTCTTGACTGAATTCCTGTGAGTTCTAGCAGTTTTGGAGTGGAGTCTTTTGGGTTTTCCACATAAAGTATCATATCATCTGCAAAGAGTGAGAATTTGACTTCTTCTTTGCCAATTTGGATGCCTTTTATTCCTTTTTGTTGTCTGATTGCTGAGGCTAGGACTTCTAGTACTATGTTGAATAGCAGTGGAGATAGTGGACATCCTAGAGAATGATATTCACTATGTGTTTGTTTTCTCTTCTTATCAGTTACTTGGTCTCTCTAAACCTCTATCTTTTTATCTGCCAAATGGATATAGTAATAGTCCTTATCTTATTGGATTGCTCTGAGAATTAAATGAGTTAATTTGTGTTTAGCCCTAACACTGCGACAAGGATGTAGTAAGGGCTCATCAGATGTTAACTGTTATAATGTTATTATTTTATTGCTGGGATTTCTGTCACTGCTCTTATGCTGTGTCCTCAAATACTTTCTGTGCATTTTGTCTGGAGTTAGTAATTATCCCTAGAGTTAGTGTTCCCTGTTGGCATTAGGGGAAGAGTTTTCTTCTCTCCTTTGGTTCATTGACCCCATGCTTATGATCCCAGGGGTGACTCTGACACCTGCCTCCAGAAGAAGGGAGTATGTGTCTTTTCAGTTTAAATATAAGCACCCCGAACAGAGCAAGAATAGTGATACTCCCTCAGGCCAACATGATTAGTCTCCAGCTTTTTCTTTTCTTCTCATTCCTCCTCTCTCAGAACAAGCAATGTTTTGAGCTCTGCTATCCCACTTTCTCTGTCCTTCAGCTGATACTGTGATACAGCAGGTGAGTTTAAGAGCATTGAGGGTGGTGGGGGGGGCGTGGGGGGACTGGCAGGGGTGTGAGTGTTTGTGTACTTAGGAGTATCTGTGAAGGAGAGACTAGAGCTGGGAGAGAAAAAGTAGAGATGTGGGAATGAGACAAAGGATCAGAGAGGGATTGCATAGGGTGCTGGCAGAGCACAATGTGGGGTGGATGGGCATAGGGGGCGATGTCCATTGGACGAGGAGGTGGCACTGGTTAGGAATGGGAATGCAGAATGGGGCCAAGAAAAGGACTGGAGTATGTGGGGGAAGAGACTTTTCTTGATTAAAAAATTTTTTTTTAAGTAGTCTCTACACATTCAGTGTAGAGCTTGAACTCACAACCCTGAAGTCAGGTCACATGCTCTACCCACTGAGCCAGTCAGGCACCCCTGATAAATGTTCAAGGGCAGTTCACAGAGCAGTCAGAACCATACTATGCCAAGACAGCATTTATCAGTGGGGGCTATTCATGAAAATGGCTCAGATTTTGATCAATACGTTTGGGAGAAAGGCAAAGCTACGGGTGAATGATTCATTCACTAATTCCATGGTTCATTTGTTCAAATATTTCCTAAGTATCGATGATTTGCCAGACTCTGTGCTTAGTGCTGTAAACTTCCAGTCCCAAACTGAGGACTCTTGAGGAAACTTTTCTTTGTAATCTGGGTGTCAGGTGTGTATAAGCCAGGGAAATCCTGTACTTTGCAGAACAGGTACAGAGATTGGGACCAGAGATTGTGCCTTGGAGCTGGGTTCTCTACGTTTATGCCATCACAACATAAGAATATGGTGGATGATATTTATACATGATACACCATCATATAATTGCTCGGAGGTTTACAACATCTTCAAAATCCTTATTAGGAGTGAAACAAATGGGTAGGTGGAAATTTTTCTTGAGATGTCTATTTATTAAAAAATGTGAGTTACTATGTCAGTGAATTAAAGGTACATTAGTACCTCTGCAGTGTAGATAACACTGGCTTTAGATTTGAAAACATTTTACATGCTGGCTTTAAGTGCATGTGAGCAAGAGTGAGGTTATTAGAGATATAAAGTTGCATTTTGATAAATTTGATATTTAAAAAATATTATTAAAAAGATGAATATTCACAAGTTTTTATACCTTCTATATTGAAAAGAGTTCCTTGTGACACAGCTCATAACTAGTCTTTCCAATATATTGTTCTTCAAACAGAGGCCACCCTTATAACCTCTGGTGAGGGGTAGGCTGTTTTATCCATTAGGGACATGGGTTCAGTGTGGAGAGCCTGTACTTTTTAAAGAACCTAAGAGTGGTGAAAAACACTTGAGTTCTGAAGCCTGTGTACAAAGAAAATGGCAATATAAAATTACTACTTGTTTAAATAAATAAATATCTACATAATAGGCAAAAAAGTTGGGCTCCACTCCTATATGGCTATATAACAATTGTACCTAACGTGGTTTGTGTGTGTGCATTTTAATATGTTGTTCTGGTGTCAGGAGAGTCTTCTAATGTTAAGACTGCATGAAGACATAAAAGCCTTTTACATAACCCCCTAAACAGAGAAGGAGCATAACCAAAAAATAGAGTTGGTTAGACTCACAGGAAGAAAAGAAGACACTGGGAGGAAAAGGAGACAGCAAAGTGCTCAGGGGCTGCAGGGAAGAAATGGCCCCATTTCTCCTTTGCCTGGACTAGATCTTCCCCCTGATGCTCACTCCTGGCTCTCCTTGATTCTAGAGCTGGAGTTCTGACTCCTATCACTCTGCCCTGCCCTCGGCATTCTATAAACGGTGGAGACAGTCTGTTTCTACTGAGACAGTGGGTGTTTTTCAAAGCACTCAAGGGAAGCCTGGCAGGTAGCTGTGACCTCAGCTAAGTCTGTCAGTTGTGGGCCTGCTTGGTGCACCACCCAACCTTACGGTCTTGGTTCTGAGATACCAGCTCCTTGAGACAGATCTGTTCTCAGGCTGTTTTTCTCTCCTGGGGCACTTTTCTCATCCCTTTCACTCTTCTTTTTCCTGGGAAAGGAATTTCCTCTGGTCATATTTGGACGAAGAATAAGACTTTAATGTTGCTGAATATTCAATAGGGTGTTTTGCCTATGGAAAAAAAAAACAATGGGATGATTGCCAAAGAAACTTATAAATAATAATGACTAGAATAATAACCTAGTTTTTGGAGCACTTTATCTGAAGTAACTCATTTAATTCTCCCAATTATCTCTTGCAATTCATTGTTACTCACATGTTATAAATAAGAAAATGTAGGTATACAGGAGTAAAGTAACTTGCCCTGGATTATACAGCTAGTCAGGGGAGAACTGGGAAATTAACCCAGGAAGTTTGGCTCTAGAACTTGTCGTCCTCACCTGCTACACCTGTTCTTTCCCACTCAGTATGGCTCTCTGCCCCTTCCTCGCCATTCTGAATCCTTTTTTGTTGCTCATCTAGATTTTCTCTTAGGGTCCTGAAAGGTGCTTTCTGTGAGACTTTGGATGTACCTCATTGTACCTGTGACTTTCCTCTTCTCATCCCTCTTCCTAAGTGAGCCTAGAACCTTCCTGCTGACAACCCTCAGCAAGGCTGAGATGGGGCCCTCAGAAGCCATTGAATTAAATGAAAATCCTTCTTCACACACAGTAACTTCCTTTCTGGAACCTCAATAATAGCCATTCAGGACTCACTGCCCTTCTCCCTGCCCTGCCTTTGCAGTCTCACTCTTGAAGTTTTAAAACATCGTTAGAATTATAACAGAGAGCCAGAGTTACTTTTCTTTTTTCTTTTTTTTTTTTTTTAAAGATTTTATTTATTTATTTGACAGAGAGAGAGAGTGAGATCACAAATAGGCAGAGAGGCAGACAGAGAGAGAGGGGGAAGCAGGCTCCCTGCTGAGCAGAGAGCCCCATGCGGGCTTGATCCCAGGACCCTGAGATCATGACCTGAGCCAAAGGCAGAGGCTTTAACCCACTGAGCCACCTAGGTACCCCTAGAGTTGTTTTTCTGAGGGCTTCTATATGGTACCTTTTATTGAGAAGGGATGCATTAATAACTAATTAATAACTAATGGGATTGGGAGAAGTGATGAGGAAAATTTTCAGTAAATTTTCTTCTAAGGAAAAAAATTTGTTTTCTGGAGGGGCTTTTGTTTATATAAGTTTGGGGCCTGTGCTTTAGAATAGAGGCAGAGCAATGCTATCAGTGGCCTTTCTCTGTGCTTATCCCAGCAAAGCTCAGCCTCTCCTCTAAATAGAAGTTGAATGGATATTTAAAATATACTGCCTTGATAAACATCGTATTATTAGCTCCCCTGGGGACCATGCTTCTCTGAATCTGGCCCTGTTCCCTTTTCTGTACCCTCCTGTAGTCCCTTGCTCCCTCTGTAAAGCCTCTTATGCTCTTAGCAAGTGCATCTGCATAGGGGCAGGGGGGGATAGACTCATCAACTGGGGCTTTCATTCCTTTGGATGCCCTCCTCCCTGGGCCCTCTGATTATCAGTAGATCCATCTAGTATTTATTTGGTAACTTTATACTCCTGATTCTCTCCTTATGTTTTCTATGGTCCCTTTTATCCATGTTCCCTTTCAGAGTTTTAATCATACTTTTTCTAGTCCTAATAGCTAACAGGTGGTCCAGAGCTTCTTCAGGAAACCAGTCTTACCTGACTGTTGGGAAAAGCTAAAGGGAGAGGACTTTAACAGTTTTTAGCAGAAAGGAGATCTGAATCCTTCTGAGGGTAAGAAACAAGTAGGGCAGGAGGAGGGCTATATTAATGGAGCCACAGGGAAGTATATTGATTCCTTGTACTCAGAATAGTTTTCCCATTCTGGGGGTGGGGGGATTGCTCTTAAGGATAAAGAGATCTGGACTAGACACACCTTTATGGAACCTTTTAGGGAGGAGCATGAGAAGTCACAAGGAGCAGGCAATGAATATGGTCCCTCTCAATTTCTTTCTTTCTTTCTTTTTTTTTTTTAAAGATTTTATTTATTTGACACACAAGTAGTCAGAGAGGCAGGCAGAGAGAGAGGGGGAAGCAGGCTCCCCACTGAGCAGAGAGCCTGATGTGGGGCTTGATCCCAGGACCCTGAGATCATGACCTGAGCTGAAGGCAGAGGCTTTAACCCACTGAGCCACCCAGGCGGCCCTGGTCCCTCTCAATTTCATTGGTTGGTCCATTCCTTGCTTCCTTTAGGGAAGATTTGAACTTGGGCCAGAGTGGAGAAATACATACTGTAGCCTCCTTCTGGATATCTGCTTGGTGCTCCATTTTCATGCACAGGAAATCACAAGTAGTTTTATGCTAGTATCATGTGAAATGTTCAAAGTAATAGCCAGATAAATTTAGTGTGATTAAATATAATCAAGTTAGAATATAGTTTAGCTAATAGGACTTCAGGAAGGAGATACATTGAACATAGGTATATTTTAGGGAGGTATTTTAAGGTTAAAATTTGTGTAGGTAGAAGTGGAAGGGAAGGGAAATTTAAGTAAACAGAGAAGGAGCAAAATCTTGGGGGGAGGGATAAGTATAAAACAGGTAAGGGTGCAAATGCCATTTGTGTGGAAATGGTAGAACGAGGTCAGAAAAGTATACTGAGGCCAAACTTTGGGAGTAGGGTGACTGGAGGCAGGGTGAGCCTCTGTTAGTTCTTGAAGTACAAGCGGCATAGAAACTCTACATGCTAACGAGGCACCATGGGTCAGAAATCATTCCTACATCCAAATGAGCATTCTCCGGGAGAACTTGCTTGGAGAGTTGCACAGTTTAGAACCCAGTGCTATCTTCTGTGGTCTCCGCACACACTAAGGGGTCCTGTCTGTTTCTGTCACTTTCAGCAGACTCTTCAGCTTCAGAGTTGTTACGGAGAGGACCCTAAAGTGCATTATGACTCATACCAACTTTACTGTCTTCCATCCTGCAGTTTTTGTCCTACTGGGCATCCCTGGGTGGGAAGCTTACCACATTTGGCTATCAGTACCCCTCTGCCTCATGTATATCACTGCTGTCCTGGGGAACACCATCCTGATAGTGGTCATCATCACAGAACGTAATCTTCATGAGCCCATGTATTTCTTCCTCTCTATGCTGGCCATCACAGACATCCTGCTGTCCACCACTACTATACCCAAAGCTCTAGCCATCTTTTGGCTCCATTCCCATGACATTGCCTTTGATGCCTGTGTCACCCAAGTTTTCTTTGTCCATGTGATGTTTGTGGGGGAGTCAGCCATCCTATTAGCCATGGCCTTTGACCGCTTTGTGGCCATCTGTGCCCCCTTGCATTATACAACAGTGCTAACATGGCGTGTTGTGGGAAGGATTGCTCTGGCCATTGTCACCCGAAGCTTCTGCATCATCTTCCCAGTGATCTTCTTATTGAAGCGACTGCCTTTCTGCCGGACCAACATCCTCCCCCATTCCTACTGTGAGCATATTGGAGTGGCCCGCTTGGCTTGTGCTGACATCACCATTAACATCTGGTATGGCTTCTCAGTGCCAATTGTCATGGTCATCTTGGATGTGATCCTCATTGCTGTGTCTTATGCACTGATCCTCCGAGCAGTGTTTCGTTTGCCATCCCAGGATGCCCGGCACAAGACCCTCAGCACTTGTGGCTCTCATCTCTGTGTCATCCTCATGTTTTATGTTCCATCCTTCTTTACGTTATTGACCCACCGCTTTGGACGTAACATTCCTCGACATGTCCATATCCTGCTGGCCAATCTTTATGTGGTGGTGCCACCAATGCTCAACCCCATCGTCTATGGTGTGAAGACTAAGCAGATCCGGGAGGGTGTAGCCCACCGGTTCTTTGACATCAAGACTTGGTGCTGTGCTTCCCCTCTGGGCTAATGGGTCCCTATGAATCTGCACTCCAAGCTTTATCAAGGAAACTAGGCATGAAATATAGAGATTTTTCTGGACTAAGAGGCTTCTACTTCTTTTCGTCTTTCTCTTCCTTCTTTGTTGTCATCATTCCCTTCCAACTTTTCTTTTTTTTCCTCTTCTGGCTCTTCATCTTTGCCTCCTTTCCTGTTTCTTTGTTTACTTTATCTTCTCTTCTCATATCTCTTTTCCACAACCCAGAGATAATAACTAAGTGTACATGCCTCTAATATGAAAATTTGGTATCTTCAGTAGACCAGACGTACCCCAGAAACACAGAGAACTGAACACAACATGAAGTGTGTTATAAGCACATGGATGAAAATAATTTTATATTTAACATCTGAAAGGGGTTCCAGTTTTTTTTTTTTTAATCTCCAAATGTGTATTGATGGTTTGTACAGACTCAAGAAGCTCTCTCTCCTAACTTTTACAATGGCAGGTGTTTTTTTATTTATTTTTAAATTTATTTATTTTTATTTTTTTATTTCTTTGACAGAGAGTGAAGAGAGGGAATACAACAGCAAGAGAGGGAATACAAGCAGGGGGAGCAGGAGAGGGAGAAGCAGGCTCACCACTGAGTAGGGGGTCCGATATAGGGCTTGATCCTAGGACCCTGGGATCATGATCCAAGCCAAAGGCAGCTGCCTAATGACTGAGCCACCCAGGTGCCCCTTTCAGGTATTTTTTGAAAAACAGTCATGCATGCCCTTTTGCCATCTGGAAAACTGCTCATTCTTCAAATTTCAGATAAAGAACTACCTTCCTTGAAAACTCTTCCCTGACTTTTCCAAGCAATCCAAGACTCCTATCTTTGTATATTGATTGCATCTTGTACAAATCTCAAAATGTATTTAGTGAATTGTAATGGGTTATTTATTTGTACCCCTAATTAGCTGTAAACTCCTTGAAATCAGAAAAGTGTGTGTCATTCATATTTGTACTCCAGTGCATTATAAAATGCGGGCACGTAATAAATGTTTGAAAAATGAATGAGAGCACAGTTACCTCCTGATGTTAGAGCATGCAGTTCTATTATGCACTCAAATGATCAGCTAAATTTGTCTACAAACCAGGGATGAGTAAACCAGTTCCTCACAAAGGCAGTTTGGTGTCAGGGAGGCAAATAAGCTGTAGAGGGCAGAGCTTCTTACTTCTTACACCTTTGCTATAACACAGAGACCAGAGAATAGACTAGAGTAGGAAGAAACAGGACTCTCTCGATTTTCTCGTCTAACTTGACCTCTGACCCTTTTCAGTGTTAGGAATTATAGCATATTGTTCCTGGCCAGGTTAGCAATTTGGAATAGTCTCTTGGAGTTTAGAGCCTTGCCCCTCATTCTTTCATGCTTTTTCAGAAGAGATCATATACATTCATTTCTTCAACCACCATTGACACAAATGAGTCCAACATCCCTCTCTCCACCCTAGAAATCTTTTTTGAGTTTCAGATGCATAAATATGCCTATCAACTGTATTTCTCCTCCAGGACATAGAGCTCCCATTCAGGCTAGCATTTCTTCCTACTCCATCCCTTTTCCTAGGAACTAGATTATGACTATTCCATTAACTTCACTGAACTGGAAACCCTGGGGAGTTTCTCAACTTCTTCTTCTTTGCCCTGTTCCTCAAGAAGTTAATGATTATTACCAATATTGATTGTACCACTAAATAATTATGTGGATAATATTTACAGTGCTGTCAGGATTAAAGCCCTATCCCTATTATTTTCTAGCTGTGTAATTGTGTGAAACAGATTTAATATTTTTAGTCCTTATTTTTTTTCATCTGTAAAATGGGGATAACAATAATACCTCGTAGGGTTGTTGAGAAGATTATATGAAATAAACCATATATATAATAGTTGAGAAGATGAAGTGAAATAAACCATATGTATAGTACTTAATACAATCCTTGGCTCATAGTACGTATCTGAGAAATATTTCATTAATGCTAAGTTCTTAGTATTGTTAATTTTCCTTTAAATGTTGCCTCTACCAATTACTTATGTCTGTTATAATCTTTCATCTCAGATGATGTATTAGCTTCTTAATTGATTTGTTTTCAGTCTTTTACACTCTAACCTAAATTATAAATTGACTTGAAGTTGAACATTCTAAAAGGCAGAGCTGTCAAATACTTTCAAGTAATCTTCATTATTTATAGAAGCGTTTTCCATAGGGGTACCTGGGTGGCTCAGTGGGTTAAAGCCTCTGCCTTCGGCTAAGGTCATGATCTCAGGATCCTGGGATAAAGCCCTGCATCGGGCTCTCTGCTCAGCGGGGAGCCTGCTTCCCCCTCTCTCTCTGCCTGCCTCTCTGCCTACTTGTCATCTCTCTCTCTCTCTCTGTCAAATAAATAAATAAAATATTAAAAAAAAAAGAAGTGTTTTCCATAGACTGTTCTGCAGAAATAGCAGATATCTTAATAGATGTTTTATAAAAATGTTCCATGGTCAAGTAAGTGAAAAGTGCTGACACTGTGGGTCATGCACGTGGCTGTCCAAAGGAGGGCTAGAGTTTGCAGCATACCTCATAGTAATGTGACCATAGATATTTGTGTCCACGTCCATATCATTTTTCTGATAGCACATTAATTTACATCTCTAAAATAACCTAGTATTCCATTAGCCATAGTTTAGAAATCATAGGACAATAGGGTAATTTCTAAGCCAAGCATTAACTTAATAATATAGTCCTAACTTACTCTTCCATTTCTATCTCAAAACACACCACCACGTAGTAATCTATTAGTATATATAGTATTAATAATTATAACTTAAAACAATAGTTAATGTTTATTATAGGATTAATCTGTGCTGGGAACCATGTTAAGTGCTTTGCTGCATTAATTTATTTAATCCTTACACAGCCTTATGAGATAGTACCTTTGCTATCTGTTTTATACACAGGGGCACCCAAGTTTCAGAGAGGATGAATAATGAAGGCCACTCAGCTGGCAAATGGTAGAGTACTGACGTCAGTTCCTTTCTGAAGTCTTCCCCAATCCCCTCAAGTCAGAGGTGATTACTTTGTTCTCTGGCTTTCCACAGCAATGGCATTTATGTTTCAACTGAAGATTAATTACTCCATGAAACTATCAGAGGTTGGATTCTGTGAGAGCAGAGAATATGTCTTACTCATTGATATAGTTCCAACATCTAGCTTAGGATTCACTATGTACATATGTGGATTGATTAATTTGAAATGTTGGTGAAGTGGTTGACCTCTGGACCCTTCATTGTTAAATATTGTCTAATTTTATGGCTGAAAATCATTTGGACACACACATACACACCACTTAGTTCTTTCTGATCAATTTCTTCTACATCTCCACAGGTTTCTATATACATTGTACATGTACATTGAGGTCTAGCAGGTATAAGCAGGGTTTCAGTGTTCTATATACTGACTAGCAGCAACTTAAATCCACTCTGTCCATTAACCTTTTTTTTTTTTTTTTTAAAGATTTTATTTATTTATTTGACAGAGAGAGATCACAAGTAAGCAGAGAGGCAGGCAGAGAGGGAGGGGGAAGTAGCCTCCCTGCTGAGCAGAGAGCCCGATGCGGGGCTCGATCCCAGGACCCTGAGATCATGACCTGAGCTGAAAGCAGAGGCTTTAACCCACTGAGCCACCCAGGTGCCCCTAAATAAATAAATTAAAAAAAAAAAAGTAAAAAAATGAACACCGAAAAGTAAGTATATTAAAACTCACAACATTAAGTTTAAATTCTTTATATAAAATTAAAATTTATTATAATTCTAGTGGTTTTAATTCCAGGAGAAACTCATAAATAATGCTTTCAAAATAAAATTAGGGAAAAAATTAACCATTAAAAGCACATAAAAACATATATATATAGGTGCTCCCCTTTTCCCTTTTGCCTTGGCTCCGATATGGCTCAGTACAGCATGGTCAATCCTATCTTTATTTAAAACTTTGATAGCTTGTTCATCATGGATATCTTGCATTAATTTTGATTTGAAAATTGTATTAAAATATTATGTTTATTGAGCTTTTGGTGCATGCTTACATTTTGTGCTGAGGTAAGTTCTCACTCATTTCACCTTAGTCCTGGCCTTAGGAGACTCAACACCTGGAGGGCAGACTAGACTCACAAAGAAATGCAGCCCTGCTTGAATCTTTCCATAAACCTGATGGTTAGGAACACCTTTCCACTGCAGGAACAAAGACATTTCCCTATGCGTTCAAGCCAGAGTGAGGTGGGATTTTCTGTTACTCATAATGTAAAGTGTTGTACCTGATACAAGAGAGAAGAGAATAATTATCCTATTCATTTTATTTTTCAGCTTGCTTTTACACTTAACTATACCCCATGACTGATAGTGTTTTTTTCCCCCAAATGTGTTTATTTTATTTTTTCAGTGTTACAAGATTAATTATTCATGCACCACACCCAGGGCTCCATGCAATACATGCCCTCCTCAGTACCCACCACCAGGCTCACCCAACCCCCCATCCCCGCCCCTCCAAAACCCTCAGTTTGTTGCTCAGAGTCTACAGTGTCTCATGGTTCATCTCCCCCTCTGTTTTTTTCTTAAAAATGGAAACAAAACATTCTGTTGTCTTTTTTATGTTTAATTAGCCAGCGTATAGTACATCATTAGTTTTTAGTGTAGTGTAAAACATTCTACTGTACTATATATGCCATAGTTTATTTTTTTTTGCCCTATTGATCGATATGGAAGTTGCCATAATTTCTTTTGTTACAGCAACGGTATTGCAATGAGTATCCTTATAGAAATATCTATATGTTCTCATTCTGTGTCACCAGCACTGGAGGCTAATTTTTTTCTTATGTTTTCCAATTTGATAGGAAAACTATGATATTTCAGTGTGACAGATTTTCATTTCTTTAAGTTTCTTTAAGATCGTGGTCTATTTAATGTCTGTGTAGTTTAATGTCAAAGTGCCTAAAGGGCAGAGAAGCTAGCCTAAAGCTAAAGAAGAGAGTAATAGTGGGATTGTGGAAGGCTTTGCATGCTTGAGAAGTTTGAGCTTTATCTTGTAATGAAAAAATCATTATATCAAATTTTAAGTGAAAATCCGATAAGATTTTTGTTTGTTTTGTGCATACCAGCCAGGCTGCACCATAGCTGATGGGTATGGAAGGGTTGAGGATGGGAAGCTGGGAGATGGGGAGCCCAGTTAGCTAGGATGCCATCGCACCAGAACAAGTGAAGAATGCTTCAGAGTAGGAATATGTAAGTGACAATGGGGAGGTATATATGGCTATTGGACACTGCTGAGGTGTGACCAGGAATTTTTATTTATATTTGTGTTTTTAATGACAGTATAGGAAATAAAAGCACAACAGCCTCTTAAGGAATTAGTAATTGATTTAATTATCTGATGTTCAACTTTTAGGTAAACTTACTGTTGTTTCTGCCCACTGACTCTCTTTATATAGTCTTCATAGAGAGACTCCTAAAGCAGGCATGTTTGGTGCTAACTTCACCACCTACTGCACTGTGTTCATCCTACTTGGTATCCCGGGACTGGAGAACTATCACACCTTGCTTTCTTTCCCCTTCTGTCTCATGTACATCACTGCAGTATTGGGAAACAGAGCCCTTGTCCTTGTTGTCTTTAGTGAATGCTCCCTTCATGAACCCATGGATGTCTTCCTCTCCATGTTGGCTGGCACTGACATCCTACTGTCTATCACCACTATTCCCAAAGCCCTGGCTATCTTTTGGTTTCATGCTGGGGAGATTGCCTTTGATGCCTGCATCACTCAGATGTTTTTCATCCATGTTGCCTTTGTGACTGAGTTAGGTATCCTGTTGGCCATGGCATTTGCCTGCTATGTGGCCATTTGTACTCCTTTAAGATACACAGCCATCATTAACTCCTATGACATTTGGAAAAATGACTCTGGCAATCTGGGGATTAAGCATTGGAACTATTTTCCCTATCATATTCCTGCTAAAGAGGCTGCCATACTGTTGAACTAATATCATCCCCCACTCATATTGTAAGCACATTGGGGTGGCCACATTGACCTGTGCTGACATCATTGTCAATATCTGGTATGGTTTCTCAGTGCCAATGGCATCAGTTTTGGCAGATGTTGCACTCATTGGTATCTCCTACACTTTGATTCTCCAGGCTGTGTTTAGACCTCCTTCCCAGAATGCCCGGCACAAGTCTCTCAATATATGTGGCTCCCACTTTGGAGTCATTCTCCTCTTTTCATCCCATCCTGTTTTAATTTCTTGATCCATCAGTTTGGCAAGAATATTCTCCACCATACCCATATCCTTCTGGCAAATCTCTGTTTGTTAATCCCCCCTCATGCTTAATCCCATCATCTATGGAGCAAAAACTAAGCAAATGAGGGACAGTATGGCTCACATGTTATCTGTTGTGGGGAAGTCTTGAGAAAAGTTATGTTTCTTTCACAATTTTCTCTTTACCAGCAGGAGAAAAAAGAACTTAGCAACCAAGTTCTCAAATGTAGGCACCTTAGTTTACTGAAGCAAAAGGTACATAGGTTTTGGAATAAAATGTGTCTGAATTCAAATCCAAGCTCCCTTACCTCCTGATTTTTCACCATGGTTAGGTTCCCACCTTTTGGAAATTCAGTCCTAACCTATAAAATAGAACCAATTGTACCTATGCTATAAAGGTTTTGTAAGGATTAAAATGTACAAACCTTTTGGTACATTGCTCAGCACTTAGTAGGCTCTCACTGTTAGCTATAATTCTAACTTGGAAGTTTATTACCAGAGGAGGATGTTTTAGATTTGATATATGTGAGATATCCAATATTTCCGGAGGCTGGATGTGGAATCTAAAAAAGCCAAACTCATAGAAACTGTAGTACAGTAGTGTTTACCAGGCATGGGGGGGTGTTAATGGGGAGATGTTGGTCAAAGGGTACAAACTTCTAGTTATACAAAATAAGTTCTGGGGACCTAATGCACAACATGGCAATTATAGCTCATTATACTGTATTATACAGTTCAAAGTTGCTAACAGAGTAGATCTTAATGTTCTCACCACTAAAAAGAAACAATAATTATGTGATTTATGTGATGTGATAGAGGTGTTAGCTAACACTATGGGGGCAATCATTCTGTAATATATAAGTATATCAAATCAACACATTGTATGTCTCAAACTTATACAATGTTATATGTCAATTATATCTGAATAAAGCTGGGGAAAATAGCACTTGGAGGAGAGCCATTAGCGTTTTTCTCTATAGCCTGGAAATAATAGTTTCTGAGTGTTAAATTTAAAAATTTTGTCCACTGGAGAGTGACTCCCTAAAAATCTTGGAGAAGGATCTCTTTGGCTTGGTTGAAGTCATATGCCTACTCCTAGTCCAAAGTGTTGTGAAGAAGGAGTAGTGGTGCCTCCTTGTCAACCATATGAATAGGGAGGACATTTTTCAGAAAAGCAGTTACTGAAAGCTGTCAACTACCATTATGTGGCAGATAAGAGACAGAAAGTCAAAGGGTCTATGTCTCTTGATTTTAAGAGACTTCTGTATTTAAGTGTATTTATGTTTTTACTGTCTATATTCTCTTTCAGATTGTAAACAGTATGGGAGCGAGATCATGTCTTCCTTGTTTACTACTTCATCTCCAGCATCTCACACTAAATCCCAAAGTCTCTGTTATTCTCTTTTATTGTTAATCCTTTTTTTTTTTTTTTAAGTAAACTCTGTACCAATATAGGGCTCGAACTCACCGCCTCAGTCAGGATCAAGAGTCACATGCTCTACCAACAGAGCCAGCCAGACCCCAAAAGGTCTATCATTCTTTCACAAAAGCATATGAAATAGTAAAGAAAGAAAGAAAGAGAGAGAAGAGAGGAGAGAGAAATATCTTATTGAAGATAGTTTATAGTTTTCTTTTTAAATTAATATTATTTTATGAGAATTTCCCCTTGTAATTAATTATAAAGTCTTTTTTTTTAAAATGTGTATTTATTTACGAGAGGGGGGGAGAGAGAGAGAGAGAGAGAGAGAGAGAGAGAGAGAGAGACTTAGAAAACAAAAAGCAAAATGGCATATATAAATCCAAACATATAAACAATTACATCAAAGGTGCAGGGACTGAACACTGCAATCCAAAGTACTCTAAAAGTACAGTTTGAAATTTACAAAGTAAAAATATAAGCTATACAAACAAAGGTCATAAGTGCTAGAGTGACTATATTACTGTCAGATAAAACAAACTTTAAAACAAATATTTCTAGAGTCATTTAATAATGCTAGAAAGACCAATACCTTAGAAAGTACATCATCTATAAATGTTTGGCACCTATCAATACAGCCCCAAGTGTATGAAGCAAAATCTTACATAATTGATTCTTAAACCATTTTTTTTTTTTTAAGATATTGCTTTATGGATGTACCTCTTTTTTAATCACAATTTATTTGAATAAAAACTTGATTCTGATAAAATATAAGAACTTTGTTCTAATATATCTACATTACCTCCTCCTTTGTTATCACTATTGTATAAGTATTATATTTTTATATGTTACAAACCCACCAACACAGTGTCATTATTATTGCTCTTATAATCTTTTAAAGAAATTTTGAGAGAAAAATATATATAGTCATTATATTTACCTCTATATTTAATATTTTTATTTTCTTCATTTCTTCCTATGGATTCAACATATGGTCTGGTGTTACTTCCTTTCCTTTGTGATTTTCTTTAGTATTTCTTATAAGGCAAGTCTGCCGGCAATGAATTTTCTCAGCCTTTCTTTTCTCTCTAGGATAGTTTTTATTTGCCTTTATGTTTTGAGGGATAATTTTGCTGGATATAGAATTCTTGGTTAACACTAAGAATGTTCAGAACTTGGGATATGTCATTTTATTCTCTTCTGGCCTCCAGGAGTCATTATTAGTTGTAATGTGTGTTTGTGGTGAGTTATTTTTCTCTTGCTGCTTTCAAGATTTTTCTCTTTGTCTTTAGTAGGTTGACCCTTATGTGTGTAGATATAGATCTCTTTGTTTTTATCATAATTGGGACTCTGATGTTCTTTGATATGTAGATTATTGTTTTTTCATAAATTGTTTTTATTTTTTTATTTTTTTTAAAAAAGATTTTCATTTATTTGAGAGAGAGAAACACAGCAAGAGAGGGAACACAAGCAGGGGAAGCAGGAGAGGGAGAAGCAGGCTTCCTGCTGAGCAGGGAGCCTGATGCGGGGCTCAGTCCCAGGACCCTGGGATCATGACCTGAGCCAAAGGCAGACGCTTAATGACTAAGCCACCCAGGCACCCCTCATAAATTGTTTTTACCAATATTTCTTTAATACATTTTTTCTGCCCCATTCTTGCTTTCTCTTTTCCTTCTGAGAATTGCATTACACATATGTTGGTATTTTTGTTGTGTCACAGGTCTCTGAGTCCCTGTTCATTTTTTTTAACCGTTTTTTTTTCTCTTTGTACTTCAGATTGTATACTTTCCCTTGATTTATTTTCAAGTTCACTGGGCTTTGTTGTTTTGTTTTTTTTCCTGCCGTCTCAGATCTGCTGTTGAGCCTATGTAGTGAGTTGTGCCCCCCACTCCAGTTATCTTACTTTTCAACTCCAGAAATTCCATTTGATTAATATGTATAGTTTCTATCTGTCAAGACTCTCTGCTTGTAGAGTCACTGTCGTCATATTTTTCTCTAATTCGTTAAGTGTGGTTCCCTTTAATTCTTTGAACATGTTTATAATAGCTGCTCTGAAGCCTGTCTTCAAGAAACACAGTATCTAGGTCTACTGAGAGTCAGTTTTGATGACTGCTTCCTCCTCCTACTCCCCATAGGTCATACTTCCTTCTTTCTCTACATGTCTCCTACTTAAAAAACCACTTTTTAAAACTAGGGATTTTAAATAGCCTTTTTTCCCCCTGATTTCCCTCCCTGCCCTCTCCCCACCCCCACCATAAGTATTGTTGCTCTTTTGTTTGTTTTGAGTGGCTTTCCCTGGCATCTCTCTTACAGTGTTCACCTGACTTCTCTGTTCAGATAGTTTTAAACCTAAAATTTTCCTATTAAGCCTGGAATTTAATGGGTTTCCCTGTGTCTGCATAGCTTAGTGGGCTCCCAGTGATTTATTAGATATTGCGTCTAAATACCTTAAGCCAGTAAGAGTTGTCTCCTCTGCTGTGGATCTGTGTTCAGCTTGGGAAGCACACCAAGTCAGGTAGTTTTCAGGTCTGCCACCGCTTTAATTTTCCATCAGTTTCCTCGAATGTCTTTTGCATATATACTCAGCTTCTGGACAGGTTAGTATTTGTGGAGAGTTTGGGCTCTCTTTGTTTTCCCTCCAGTCAGCTGGATGTGTGTGAAGAGCTTATCAAATGCTCTAAGCTTCTCTCATTGCTACTATCTCCCTGCAAACCTCTGGCCAGTTTTCCAGTCTGGTGCTAACTCCAACCAGGACATCATCCTCTGGCTAGGATGACTGTAGGGCTTTCCTATTCAACACTGGATACAGGTTTTCCACTCTTCATTCCAAATCAGGTCAGCCCCTACCAGTAGTAAAGCTATTGATTTTATACCTAGTCTTTCTCTGGTGAAACTGTCATACTGACAAAAATGGCTTTGGAGGATGTTAGATGGGAGCCACCCCAGGCAAGAGCAACAGGGTCCTGTCCCTTCTACCTGACATTCAGCAACTGTTCAATAAATTGTTTAAAAGTTTATGGTTAGTGTCCAGAACCATGATGTGAGTATTTCTGATAATTATTTATAATTTTATAGGAGAAGATTCATGACCTCTCCACACTGCCAAACCCTTTTGTATTACCTAAAAATTCATTAGTGATAAGATGAATACATTCCCTTAGTATTATGTTTGGCCAAGCATGCTTCATACTCAGAGTCCCAAGTTGACAGCCCTTTAGCTAGCACTTACATGCTTAGTCTTATGACTAATACTCTTCCCAAAGTCTTCTCATAGAGTTGGAGACTAAGTCAGAAAGAGTCCCACCCTCAGCCATGTGGGGACCTGTGAACATTCTACTACCTGTAGGCATTCCAGATAAAATATAGGTCACCAAGTTAAGTTTGAATTTCAGATAAACAACGAATAGTTTTTTTAAGTATGAATAGGTAGCAAATATTGTATAACACATACTTTTACTAAAAAATTATTTGCTATTTATCTGAAAATAAAATTTAGCTGACATTCTATATCTTTACTTGCTAAAGATATAGAGCTGCTTTATTTGCAGCTCTCCCTTGTCCATCTGGATTTTGACACTGGTTCCAGGACATTGATTCTACTTCCTCTCAGCACTCTCTCTCTCTCTCTCTCTCTCACTCTCTTTGCTTATGGTGAGATTTCCATTTGTGGTATTTTCTATGATCTTTGATGCAGAGAAGATCTAGAGTCTGTTGGGATCATCATTCATTCTTTGGGAAAAGTCATATTATATTAAAATCCAAATGAAAATATTATGGGGTCAGGTGATCTCATTACTTTTCTTCCAGAAAGCTTTCTTGGCTCCTCCATATATAGTGAGAGAAGTCAGGCTTTGTCAAATCACAATATAATTTATGTTACATTCTTGCCTTATACAATTAATTTTTATTGTACTGATCTCTAGAAGAAGGAAAATCTGCTGCCTTTAATGTTAGACAAGCAACTGACAACATTAAAAAAATAGAAACTTATTGTACATACTATCATTTTACTCTTTTGAAGTATACAATTCAGGGGTTTTAAGTATATTCATAGAATTGTGCAACTATCACATTATATAATTCCAGAACACTTTCATCCCCACAAAAGAAATGTTATCCATTAGCAATCATTGCCATTGTCCCACACCCAACATCCCCAGCCTCTGACAAACACTAATCTACTTTCTGTCTCTATGGATTTCCCTATTACACACAATTCCTATAAATAAAATTATACCATATATGACCTGTTACGTCTGGCTTCTTTCAATTAACATAATGTTTTAAAGGTTCATCCACATCGTAACTTGTGTCAGTACTTAATTCCTTTTTTTTAAACTTCATTCTTTTTTATTGTTGGATAATATTCCAAAATATGGATATACCTCATTTTATTTATCCATTCATTAGCTGATGCATGTTTGAGTTATTTCCATGCTTGTAACTCTTAAATGTAAATTGCTTCCATTAAAAACAATGTATTTAGTTGCACTCAGTCAGGAACTACCTCTCATATTTATTCTGTTTACAATGTGTTTATTTCTAGACAGTTTGAATTTTTGTTCATGTGTTAGCTAAAAAATTATATTTCCTAAAGAAAGAGGGAAATTGGACTGTAACCTGGGTCTGTTGGTTTTCAAAACCTGTGCTCTTTTGTAATATGACATATCACATTCTTCAAGTTTGTGTCATTTTTGGGACACATTCTTATCTAGCCCAAACACCCTCTGGAAGCCTACTCTGAGTTCCTGGGCCCTAAGAGCATATACCATGGGGTTGAGAGCTGGAGGGATGACAATGTTGAGCACATTTAGAAGAACAGGGAAGATGGGAACTGCTTTTCCTGCCAGCTGGGCTATAGACACTACCACAATGGTTGTGTAGAAGAAGAAGATGAGGATGAGATGGGAACTGCAGGTGCTCAGAGCCTTGACTATTGCCTCAGTGGAGTTCAGCCTCAGCACCGAGCGAAAGATCAGAACATAGGAAATAAAGACTAGAATCATGTCACTTCCACCAAGGACCCATACCAAAGCCAACTGATAGAACCTATTAATGGTAATATCATCACAAGCCAAGCCAGTGACCCCTGGGTTGGAGCACATGCAGTGCTCAATTTCATTCCTGGAGCAATAGTGTCTCTGGGCAGCCAGTACAGGCACTGGGATGGTCAACAGTACATTCCTAAGCACCATGAACACTGTGGCTTTTATCACAAAAGCTTTGGTAACCATGGAGGGGTACTGAAGTGGGTGGCAGATGGCTACATATCTATCCACAGCCATGCAGAGGAAGATGCCTGACTCCATGCTAACAAAACAGTGAACAGCATAAATTTGAGTAAAGCACACGGGGAGGCTAATGGCCTTGGCATCAAACCAGAAGATGGCCAGAATCTTGGGCATGATGGTAGTAGCCAAGCCAATGTCCACTATAGCCAGGATGCCAAGGAACTGATACATGGGCTGATGCAGGTTATGCTCATGGTGAATAGTGATCACAATGAGAGTGTTGGCACCAAGAGCTAGGAGGTATATCAGAGCCAGTGGCAGGGAGAGCCAGTGCTGCCATTCGTGAATGCCTGGGAGCCCCATCAGGATGAATGTAGATACTTGGAATCTTGAGCTGTTGGGTACACTCTGAGAGATATCCATATCTTGGGGCATCTGAATTGGTAGTGTCTGCCTGTAGATTGAGGGAAACAAGAAGGAAGCTTGGTTAAGTGTCCAGCTGAGATTCAGATATAAGATTAAAAAGAAAAAGATATAGGATTCACTCATAGTCCCTTTCATCATAATATTACATCGTGTCCCTTGTCTCTGGGAAATGCTCAGAAAAGAGTAACAGAGATGGCCAAAATAAGCCCTAAAAGGAAGATTACAGAAGAAACAAAATCAGAGGGGAATCAGTTACAGGCTTCATGTCACTCAGTGGCATTTTTCTACCTGGAGCATGAGGGTATAGACAAAGCAGGAGACACAGTCATGAATATTCTGATTTCTCAGGAGTTAAACACTAAGGACAGAATAGATACAGCCCTTCTTGGAGGTCTTCCAAGGAAGAACCAGAAATCAAAACAGGATTATCATAATGGTTTTGTTTTGCATAGGGTTCAGATGTTTTCGCAAAAACTCTTTTGAAAGAGGCCTTTTTCAAATTTGAGGAAATTGAAATTCACAGAAGTTAAGTGATTTATTTGAGGTTATAGTTTTAAATGATAAGTGCGCTGGAGCTAAAATCTTAGTATTCTGTATTTGGCTGCTGTGCATATTTTGTTAAGCTATTCCTGATGGCTTAGTAAAAATGGTTCTTTTAAAGTATAAGCCCTCTCCCTTTTTGATTATAAAAGGTAAATTGAAAATATATTAAAACCTAAAATTTTCAATTTATTGATTTTTTAAAAAGGTTTTATTTATTTATTTGACAGAGAGAGATCACAAGCAGGCAGAGGCAGGCAGAGAGAGAGGGAGAAGCAGGCTCCCTGCTGAGCAGAGAGCCTGATGTGGGGCTCCATCCCAGGACCCTGAGATCATGACCTGAGCCGAAGGCAGAGGCTTTAACCCACTGAGCCACCCAGGCACCCCTCAATTTATTGATTTTTTAATACTGAGATATATATGAGATGATTAAATCAGTAACAACTTTCCTACCACGTCCAGATTTCAGTAGAAGTTTTCCAAGAGCATTATTTTAAAAAATGCATAATACCATGTATTTCCTTAGATGAATTTTAACATGTACTAGATTTAATTACCATCATTTCTGTATATATTTTGACATTTAAATATTTAGATATTTATACTTCATTGAAATCAATGTTTACCATAATAACTTTTCATAACAGTACCTCCCCATTTGTGAGGCCTTTATTTTTATTCAAATCTTGCATGGCTATAGAACATTTTTAAGTTATTTTAACAGCAAAGGAAAATAGGCAATATATCTTGAGTGATTTAGAAAATCATCTTCAATTCAGAATTTTGACTATTCTCATTACATTTTTTCCTGTTTTTAATGGTTAATTACAAAAAATGTAACTCATTTATCTTGAATAGATTTTGATCTACAATGGGAAGAATATATTTGTATTGTTTTATTTTTCTTCAAATAGTAAAACAATAGTTTTGGTTTCTTTTCCCATTGAGTACTGATGCCTCCTTTTGTGTGCAGTAAGTTTTTATAATTATTCTGTTTCATTTTTCTTTCTGTGCATTGTGATATTATCACAGTGAGCAAAACTTCTCTAGATTTATAAGAAACTTGATGTGGAAATACTGGAGTTTGGAGCAAATTGTCGAGAAAGAATTTTTGAGACGTCTTCAGTGCAAAAGTGTTGTTTTATTAAAGCACAGGGACAGGACCTGTGGGCAGGAAGAGCTGCATTGGAGTTGTGAGGAGTGGTAGATTATATACTTTCAAGTTGGGAGGGGGTTAGGGATAGCCTAAGTGTCTGAATTTTAGAAGTGAGATTTCTAGGACCTCGAGGGGCTAGCTATTATTAGGAAAAGGTCATTTATTACTGTCTAATAAAACTTTAGTTATGAAACCCTTCAGATGTATATCAGTGGGCCATATGTTTGGAGGATGACTGCTAACCTATATCTTGAGGTGTAGAAATAAACAAGTTTCCAAAGGAATTTTTTTTCTAGTTTTCCAATGATCCTTTATTGAAATATTTTCCTTTGTAGTTCTTCATTAGCTGGGCATTCCACTGCACCAGTCTTGATGCCATCTAGGACATCATGAGGGTCAGGTCGTGGCCATCAACATGGCAGCCCACAGACTGGGCAGTCCCCAGGATCTCTTTAATGGTTCCAGAGAGTTCTCTGGCTAAAACTCAATGCTGCATCTGCCAGGCAATATTGACAGTCTCATCAAAAGTGATATTTCCACAGTGCTTAATGTTTTTCTGCTTCATTCTGTCTCTTGGTGGTTCCTCAAGGGCTTTGATAATTAGGAAAGAGGCAGAAGGTACTGCTTCAATCTGGGCTTGTCTGTTCTGAACGGGCAGTTTCACTGTCATCTTCAGACCCTTTCAGTCACCAGTTGCCTTGGGGATGTCATCACCGACCCTTTTCGAAGACAGACCCAGTGGGCCGACCTTCCAGGGCAGATGTGGCACCAACTTCACCACCAGTGCACCTCAAGAACAGGACTTTGATCTCATTGGGGTTGGACTTGGGTGGCATGGTAGAGGCGGTTGGAGTCTGATGAACCTGGATTCAGGACGACTGAAATCAGTTGCACTTTTGCCTCTTATGAGCCAAAAGACCAAAGTCCAAAGGAATTTTTATATGTAATAGTAGACTTACAGGATCCTAGTGGGGTTGGGATATGTCAAGCTAATGTCAAGCTAAGAGTGCCTTTTGCCCTGGGCAAAATATTAACATCGAGACAGTTGACAAAGGTCACTCTGCCTGTCTTAAGGACTTGTCAATGGGCTGTAAGTTGTAAGGAAATTTAATTTTTTTTCTTTTGCCTTTGTTCCCCACAGCAATTTGACATAAAATAGATCTTTTTTCCACTTAATAGTCTACATTATAATTTTAAAACTCTTATGTTTAGACTGTCAGCAATACCTTAAATTCTTTTATAGATCTCAAAAATATCCAAATTTAGTTTGAATCCTATGAAATATGAAAACTAATTTATAAAAATTAGCACATTGCATATATTGGCTTTTGTAAATAATGCTGAAATAAACATGGGTGTGTGTGTGTGTGTGTGTGTGTGTGTGTGTGTGTATGTATATATATTTTGAATTAGTGTTTTGATTTTCTTGGATAAATACCTAAAGTGGAATAGATAGATCATATGGTAGTTCTATTTTTTTTAATTTTTTAAAAAAGATTTTATTTATTTATTTGAAAGAGAGAGACAGATCACAAGCAGGCAGAGAGGGAGGCAGAGAGAGAGGGGGAAGCAGGCTCCCGGCTGAGCAGAGATCCTCATTTGGGGCTCAATCCCAGGACCCTGAGATCATGACCTGAGCCAAAGACAGAGGCTTTAACCTACTGAGCCCCCCAGGTGCCCCAGTAGTTCTCTTTTTAATTAAACTTTTTTCCCTTTTATTCAGCAATTTGATTTGTCTCTTACTTTACTTAAATTTTCATTTATATCTGTCACTAAAAGCTATTATTTATGTCTCAACATTTCAAACTTTATTTACTTATTTATTTATTTTTTAAAGATTTTATTTATTTATCAGGGAGAGAGAGAGAGAGAGAAGGTACAAGCAGTTGGAGAAGCAGGGTTCCTGCCTAGCAAGGAGCCCGATGTGCGACTTGATCCCAGGACTCTGGGATCAGGACCTGAGCTGAAGGCAGATGCATAAGCAACTGAACCACTCAGGCATCCCAACATTTCAAACTTTAAAAACAAAAAAACCCCTATATTTGAAGTTTATTAGTGGAATTTTTTCCTAAAGTTTCTTTCTTTTTTTTTTTTTTTTAAAGATTTTATTTATTTATTTGAGAGAGAGAGAGAGAATGAGTAAGTGGGGGGAAAGATGGGGCGGGGGGATGGGGAATCTCAAGCAGACTCTCCACTGTGAGGGGAGCCGGATGTAGGACTCGATCCCATGACCCATGAGATCATGACCTCAGCTGAAATTAAAAGTTGGACACGCAACTGACTGAGCCACTCAGGTGCCCTTCTAGAGTTTGTTTTCTAATTAATTGTTGCTAGTACATAGGAAACTTGCTGATTTCTGTTATTTTGCTTTGGATTAACTTCACTATTTTATTGTCCACTGTAAATACTATTTAGTTCACTTTTTTTTCTCTTTGATTTTCTAGTAAGACCTCATTAGTGCTATAAAAATGATAATTTGGAGCTCTATTTTCCAAATATAGCTCTCATTTATGTTTTTCTGCTTTGTTTTAATCAGAACAACATAAAACAATAGTGCTAGCAGCCAATCTTGTTTTCCCCCATTGGCTGATTTAATAAAATATTCTACATTGAGAATGGTGTTGGCTTTTGTGTTTTACATGTAAAACCAATTAACAATGTATTTTATATACTGTAAAATTTCCAAATCATTGAAAAATTGAGACTCATGATTCATAATATCCTTTTATTTTGGGAATCTTTGTCTTATAATTTATTATTCAAGAATCACTTAGCTTGGTCATTTACTCACCAAAACTTTACTGAGCACCTCCTGTGTGCCTGACACTGTGGCAGCCAACGGGTTTTCTTTGCACATTCCCCTGGCTGGAGAGCCCCACTGTCTGCAATATGGCCATGTCAGAACTCAGCCACAAATTCCCAGATTAGAGCTCTTAACCTCTGCCCAGGTGAAGAGATTGATGGAAAGTAAAGAAAGGCAAGTTGAGAAATCCAAGGACAGTGAGCCAGATTCACAGACAGGGACAGT
>CM053613.1:41264919-41275519 GCA_028646535.1 Procyon lotor
GGCTCTGGGAACAAACCTAGTCCCAGGACATGGGCCCTGCAGGTGGACAGCTCTGCCAGGTTGAAGTGTCAGAAGAAAGTGTGTTTGCCCTTCTTGTCTAGGCTTGGTTTCCTCCCCACTCACTCTAGCGAGTAGTCAGTTCTGTTGTAACGGGATGCAGGAGTTCTTGCCAATCCACTGTGCTATGTAAAACTCCACAGGAGAAACCACAGGATTTATGGAAAAATGGAATTAGGAGCATAGTACTCAGAAACATCAGTGACACGTAAAAAAGATAGATCTAGCAGAATTTGCCACATGTTAAATGGCTAAGGAAATACAGATATTGTAATGAAGACACCTTTGAGAAGGACATGAAATTTGTGTTTGGAAGTGGGCGGAAGGGCTTCAGCTTGTGAGCTATGGTGAAGTGGTAAAAAGAGCTTTGTCTGAACTCAGTTGTGATTGAGCGTAGGAAGCTGCTGGGCGTTAGGAGTGTGTGTGTGTGTGTGTGTGTGTGTGTGTGTGTGTGTGTGTGGTATATCCTAGGACACTCACTCTCAGCTTGATGCAGTTTTCTGTGTTTGGATTGCACAAAAGCAGAGGTGAATCTGGTTATCCTCTAATTGTTTCCTAGTGTATCACTGTGTTGGAGCATATTTGTACATTCCAACCAAGTGATATAGCAGAAAGGATTGTATCCTCCTTAACTTGTGTCCTTAACAGTCTTCCACTCTCCTGAATCTTCCACCTCAATATTTGAGGATTCCAAGGACTCAGAACTTCACAAAATCTCTCTTCTGCATGCACATGTGCCTGGGTCTTTTCATGGCACTTCCCAGTCGCACCCCGTATCCCCAGTATTTATCTTTCCCTGACTCAGTCTCTTGTAAGAGTCATCTTTGTATATTGCTCTCAATTCCTCACCTTTATACCTATGACTGTAAAAATCTGTCTTACTGCTATATTGAAACTGCTTTTGCTAATGACTTCCATATTGCCTAATTGAATGAGCATTGCTGTACATAGAATACTAATAGGGAACAGATGGCACACTCAAATTAGAATAATTTAAAAAACTTTTTAATTGAAATATAATTGACATATAATATTATATTAGTTTCATATGTGCAGCATAATGATTCAACATTTGTATATATTGGAAAATGATCACCAAAATAAATCCAGATACCATCCATCACTATACATAGTTACAATTTTTTTTTTCTTGTGATGACTTTCAAGAGTTACTCTCTCTTGAGAACTTTCAAATATGTAGTACAGTATTATTAACTAGAGTCACCATGCCGTCCATCACATCTCTAGGTCTCATTTATTTTATAACTGAAGTTTGTAACTTTTGATTACTTTTCTGTGCATTTTGCCACCCCACTCCTGCATCTGGCAACCACCATCTCTGCCTGTTTTCTGTATCAGTGAGATTTCTTTTTTTTAATCCTACATATAAGTGAGATTACATAGTATTTGTCTTTCTCTGTCTGACTTAATTTCACTCAGCATAATGCCCTCAAAGTCCATCATGTTATAAATTGCAAGATTTTAGTTTTTATGGCTGAATTACTATTCACTGTGTGTGTGTGTGTATGCACGTGCATGTGTGTATGTGTTTGTATGTGTGTATATATTGCATCTTTTTTATCCATTCATCCATTGATGGACATTTAAGTTGTTTCCATATTTTTGCTATTGCAAATAATGCTGAAATGAATATGGTGGTGCATACGTGTTTTTGAATTAGTGTTTTCATTTTCTTTGGGTAAATGCCAAGAAATGTAATTGATAAATTATATAGTAGTTCTATTTTTATTTTTTTGAGGAATCTCTGTACTGTTTTTGATAGTGGCTGTACCAATTTACATTCCCACCAACAGTGTACAAGTGTTCCCTTTTCTCCACATTCTTTTTTTTTTAAATATTTTATTTATTTGACATACAGAGAGAGATCACAAGTAGGCAGAGAGGCAGGCAGAGAGAGAGGGGGGAAGCAGGCTCCCTGCTGAGCAGAGAGCCCGATGTGGGGCTTGATCCCAGGACCCTGAGATCATGACCTTAGCCAAAGGCAGAGGCTTTAACCCACTGAGCCACCCAGGCGCTGCTTTTCTCCACATTCTTACCAGCACTAGTTATTTCTCAAATTAGAACAATTTGAATAGAATAATTCAAATTAATTGAATTAGAATAATTCAAATTAATTGAATTAGAATAATTCAAGAAGGCTTTACTTACCAAGTGACTCGTATAAGGACAGATTAGTAAGGTCCTAAGTGATAGTGTAGTTATCTAAGGCTAGTAACAGCACTTGTCATCACCTCTGGATGTGAAAGCATGGGTCCTTAGAATCCTGAAGTAGAGAATTGGCACAGACCTTGAGAGAAGCTTTTTTGATTGATGATGTTGAGTTTATCCTATCACTTTAGGTGTGAGTTTTGATATTGACTTTAATGCCACTCTTTTGTGTTGATTTTGCTCAAGGTTCTGGTTTTATTTAGTGTTAAATAAAATTGTACTGGACAGGATGAGGAAGTGAAAGTTGATCGTGTTTTATATGATTGTCAGCAATGAAGGAAGAGAGCCCAGATCAAGTCTGGATACCCAGTTCCACTAACACCACAGGCAGGGTTGAGCTAGGGTAAGGTGTTAGGTGGAATGAGTTTATACCGTGGAGTGAGCAAGTGGAAATGTACTGGAGGACTTCAGTGGGAGGTTGATTAACGGGATGTGTCAAGTACATTGAATTATTCCTGATATTACCAATGTTTTTGTCTGTGATTAGGCCATCTGTGTTTGCCAAATGGCACCCTCAGAAGTTAGGCTGGTACCCTCTACAGGGACTGGGAAATGGGGTGCTATTTCTTTTAGTGTTTATACCTCAGGAGATAGTTCTCAGATTCTTGAGAAAGACATTTCCTAGGTTGCAAAACTGGCAAGATTTTAGAAGACATATACACTGCAAAGGGGCAAAGAAAGAATTTACAAGTTTTCTAAAGCAAATGCCCAAAGAAAATGGAGACCAGAGGCTTATTGTCAGGAAGAAACCTGTGTAAAGTTTAGACCAAGCCATTTTTGTCTCTGGTTGGTTGGTTTTCTTTCTAGTAGGCAATCTCGGAATTGCTGTATTTGTTTCATGGAACCTGTTTTAAGAGAGATATGAAGTATGCTAATATTTTGATTTATGCTTGAGTTTATTCCCCATACTTCACGGGGCACGGTCATTTGTAGCCATGTGGATCACTGTTAGGTTTTTATGACCCAGTGTTCTGGAGAAACCACCAGTTTCTTGACTTTTGGCCCATTTCTTGGTTTAGGAGTATATGTGGGGCAGGAGAGAGCTGCCTGGATACTTCTACTGTGCTACTCATGCATCGCTGAGTTGGTTTTTCTCATGGTCCCCTGCTTCTCTTAGTCAGGCATTTATCAATCTGAATCTACCATGCACCATTTGGGCTTTCATTTTTCCACAATTCTATCACAATTGCTTTTCATCTTTGGAGTTTCCCTGTTGTGTGTGTGTGTGTGTTTCATCAGTGGCTTTCCCTTTGTTTTGTGTTATTAGTTGATGCTACTAATTGATGTATTATTACATATGTTCTTAGTGATTGCTAGGTTTTGGAGTGGGAGTAGGAAGCTGTTGGGCTAGTAAGTGTTGAGTTTGTTATATTGATTCAGAGATTTTTGGAACTTATTCACTCTGGAATTTTTGAGACTTTCTTCATGGCCCAATAGTTTATCAATTTTTGAAAATATTGCATGAAAAAAATGTGTGTGTATTATGTTTTTACTGGGAATTAGTTGATTCAGAACCCAACCCACCTTTGCATAACTTTCCACTATCAAAGAGCCTGGGAATCTAAAAGACTTGACTTTTAAGTCTTTCTTGCAACTAGAGATGAACATCAGACTCATTTCTTACTAGTCAGATGTGAGTAAAAGTCTATTGAGACTTCCTTTTAAATTTCTTCCTTCTTGGGGCACCTGGGTGGCTCAGTGGGTTAAAGCCTCTGCCTTCAGCTCAGGTCATGATCTCAGGGTCCTGGGATCGAGCCCCACGTCGGGCTCTTTGCTCAGCGGGGAGCCTGCTTCCCTCTCTCTCTGCCTGCCTCCCTGCCTACTTGTGATTTCTCTCTCTCTCTGTCAAATAAATAAAATCTTAAAAAAAAAAAAAATTTCTTCCTTCTTCTCTCGAATATGGAGTTGAATTTGGAGTATAGTAGCATAGTTTAGAATGGCAGAGCAGAAAGTAGAAAGAGCCTGATCACTTGGTGGCACAATAGAGCTCTCTTAATATCTCTGAACTGCCTGATTCCTTGTGTGTGTGTGTGTGTGTGTGTGTGTGTGTGTGTGTATGTGTATGTGTGTATGTGAATGCGTGTGCACATGTATGTCATGAGATACATAAACTCCCAGTTTGGCTAACCACTATACTCTGTTGTCCTTTATATACAGCTAAACACAACCCTAATATTATGACAGCTTTTTTACTAACAGTAAGGAAGCATGTTTTTCCCTTTTGGATGTTTTGTGCCATTGTGCTGGCCAGTCCATGGACATGACTCCTGGTTTCTGTTTACTTTTTACTCACTCTCCAGAATATGGATTGACTGTCTTAATCTGAGCAGTTAATGTGAAAAAGAACAACAAAAAGAAGGTCTAGTAAGAAATTGTTAACATTTAGTTAATTGACAGAGCATACTGAGGAAGAGGGTATAAAAATCTATAACCTGGGCATCTAAAATACATGTCTTAATTTAAATTAAAAAAATTTTTTTTTCCTTTTCCTATTTAGAGCCAGTGCAGGCTTTTTGTACAGAGGTCACTATGCACTTAAGAAATCAGGAATTATGCTCCACCTACTTGAGGGTAGTGTAGCTACATACAATATTTGGAAATTTTCTGCATGAGAGGTTTGTTTATTCTCCTTTGTGTACTTATTTATTAGATCACTTATGTACTCATGGATACCTACTTTATACTTTAATTGTAATCTGAGAACTTTTGACATGTAAAGAGCTTTGAATCATCACTCCTGTCCTTAAAACAAAAAAAAAAAAAAAAGGAAATTCAATGACTTTTCATAGGCCCACCAAAGAAATGACATTACAAGGTAACTGCCACCCCCTAATTTGGAGACACAGGTGAATACAGAGAATCTGTCTAGTTAGGGCAGAAAGTGCTGAAGGCATAAACTGGTAGGTAGATCAAAGATCATTTTGACAAATCCTATGAGTATGAGTGTGGTCTAGCATGAGAATAAGAAATGTTTGGGGATTGTAGTCTTAGGCAGGTCCCACACTTTAGATCTAGCAATCCCAGCAGATTCTCACTGTGAAGATCCAAAAAGGGTCCCCTGGCTCTGGCAGGGGGAGGGGAAGAGTTAACATTGTAAAATAATCCCAGAGCATTTTCCAAGACAAAGTCCTCATCTCCAGGAGAAGAGATGTTATTGGAGTCATATCCCACCTAGAGGAAGAATATTCCTCTAACTCCAGGAAGTCAGTTAGCCTTGTGACCTCAGTTCTCTGATGGGTCCAAGAAAAGTGTTTGGTTTTCTAGCTTCTTCTTGATGTAAGGATGGGAATGACTCTTCTAAACTTTCTTTATAAATTGGAGCTGAAAGGAAGTCTCATGTCATTTTTACTAATTTGTTAGTTTTCCAGTCTCTCTATACCCATTTAAAGATACTTTGTCTATCATTTCTACTTGTACTCACCAGGAGTCTTTGTCTGAATTATCCTATTAGCTTTTAGTGGAAGTGGAAATCTAATCTCTTGGGTGGCCAGAATAGAAGAAATTCTAGTATCTTTCTCTTGGGACTTATTTTTTTCTCCCTGAAATGTCAAAGGATCCAAACACTGTGTGGAAAGAATAATAGGCAATTTGACCCATCTAATAGTGCAGTACTATTTATCAGCAGTCAGTGCTTCTGTTCTTCCTGTATGGGATGGTGGTGGGGTAGTCGAGTGCAAGGGTCAACAAAGAATTCTTGAGACTCTGGTGCAAATTAGTAAGTTTCTTTGAGAAGCACAGGGACAAGACTTGTGGGCAGAAAGAGCTGCCATTTTTGCTGAATGAAGCTGGTGGTTATATGCTTTGTGCTCAAGAGGAAGGGGACTTGCAGGGTATATTAGATCACAAATGTTTCTTCGTATTTCTACTTGTAAAACTACTTCCACGAGATTTCTCTGATGCTTATCACTCAGTTCAATATTAACTATAGGTGAATATATATGCAATCATGAGACCCTTTAAGAACTTAGTAACTAGTGCATATTTCATCCCTATCAGGACTATGCAGGCTCTAGATCAGCCTTCTAGTCTAAAGGTGAACATTTTTCTACTTCTATCCCTTATCAAGATTGTGGTGTCTAAGTGGAGTTTCTGTTGTGCCTATCAGGTCAGGGTCCCCAAATGTTGGGTGATGTTTGGGAGGAAGCCAGTGGCAAGGGGGTTAAAGATTTCAGCTGAGATAGAACAAAGGAGATAGAAGTTTATTGACTACACTGTAAGGGAACAGTGGACGGGACAGCAGAGGAGGGCTGTCTGCAAAGAGGTGGTGGATGGGGGCTTTTTTAAAAGGGGTTAGATGAGGAGGTATGGGATGTGTGGAATTCTCCCCTTTCTGGTAACTGTGCTTGATTGTAAATAGCCCATTGTTTAGTTAGGGTCTTTGGATATTTTGAGGTGGGTGGCCTGATGGTCCTGTCAGGTGGACGCTGTGGGCCCTTTCTATATTCCTTTGCTCAACCCTGTTTGCTTAAAAGCAGCCTCTATAAAGATCACTGTTAAAAACAGGTGAAAAGCACATGGTCCAATTCTGCCTTGTCTATAGGTATAACAAAGGCCTGCTATCCAACTCATTCTGTTAAAAGAAAGATAATTTCTTGAATTTTAATGGCCTAAGTTTCTTAGTTGTTGGCTCTGTGATTTTGTGATTTGTAAGGAATATATATTTTTGGTCACTCAGGTGACCAAAGGGGTTTTTCCTCTGTATTTGGTCTTCATCCATTGTTCCCAGCTCAAGGCTCCTAAAGCCCTTGGAATTTCCTTTGATAAGGGAGCTAAAGGTTGCTTTTGTCATGTTAATGAGGTAACTTTTGGAATGTCCTTCTGTACTCTAAGGATGGGGGCCCACCTCTGGGGAAAGGGTGGTGGGAGGGTGGGATGGAGTGGGTCAGGGGGTGGGGACTGGAGGCTGAGTCAGCAAATGGCCAATGACTTAGTTATGACTATGTAATGGAATCCCCATAAAAAAAGGTCTGGGTTCATATCTCTTCCCAGTTGGTGAACACATGTTGATGTGGGGAGAGTGTTGTGTCTGGAAAGGGCATTGAAGCTCTGTGCCGTAATGATGTGAAATGTTGGGGTTCAGGAGTGAATGGTCAACAAAAAATTCTTGAGATGTCTTCAGTACAAAAACGGTGGTTTTATTAAAGCATGGGGACAGGACCTGTGGGCAGAAAGAGCTGCATTGGCGTTGTAAGAAGTGGCTGATTATATACTTTCAAGTAAGGAGGGGATTAGGGAATAGTATAAGTCTCTAAGGAATTTGGAAGCAAGGTTTCCAGGACCTTGAGGAGCTAGCTGTTGTTAGGAAAAGGTCATTTACTACTGTCTAGTAAAACTTTAGTCATGAGACCCTTCAGATGTCTATTAGTGAGCCATATGCTTGGAAGAAGATTGCTAACATACATCCTGGGGGGTAGAGAGAAAGGAAGTTTCCAAAGAGATTTTTATATGTTAAAGAAGACTTACAGGATCCTGGAGATTTAGGTTAATGTCAAGCTAAATTTGCCTTTGCCTCTAGCAAAGTATTAACATCAAGGCAGCTAAGTTCCTAGAGGAATGTCACCCTGCCTGTCTCAAGTACTTGTCAATGGGTTGAAAGTTATAAGGAAGTTTAATTTTTTTTTCTTTTGCTTTTATTGTGCACATCACTTAACACATACACTGCCACCTTGCCCACTGCATCTTGTCCATTTGGATATTCCGATCTTTTTATGATAAACTGATGCTCTAACAAGTAAATGTTTCTCTGAGTTCTGTAAGCTGCCCTAGCAAATTAATGGAATTTGAGAAAGAGGTCCTGGAAACCTCTGATTATAGCAAGTCTGTCAGAAGTACAGGTAACAACCTGGACTTGTGACTGGTGTCTGAAATCCAAGGAAGGGTCATTGTAATGTGGTTTTGTAATATAGGTGATGTTCGGTGGGGTGGAGTCTGGAGCCAGTGACCAAGAAAGAATTCTTGAACCATCTTTGGTGCAAAATGGTGGTTTATTAAAGCACGGGGACAGGACCTGTGGGGTAGAAAGAGCTGCTGCCTGGGGTTGTGAGGGATGCCTGATTATATAGTGTGGGGTTGGGGGAGGTAAGGAAAAAGGGAGATTTCTGAAAGAGTCCTCCTATACTAAAGAAGACTTATAGGATACTGGAGGCCCTTGTCAGGTTAAGGTTGTTCTTCCCCTCTAGTAAGGCATTAACATTAAGATAGTTGGGAGATTCCTGGAAGAAAGTCACACAGGTCTCACCCAGGAGTGGGGGCGGGGAGGGGGCCATGTTGCAGGGCATCAGCTTGTGCTTTGTCTTCAGCCAGCCTTCTGCTCCCTCATCAGTTGGAACCTCCAGTCTGTATCTGGTTGGTCAGGAGCACAGGTCAGACAGTCTTGGCCTTGCAATTAGGAATCTGAAGCAGAGGGTAGGGTAAAGGCAGTCTTGTAGGACTGAACCCTTCACCTGTACTGTTTTCCAGTAGATAGTGTTAGAATTGGGTTCAATTCTCAGACACACTCCTGTGTGTGTGTGTGTGCACGCGTGATGAGGGGGGAGAGAAGGCAAGCTGAAGATGAGGCACAAGCTGATCCCCTGCAACCTCCCCCCCCCCCGCCATCTCCTGGGTGGTACCTGTGTGACATTCTTCCAGGAATCTCCCATCTATTTTTTTTTTAAATTTTTTTATTATTACATATAATGTATTATTTGCCCCAGGGTACATGTCTGTGAATCGCATCTCCCATCTATTTTAACGTTAATGCCTTATTAGGAGGGTAAACAACCTTAACTGGATAAGGGCAAGCCCTCCAAGGGCAAGGCCTCCAGTATCCTGTGAGTTTTCTAAAGAAAACTACTAAAGTATATGAAAGTTGTTTTGGAAACCTCCCTTTTTCCTTACCTCCCCCAACCCCACAGTATATAACGAGCCACCCTACCTAACCTCACCTATATTCCAAAACCACATCATGTGGAACTCTCTCCCCTCCATCTCCATGTTGGAATTGGGTTTGGGAACCCTAGAAGAGGCTTCTAAATTTATTGGCACATGTTAGGCTTTTCTTTCCAAAGTCTGCCATAGTGCCATGTGATTAGGTCAGGGGAATTTCCCAAACTCATTCACATGTCACTTTGGAGCCAAAATTCTACCCTTGCTGGTCTTTATTCTGGCATTAAAATGAATAAAAAATAATTTTACCAACTTTCTCTTCTCTCTGTCCACAAAATTGTATCATTTCTCTTATGGGGAAAGATGTACTTTGGAGAAATTGCTGGCTTTTATACTGCCAGTGAACAGCAGCACCTCACTGGGATTTTCTTAATTCACTTGAGAAGTTCAAGTAATGGTGACTGGGATATTCTTAGTGCTTAATGCAAATTAACTCAAGAGTTGTTAAAGAGTTTGTAAAGTGACAAAATAATTCCTATCAAATTCTTGACTTAAATATAACTAACAGGGTTCTCTAGAGTGACTCTATAGCATTTAAAATGTACTGTATTTTCCATTAGATAGGAAAATTGCTGCCAACTTTAAAATGGAATTTTCTTTTCTTAATGGAGAAGTGATATACAATTTCATTTAGTTAGCACTTTTTTTTTTTTTTGGTCTTAATTTCTGTTTTTAAAAGTGAGTAGCAAGGTTGACTAGAGAGAAGTGTTAAGAGCAGGGACTCTGGAGCCTGACTGCTTGTGTTCTAACCTCACTCTGCAACTTCCTTCCCAAACCTTGGCCAAGTTTCTCAACTTTCTTGCCTCATCTGCAAAATATATAAATAGCAATTGTACTTGTTTCGCAGGGTTGTTATGCAATTATATGAGTTAATATTTGTGAAATGTTTAGAACAGTGCTGTTGGCACATAGTATATGCTGTACAAAACAGGTGAATTAATATGAATGGATGTTTCTAGCAATTGGGAGACATGGAATCTTAACCCAGGGCTGTTGCACTCCAAAGCCTGTGCTCTTTCTGTAATACCAGTAATAAAACCCTGCCATTTAAGGTTGGCTCACTTCCCGGACACAGTTGCACCCAAACCAAGCACCTTCTGGAAGCCCACTCTCAGCTCCTGGGTCCGGAGGGCATACACCAGGGGGTTAAAGGCTGGGGGCATGACACTGTGTAGCACATTGAAGAGAGCAGGGATGACGGGGATCTTTCTTCCTGCCAGCTGGCTGACAGACACAACCATAAGAGCTGTGTAGAAAAAGAGAATGAGGATGAGGTGGGAACTGCAGGTACTCAGGGCCTTTGATGTTGCTTCAGCAGAGTTCAGCCTCAGCACTGAGCGAATAATCAAAGCATAGGAAGCAAACACCAGACCCATGTCACTCCCAG
>CM053613.1:41275619-41285713 GCA_028646535.1 Procyon lotor
GATACATGGGCTGGTGCAGGGAAGGCTCATGTCGGATGGTGATCAAGATGAGGATGTTGGCACCAAGAGCTAAGATGTAGAGCAGAGCCAGGGGCAGGGAGAGCCAGTGCTGCCACTCATGAATGCCTGGGAGCCCCATGAGGATGAACTCAGACACTTGGAACCTGGAGCTATTGGTTATGCTCAGGATGGTATCCATATCATAGAATGTCTTCTCAGCATCTACCTGTGGATTAACGAGAAATAATAGGCTGTGGAGAGCTCGGCTGAGGCTCAAAATTTGTGTAGAGGTAGAAGATTCATCCATAGTAACTCAATAAGTCTTTTTTCAACATAATGTATCCTTATCCCACTTAGACCCTTGAAAAAAGTTTGGATAAGAACAATAGAAGAGCCAAAATAAATTCTAACATAAAAGATTTTTAGCAGAATAAAAGTGAAGATTTACTGGCTTTGTTTTCTGGAAATTCTGGGTAGATTTGTGTGTGCGTGTGTGGGAGGAATGCAGACACACAGCAGAAGACTTGTACATTATAACGAACCCAAAGTTAGAGGGCAGAGGTGTTTTCTCCTTTGGTGGGGATCTTCAAGAGGAGACCAAGCAGCCACAGGCAGAACCCTGACTGTGTTTTTCTTTTCAACAGTGCCTGTGGTTGACAAATGATTTCTCCACAAAAATCATGTCATTTAATCTTCACCCAACAGGGGTTGGTATTTACATATAAGGATACAGAAGCCTGAATGATTTGTCTAGATAAGAATAATTTTTTTTAAAAAGATTTTATTTATTTATTTGACAGAGAGGACAGAGATCACAAGTTTCCACAGAGGCAGGCAGAGAGAGAAGGGGAAGCAGGCCCCCTGCTGAGCAGAGAGCTTGGTGCGGGGCTTCATCCTGGGACCCTGAGATCATGACCTGAGCCGAAGGCAGAGAGGTTTTAACCCACTGAGCCACCCAGGTTTTAACCCACTGAGCCACCTAGGTGCCCCTAGATAAGAATCATTTTTGAAGACTCTACTAAATGAGAAAATTTGAGCAAAATTTTAATCTCTGGCATCAAATCCTATCTAAAGGTCAGTATCTGTGGGAATATCACTATTTTGTTCTCTGATTATGAAAGTAATTTAAAGACATGCATAAAGCTATATTTTAAAATCATCAATTTTATTAGTAGAAGATTTAAGGAGAGAAAATTACCGCCCGACTTCCCAATACTTTCAGAGTTTTGTGTGGTGTAGGTTTAAAGCAGTGGGCATTTATCACAAACATTTAGACCATTTCATTTAAGTAATTTCACAGCTTATTATTGGTCCTTTATTTTTTTTAAATTTTTATTAATTAATTAATTAATTAATTAATTAATTTTTTATTGGTCCTTTAAATGCTCTGTCCTCATTCTCACATTCTCAGTTTTGTTCACTCTTGAACTATTGCACACTATTTTCAAAAATTTGTATCAAAAAGCTTACAGGCATTATGGTTTTGGAAAGCTTTAATACCTGAGAATTCTTTTTCTTTTTTTGCCCTTTATTTGTGAGTAATACCTTCCCTTGTCAAATATCTAGGTATCAATATTGCCTTTCCAAATCTCTACCTTTGTTTCATTTGATGGCATTAAGTAGAAGATCAAGGCTCAACCCTTCACTTCCTCTTTGAAGAATGAATGACCATGCCATTTATAATTAGAATAAACATATAGTACTCATGAAATTGAAAATAAAAATAAGAAAAAAGAAAACAGTACCACTTTTAGAAACCAAAAACAGAAGTTAAGAAAAATAACCATAAATCAAAATCCTAACATGCAAAGGTTATGGTTTTTAACATTCTAGAATTTTTAATTTTCAGCCTTTTTCTTTGCTGAAAGAAAATTTTTTTTTTACAAAGTTTCATGTAAGTGGAATTTTTCATCCTGTGCTTTTTCTTAGTATATATAAATTTCTTAGTACATATAAATTTCCTGATACACTGGGAAGCTTTATAAACATTTTTTCCAATGGCCACTAAATGATGTCATATGGTTTTTATAATATTTTCCCTATTTTTGTTTGGTTTTACATACTGCTTACAAATTTTAAAATACATATTTTATATATATGTGTGTGTGTGTGTGTATACATATATATATATATATATATATATTACCTTATGCAATTTTTAAATGTTTTCTGCCTAGGTCTTATAAACTTATGTAGAACTCTTTAATAAAGAATTTATGGGTTATCTCCATGGAATTCTTTAATTTCTTAAATTTATATGAAAAACTTTATATATATTGACATTATTCTGAGGAGAGGAACTATTTAGCTTTCATCAAATTCTCAAAATGTTCCATTATTCAACCAAAAAACAGTTACAGAAGGTCATTCTTCACTCAAAATTTTGACCAGGATTCACTCTATGACTTTTAATTTTTAATGGTTGACCTTCTGGTTTTGTGATGCAACTTATTTACATGGAATTTAGTTTTTCTTTTAAAGAGAGGGAAATAAAGTGATTTTGCATAATTAAACAGTGGTTTATACACGTCTTACCAAGTGATTATTATGCCTCTTTCATAACATAATAAATTTTTATATATATAAGTTTTGTGGGCACTCAGTTTCTATTTTTTTCAGGTTAATTTTGTGCCAATATCAAACTGAGTTAAACATTTTATTTTATTTTAGTTTTTTATTTTATTTAATTTTTTAGTTAAACATTTTAGTTCTACAATAAATTTAATATACAAGAGGACTGTATTCCCTTATTACTTATTTTCTTTAATTTTAAAGTCCTTTTCATGTGTTTATTTTCCAGATTAAACTTGATTTCCTATATTGAGCACTAAAAATAGCAATTTTGGTTGAGATTGTGCAAAATTTGTAGCTTGATTTTCGAAAAAAATTGATATCCGTCTATCAGATCTGCTCATTTATCAGATGTGGATTCTCTCTGCCTTTGTTTAAATCTTCAAAAATTTTTTATTAGAATTTTGTACTTCTGCGCCATTGTTATTAGTATTTTGAGATATTTTGAATGAATATGAGTTTTTTCATTATGTATTCCAATGTGTATTTATGACCTATGGAAATCCAGTGAATTTACCCTTTTTAGTGTTATTATATTGGTTTTTGTTATTTCCTTTTGCATTTGTTCATTTTGCTAAACTTGTGCTACTTTTAAATACTTCATGGATTTTTTCTCTATTATCTCAACCAACTAATGGTTGCTGGTAAACCAAATATTTTGGGTTTATCTTTTTATAAATTGCAATTTTGTTTGTTTAGTTATTTTTGTCTTGTGTATCATTCATTTTGCTAAACTTCTGCCAATTTTTAAATTTTTTCCCATTAATACTCTTTTTCTGATTTCCTAGGTATAGCAAAAAGTTGCTTTCAGGACATCTGGTTGGCTTAGTCCATAGAGCATGCAGCTCTTGATACCAGGATCATAAGTTAAGAGTCCCATGTTGGGTGTAGAGATTACTTAAAAATAAAATCTTAAAAAAACAAAAAAGCACAACAAATACCTTTTTAAAAAGAGTTGCTTGCAAACAGTACTATTTTCCCTCTTTACAAATATTAATATATCTTAATCTTTGTTTCATATCTCACTGAAATGGTTGGAAATTCATGATCTGTGTAAAATAAGTATGATGGCAATATCTTTAATTTTTTTGGTTAATTTAGTGGGAATTCAGATTCAATTTGTATTAAATATGAGGTTTTTTAAAAACAATCATATGTCTTTTTATTGAGCGTAATAAAGCAATGTTTCGTTTGAAGTTGCTTTTTGCTCTAGAATCTTGGGTGTAGAATTTATTATTCTAGGCCCGTTGGTTTATCTTTGATTTACTGACAATCTTAGAACTCAGTCTCATTTCTCTCCTGTTTCCTAGTCACAGAACTTAGTTTCTACAAGTCAAGAGCCTGAGAGAAGGGAGGTACTAGAGGTGAAGAATCAAATAAGGAAAGCCATAGAAGGCAAGAATAAGGCATATACTAACTAAACTAAAAAATGAGGAACAGAGTTTTTTACAGGATGGTGGGAAACATCTTCCCCCTCACCTTTCAGGGTGCAGATCATTGACTGGTTTATTTGCTACTTCAAGAAGGTCTTGGAGGAGACCTGCAATGCCTTCTGTAGCTGTCTGCTCGCCTGGCTTCAGCTGCCCATGTTCAGCCTTTTGTTGCTCAAAACAGATTCCTGTCCTTGCTTACCACCCCTGGAGTCTTCGGTTTTTGTATAAATTAGATCCACAAGATGCCTGATCCTGGTGTGGTGCTGTCTATGCCTTCCCTACTTTATAACAAACATCCTCCAGGGTCTTTTTTGGCATTGCAATGGGAATACAACCCAAGTGCTCTTAGGGGTTAGTCACAAAATGTTTGGGTCCATTCAACTCTAGTCCCAAAGCAGCCCACCAGATGGACAACTTTTCATTACAGGTTCCTCAAGGATTAATTCACTCTCATCTGATGAATAGTGCTCTTCATTCTAGGAAGGTTTTGGAGTTTCCCTATCTCAAAATATATCTTTACTCTATATCCTTTCCAGAGATTGCCCCTATCTATTTCCTGCATCACAAACATTATGAGTAACCTTTTTATGTTGCTTCCTCATCCTCACTTCCTATAGATTTCTTGTCTCACTGCAATTTAACTTTGTTTTAGCATCACATAGAAATTGCTGTTGTTAATGATCTCAAGTGCCAAAAATATTGGATATTTTTTAGAACATAATCTTACCTGAGCCCTCTCTACTATTTGTGTTGATCAGTTCCTTTTTAGGACCATTTGCCTCTCTTGTGTTTCATGACATTAATTGAACGAATTTAGTGTTAAATGAACTGAAGTAAAAGAGTGATATGGAATTTGTATACAGATCAAATGTTCCTTCTCCAGAGATGAGCTCTCTGAAGATTTTGTCTAAAGTAGGGGCACCTGGGTGGCTCAGTCGTTAAGTGTCTGCCTTCAGCTCAGGTCATGATCCAGGGTCCTGGGATCGAGCCCCGCATCGGGCTCCCTGCTCAGTGGGAAGCCTGCTTCTCCCGCTACCATTCCCCCTGCTTCTGTTCCCTCTCTCGCTGTTTCTCTCTGTCAAATAAAAGAAAAAAAAATTTTTTAAAAAAATTTTAAAGTAGTCCTGACTCTATAACTCTCTGCCCTATTTATCTCTATGGCACATATCACAACATGTCATATTATCAAATCATTTATTTGTATCTCTTTTCTTTTTCACATTAAAATTTAAGCTCCCCAAAACCATGCTTTTTGTAATTTTTGTTCATTGCTCTGTCCCCAGCACCTAGACCAGTTCCTGCCACATAGTAGATATTTTATGAATATTTGTCAAAGAGATGAATGAATATTGAGAAGAGTGACTAGAGAAGCAGTCTAGAGGTTTCAAAGTGTGATGCTTATGTTCATATGTAGTGACATTTTACCCTTCTCTGTTTAATAATACATGTATTCTAGCTACATATACTATTATTAAATAAACTTTAATTTTTATTTTAATTCTCTCAAATTAGTTTAGGAAACTCCCATTTACTTCTTTGTTGCTTAAAGACTGCTGTCAGAGATTCTAACAGTCAAAAATACTGGAAATACAGTAACATTGTGATGGAATGGAATCAATATATATTTAAGTTTTTTTTTTATTCCAGTTAGTTAACATATAGTGTTATATTAATTTCAGGTGTACAATATGGTGATCCAACTCTTCCATATATTGCTCTGCACTCATCAAGATAAGTGTACTCCTTAATCCTTATCACCTATTTAACCCATCACCCCTCCAACCTCCCCTCTGGTAACCATCAGTTCGTTCTCTATAAATAAGAGTCTATTTCTTGATTTCTCTCTCTCTCATTTCCCCCCCTTTGCTTGTTTCTTTTGTTTCTTAAATTCCACATATTCATGAAATTATATGGCATTTTTATCTTTCTCTGACTGACTGACTTTGCTTAGCGTAACACACTCTAGCTCCATTCATGTTGTTGAAAATGGCAAGATTTCATTCTCTTATGGCTGAATAATATTCCATTATGTGTGTACATTATGTGTGTACACACACACACACACACATATATGTTATATATGTATATATATCCATTCATCAATTGATGGACAAGTGGGTTGCTTCCATAACTTTGCTGTTGTAAATAATGTTGTTATAAACATAGGACAGCATGTATCCCTTTGAATTATTGTGCTTGTATTCTTTGGGTAAATACATAGTAGTGTGATTGCTGGATCATAAAGTAGCTCTATTTTTAACTTCTTGAGGAACCTCCATACTATTTTCCAGAATGGCTGTATCAGTTTGCATTCCCACCAAAAGTGCACTAGTGTTCCTTTTTCTCCACAGCCTTACCAACATTTGTTGTTTCTTGTGTTGTTGATTTTAGTCTTCTGACAGGTGAGAGGTGATAACTCATTGTAGTTTTGATTTGTATTTCCCTGATGATGAGTGATGTTGAGCATATTTTCACGTGTCTGTTGGCCATTTTATGTCTTCTTTGGAAAAATGTCTGTTTATGTCTTTTGCCTATTTTTTATTTATTTATTTTATTTTTTTATTTTTTTATATTTTTTTAAAGATTTTATTTATTTGACAGAGAGAAACACAGCAAGAGAGGGAACACAAGCAGAGGGAATGGTAGCAAGAGAAGCAGGCTTCCCACCAAGCCGTGAGCCCGATGCGGGGCTCGATCCCAGGACTCTGGGATCATGACCTGGGCCGAAGGCAGACGCTTAATGACAGAGCCACCCAGGCGCCCCGCCTATTTTTTAATTGTATTGTTTTTTGGATGTTGTTTTATAAGTTCTTTATGTATTTTGGGTACTAACCCTTTATTGGCTATGTAATTTGCAAATCCTTCCTCCATTCTATAGGTTGCCTTTTAGTTTTGCTGATTGTTTCCTTTGCTGTGCAGAAGCTTTTCCTTTTTATGTAGTCCTGATGTTTTATTTTTGCTTGTTTCAAGAGGTATATCTAGAAAGAAGTTACTTATGGCCTATGTCAAACAAGTTACTGCCTGTGCTCTTTTCTAGAATTTTTGTGGTTTCAGGTCTTACATTTAGGTCTTTAATCCACTTTGAATTTATTTTTGTGTATGGTATGAGAAAGTGGTCCAGGTTCATTCTTTTGCATGTTGCTGCCCAGTTTTGGAATGGAATCAATATTTTGACCCATGTGTGAAAATTCATTTTTTTTTTTGTTATCATCAAAGTTTCATAATGCTTTAGCAATTTTGTTTAATAGAATATTATACTGTTAGGGTTTTGTAATACATTACAAAGTGAGGTGTAGCTTGCTAAAATTAAGATATACCAAGTCATAAATTATTATTTTCAAGCTATAGCCAAAGAAAGTCACAGACTTGCCAGCACATTAGGGAAATTTGCTTCTGGACTATAAAAAAGCATGGTCAGGGGAGTAAGCAATTCTGGTGGAACAGCAATGATTTATATTCTTAATTTTAGTAAAAATAAATTTGTATATTGATAAAATTGTGAAGTCACAACCAAGGAGGACTTGGGAATAAAAATGTTTTGTTCAGGACACTGTAGAAAATGCTATGGAGAGAAATGGTATAGATTTCCAAAGGAAGAACATTGATAAACATTTCATAGGCTTATTCTCTACTCTACCTCTGAAATCATGAGGTATTTCAGAAAATCTATAAATATCTAAAATTATCTTCTCTAGTAGAATGTCAATTGCTCTGGGAATGACTGCTGTTTGATTGTTTTAATTAATGAACTTGCCCAAAGATAAGGTAAATATGCTCAGTGGGTTTTTTCACAGTATCCGAAGGACCAAGTGATAATAGAATAGGATGGAATTATGCATATTTTCAATCACAGACAATGAATTGGCAATGTGGTCTGAACTGGACCTTTGATAACAGAATAATAAGATGAATCTCAGTATATGGCATGCAAGATTAGGGAACACTATGAACTTGGAAAAAGAGAATGTAAAAATGGGCATATTCATTCTCATTAGCAAAACCCTTTTGTGAAATCAGAAGTGGCCTAGCATCAACAATTAGATGTTTTAATCCACTTCCTGGAGGAATCTTCTTGGGTTACCTGAGATAAATGGTCATGAGATTATTCTAGTGATGCTATCATGGGCAATAAATAAATAAATCAGTCTAATCCACTGATTCCTTCTGAAGCTCAAAATTCTTCTGTTTGTCAACAGGGACAACCAGAAACTCAAGATCACTATTGGTCACTATGAGACTAACGCGTAGCTAGCAAGTAGAGGGTATTGATGGTTCCTGACTGTGATAGGGATATATTCTGGATTTCAGTTTGCATATCTGGTCATGGAAGCAAATGCTTCAAATATCATCAAAGGATTAGAACAGAAAGTATTTTAATTTGGATCCTCTGTTTATATGTCCTTACATCAAGGACCCATCTTCCAACAGACTAGTGAAAAGACGCTCAACATTACTCATCATCAGGGAAATACAAATCAAAACCATAATTAGATATCACCATGTGTAGGTCAGAATGACTAAAAATAACATAGGAAATGGCAGGTGTTGGTGAGGATATCGAGAAAGGGGAATCCTCTTACACTGTTGGTAAAAATGTACACTGGTGCAGCCACTGTGGGAAACAGTATGGAGGTTCCTCAAAAAGTTAAAAATAGAACTAACCTATGATCCAGCAATTGCTTTATTAGGTATTTACCCAAAGGATGCAGGAATACTAATTTGAAGGGATACATGCACCCTGATTATAGAAGCATTATCAATAACAGCCAAATTATAGAAAGAGCCAAATGTTCATTGACTGATGAATGGATAAAGAAGATGTGGTAAAAAATACAATGGAATATTACTCAGCCAATAAAAGAGAATTTAATCTTGCCATTTACAAGAATGTGGATGGAGCTAGAGAGTAGTGTGCTAGGTGAAATAAGTTAGTCAGAGAAAGACAAATATCATCTGATTTCACTTATATGTAGAATTTAAGAAATAAAACAAATAATCATAGGGGAAAAAAAAGAGCGAGGCAAACCAAGAAACAGACTCTAAACTGTAGAGAACAAACTGATGGTTACCACAGGGGAGATGGGTTGAATAGGTGATGGGGATTAAGGAGTGCAGTTGTTGTGATGAGCACAGGCATTGTATAAATGTGTCAATTCACTATATTGTACACCTGCAGCTAAAAACTAATATTACACAGTATGTTAACTAACTGGAATTAAAAAAAAAAAGTATCCATCTTACTGCCTTATACCCAAGAACCAGAGGAGAAAAAGAGATTAATCTATTACCTGGAGTGATTAAACCCAATAACTAAGGGGGAAATTAGATTGCTTCTATGCAACGGGGACAGGTAGACTATGTTGGAAACCCAGGATATGCCCTGAGGTGCCTCTTAGTACTTCCATGCCCACTAGTAAGGGTTAATGGGAAAGTATACTAACTGATAAAAGGCAGGATGACTGAGAATTCAGACCCTTTAGGAATGAAGGTTTTTGATACTCTGCCAAGTTTTGACAGAGTTGAGATAAATATGGTAGAGATCAATAATGACCTTGTGAACAATTATAGAAATTAGGGCTGTAGTAGCTTTGAATATTTTGTATTTGCTTTTTATATGTGAGCTTCTATTTTCATATATGAATCCTTCTCTTTCCTTTCCATTTTTATGTTACATACAAGTTATTGGAAGTTAACTTTACAGTTTAGTCTTTAGTAGGTAACAATATTTGATTGGACTCTGACTGAATTTGAGGAATAGGGTAATTTTTCCAGCAATGTATACAATAACTCTCGGGATTGTGCATCTTGTTATTTGGGGAAAAAGCAAGAACTTCTTTGTATGAAGAATAGCTGTATCTTTTATGTTTATTATTATTTATTAATTAGTATTATTATTTAGCTCTCTCTCTCTTTTTTTAAATTAATTTTTATTATCATATAATGTATTATTTGCCCCAGGGTACATGTCAGTGAATCGTCAGGCTTACACATTTCATAGCACTTAACAGCACATACCCTCCCCAATGTCCACAACCCAGCCACCCCATCCCTACTCCCCCACCTCCCAGCCACCCTTAGTTCGTTTCGTGA
>CM053613.1:41286213-41314350 GCA_028646535.1 Procyon lotor
GGTAAGAGTAGATGGGTGAGAGAGAAAGGTTCTCTGGAGTTCCGCAGTTTTCAGTGATTGATTAACTAGGTCTTGGCTGGATATTCTCGCTGATCTTCTGGGGGAGGGGCCGTAGCCTTGGTTCTCAAATGTCTTTGCCCGAGGCGGAATTGCACCGCCCTTGCCAGGGGATGGGCCAAGCACTTTGCTCAGGTTCGCTCTCGGAGTCTTTGTCCCCTGAGCATTTTCCGTACCACCCTGGAGGCCAGGAATGAAAATGGCAGCCTCCCAGTCTCTGGCCCAGAGGAGCCGAGTGCTGGGTGCCGCGATCCTCCACAGGCCCTTAGAGGAAAGCAGTTATCACTCCCGTCTCCCTTGTCTGCGGCCAGCGCTCTGTGCTCAGCTGGCCCGTGGCGGAGTGCCTCTATGAGGCGTGCAGCCCCATCTGGAGTCCCCTAACCAGCAGATTCCTGCTGCGCGCTCCTGCACCATTCCTCCCAGAGAAGGGAAGAGGGGGTGTCTCTGGAGCTGCCTCCCGTGGGGTCCCCACTTGAAGTGCGGCAGCCCTATATGGACTATATGTCTCAGTTCCTATAGTCCAAGGTAGGCCTATGTGGCTTTGCGCAGCTCCTTCTCTGCCGCCGGCTTCTCCGCCCCAGTACCTGGGAGCTCTGCCGCACTCGGGCTCCCCTGGTCCCTCGGTGACCCCATGGGTCCTGAAACCACACTGTTCTCACGAGGGCTGAAGCCCTGTTAGCCTCCGGAGCGATGTCCCTCAGTCAAGTGGACTAGTAGTTCCGGATTTTGTGCTCCACGGCTCTGGGGCTGCTAGGAGCCGGCCCCTCCCCCCAGGGTCTCTCTTCCCGTCGCTTTAAATTCACTTTTCCACTCCTACCTTTCTGAAAGTGGTTGATTTTCTGCTCCTAGAATTGCTGTTCTTATTCTCTTCTCTCTCCTGTTGTGTTTGCCGGCTTTTAGAGTGGTTTTCTGCTTCTTTAGCTGGACTTCTGGGACCTGGTGCTTTCTGTGCATCCTGTACCTCCGCCATCTTGCCAGATCTCTATTTAGCTCTCTTTTAAAATAGAAGTATTAAGTTGTTTTATTGTTGTATGGGAGTTCAGATGTGCGTGAAATGGTGTATATGGAAGCTGAGTGGTCAAAGGTGTGAACTAGGCTACTAATCAAATTATTGTGCTTCAGTTACAAATCCTGTTGCATGGCCTGCTCTGTGAAAATGGATTTGGGTTCTTTATGTAATAGGCCTTTATCCACTGGAATGATGCTGAACTTTGGCAGTAGAGGGCACTGGAGAGACATCATAGGAAGAGAGGGTTTTTTTGTTTGTCTTTAAAGTGAGGTAAAATTAAAAGAACATAAAATTCAGCATTTTAACCATTTTAAAGTATTTAATCCAGTGGCTTCTAGTACATTCACAATATTTACAACTATCACTTCTAATTACAGAAATTTTCACCATCCTCTAAAGCAACCCTTTTGTACACAGTTGTTTCTCATTTTCCCTTTCCTTTAGCCCAAGGTAATTACTTAGCTACTTTCTGCCCTTATAGATTGCCTATTTTAGATATTTCATAAAAATGGTATCATGAGATATGTGTCTTTTTCTGTCTGGCTTTCTTTCATTTAGCCTAATGTTTTCAAGGTTCATCCACGTTATAGCATGTATCAGTACTCCTTTGTTTTTCCTGGCTGGATGATTTTCCATTGTGTGGGTATACCACATTTGTTTAATGCATTCATCAGTTGATGCACTTTTGAGTTGTCTTCATTTTTTGACTATTAGGAATCATAATGCTGCTATAAATATTCATGTACAAATTTTTGTGTGGACATACATGTTTTCAGTTCTCTTGGGTGGTACCTAAGAGTGGAATTGCTGGATCGTAGGGTGAATCTTGTTTAATCACTCCAAGAGCTGCCAGACTGTTTTTGAAAACTGCTGTACCAGTTTACGTCCCCACCAGCACCGTGTGAGTGTTTTATTTTCTCCATAACTTCACCAACACTTCTATCTGTATTTTGAATTATAACCATCCTGTTGGGTGTAAAGTGGTTATCTCATTGTGGTTTTGTTTTATACAGTAATGAAGACACAGCTAATGGTGTTTTGAAATGACAGGTTCAAATGAAATTGTCATTTGGATATGAAAATAAATGTGCTAGAAAAGACAATTAAAAGGCAATTAAAAATAAAATAGGGTGACAGTATTAAAATCACATAAGGTAAAACAAATGGGTAAATATAAAGCACATGACAAAGAGGAATAGTTTATAAAGATAAAACAGAGTGCACATCCCTTTTTATACACATGGCACATAGGGTGAGTGGAGAGAACAATTAACTGCTTTTATCTTTCTGTGGTGTCAGTTTTCCAGGTTGGATGTGAGATGTTTACATATTTTCAAAGGAACCGAGAGATACATCCCCAGCGAGTTATTGAAAGTGGTTTACACTTGGGGATCCTACACATAGACCCATGCTGTGTGTTTTTGAATGAATGAATAAATAAATAAATGAAATAAATGTGTGAATGAAAGTTTGGAGGCAGCTTTGAGGATGGCTCAGCATTGCTATTTACTAGTTGATGAACTTGTATGATCATTTAACTTGAGTGCCTTTCTTTGTGAAAAAGGGTTAATAGTACTGTTTCCTAACTAAGAAGGCTGCTGTGAAGATTATATGAAATTAGTCAATCCATTGTGGGAAAATGTTCTGCAAACTGTAAAGAACTCTTTAAGGTTAGATGTTGTTATTACCCTACTCCTTTGGGGTAGAAACAGTGGAGGTTGGCTTAAGTTCAAGCCCTTTTCTGGGACTGCCTCTTGCATACCTTTTCTTATTGGAGGAGTGCTTCAGTCTAAATCAGTGGCCATTGTTGGTCAAGGGTGAAGTAATAGCTCCTTTTGGAGAAAGTTTATAGTCTCTGTTCTTGAGTAAGTGTCCAAGCATTACTCTTAGGATGGCTTGTCCCACATATGGACTGACTTCCTGCAGGTCTGCTGCCCTGCCTGGTGCTCACTTCTCTGGTAGGATGAGCTCATGGCATTCCTTAAGTCCTGAGCAGTCTTCTAAGACTTCCAAGGTGGACTCATGCAAACTTTCTGAGATCATTCTTCATATCATGGTCCAGGATATTTGATACATTGGTCCACAGACTATCTTATACTGTTGACCAACCATATCATGAATTAAGTATTAAGCATCTGTCATGTACAGAGTTCCTGTACTAGGCTCAGAGAAGGTCCAAAATGAACATGGATCAGGATCAGCATTCTTGTACTCAAAATTGTACATTTTTGTTAGATGGGCAAACGATAAAATTTAAATTAGATTTAATTGGTTATTTGGAGCTACTTTTCTAGGGCATTTTCTAGGACTATTTTCTTCCTTTCCTAGGAAGAAAACTTTGCTGCATAATTAGATCAGTTTTTCCATGTGTATGTATATCTCAAAGCCTGTTTTCTTTATTATCTCTTTTGCTTGTCAAGGCATGCTATGATTTTGTGACTCAACAAAATGCTATGATTATTACTACTTTTAACTTGAAGAATTGAAGCACAGTGAGTTTTCATAAGTTCTTCAAGATCATGTAGAAATTCTGGAACAGAGCGAGAGGAACAGGGAGAGGGACGCCTGGGTGACTCAGTGGGTTAAGCCTCTGCCTTCAGACCTGACCTTCTTCTGCTCAGGTCAGAATCCTAGGGATCAAGTCCCACATTGGGCTCCTTGCTCAGTGGGGAGTTGGCTTCTGCCTTTGCTTACTGTTCTCTCTGCTTGTGCTCACTCTCTTGCTCTCTCTCTCTAACAAAGAAATAAATAAAATCCTAAAAAAAAAAAAGAGGAAAAGGGAGAATAGTGTAAAGGTTTTGAAATCAGACTTAAAAGGAGTAGAATCGCAGCACCCTTACTTGAAAACTATGCTGGTGGGACAAGTTCTATAACCCCCAGTGCCCTAGATCCCTTAGCTGTACATTGGGAATAATACTGTTTGTGCCTCACAGGGTTATTAGTGAGTGTTAAATCAGGTTGTGTGTGTGTGTATCTCAGTTCTTTGGCCTATGAGAAGTACTTAGCACTTGTTAACCATTAATTAATTAATTGATTATTATTGAGATTATCTGCTATGAAAATAAAACTTTTTTCCTTTGTCTTTTTAAAATAGACATTTATTTATTTTCTTTTCCTTATTATGAAAATGACATGTAAAACACATAAATATGTACAGGTTAGAGTCAATTCATGAAAACAGTTTTAAAGTCTTCATTTTCTATTAGTATTAATGAATTTTTTTGAATACATTTTTGCTTACATTTAGACTATTTCTTTTGGATGTTTTTCTAAATATAGCATTACTGGATAAGAGGATATGAACATTTATGAACATTTTAGTAAATTTTATCAAATTGCTTTTTGGTGCATGTGGACCACTTTCTGTTCTTACCAGCTGTGTGTAAGAGTATCAGTCTCAGAATGGCATCCGTGGTCAGCAACATTTCACTTTTCTATTCTTACTTACTTTAGTAACAGGAAATTTTATTGTACTTTTCATATGCATATTTTGATCAATGAGACTGACAGTTTCATGATTTTGTTGGCCATTTTTTTCCTAGTGAGAGATAATGGCAGATTACAACCTAGGTCTAGTGAGATCTAAAACCTCTGTCCTTTCCTCACACCTTAAAGGCCTTCTAAAGCTGGAGTTACTTAGTGGATGTGTCTTCACTCAGCCCAGGCAGTCTCTGGAAGCCCAATCTGAGCTCCTGCATCCTGAGTGCATAGATCATGGGATTGATTGCAGGGGGGATAACATTGGGCAGCACATTAAGCAGTACAGGGATTAGGGGATCTTTTTCTCTGCAAGGTGTGTGACAGACAGTACAATGATACCTGTGTAGAAGAAGAGGATGAGGATGAGTTGGGAGCTACAGGTACCCAGAAACTTTGACATTGCTTCTGATGAGTTCAACCTCAGCACAGAGCGAAGGATTAACACATAAGAAGAAAAAAACCAGAGCCATATCACTCCCAATCAGGACCGCTAAGATCAGTTGGTATAATTTGTTCACAGCCAGACTGATGACTCCCAAGTAAGAGCACAGGCAGTGGTCAATTTCATTCTTGGAGCAGTAGTGTTGCTGGGCAGTCAGTATAGGTACTGGGATAGTAAACAGGCCTTTCCTGAGCACCATAAATCCTGTGTTTTGATCACAAGAGCTTCAGTGACTGTGGAGGGGGTACCGAAAGGGGTGGCAGATGGCTATATATCTCTCCACCACCATGCAGAGGAAGATACTAGATTCCATGCACGAGAAACAGTGGATGACATAGATCTGAGCAATACACTTAGGGAGACTGATGGCCTTGGCATCGAAGCAGAGTATAGCCAGGATTTTTGACATGATGGTGGTGGCCAGACCCATGTCCACAACTGCCAGTATGCTCAGAAAATGGTACATAAGCATGTGCAAGCGTGGCCTCATGTTGGACGGTGATCATGATGAGATTAGCACAAAGAGCTAAGAAGTAGAGCAGAGCCAGTGGCAGACCCAGGCTGCCACTTGTGAATGCCTGGGAGTCCCATGAGGATGAACTGGGAAATCTGGAGGCTGGAACTGTTGGTAACGCTAGTGGAGGGATCCATGGTACAGGTGCTCCATCTCAGTGTCTGTCCATAAAACTGAAATAGGAAGAAGATTGCATTTGAAAGTTCAGCTCAGGGTCTTCATAATACACACTCCCACCAATGATCCAGTTTCTTTTAAGTGTGAATAACGCTCATTTTTTTTTTTCTTCTCCTGGAAATACTGTACAGGGGAGTAATAAAACAAGCCAAATTTTTTTCTAAATATAGCGATTGGAATAGCCAGTCATTACCCCTGTGTATCTAATAAGCGTGTTCAAATATATATATCAAGAATAATCTTCTTACTAACATAAAAATATTAATATTTGGTTTCCTTCCATTTTTCTATTTTATATTTATGCAGTTTACATCATTATATGAGGATAATGTTATATCTTGACTTTGTATTTTAGTATTGTGTTCTAGCACATAAAGTAGGCATTCAATAAAAATTTATGACATGGATGAATAAATAAACCACAACTTTCCAGTATCATTAAAAGCAAGGTAGACTCTTAATTTTGATGACTGCTTTATATTTCTATATTTGGCTATATATCGCTATACCATAATTGACTCACCACTATCTTACTTTCAGATTATTTCCTTTAAGTAGAATTTTTAAAATGATACAAAAGTGATACATATAAAATCATACAAAATACATACATACATACATACAAAATACATACAAAAAGTAAAATTTTATTTTCTGTAATATTTTGATTTTAAGTATACATGTACATGGTTAAAAGTCAAAGTAAAAAAATATAAACAACAGACAGTAAGACTTCTATGCTTGGGTCTCCTAAATCCCTTCCTTTTCACCAGAGGCAGTCAGTAACCCAGTTTCTTAGGAATCCTTCCAGAGGTAGTTATTGCATAAGCAAGAATATATGCATATTTTTCTTATAAAAGAAAAAAGCAAATGTTAGCATACTAATCATTATCCTTTAGCCTTTGTTTCCTTTCCTTTTCTTTCTCACTTAATTATCTTGGAGACTGCTCCATATCACAAACTAGATATGCCTCACTCTTAAGTACATGATTTTCTACTACATAGATATCTGATAATAAGAACTTCTGATACCTAGTTTGTTTCCAGTATTTTGTTACTGTAAAATTGACATATTAAATGTACTGTTCATTTATCTTTATGCACATGCGTAAATTTATTTATAGGATAATTTCTGAGTGCATTGGAGGGTGAAATGGAAAAAGAAAGATTTTGATTGATAGTCAGATTGCTTTTCAAGAAGTTATTTTGCTCCTGTATGAAAATGTGGGTATTTTATAAGCTCTTGATATATACTGAAATGTTGCTTCATAGATAAACTATAATACTTCACATACCCAGAGTTTGCTTAGGACTGTGTTTATGTCACCACATACATCCATTTCATCACATCCCAGATTAAGAATTTTAATTTAAAAATATTTATTTTTAGAATAAGTAAAAATTGATATTTCAATTTTGGTTCAGTTTTCACTTCATTGTTGAGTGACCTTTGACATTTTTCTTTTCTTTTTTTTGAACTTAGACATTTTCAAAGATTTATTTGTCACTTATGTGCTTCTTCACTAATTTTCTCTTTTGACTTTATGTGCAACTTATAGTATTAAATGAAATAATGTTTTTCAAATGCTCACTATATGGATTTCACTACATATTTCTTTTATTTCATTATATCTTAAGGATATTACCTCTGTTGAATTTTCTGAAAATATTTCCTTCAATTCATTTCCATTAAATTCTGTCTTTTCTAAAAAGACAGACCATAATTTCCATTAAATTCTGTCTTTTCTAAAAAATTTACACAATGCATACATAAACTTTTATGTAGTCATAACAGCTCTACTTTTTATATTACTTTGTGACTTTTAAACTTTTAATGATGTAAAATCCATTATTTTAATAAATATTTACTAGCATATTCCATATGAAAATTTATTTTAATTTGGTTTTTTAAAAGAATTGAAATTTCAAGGATGCTTGGGTGGCATAGCCTATTGAGTGTCTGACCCTTGGTTTTGGCTCAGGTCTGTTCTCAGGGTTGTGAGATTGAGCCCCAGGTCAGGCTCCACACTCAGTGGGGAGTCTCCTTGAGTTTCTCTCTCCTCTTTCTGCCTTTCCCCCCAACCCCATTCTCTCTCTCAAATAAATAAATAAATAATCAAAATTTCACACGGAATGAAAAAGTAAATTAATTTCTCCCCACTAATAGTTAAACTGTTATTTCAGCATCACTCAGTAAATGAGACTACTTTTTTCCCTATTCTATAGGGAATATACTTTTTTCCCTATTCTATTTTTTGGGAATATTATATTTAAAATATTTAAAAATACAAATTAATTATGGAAGAATTGATGTCTTTATCCATTGATTCTTTCCATTCAGAAATCTATATGTTTGTCTTTTTTTGTCAATAGATTTTTATTTGGAATTTTTTCCATTATTACTACTTTTGTCTCTCTTTGTATTTCCTAATTGGCTACTGTTACCTAAGAAATCTCCTGATGACCATTGTTTTTTAAGACATTTTCCAAAATATAGCTCCTTTACACAATTGCTTTCCAAAGCTAATGGTTTTTTAGTAAATTTTCTGTTTCACATTTTTTTTGGTAGAATATATTTCGTACAATTAGATAAGTTTGACTACTGTAAGTTTTTATTTTGCATCATATTAAAATGTTTATACATTTCTAAACAATATAAGGAAACCAATAGTCAACAGCTGTGTCTAAGTCTGGACTTGAAATAGAATATCTCTAAAACTTTACTTTCAGTGCACCACTGGCTAATGCTTTTCTGATGAATAGTCAAATAGTGATTTGATGTCTATTTCTAGTTCTTTTTTTTTTTTTTTAAGATTTTATTTATTTGACAGAGAGAAACACAGCGAGAGTGGGAACACAAGCAGAGGGAATGGTAGAGGGAGAAGCAGGCTTCCTGCTGAGCAAGGAGCCCGATGCGGGGCTCGATCCCAGGACTCTGGGATCATGACCTGAGCCAAAGGCAGATGCTTAACGACTGAGCCACCCAGGTGCCCCTATTTCTAGTTCTTGATTTAAAAAAAAATCAGAAATAGGTAAATTCAATCATAGTCTCTTTTCAGGTCTTGGATCCATAACTTAAATGGGACGATCTCTTGTTGGCAACATTCTTTCAGCTATGACAGCATGCCTCCCCAGTGCCAGGCTCCGAGAGGCAGCCTTTGGTAGCTATTTTCTTAGGCAGGGGTTTCTACTCCTTCTAACATGTCCAGAGGATTGCTCAGTATCATTTTTCTCACTTGTTTTCCAGACCTCAGATTTTGTCTCTTTAGGGAAGATCTTGAGGAATAAGAGGGCCAAAGTCAGAAGGATCAAAAAAAGGAAACAAAGTGAGAAAGCCAAGGATGGGGAGAAAGAGAGGCAAGGCGACCAGAACCCAGAGCTAGAAACACAGAACTAGAAAACGGCCCCCTCTCGTCTGCTTCCTTCCCCTTAACCCCTGGTTACTCCCTGCTAGGAGGTCCTGTAGAGATTCTTTCCAAATGGAACTGTCTTGTATCTGCTTCTATTCTCTTGGCTACATCTATCTTTTATGCCTTTGTTGCTGGGTGTACAATTCCTCTCCCCTGGGGCATGGGATGTTGTGTAGATTGGAGCCCAGGGTTGCCCTAGACCTTCTGGCTCCTCCTTAGGTCCTCCAGGAGGCTCTCTGTAATCTTTTTTCCTGTGTGAATCAAGGTGTGGTGTCTTTTTTACCATAACCCCAAATGGCCCCCAGTGATCTTAGAGGTATGTCAAACTTGGCTCAGGGAATAGAAATACTCAGCCCCCAGTCCCATGGAAAGCACTATTATGTGGTCCCTCTATCATTTAAAATTTTTAAGATTTTTAGGTTAGCCATTTAATTTTTCTTTTTTTAAATTTTAAGTTTTATTTTAATTTAAGCTAGTTAGTACACAGTGTTATATTAATTTCAGATGTACAATATAGAAGTTCAATGCTTCCATATATCACTCTGCACTCATGACGACAGCTATACTCCTTAATCCCCATCATCTATCTATTTAACCCATCTCCCAACCTACTCCCTTTTGGTTACCGTCCTTTTGTTCTCTATAATTAAGAGTCTGTTCCTTGATTTCTCTCTCTCTCTCTCTCTTATTTTTCCCTTTTGTTTCTTAAATTCCACATATGAGCAAAATCATGTGGTATTTGTCTTTCTCTGATTGACTTATTTTGCTTAGCATAATACTGTAGCTCCATCCATGTTGTTGCAAATTGCAAGATTTCATTCTTTTTTATGGCTGAATAATAGACAATGGAATAATACTCAGCCATAAAAAAGAATATGTATATATCACATCTTCTTTATCCATTCATCAATTGAAGGACACTTGAGTTGCTTCCATATCTTGGCTATTGTAAATAGTGCTGCTATAAATATAGAGCTGCATGTATCCCCTTGAATCCTTTGGGTATCTTGTATCCTTTGGGTAAATACCCAGTAGTGTTATTGCTGGATCATAAGGTAGCTCTATTTTTAACTTTTTGAGGAAACTCCTTACTGTTTTTTGGAGTGACTGCACCAGTTTGCCTTCCCACCAAAAGTGCACTAGTTCCTTTTTTTCCACATCCTCACCAACACTTACTGTTTTTTGTATTGTTGATTTTAACCATTCTGACAGGTGAGAGGTGTTACCTCTTTGTCGTTTTAATTTGCATTTCCCTGATGATAAGTGATGTTGAGCATCTTTTCACGTGTCTGTGGGTGATCTTTATGCCTTCTTTGAAAAAAATGTCTGCTCATGTCTTCTGCCTGTTTTTAAATTGGATTTTTTTTTATGTTGAGTTTTATGAGTTCTGTATGTATTTCTTCATGTATACTAACCCTTTATTGAAGATGTCATTTGCAAATCCATTTTGAATTTATTTTTGTGTTTGGCATAAGAAAGTGGTCGAGTTTCTTTCTTGAACATCTTGCTGTCCAGATTTCCCTATACCATTTGCTGAAGAGAGTGTCTTTTTTTTCATTGGATATTCTTTCTGCATTGTTGAAGATTAATTGACCATATAACTTTGAGTTTATTTATGGATTTTCCATTCTGTTCTATTGATCTATGTGTCTATTTTTGTGTTAGTACCATACTATCTTGATCACTATGGCTTTGTTATAGAGCTTGGAATTCTAGAATTGTGATACCTCAGGCTTTGCTTTTCTTTTTCAAGGTTGCTTTGGGTATTTGGGGTCTTGTGGTTTCATCCAAATTTTGGGATTGTTTATTCTTTTTTTTTTTTTTTTTTTTAAAGATTTTATTTATTTGACAGAGAGAAACACAGCGAGAGAGGGAACACAAGCAGAGGGAATGGTAGTGGGAGAAGCAGGCTTCCTGCAGAGCAGAGAGCCCGATGCGGGGCTCTATCCCAGGCCCCTGGGATCTGACCTGGGCCGAAGGCAGACGCTTAACGACTGAGCCACCCAGGCGCCCAGGGGATTGTTTATTCTTATTCTATAAAAAATGCTGTTGGTATTTTGATAGGGATTGCATTAAGTGTATAGACTACTTTGGGTAGTACAGACATTTTAACAATATTTGTTCTTCCAATCCATGAGCATAGAATGTCTTTCCATTTCTTTGTGTCCTCTTCAGTTTCTTTCATCAGTGTTTTATAGTTTTTAAAGTATAGGTCTTTCACCTCTTTGGTTAGATTTATTCCTAGGTATCTTATTATTGTAGATGCAATTGTAAATGATATTGTTTCCTTAATATCTCTTTCTGCTGCTTCATTATTTGTATATAGAATTGCAACAGATTTTTGTACATTGGTTTTGTATCCTGCGAGTTTACTTAATTCGTTTATCAGCTCTAGCAGTTTTTTGGTGGTGTCCTTCTTTCTTTCTTTTTCTTTTTCTTCTTTTTCCTTCTGTTGTTGTTTTTTAGGTTTTCTGTATATGGCATCATATTATCTGCAAATAGTGAAAGTTTTACAACTTCCTTACCAATTTGGATGCTTTTTATTTCTTTTTGTTGTCTGATTACTGCAGCTAGGACTTTCTAATACTATGTTGAGTAAAAGTGGTGAGAGTGGACATCTTTGTTTTGTTCCTGACCTTAGGGGAAAAGCTCTCAGTTTTTCCCTATTAAGGATGAGGTTAGCTGTGGGTTTCTCATAGATGGCCTTTAATTATGTTTGGGTAGGTTCCCTCTAAAGCTACTGTGTTGAGGGTTTTTATTATGAATAGATGTTGAACTTTGTCAGATGCTTTTTCTGCTTCTAGTGAAGTGACCATATAGTTCTTATCCTTTATCTCTTGATGTGATATATTACATTGGCTTATTTGCGAGGATTGAACCACACTTTCAATTTAGGAATAAATTCCTCTTGATTGTGGTGAGCAATTTTTTTTTAATGCATTGTTGAATTCCATTTGCTAGTATTTTCTGGGGGATTTTTTGCATCTATATTCATCAGGGATATTTACCTATATCGTTCTCTTTTTTTAGTGGAGTCTTTATCTGGTTTTGGTATCAGGGTAGTGCTGGCTTCATAGAATAAATCTGGAAGTTTTCCTTCCTTTTCTATTTTTTTTTTTCTGGGATAGTTTGAGAAAAATAGGTATTAACTCTTCTTTAAATGTTTGGTGGAATTCACCTGTGAAGCCATCTGGACATGGACTTTTGTTTGAGGTACCAAAGAACAAACTTTTGTTTGTGGTATGTGGACTTTTCTGTGTGGACTTTTGTTTGATTACTGACCCAATTTTTTTGCTGGTTATCTGTTCAAATTTTCTTTTTTTTCCTGTTTTAGTTTTGGTAGTCTATATGTTTCTAGAAATGTATCCATTTCTTCTAAGTTGTCCAATTTGCTGGCATATAGTTTTTCACAATATTCTTTTATAATTGTTCATATTTCTGTGGTGTTGGTTATTTCTCCTTTCTCATTTGCGATTTTATATATTTTAGTCCTTTCCCCTTTTTTATTGGTAAGTCTGGCTAGAGGTTTATCAATTGTACTGATTTTTTTTTTCGAAGAATTATCTCTTAGTTTCATTGATCTGTTCTATTATTTATTTATTTTAGTTTCTATGTCATTTCTTTTTTAAAAAAGATTTACTTATTTTGGAGAGAGAGAGACAGAGCAAGCAAGGGGAGGGGCAGAGTGAGAATGAAGGAGAGAGAGAGAGAAAGAGAGAGAGAGAGAGAGAGAGAGAGAGAGAGAGAGAGAATCCTGAAGCAGATTCCCCATTGAACTCAGAGCCCAATGCAGGTCTTGATCCCAGGAGCCTGATATCATGACCTGAGCTGAAACCAAGAGCCAGCTGCTCAACTGACTGAGCCACCCAGGCACCTCTCTGTATCATTTATTTCTCCTTTAACCTTTATTTCCTTCTTTTAGCTGGTTTTAGGTTTTGTTTGTTATTTTTCTAGTGCCTTTTGGTGAAAGTTTAGGTTGTTTGAGATTTTTCTCGTTTCTTGAAGTAGGCCTGTATTACTATAAAATTCATTCTTAGAACCACTTTTGCTGTGTCCCAGAGATTTTGGATCATTCTGTTTTCATTTTCATTTGTTTCCATGTATTTTTTAGTTTCTTCTTTAATTTCCTGGTTAATCCATTCATTGTTTAGTAGCATCTTATTTAACCTCCATGTATTTGTGGTCTTTCCAGATTTTTTCTTGCGGTTGACTTCTAGTTTCATAGCATTATGATCAGAAAATATGCATGGAATGATTTCAGTCTTCTTGAATGTGTTGAGGTTTGTTTTGTGGGCTAACATGTGATCTATTTTGGAGAATGTTCCATGTGAACTTGAGAATACACATTCTGCTGTTTTAGGGTGGAATGTTCTGAATATACCTGTTAAATCACACTGTGATGCATGCTTGACAAAGCTTCAGCTAACTAACTCAGGGGAGGGAACTGTGCCCACCACAGTTTTATCCACAGAAGACCAAAGTGGCCCAGCTGTCATATCCCCATCTCACACTGTCACTGCATGGGGTCTTCTTAGCGTTGGGTGTGACTTTGGGATTTTTGATACCCAAGGGAGTCCCTGAGAATAATAGCTGGAGGATGTCTGCTCTCCTACCCGCTGACAGAAAGTCCTTCCTTGAAGAGGGATCTGTGCAGTTCTCTTGTGTACCTACCACACTTCACACTATTCAGTCAAATGGGAAGGTTAGTATTTTTCTTTCTTGAACCTGGTTTCTTAAATATGTTGTTTAAACTCTCACCTTTAGCATTCAGAGATGTTTCTCTTTCTTCATGAATTTTTTTTTTATGTTCATGTAGGTAACTTTTACTAGTCTTTGGCTTCTCACCTAGATATCACTTCTTCTAAGAAGCCTTCCCTGATTTTCCAGGTCTTTTTTAGATCCCATTCCTTTATACTACCATAATGCCCCAAACTTCTCCTTTTGTCGTTCTTTGGATAGCATTATAATTGCCATTGTGTGTCTCTTCTCTCCATTGCTTTACACTCTGTGAGAGCAAGAGCTGTGCCTGTTTTATCCATTATTTTTTCCTCATATCTCTCAGAGTAGCTGATTGATAATGGATGTTCAGCAAGTTATTTTATATTGAATTTTTTCTCTCTGCTGCTATAACACCATACTCTCTGTACTCCATTATGTATATTAATATATAGTAAAAATATCAGTATAGAATCCAGCTACATTAATCAACACTTATTAATTCAACTTCAGTGCTGTATATTTTTAGTGTCCTGAATTTTCTTTTTGTGCCCTTTGTTTAATGCTTGTACTTCCCCGTGTTCTTTCCTCAACTTATCTCTTCTTAGTCTACATTATTTTCTTGGGTGATATCCACTACTGAGGTTTTCCCAGTGGACATCAATCCCAAACTATCATTTACAACTTTTTTAGAGGTATATTTATATGTTAATTTGTTTTTCACTTTCTTTCTCTTATCGAAGGTTAGCCTTATGCATTTGTTCCTTGAAGGGCCTAAGGTTGTTCATGAGGCTGGAAATCAAAACTTGTACCTATGTAAATATTAAGGTTATTTAGAAAAACAAATTCAGACTGGATGGTGAAGATTAAGAAGAACATGACACAAGTTCTAAAAGAGGTAGGATCAGGCCATTAGAAAAGCTAAGGGCACGTATTGCATGGAGCACTGGGTGTGGTGCAAAACAATAAATCTTAACACTGAAAAAAAATAAATAAAATTAATAAAAAAACATAAAAAAAAGAAAAAAAAAGAAAAGCCAAGAGCATGTAGCAGAGAAGGTTACTTTAATAATGTCTTAAAGAAACTTTAGAGATAGGGTACTATGGCTGATAGTGACTTTTTGTAAAAGAGTTTATTCTTTTGCCTTTCTATATGAGTACTATGGAAATATATTCTATTCCAAGATTTATGATATTATTAAGTGAAGGGGCTCACATTCTCCAGTTCAGATTATAAAGAAAACTTCTAACCCACTACAGATTAAAGAGTATCTCCTTATCCATATCACTCAGTAGATATAATGAAAATTTGAAAATAAACTGGCTAAGATTTGATGGCTATGTGTCTTGATCCATGCCTTCATTAGCACAAGAGCTATAGGCAATGGAAACAGGAACTCTCTCTTATGAAATAGTAATGGGTAGATTTATGAGACCCCAGTGCCTGCCCACCAGCAAAATATTCATGAATTTGATACTATCTAATGAGATTGTTGCAAGGCACTTTATTCAAAGGTTCAAAAAGCCCTATTGACATCTGAAGCTACAATGTGCAGCTTGGTGACTTGATTCACATAAGAGTTTGTCAAAGAAAAACATCACCTGAACTTGGAGTAACTATTTCCAAATCTACTTACTACAGTCCTTCCTCTCAAACCTCATCCCTCTGCACCGTTCTCTCAATATTGATCACCCAGCTCTTCATCCAAAATTCCATACTTTCTGAATTTGGAGTTCCTTTTAGGGCTAGCGAGTCATTCTGGAATATTCTATTCCACTCTTAAACTTTCTTCTTTAGTGTTGCCTTATTTGTGAAGCCTTCACTGATCCCCACAGGTATAATTAGATGCTCTCCAAGGTGTTCCCATCTCTCCATGGTGTGGCCACAAATCCTTGCGTATGCCTCTGCTTTACCTTTGGTGGTGCTTTGTCTTCGTTTGATGTATATCTTCCACTTGACCATGTTAAAATCTTTGAATTTCTTTCTACAACCTTAAGGGGGAAATCAGGAAACATAATTTTTGATACAAATTATTGATCCCAGTCCTCTTGACTATTTTTGAAGCTTCAGCCAATTCCATTCTCTCGATATTTTACACAATTTCTGATGTTAGGGGAAGTTCAGAGTTTCAGTCAGACAGTCCATAGTCACACTAATCTAGAGTTCTAGTTCTGAGACTTTTCTTTATTTTCTGGGTCTGAGTTCCTGTGTCTGTTACCAGTGCCTATTAGACTGGACTTTGTATTGCTCTTGCTACTTGTTCTGCCTACTCCTTCCTCCTCCACTGGGGTTCTGGGCCAGTATTTTCTGCTTCATAATTCCTCTCTCTGCAGTTTCAGAGACATCATGGCATCTTCTGCTCTAAGATCACTGTTATCTAGCTTGACTTCTCTGTCAGGAAACTGAGTATTTCATATTAGGGTTTTTAATCTTGGCTCTACCTGAAATGACACCTGCTATGTCTTCTTCTTCCTTCTGGAGCTGGTTTGGTACCCTTAGAGCATGGCTCTCAGAAAGGGATGACCTGATTTGGGTACTGACCCTTACCAATAAACCTTGTGCTGTTCCCTTCCCATAGAGCCTGTGTTGCCCTTTGTCTTTCTGCTAAGGGAGTACCATTCTGAAGACACAGGTCTTACGGAATCCTGACCTATAAATTTGCAGAGTTTATTCTTGTCTCCCCGCTGCCCCCCTTTGGCTGTATAAAACAAATAGTTTTTCCCCTGCAGGAACTTCCTTCCTAGACTTGAAGAATCCATCAAAAATCATGCACGTCACCACAAGTGTTCTCTCTCTCTCTCTCTTTTTTTTTTAAAGATTTTATTTATTTATTTGACAGAGAGAGAGAGAGATCACAAGTATGAAGAGAGGCCGGCAGAGATAGAGAGGGAAGCAGGATCCCCACTGAGCAGAGAGCCTGATCTCTGTATCAGAAACAGCACAGCTTAAACCCCTCTTCCCCCACCAAAAACACACAGCAGTAGTCTGTGGGGTGCTGATGGGAACATTCTCTATTCTAGGGGAACAGTATGTGGTTAGGAAGGAAGAGGGGAGTAATGTTAGAGAGTACATAGTATTTTTGACTATGTGCCTTTGGGTTACTACCACATAATAGCCACCCTTTGGATGAATATATCATCCTTTGTCAAATCAAATACATTTTTTCTGTATCTGATCAATAGCTTGATCCCAGGACCCTGAGATCATGACCTGAGCTGAAAGCAGAGGCTTCAACCCATTGAGCCATCCAGGTGCCCTGCCCAAGTGTTCTGTTATGTAAGATGTACACACTCAATTTTTTGAATCTCTCTTAATCCATCGAATCCCTCTCAATCAAGATCCTTCATAATCTTGAAAATCTTCTTATAGATTAATGTGGCACCATTTTCAGGAGTGATTTTGGCGGCTGAGATGAAAATCAATGTAGTGAGATTGGTTAAGAAGAGACAGAGTTGTAGGTAATTTCATGTAAGGTGAGATAATGTATGGATGGTAGTACCTTCAAGACTTGGCCTACCCTTGTACCTACCATTTTGAGTTCAGGCATTTGATATTATTTTCACTCTTATTCTCTGGGTAGGTTATCTTTTCTCATAAAGTCTTCTACTTACTAATCCATTTTTCCTCTCATGGTCCCACCTACATCATGGGGAGAGGGTCATTTAAGTAATGTTGTATGTTGGTCCTGGTATTGGTCCTCCCCATCCCTGCCTTCTACTTCACTCACCCTAGATTGATCTTGCTTGGGCCAGCAAATTAGGTAGTCCCACTCCCCATGGCAAGAAGCTTTACCTTGTTTCCAGGTGCAAGGCCTCTCTTGACATGGCACCCTGGAGTATGCTATTCAAAATATTCCCTGCTGGGGCTGTTCCCTGGAGTCCCAGTAAGAAGAAGAGACCTTGTTAAACCTTTGTCTGAAGAAGAGGCAGAGGTACTAATTGGTGTCTGGGTGGTGGGAGCTTCATTTTGGATCCCTACAGGCAATGCCTGAAAAGGTGCCCATTAAATACTCTGTTCTTCGAACTTGACTGATAGCTTAAATTCTTCTCATCTGTCTGTAGGTTAAACAGTGCACTCTTTGGTGAGTAATGGCCAAGGGTAGGGCCAAGCAAGAGAGATACATACAGGCTTCATCCACAAATTAACTTTTCACCAACCTGCCCAGATCTGGATAATCTGATAGATTGGGGTGGAAATGCATGGTCTTGATATCACTGCGAAAAATTGGAAATACCATCAGTATTGATGATGTGTAGATCATCAAAAGTCCATTTAGACATTTTGTGTTATATGGACACAGGCAAGGGAGGGATCAGGTGTGTGAGAATTAACCTCCTCCCAAGCAGGCAAACATCTTTCTAGTCCTGGCTTAATAGTAAGCTATTTGTAAGTCTGTTCCTCTTTGAAGCTCATAGGGTGAGTCATAAGGAAACATTTATGGAGACATCTCAATCTGTGTCCTGGATTCTTCTGGTTCCAAGACCCCTACCTCCCTTAACCTTCTTTCCTGATGGAAGTAAAGGAGCTGAGCTTACTGAGTCAGACTTTTCCTTGAGACACAAAGTTATAATAAGGGACACGTGCCAGGTCCTGAGGGGCAGGAGGTAATTATTTCTTAAACTGTTCTGAAGATACCGTCATATTCGACAAGGTGGGCTGAGGCTTAAAGATGAGCAGCTTTGAGGATGATGTGAAGCAGATACTAAGGTGGTCAGAGCCACATTTCTTGACACCATTCAACCCCTCCTCCCCCATCAAAAACACACAGCAGTAGTCTGTGGGGTGCTGACGGGAACAGTATGTGGTTAGGAAGGAAGAGGGGAGTAATGTTAGAGAGTACATAGTATTTTTGACTATGTGCCTTTGGGTTACTACCACATAATAGCCACCCTTTGGATGAATATATCATCCTTTGTCAAATCAAATACATTTTTTCTGAATCTCTGAAGTTTCTGTTGCTCTTAAGATTCCTCCAAATGCATTATTTATTTTTTTTTATTTCACTGAAAATAATATTACTATTTTCAGCTCTTGACAAAGGACTTTCACATATTATATCTCATTGGATTCTCACAATGATCCTGTAAGATAGGTTTTAGTATATTTATTACACATGTGAGGAAACTAAGGCTTGGAAATGGTTAGATGATTTCCTTCAAGTCACAGAGCTGACATGTGGCAGAAATAGTACCCCAAATCAGTACCTTGACTCCTGGTCCAGAGCTTATCCATGACACCAGAACTATAGGTCTACTCTAATCTCCCATCTTTCCAGCTCTCATGCCTTCTGCGGAGCTTACACAGTCTCCTTAGTGGTTGTGGTGACAGTAGGAGCAATAATCACATAGTTTCCCTTGGAGAGAAAAGCAAAACATTCTTGGCCATTTTAAGCTGTGCTGTTTCTTCTTTCTTGGATTCTGCTCCTGGCTGACTTCTGTTCCTTTCCCACTTGCTTAGAGACCACTTATTCCTGTCATTGGAATTGTGAGATCAACCCAGCTGAATCTTTTCTGCCTGGAATGTGAATCACTTACCTTATGCTCCTAAGCCCTCTTAGACCCTAAACCTAGGTCTCTCTGTATCCTTGTTTTTTCTTTCATATGAGAGAACTGTGGCACTGGAGGTATTGAGGGATGTTGGAGAGACCCATACTCCCTTCATTGTTCCTTATCTGCCCTGCTATTTGACCCCTTTACTGCCCACCCTTGGCACCCAGCTCTGGATGTTCTTCCTTGGCCCTGCAGCAGTCACTGCTAACACACAGAGGGTGATGACTTCCTAGCTCAGGAATGAGGGATTGGTTTGATGTGAGTTCTTGTCTGATTCTGTTGCTAAATGAATCTGTGACCCTTGGCCATATACTTCATTTTAGACCTCAGTTTTCTAACCTACAAAACAATGGTATCAGGCACAGGATATATGGCAGATCTGAATAATTCTGTACACTTTTTGTGATTACATGAGAAATGGAACTGGAGGGAATGCCCATTTTTTTCTCTGTTCTCATTAGTTTGGCATGATTTAGAATTCTTTGGCTTTCATATTACCAAGAACTTCTGTTTTTTACAGGTCACAAGAACTGTGAACTTTGTGTCTACTCTGTACACCACTACCTTGAAGGAGAGGGAGATACAGGATTGAGATATTGGGGAGAGAAAGAAGATAGGCATTTGTGAAATGACTGGAGAATAATTGCAGGAAGAACCTAATCAATTTTGGAATCTTCAGGGACCATTTAATCTCTGTCATTGCTGTCAAGTGAAATTTGGAGGAATGTGATGTCTCCAAACTAAAGGAGTTTCCATATGTTAGGATTTTTGGCAGTTTCAGATGAAGGTTAGTAATATGAGACTAAAGGACCATGGGAAGTCAGTGCTGATTAAATCCAGTCCAGAATTCAGAACTTGGGAATGCGAGCATGATGGGAAGGATTTTTATTTAACCTTAGTTTCTGGGCATCTCCTTAAATCTGGTTATGTCAATTGTTCCAGGTCATAGATATAGTGGGATATTCAATTCTGGAACCTGGTTTTTGAACTTCTTGACAAATGCACTTCCCATGGGACCAAGCTGACTTGCCTCTTCTGTGTTTGAAGATTTTGCAGAAGTATTAACTGAAAATTATTTTTGACTGTTTACTGAAACCTATGGGGGAAGCGTGATGGTGAGAGTGTTGTTAGTGGGACCCTATGTGTGGAGCTCCCAATCACTGAATTTAACCTGCCTCCTTTCATTGCAGTAGCCCTTCACTCTTCTAAGTGACATGATCACCATGATTCTTTCCAATAATTCTTATCACTTCCCACATACTTTCTTCTTGGCTGGCATACCAGGATTGACTGCTGCTCACATTTGGATCTCACTTCCCTTTTGCTTCATGTTCTTCCTGGCAGTGACCGGGAATTGTGTCCTGCTTTTTCTTATCTGGATTGAGCGCAGCCTTCACCAGCCCATGTTTTTCTTTCTTGCCATGCTCTCATTTGTTGACCTGGTTCTCTCCCTCTCCACTTTGCCCAAGATGCTGGCTATCTTCTGGTTTGGTGCTACAGCTATCAGCTCCCATGCCTGTCTTTCCCAGATGTTCTTCATCCATGCATTCTCTGCTATGGAGTCAGGAGTGCTGGTGGCCATGGCTGTGGACCGTTTTGTGGCCATCTGTAACCCACTACATTATGCAAGCATTCTTACCCCAGTTGTTGTTGCTAAGATTGGAGGCCTGGTGGTGCTACGAGGTGTGGGGTTGACCATCTCCTTTCCAAGCTTGGCCCATCGGCTGCCCTACTGTGGCTCTCACACAATTGCCTATACCTACTGTGAGCATATGGCAGTAGTAAAGTTGGCTTGTGGGGCCACCACTGTGGATAACCTCTATGCCTTTGCTGTTGCAATCTTTCTTGGTGTGGGAGATGTAGCCTTTATTGCTTACTCCTATGGGCAGATTGTGAGGACTGTGATTCATTTTCCTTCACCTGAGGCACGTGCTAAAGCGGGCAGCACATGTACAGCTCATGTCTGTGTCATCCTCTTCTTCTATGGACCAGGCTTTCTTTCTGTGGTCATGCAGCGCTTTGGCCCACCCACAGCCTCTGCTGCTAAGGTCATCCTTGCCAATCTCTACTTGCTCTTTCCCCCTGCACTAGACCCCATTGTCTATGGGGTCAAGACCAAGCAGATCCGGGAGCTGCTGTTTAAAATGCTAAGGCCCAAGCAGATTGATCCCACCTGAGTATAGCTCTCATCAGCTGGATCTCAGGGCAATGGTGGTCCTGCCCTGTGGGGTGGGAGCCCCACAGCCCAGGTCATTTACCTGGTAGGGATAGTCAAGAAAAAAAGCAAATAAAGTTTTCTTGAAACTTTAGAAGTTGGGAAATCTCTTCCAAGGTCTATATAGTGTTTAGATATTGGGATGGAAAACAGAAGTGCTGGGTGGGGTATCTCAAGCAAGTAATTTTTTGAATACGTCTTTCTTCTAAGAGTTTATGGTTTACTTGTGTTGACAAGATAGATGCATCAGAGAATTAAGAAACAATGAGGACTTCTATGGACTTGGAACAAGTGACTCAGAATATCAAGGAGAGATAAACTGGATGCCTATTTGTACATATGAGAACACGGGCCACTTCCCCCCATCATGACACTGACACATAGGCAGTCTGTGCAAGCTGATAGGCCTTCTCTATCAGTAAAACTTTGGCATCATAGAAATAAGGATGGCAGATGGCAAACTATGGAAATTCTTTAGAGTTTCAGGTTCATGAGAGAAGCTCTTTTTCTTTCTTTCTTTTTTTTTTTTTTTTTTTAAGATTTTATTTATTTATTTGACAGAGAGAGAGAGAGATCACAAGTAGGCAGAGAGGCAGGCAGAGAGTGAGGGGGAAGCAGGCTCCCTGCTGAGCAGAGAGCCCAATGTAGGGCTCGATCCTAGGACTCTGAGATCATGACCTGAGCTGAAGGCAGAGGCTTTAACCCACTGAGCCACCCAGGCACCCTCATGAGAAAAACTCTTTAAAATATTTATGTTCCATCTGATTCTAGAAGGGCTTTAGTCCATGTGCTTTCATCCTGTTTTTGAAATGGATGACCTTCTCTGACTCCATTATGTATTTTTAACCTCTGAGAGTAATGATAATTTTCATTCATTTCTTCATTTTAGTCTCAAGTGCGGAGCCTTGAGTTAAATTTATCACACCCAATAATTACTATTCTAACTATTGTTTATTTTATCTTCATTTGTAGTTCTTTTGGCCATTCTCTTCCAGTTTCAACTATTGGCACTCACTTTTTAATGTGTTTCTCATATGTTCTTAAGTATTTAAATATCTTTGCAATGTTTGTAGTGTTGACTGAGTGTCATGTATTCCTAATATACATAAGTATCCTTCTCTAGTTCCTCAAGTCCATGCTTCCTTCACACATGGGTAGTCTGGGATCTTCCTAATGGGAATGCACCTCTTTGTCTTTATCCTTGCTATTCCTACTAATGCTCTCTCTCAAATAAATAAATAAATAAATAATAAAAAATTATATTTATATAAAATGATTGGTTGAACTATCTCTGTCCCCCATCTCTATTAAGTGGTAAGTTGCACTGTATCCTTAGCATAGTACCTGGTACATGATAGACACTCAATAAATGTTTACTTAATAAATAAATTTTATTTTAATGGACTGTATCACTGTTAGCATATTTCCTTATCAGTCACATTTACATATGTGTATTTTGGATTAAATGAATACATTAATCTCAAATTGTGATATAGGTACTCAATAACTTTTTATTGAAGAAATGAAATAAGTTGTCACAAAACCAACACTGCAGTCATAATCATTATTAACACTACTGTCTTTACTGCTATCATTGTGATGAACACTATCTCAACTTTCAAATGTAATTTCCTTTTTTTTCTCCCAAATATATTTATTTTATTTTTTTCAGTGTTACAAGATTAATTGTTCATGCACCACACCCAGTGCTCCATGCAATACATAAAATTTCAACTGCTTCAACTGGTGATACTTTGGACACTGTGCAGATGCACTGAAGAATGTGTTTACTCTTATAAGGCAATCTCACTTCTGTGTATAAACATAGAACAAGTAGAAAAATAGCATTTATCTTCCTCCTTATCTTCATTTGCTCTTCTTTTCTTCATTATTTTCTTCCTCATCCTAAGTATTTTCCAGGCTCAATGTGATGATGAAATGAACTTGAAAATATAGAAACTATGATAAAATGTGATAGTGCTGTGATAGATGTTGGTTCCAAGTCACTGAGACTAATTCTCCATGGGTGGTAAGGGGCAGGAAAGGGACATGGGTTGTATTAGGTTAAAGAGATGCTATGAATGACCAGGATTTAGAAGAATATGGGCCTAGGCCGTCAAGAGGGTAGATGGAGGGTTAGGTATAAACTTATGGTCCCTAAGGGGAGTCTGCTTCAGTTTTTCTCCTAAGTGGCTTCTGCTCTATGCCATGCTCAATGGTCCTGTGTTTCTTCTGTTAAATATTAATCTTCAGTATTATTGGTAAGAAGATAGCACAGCAGCCTTATTCACAGTAGCGAAAAGGTAAAGACAACCCATGTGTCTGTCAGCTAATGAATGGATTAACAAAAATATAGTATACACATATTAGTATTCAGCCTTAAAAAATGAAATTCTGACACATACTGCAGCATGGATGAACCTTAACCATTATGCTAAGTGAAATAAACTGGGCACAAAATGACAAATATTCTATGATTCTTCTTATATGAAGTACCTAGAATAAGCAAATTTATAGAGTCATAAATAGCACAGAGGTTGCCAGGGGCTTAGAGGAGAGAGGAATGGGAATTGTTATTTAACAGGCATAGAGCTTCTATTTGGGATGATGGGAAAATTCTGGAAATAGATATTGGTGACGGCTGCACAACACTGTGAATGTACCTAATGCCACTGAATTGTAACTTAAAAATTGTTAAAATAATAAATATTATATTAAATATATTTTACCACGATTAAAAATGACAATGACAACAAACACACTCCCAAGAAGACAGCTCTTCAAAGAAAAGGCAAAAAATGGATGCCTCCCTCTTCTCCTATTTTTTGCTTCCCAGGTCAGAGAAGAAAGGACTATTGGAGATGCATAGTAGCTATTGGATTGCAGAGGAAGATTCCTTAGTGGGAAGATGAGTGACATTTACTACCAATAGATGTAGAGTTCTCTATGTGCTATAGTTAACTTGTTTTAAACTATCTTAGTCTGAATATACTGTATTAATGTAATATGTTATTTATTTTAGAGCAAGAGAGAGCACAAGCAGCGGGAGAAGTAGACTCCCCACTAAGCAGAAGCCTGATGGCTCATGACTTGCGCCAAAGGTAGATGCTTAACTGAATGATCCACCCAGGTGCCCCTAGTGTTAAATCTTGATGATATGAGCATCTCCTATTGTTTAGCTCTTATTCCATGGTACTTTGAGCACTTGAGAAAAAAACTTTGCACGTAGGCTCTCTTGTTTAATGTCTACAAAATGTATATGAAGCTAGTACTCTCATTAATCCATTTTTTTTTTTCTGACAAAAATGTTGTACTTCCTACTAAGTGGGAGACTGTTCATTGTCTCACACTTCTCATACCTCTGGTTTGGTCATAGTGAGTTCACTGTTCTTGTTCCTCAAAGCAATTTTCAAGGTTTTTTCCCCTGGAAAAACAGATTAGCAAGCAAATAAGCATGGACTGGTGTTTTGCTGTTCATGTCATTCAGGCAAAACATTCTCTACTACTCTCAGTTACTGGTATCTCTCCTTATTTCTCTTCATTAAATGATGACAAAGTGATATATTCTCTATTTTTTGCCCCTTACCCCTCCCCCCCCGCTGCCATTATCCTGGTGTAAGACTTCAGGATTTATGAAAATAACCCATTGAACACTCTGTGTTTTCATATTCTTGATTTCTTTTTCCCAGGATCCCTACCTCATTTACCCATTCCCATGACATATCCTTGAACCTCTCAGGAGATCACTGTATTTGTCCCTAACACATCTCCCCAGCATCTGTGGTTCATTTCTTATGCATACTCCTAGCATATTTGATAATGAGATTCTGTTTGTGTCTCAGTCTTCTGCTTAAAATCTTCACAATTTTCACTTTTCACTCTCCTTTAACATGACCTGAAACATCTCACATAGTTCCTGCTTATACACCAGGCTCAGTTCCTGAGTACTACATCCCCAAATTTCATGATTCTTTCAAGTTGTTGGCAATACCAAACTCCTTTCCATCTTGCCTCAGGGTTTTTGTATCCTCAGCCTACCCCTACACCTCCCTTCACTTTTAGCCCATTCTTCTGATCACTAACTTGAATTAGAAGGGCTTTCCTGAATTCCCCAGAATGAGAAGTTTCTCTTAATACATGCTTGATATCCTGTAGTTTTAATTTATAATACTTATAAATGTTATTAGGTTTCTTTGATCACATACATAATATATACCATCCCATGAGCCATGATGGCAAGGATTGTTTAACATGTTGCTTGTTTTGTTTAATATCTAGCAGAGTGTATGGATTTGGTGGATATTTAATACCTACTGAATGAATGAATGAATGAATGAATGAATGAATGAATGAATGAGGCTTCCTACCAACTATGAATGAAATACTTTGTTGCCTGGATAAATGAAAACACTATGCAATTGAAACATTATTCCAAAGGAGAATATGGCCACTGAGGTGGACTGTAGCTGTTTTATCAGAAATGTGGCCAATTTCTGATTGGTATTGGCCAATACCTATCCAAATGTGGAAATGTCTGTTTGGTAATGGGGAGATATGATAGAGGAGGTCTTAGCCATCTCATTGGAAACTTGCTTAGATGGACTGTGTGAGAATCAATATATATCTCATACTTGCTACAGTATTGGTGTTGATATCCATGGACCTATTGCAATTTCTCAGAAGAGAAGCAGAGTGCTTAACTCACTTGAGAGAGGTGGTGTTTGTCTTAGATTGGATTCTCTAGAAACAGACACTGAGGCAGAGATTTGCATGCAGGAAGCTTATTGTGAGGTATACTTGGGAATGAAACCTGTCAGGGAGTGTGGGAAGCAGTATGGAAAAGAGGAAGAAGTTAAACTATGATCTAGTTACCCCAGGTGCCTGAGCTGATTCCATGGGGGTGCTCTTGCGCTGAGACGGTCATCCTTCAACGTTGTTTCAAAAGAGAGAGGTTCAGGTCTTTGTATTTGTACTTAAATGGGTCATTGGGTGAGAGCTGCACTCAGAAGGGAAAACTAATCATGGGTGAGTCAGCTGTCTTTGTCCAAGGGAGAGTGACTCAGTTATGAGCTTTTAGCAGCCAACACTCAGCAGATGGAGGAATGAACAAGTTCACCACAGAGTCCACTAAAGAATTTATTGTTCTGAGTTTGACCTGTGAGAATGAGAAATCTGAGCTTACAGAGAAATATGAGCTTTCCTAGCTCACTGAGCATGCAGCTTCTAATGACAGCCATCGAGGTGGACAGGCATAGAGGTAATGACCAACACTGTATAGACATGAGCCACCTGGTCAGGTGTAGGTGCCAGTCCCTGCCCTGCCTCTCTGCCCAACCATCTATCCCTGAGGCAGTTGACTTAGCTCTGTGGGCCTCCAGCCAATCTGGATGCTAACTTTAGCTCTGTCCAAAGGTGTCTGTGTGTCTTCTGGGACCTGCCAATTGGTAATAACATCTTGCCCGCTCACTGTCTTATTCACAGTCACTGGATCTACCTTGGGTAAGTATCAAGAATGGATTTGTCTTTCATGGTAGGATTGCAAAACTAAGTGTAAATTTGTGCATTATTTATAGAATAATCTATATACCAGAACTTTATACACATCATTTAATTAATATTTGTGATATATAAGATTTATATTATTTGCTCTACCATCAGGTGAGGCAATCTATACTCAGAGAGTTTAAGTATCCTATCATGGTTTCATTTGTTGAATATGAAGGGGACAGAATTTAAACATATCTTTCTGCCCACAAAGCTTATGTTTATCCTCTATACTGTGAAGCCTCTACCAGGTAGTATATAATTATGAAGTTTAATGAGAAATTGTTCTTTACCTGAGACAGACTATTAAGGCACTGAAAGGATTTCTATAATTAGATAAAACAAAATTGTGGATGAACAAAAAAAAAATCACAAAATAAAGTGCTCTTAATATGGTTAATGTGGGTCCAACAGCTAGTCATTCTTTCTAAGAGAGTAACAAGTGTGAAGGATGAGAAAGACCAAATCAGATAAGAGGAGGAAGAAAGAATACATTAACGGCACATGTAAAATAAGTTTTATACTCGTATAATTCAAAGAACATTGGAATAGTTGAAGCAAGACAATATGTGGAAATTTGTTAAGTCAAAGTGATACAAAAGGGAGTCTTTGAAAGCCTTGTTTGCCAGTCTTAAATGTGTAATTTTATTCTGTGGATTAAATGGAGTAACATATTTTAATCTTAGAAGTGACATGATGATATGTGAATTTTAGATGTATTTTATAATCCTCTGTCTTAAGAATGCACAGTGGATAGTAAGGAGTTAATAGCAAAACCAGAAAGATCTAAGGACATAATCCAGGTGATAGAAGTTAGTAGTGTACACTAGGCAGTGACACTTGCGGGATGAGAAGAATGAGTGGGTCAAAAGGGGTTAAATTGCAGTCAACAGGAACTGGTCACAAGTAAAAGGGAGGAGAGAAAAGAGTGAGAAAGGATCCTTTCAAGTGTCTACACTGGGTTGAATAGGTACATATAGAGATTTAACTCACAAAACTATGAGCATGAAGGAGGTAGAGTGG
>CM053613.1:41314850-41332152 GCA_028646535.1 Procyon lotor
AACAGAAAACAAATAAGCAAACATATAGTACCTTCATACTATTATTAAAGGCAAGGATACATTTCCTTAGTTGTGCTAGTTACTCCAGTAGTATTTATGATTCAATAAGATGTTGACATTGCCAATTTTCTTGTACGCATCTGTTCTTTCTGACTTGGTTTACATTTTTCCCTAACATTATCTCTCTCTCTCTCTCTCTCTTTTTTAAGATTTTATTTATTTATTTGACAGAGAGAGAGAGAGAGAGAGAGATCATAAGCAGGCAGAGAGGCAGGCAGAGAGAGAGGGGTGAAGCAGGCTCCTCCCTGAGCAGAGAGCCCGATGTGGGGCTTGATCCCAGGACTCTGAGATCATGACCTGAGCCGAAGGCAGAGGCTTTAACCCACTGAGCCACCCAGGCGCCCCCCTAACATTATCTCTTGTTCAGTTTGTAGGTGTTCTATTTTAGTTGTGTTCTGGTGGGAGCTAATATAATATTAATGAAAATGGGTGTTTAATATTTCTAGCCACACATCATATTCATTTTTTCTAAGAGAAAAATTCATTAATCCCAAATTCTGAACAAACAACTAAAGTTAATTTTCGAATTAAATATTGGGCATAGATAAATGACATCTCATTCTTTCATTAATCTCTTCCTTTCTCATAATTATTTACTGAGCATTTTCAATGTGATGATGTGGGGAACCAGACCCAGTTTTATCCTTTAAAGAATTCAGAGTTTAACGAAGGGCACACAAATAATCACAGGAAATGTAACATAAGCTATAATAGAAGTTTATGCAAGGTTTGAAATAAGCACTGCATTAGTAAAGTGGATGTGCATTTTTGGAGTGTTTGCAGGAGGCATTAGTGATTGTCAGAGAGGACCATGATGAAGAGAAGGTATTTGCTATCTAGTTTGAAGAAAGACAAGTTGTAGGGGAGATGTATTCGTAAAAGGAATTCCAGAGGAAAAAAGTCAATATGTAAAAGTATAGGAATCAAACAAAAACAAGCAAGCAAACAAAAAGACATTAAAGCAGTCAAGTCTGTGAGAGGTCACCGGTATGAAGGGAACAAATGATAAACTGGACATTTGCCCAGGAGCTAGTTCATGAAAACTCTTGTAGTTGTCAAATACAGAATTCCTGTAATGGAAATGTAAATAACAAAGAATTCACAAGAGTGCAGAGGCTCAGGAATGAACTCTGTGTTGCTTGGGAGACACACAAAGCTGTGAGAAAGTCAGAAGCCTCCTCTTGACCCTTGTGGGAATACTCTGCACCACTGAGCCCATCCCAATAAGAGAGATCAGAAGAAGGGTGTGGAAAACTTTGAGGTATTGTTGTCTCAGCTCAACAGGTGAGTGAAATAAGAATTAATGAGAGATGGAAGCTGATTAGAATGGCAGGTGATCATTTTTTTTAAGATTTTATTTATTTATTTGACAGAGAGGGAGAGATCACAAGTAGGCAGAGAGGCAGGCAGAGAGAGAGGGGGAAGCAGGTTCCCTGCTGAGCAGAGAGCCTGATTCGGGGCTCGATCCCAGGGACCTGAGATCATGACCTGAGCCGAAGGCAGAGGCTTTAACCTACTGAGCCACCCAGGTGCCCCAAATAAATAAAATCTTTTATTATTATTTTTTTTAAAGATTTTATTTATTTATTTGACAGAGAGAGAGAGATCACAAGTAGGCACAGAGGCAGGCAGAGAGAGAGGGGGAAGCAGGCTTTCTGATGAGCAGAGAGCTCGATATGGGGCTCGATCCCAGGACCCTGAGATCATGACCTGAGCTGAAGGCAGAGGCTTTAACCCACTGAGCCACCCAGGTGCCCCAGCAGGTAATCATTTAATTAGTGGACTTCAACAACAAGTAATTTATGGAAGATTTCTGCTTCCTGAAAGGAAAGGAACCTTGGCCAAGTTTTCCAAACAACCCAATTGGTTTCCATTGACTGCCTTCCCAGTAACCCCTACAATGACAAGAAATTAGAAAAAGTGCCTGTCATTTTAAATAGAAATTTGTCAACTAATATGCTGGAAATTCCCTCAATTTATTAGACAGAACACCTTGGCCCCAGAGTTAATTATTGTAATTTCCTTTATCTCCTTGATGTGTCTTTGTTCTTTCAGCGTCTCTAAGATCAGTTCAGTACAATAAGAGTGTTGTGTTGGTGAAATATATGAATTTTAACCTCATCTTTCCAATTCCTAAAGGTATACATGTAGACAATTTATGTAACTTCCTTAAGAAATAGATTACCCATCCTTTTAAATACAGATAAAAATACTATTTTAAGAAATAAATTTAAGAAATAGAGTCCAGAAACCAAATATTGAAACACACATGAAGCCATTTAACTTATGATAAAAGAAACAGATTAGAACAAAAATGGCATTTTCAAGGAGTCCTGCCTAGCTTAGTTTGTAGAGTTTGTGACTTTTGATCTCGAGGCCATGAGTTCAAGCCCCAGATTGGGTTAGAGTTTACTTTAAAAAAAATGATATTTTCAATAAATATTCCTGAGTGAATAGATGTATGTCAGAAGAGAAAAGAAACACACCTTGTTCCCTGAATCATGTAATACACAAAAACTTAGAAAAAGTTTACTAAGATTTAGAAAAATCTTAGAGAAATATTAGAGCTAAATATGAAATACAAAACACCCATCTTCTTTGGTATTTGGAGGAGGCAAAAAATTGAAAACAGGACATAAAAATTGCTACTCATTAAAAAAAGGATTAAATGTTACAGTTAAGTTTTATTTGAAAGACACTGTTAAGAGTGAAAAGATAAGCCACAGATGAAGAGAGAATATTTGCAAAGCATACAGTCAACAAAAATTTCACATCCAAAATATATGAAATACTCCCACAATAACAATAAAAGTGTGAGAAGGGAAAGATTACTTATACATTTCACCAAAGAAGAAGAACAACAACAAAAATGCCGGTAAACATGTAAGGAGGCACCAATATTTCGTTATTAGGAAAAGAAATGGAAATTACATCTCTCATGACATAGCAATATATATCAAACTAAATAACTCAAATGAAAAGGACTAAAAATACCAAGTATTGGCAAAAATATGGAACAACTTCTGGTAGGAATGTAGAGTTGAACTATTTTGGGATTATCTTGTAATGATGTGTGTATGGCCATAAGTTCCATTCCTAACAAAAATGTGCACATATTTTTACCAGAACATATCAACAAGAATGATTATTGCAACACGATTGTAATATACTAGTAATCAAAACTGGAAAATATTTAAATGTCCATTAATGTTAGAAAGGGTCAATAAAATCTAGTACCTTCCCACAATGAAATTCTAGATAACAATGAGAATAAACAATCTATAACTGCATGCACAATATGGATAAATCTCACAGTGTTTAATCTAAAAACCAGACACAAAATAGTATGTCATGTTTGATGCCATTTATAAAAAATACAAAAATGGATCAAACTAATCTGTGCTGTTAGCAACAAGAGTCTTCTCTCTAGGTGGAAGAGAGTGGATACTGGAAAGAAGGATATACAGAGGGGTCTTTTGAAGTGCTGTGAATATTCTTTTTATATATACAGTCATGAGGAATATAAGTCTCAGATTATGAGAATTCCTCAAGATGCAGTTATGAAAATTGCATATGTCTATTAGAATTTATCAAGAAGAAAAGAAAATATATTGCTGAGAAAAAGAAGGAGATAGCATGGTAAAATATACTACCACATTTTAAGTGCTCAATACCTATATTTGTATATTCTTCTCAGACTGGCGGCAGTTTGGGCATTTACAAAAATTAACATCATGGAAAGCAATTGAATTTGCCACTAAATAAATTCTCTTCTGTGTTCCCTCAAAAGAAATATTAATTCTCCCCTCTATTAAAAAAATGACTTTTTAACATCATCATCATCATCATCAAATAGGGAAAATAGTCACAGGGAAATTCTGTGTCACATATGATACCAAGAGAGGACAATCAGGTTTGTCAAAAGGTAACTTGATTTGGAATAGCAAGGAAACCCAGGCTGAACATGGGATTAAGCAGACCCTTCAAGGACCTCCTCTCAGGTCATTGTAATGCTAGAGTTTTACTGGGGATCACAGAAGCACTTGTGAATCCAGCTTAGTCTCAGGAGAACCTTCTAAAAGACGAAGGGCTCTTAGACCTGAAGCATGAATAGGATTCTGAAGGATCGAAATGGAAGGGACAGTGTTCTTTCCTGTTGTTATATGCTGTTTCCTACTCACATCTGACTGGTATTCTTGGTTTTGGAATACAAGGTCCTCTGTCCTTTTGTTGCTCCCCTCTGAGCCACACCCCTGAAACAGAGCTCATTCTTATTCATTCTTCAAGGGAAACCTTCAGGAAGACCCAAATGTCCCTTGGATTTGATAATAGTGACACATCCTCTAAATAATCTTAAAATAGGGGCACCTGGGCGGTTCAGTTGTTTAAGTGACTGTGTTAGGCTCAGGTCATGATCCTGGAGTCCCAGGATCAAGTCCCATATCTGGTGTTCCCTGCTATGCGGGGAGCCAGCTTCTCCCTCTCCCTCTGCCTGCCACTCCCCCTGCTTATGCCCACTCTCTCTCTCTCTCTCAAATAAATAAATAATAAAATATTTTAAATAAATAAATAAATAAATAATCTTGAAATGATGTAGTTACAAACAGCCATGTTTAGAGGTAAGGAATTGTTTTGTTTGAAGAATTATTCTTTTATTTTATCAACCTCACAACACTATAAAAATCTATTTAAATGTGGAAATTCTCCACAATTCAATGAAACTATTGATATTAAGGTTAAGTTTGTATTTACAGTTGCATTCCCAGTGTCTAGCAAACTATCTGGTATATAAAAAATAATAATGTTTTAAATAAATAACAGAAGGATAAATGAATAAACAAATAATATTTTATACATGAATTCTATAAACTAGTAAATTATAATCTAAATATTGTTACTTGGAACACATAAAAGAATCTACTATAGGAAAAAAATTCAGGACATCTTCTCTAAGAATATTAGGAAAGATAAAGAATTACCATGATAAATTAAGAAAACAAAGAAAATACAACTAACGTGGAAAGAAAAAATAAGATGACAAAGGTGGAACAAATATATTGTTTCTTCAGTAAATAGAAATTATTTAAACTATCCATTAATTTAAACATCACTCAAATTATTTTTTAATTATATATGCAATACAAAAGAGTATATCAGAATGAAAACTATACACAAGTGTTTAAAAACTGTGCATACACACACGTGCGCACACAGACACATTTTTTTAAGGTAAGCAGGATACCAAGGAGAGGCTATATTAATATCAGAAAAAGAGAATTCAAAGTAAAACTCTTCGGTCAAGATCACTTTGGGGAAATAAAAATCATGATAGTGTGTAATTAAATCTAATTGCATCAGATTGTTTCATTTCCAGGTTTCATAAGTTTTCTTTACACTCTAAACCATAAAAACAATTAAATTCACTTTCTCACTTTATTAATGCAAAGGGAAAGTTTTAAAATGAGGATTTCTCAAATTCACACTTAAACCATATGGCAGCTTATTAAATTGACTTGCAATTTTCTGTTTATTTAAAATAAAGTGTTTATTCATAATTAAAAATTTTAGCTTTGGAATTTCAAGCAGTGCATAAATTCTCATTTGCAGAAAAGTATAAAACATGACCTTTCCAATATAAAAATAGGTTTCTTTTTGCTGATAGGCTTTTATCTTTAGACATGTTGAATTTTAAATTTATATTTATAGTTAACATTAAATTTTTTGAGTTTTGTTACATATATATCATTAAAAGACATATAAATTTCAAACAATATATATGCATACATAATTACTGTTGCAATAAGTATTTGTCAAATCATTTTTAATAACATTACAAGTTAGCATAAATTATTCAATAAGGATCACTATTCTTTTCTAACTCACCTTCATACATTGAACAGTCCTGAACTGTGGTGTTCAGTCACTGGTTTATACATTTGTACTGTAAATAGCAGGTCTACAAGGTAATATCACAGATTTGGAGGTAGGGTCTCATAACAAGAGTGGACAGTATTAGTTCAATATCTTGATTTCTGCACAAAGACCTACTTGGTCTGGAGAGAAAGATACTATATGTTTTTATCTAACTATGTCCATGTCTAAGAAACAGGGAGAGAAATTAAGAAAAAACTAAGTACCACTAAATTAAAAACTGAAAATATTTTTCTGGGATTACAAATGCACTGTTTTGAAGGTCGTATTTTTAAAATAATACTAGATAAATATTCTCTTTATACTCCTCAATTTCCTTTTTAACTGCATAGCTGTAGTCACTAAAACTGGCCTTATGCTTACACAATAATTTAGGTCTCATCTTCAGTGTATTTACAAAACTCTCCAAGATCTAAGTTAAAGACTTATGTGTTAACCAAAAACTTAAGCAGTTTTCTTTTTCAAAACAAATTTAAAAGAATTTTGATGCATCAGAATTCAATTTCTTCTGCAAGAAAACTTGATTTATATAATGCTAGCATGAAGACAGGGTTACTGGAATAGTAATATTAATACATGCCTAGCACCAACCTTCTAAAATACAATTTTGATATCACCTGCTCTCTATCCTCATTCTTCACCCCTACAGGTAAGAAAACTTGTTTTTTCATTAGACCATATTCAATTCCTTACATCCATTACATTTCTTTTCATATGAGCATTGTTTGCTCCATGTTGTTTTTGCTACCCAGAGTCACAAAGTCACAGCTCACTTTCTCTAGACAATAGTGAAGGAAAATTACATTATGATTTGGAGGACTAGTAGGGGAGGAAAGGAAAGAAGCGAGAGGAATCTGGACATTAAACTAATGGTGGAGAAAGATTTTCTAACTATTCTCTCATTTTTCCTTGTGGGAGTGATTCACACCTAACTTCCACCACTACTGAATAAGGATTCCTAATTAGTTAGAGAAATAATACAGATGATCATAATCACAATAACATTACACTGAATTTTAATATCATATTTGGAAAAACAGACACTTAGGAAGAACACCCAAACCCACACAATATTTCTGCCTTCAAATTGTGTGAATAAAATCAAAGCTTTATCCTGGAAAAAGAATAAGCAATTGATACATACCCAAAGCTCCTCTCCACTCTATCTTACTGTCTACCAAAAAGAGAAAGAAAAAGGAAATCCTGTCACTATCCCCTCTTTTGTACATCTTTAATACCTTAGTTCCTGGATAGCCAAAGAGTAAGCTGACAGTCTGGTCCAGGTATTTAGGGTCCTGATCAAGGAAAATCATAATCCAAGAATAACTGCATGTGCAGAGTCAACCTCTAACATCCTTCATATCTGTATTATTGGACTGAGCCTTTAAAGGGAAATTTGTGTCATGTGACCCAAGGGAACATTCTAGAGTACTGGAGACACAGGGGTTGGTGTGGGGATCCTGATAACCTCAATGGGAGGAGGAAAAAGAGCAAGAAATTTCCATTCTAAGGGCACCTGGGTGGCTCAGTTGTTAAGTGTCTGCCTTCAGCTCAGGTCATGATCCCAGAGACCTGGGATCCAGCCCCGCATGGGGCTCCCTGCTCAACAGAAAACCTGCTTCTCCCTCTTCTACGCCCCTGCTTGCGTTCCCTCTCTCACCGGGTCACTCTGTCAAATAAATAAATAAAATCTTTTAAAAAAAGAAAGAAAGAAATTTCCATTCTTAAGGCCCAAATATGGATATATGAATAAGCGGAAAATCACACGGTGTATTTGTGTGTTAACATGTATGTACAGGAAGGTAGAGAATGAAAATGAGCACCTGTTATTGTTAATTAAAACTAGGAATTAATATTTATCACAGATTTATATTTCCTTTTCTCCCACTGCCCTGAGGAAAAATAGATCAAAAGCTCTTCGGTGGAGAATTTCTTTGATTCACACAGATTCGTTTTCTGATTTCTTCTTTTATTCATGTATTATTTCATCTCGTCATTTGATTACTGTTTATTGCAAACCTTCTAGTCACCAAGCTATTATAGGAAATATGTAGGCCTGCCCCTTGGTTTAAAAGCTTAGCTTTGGGACATTTGGGTGGCTCATCATTAAGCATCTGCCTTTGGCTCCCTTCATGGTCCCAGGGTCCTGGGATCCAGCCCCTCATCGGGCTCTCTGCCTAGTGGGAAGCCTGGTTCTGCCTTTCCCACTCTTCCTGCTTGTATTCCTTTTCTCGCTGTCTCTCTCTCTGTCAAATGAATAAATAAAATCTTAAAAAATAATAAAAAAAAAATAAAAGCTTAGGTTTAAGGGAAGAAAATGGTGACTATTAACTGCAGTCTAAAAAAGGAAGTCATCAAAAGTTCAGGCTTATTATAGCTACATATTTAATTACAAAAAATTAGATAAATGTATATCTCAACATTTTAGTGATACTGGTGCCCCTCTCACCAGTGTGTTCCTTGGTAAATGTTGTGTCTTCCAGGTTTGCCCATAGAACACAGTTCCCTGATTGCTTCTGGCTTTACATAATAGATCAACTACAGCATGCCCACCTCCTTTACCTTGCCATTGTTTTCTCTACCTGCTGCCAGGGCAATTCAGGCATTTCCACAATCTCTAGGCTTCAAAGAGGCACTTTGTGTGTGAGTTTGTTTTATATACCAGAATTCTTATGAGGGTCTCAATATAGTGTCTACAGGAAGCTCCCCAAGTCAATGAATTCTTGTTTATCCTCTATGTTCTTCTGTCTTACATTCTGGTCTCCTTAATCAGTCACCCTTAAATTACTGGTTCCTGTTAATACACACTATCTTTCTCTTGCAACTCATTCATAATGTAATCACATTGAGATATAACCTTAGTTAGCAGGTTGGCAACCTGGAGAGGGCGATGACCATATTCTTGTATGAGGGAGATCTCTTCATTGACTTCCTGCATTAGGGTAGCATTTACTCTTACAAATAAAGGGGTAGACCATACTCTGAGGGTTCAGAGATATGCAGAGCCAAATCCTTGGGGGGCATCTGTCCAGATAACCACATGCAATGTTTCAGGGTCCCAGGTCCCAGGTTTTCTTTCTTTTTATTTTTTTTTTAAAGATTTTATTTATTTGACAGAGAGAAACACAGCGAGAGAGGGAACACAAGCAGAGGGAACGGCAGTGGGAGAAGCAGGCTTCCTGCAGAGCGGAGAGCCCGATGCAGGGCTCGATTCCAGGACTCTGGGATCATGACCTGAGCCGAAGGCAGACGCTTAACGACTGAGCCACCCAGGCACCCCGGTCCCAGGTTTTCTAAACCATGAACAAGCCCTTAACATAACAGATCTTTCTTGCTAAGTATTAAATGACAAATGGGTTTGGCAGCACAATTTTCAATGTCAAATTTAGTCTTCCTTTTTAAAAGGACAGCTGTGTCCTTTTTAATTCAGGCTATGAGTCTCTGCAAACTCTTTGAAATCTATTACACTTAAATTTACTATAGGTTAGCTGCCTTTGTTCTCTCATTATCGCTTAATATGGTCTCAATACAACATAGTAATAACCAGTAAACTCCATGGTTCTAGCCATTGTTCTCCTCCCCCTACCCCCACTATTTCTTTCAAATTCTAGAAAGGGCATGAACCTCCACAGAGACATTTTCCCACTTCACCACTGGTGAACTCTTCAGCAGCAAGTGCACAATCACCTTGTGCTAGGAACTAACTGTGCCCCCTTCTTCTCTCAGATTGGGGTTCTTCTTGCCACTGTGAAGTGGGGGATCAATTTCAGAACCATTTCTAACCACCTGTTTTCTTGAGTCAGTCAATGGTTATAGACGTCTAAGAAACAGACTATAAGATAGGATTAGACATTGAATAGATGTATTAGGGAAAACAGCTATGAGGTGTGAAGGTGAAGGAAGCAGAAGATGAAGAGGGCCTTTAGCCTTAGATACAGTTCTGACATCTATGGAAAGAGAGCAGTAAGGAAGGATTGCACAAGCCCTTAGTGCAACTCTGAGAATGCCTCAGCCAGGCTGGTAGAGAATTTTTTATCAAAGCTGGACCATTTGGGGGCAGGAAGGGCCTAGCTCATGTTCCCCTGCTGTGCTCAGTGATTATCTGAGAACACCCAAGGGAACCATGATCAAGGTGTGAGTGTCATGGCACACCCAAAGGTGAAGCAAGTTGAAGTCATCACTCAGTGGAGCTCCATGTCAGCTTCTCTAGAAGGATTGTGTGAAAGAGACACACCCATGACCACCACAATAATTATAAGGAAATCCGAGACAATTCCAAATGGAGAGAAATTTTGCAAAATACCTGCCTTGTACTCCTAAAAAAAATGTAAAGGTCAAAGAAGTATGAGAAAATGTCCCATATTCAAATGAAAATATGTCAATGAAATGCAATGTCTGATCTTGGATTGGATCCCAAACCTGGAAAGAATTGCTACAAAGGACCTTATTGAAGACCTTTGACAAAGTTTGAATATGGACTGTGGGTGAGATTATAGTAAAATATCAATGAAATCTCTCTGGTTTTTGTTTGTTTTATCATTATGTAAATCAGTGTTTTCATTTTTAGAAAATACACTCTGAAATGTTTAAGAGTAAACAGCCAAATTATTTTCAAATTGTTCAGAAAAAAGTATTATGTAAATATACATGCCTACAAAAGGAAAGAAAGAGAGAAAAATGATAAAGTAAGTGGGGCAAAATTAAACTACTGGTGGATCTGTGTAAAGAGTATACCAAATTTCTTGTTTACATGAAATGTAAAATGTAAAATGTAAAATGTTTCTTACATGTAAAATGTAAGAAACATGTTTCTTGTTTTCTTGTTTTTGTTCTTGTTGTAGTCTTACAACTATTCTATCAGCTTCAAATTATATCAGAATAAAAGCTTTTTTAAATTTTGTTAGAGGTATTTACCAAGAAGTATATTAATTGAAAAGTTTTTTTAGGATTTTATAATACATATGTAATTTGTCAGCATTCAAAATTATGTTATTAATTTTTCCTTCATTCTAAGTAAATATTTTGTAGGTAATAATATATTTTAAGTGAACTCCTAAATATGCATGTGTTTCAGGTTCTAGAAAACTTCAATGCATTCCTGACCACACTCATAGAGAAGTAGCAAAAACTGACCTACATAAAGAGAAAAGTTATGTCAATCCCCTCCATACCTCTCTGTCTCTCTGTTTCACTGTCTCTCTCTCTCTCTCTCTCTCTCTCTCTCTCTCACACACACACACACACACACACACACACACACACAGACGCACACACACACAGGAGATAAGAAGCCATGTAGCTCAGAGGAACAGGGAATACTTAGTTCATTATGGAATTCAAATTTCCAAATCAGGAAGTCCAGTTTCACATTCTCCCTAGCTTCTACAAGCCTCTCTCCTTGTATTATATCACATACTTTTGGTTGATACTGGTTTAAGGGGTATTATGCTTTTTAAAGCCAGAAGAAACCCTCTTCATTCCCACACTCAAGACTATATTTGTGTAAAATAAGTATTCTTATTTTTTTTAAAGATTTATTTATTGCTTTTAGAGAGAGGCAGAGAGAGAGCATGAGTGGGAGGGGCAGAGGGAGAGAGAGAGCAAATCTGAAACAGGGTCCACATACCTTGGGGTTTGATCTTAAGACCCTGAGAATAACCTGAGCTGAAACCAGGAGTCAGACACTTAACCCACTGGGCCACGTGGCAACTCACAAATAAATACTCTTTAATTTATATCCTTATGCATTCTTCTATTTCTCTTGCTTGGTTTTCTTTATTATATAAAGTCTGTATTTGGATTACTAGATTGCTACCAGATTACCTCTCTTTTCTGAATTAGAATAACACCATGATCTTGAAAATCACAGCAAGCAGCTTGACTAAGCAAGAATACATTAAGTCCTACATTTATATGTTTATGTTTTAGTGCCCAAATCTCCTTTTTTAGGTGTAAAATTTAAAAATATATATGTATTGTACATGTATCATATTTGTTTGCAGTATGCTGTTTGAGTTCTGAGTACACACTACACTAATAAGTGTAAAATTCAACATCATTTTAATTTTTTTAAAGATTTTATTTATTTATTTGACAGAGAGGCGAGAGATCACAAGTAGGCAGAGAGGCAGGCAGAGAGAGAGGGGGAAGCAGGCTCCTAGCTGAGCAGAGAGCCCTGATGTGGGGCTCGATCCCAGGACCCTGAGATCATGATCTGAGCCAAAGGCAGAGGCTTTAACCCATTGAGCCTCCAGGCTACCCCATCATTTTAATTGAGGGATTTTGATGATACAAATTTTAAAACAAAGATGCATGTATCGAATCAAGTGATTTTTTTGCTTTGTTTTTTATCATTTTTTAATTCAATTAGTTAACATAGTGTATTATTAATTTCAGAGGTAGAGTTTAGTGATTCATCAGTTGCATATAACACCCAGTGTTCATTACATCACGTGTCCTCCTTAATGCCTGTCACCCGGGCACCCCATCCCCCAAGCCCCCTGCCCTCCAGCAACTCTCAGTTTGTTTCCTATGATAAGAATCTCTTATGGTTTGTCTCCTTCTCTGATTTAGTCTTGTTTTATTTTTCTCTCCCTTCTCCTATGCTTCTTTCTTAAATTCAACATATGAGTTAAATCATATGATGATTGTCTTCCTGTGATTGACTTACTTCACTCAGGATAATACCCTCAATTCCATTCATGTGGATGTAAATGGTAAGATTTCATCCCTTCAGAAGCCTGAGTAATAGTCCATTGTATGTATATACTATGTCTTCTTTATCCATTCATCTGTTTTGTTTTGTTTTGTTTTATCCATTCATTTGTTGATGGACATCTAGGCTCCTTCAATAGTTTGGCTATTGTGGACATTGCTGCTATAAACATTGGGGTGCTGGTGCCCCTAAGGGTCACTACATTTGTATATTTGGGGTTAATGCCTAGCAGGGCAATTGCTGGGTCATGGGGTGGCTCTATATTTAACCTTTTGAGGAACCTCCATAATGTTTTGCAGAGTAGCTATATCAGGTTGTGTTCTCACCAGCAGTGTAAGATGGTTCCCTTTTCTCCACAACCTTGTCAATATTTGTTGTTTCCTGATGTCTTAATTTTGGCCATTCTGACTGGTGTGATGTGGTATCTCATTTTGGCTTTGATCTGTATTTCCCTGGTGCCGAATGATGCTGAGCAATTTTTCATGTGTCTTTTGGCCATTTGTATGTCTTCTTTGGAGAAATGTCTGTTCATGTCTTCTGCCCGTTTCTTGTTCTTTGGGTGTTGAGTTTGATAAGTTCTTTGTAGATTTTGGATACTAGCCCTTTACCTGATAAGACATTAAATCAAGTGTTTTAAGACAAACTATCAATTGTTTACATCTTTGGTATGAGAAAGAAGATACAAAGATAAGGTATTTTCCCACTCTACCTGTAATGTATATTTTTTACTTACTTTTTACATAATTCTTATATGTTTTTACATATTTTTACTCACCCCTTTTAAAAAGGGTCAAAATCTCAGTAGTCTTGTTTAATGTATCCAAAATACTGTTACAGGTACAAAAAAGAATAGGTAGAAAGACTAGTGTAAAAATATACTGATTGTAAGAATAAAAGAATATGAAAAGCTTCTATTGTATTAGAGACTTTCACAAATTTTTAGTACCATAAAGATAAGCAAAGGACATTCATAACCAACTGCCTCCTGATTCTCAATGAAAAACTAGCACACTGGATGGAAAACATAGTTATTGTCTCATAACATTCATATTCCAATTTCTAAGCAAGTGCCAGGTAGTGGGCATTATAACACAGAAAAAAGATACATACAGAGTACATACAGGAAATGTCAAGGGCAGCAATTCAGGCATACAGAGAACAATGGTTGCTTCACTTGACAGCTCTGAAGTTCCCCCCACCCCAGAGTCCAAATCCCTTCTTTCCTGCTGACTGCTTTGTCGGAAGTTTTGGCAATATCACTGCTTTTTACCCCTTGGAAAATAAAAACAAATTTTTCAAATTTGATTTTTCTGCATTTCTTCCTGCCACCATCCAGCATGGGTTTTTGAGTTATCTCTCACTTCATATCTGGCTAACGGCATATTAGCTTCCTTGAGAAACTCAGGACATTCAGTCATACATTAATCCATTGTTGTCGGGATCAACTTTCACCAAGGTCTCTTTGAATTGATGAGACTCATCTTCAGAAATCTGGATGGGAGCCATGCGATCCATTTAAAGAACATCTATGATGCTAAAATGCCACTAGACATGGACAACTTCTCTGAAGATAAGCTGGCTAAACACAACTTTCAGAGCTGCTCAGGATGGACTGTGACAAGGGACCTGATCTGGCCCAAAAGTGGTGTGACCAATGGACCCAGACAACTTCTTCCCTCGGAATCTTGGCATCTGTTGCGGTTTTCTTTACAGTGACAGAGCAGAATAGTTTATTTTCAAAATCTGTGGTCTACCACAGAAACTTGAATTCATTTATTTTCATTTAAAGACTGATAAAAAACACCAAATGTCCTATGGACTCATAAAACTACTTTCTTTAATCATGATGTATTTCAGGACAAGAAAATGAATATATATTTATAATATATATATAAAATATCATATATATTTTTTCTGCCTTTTGTGTGGGAAGCCAGACTAATAAGGAAGATCCTTCACATTATTTTCATTATACCTGAAAACTGATAGAATTTATCTTGTATATCTAACTGGAAGATAAGTGACAGTATACAATGTGCAATAGAGCTGTTAGCATGTGGTAGGCCTATACCCCAAATTAATCTTCATTTTTCCAAAGATAACCCATAGAATATGTCAACTACTTGATGAAATTCTATAGTCATGGTCTCAGTGGAAACTGACCAGATCCTAATGAAATTCACAACACTACTACGGAAGCCTTTTTTCTGCTATTCATTGGTTTTAGCATTGTGGAAAAGAAAAGAATATGTTCAGGGCAAGATTTTTCACTGGGTGAAATAACCTGCATCTGCCTTCTGGTCTACAGACTTCTTATTTCTGTCCATCTGTAGATCTGTTTCCCACTACTCATGCTGCCCACATCCTCCTTAGCCACAGCAGAAGAGTAGTTGCAGGAGAGGTGGTGGTGTAGGTTCATGAGGTCATGAGTCAGTGCGTCATGAGTCTTGCCAGTTCAAGGTCCTGGCAAGAAACGAAAAGCACACATAAATGTGAATCTGAGGAGAATTTCATGAAGTTACCATTGACTGAGTTTTAGGTGAGATTAAGGAAACAAAAATCATGTTGAAAAAATAGTGATGTTTGGTACCTGGAGACCAATATAATGACTTGATCACTTCATTGTCCTGAAGAGGAGAGAGTATTTTTAAAATGTTCTTTTTTTAGGAGGGAACCTGGGTGGCTCAGGTTGTTAAGCTTCTGCCTCTGAATTTGCCTTGGTTCATGATCCCAGCCTGAGACATCATGAGATTGAACCACAGATCAGGCTGCACACCGGGTGAGGACCTGCTTAAGATTCTGTCTCTCCCTCTCCCTTTGCCCTTCCCCCTTCTCACATGCTCTCTGTCTCTTTCTAAAATTTAAAAAAAATGTAAAATAAAAACAGCAACAGCACAAATGTTTTTAAAAATGTTCTTGAGTAAACCATACATGGTGTACCTCTTGCCAATCGTTTGCCTGGCAAGTGCTTCACACTTGGGTGGGAGAAGAATAAATAACCCAAGCACATCTTGCACTCCAGTCTCCTGCCAGTGACTCCCATTGGAATATCCTAACAGGATACTAGAAACAGAGCAGCCCAGGATAAAGAGTGTATGAGCTTCAGACATCCAGGATACAGGACAGTATAGGAAAGGCAGAGAGCAGATCCAGAGAGGAAAATGAAGCAAAATATAAACCCTTCTGTGCGTCCATATTTCTGTTTCTCTCTGTCTTTCTCTATCGTTCTCTCTTTTCTATCTCCTCTCCCCCTCATATTTACCTATTTATCTATCTATATCCTTTGGCTTCTGTTTATCCATGTCTGTTCATCTTGCCCTATTTTATCTAGAGCTCCGTGATAAACTGATTTGGCTTTGTTCATCTGAAGTGTTTTCTGTTCCGGCCTCTGCATGCACATTATTGGAATGAACTTATTCAGGCAGATAGACTTTGGTCCTAAGTTACAGCTGTCAATGAATGGTCATGATCTGTAACTCACATCCCACTCACTTACTCTTTCGTTGTATGTGTATTATTATATTCATTTTTATTTTAGGGATGAGATATGATTCATAAACTCTGGCTTTTATTCCATTTCATTGGTTTGGTAGAAAGTCCTTTCTTTCCCTACAAATATCCATCTCTTATGAATATTTAGGAGCTACTATGAATGGTTGTTGCTGTGAAAAAGATATCTCAAAGGCATTTACTTTCCTCATCACATTTGAAATTCTACTATTCACTCTAGAAGAAGCTGAAGATAATGTACATTATGGAGAAGATCACTGGAGCCTTCTGTCCTTTTCTAAGCTCAAATAAAACACCTTTTGGAAGCCTGCCCTGAGTTCTTTAGTCCTAAGTGCATAAACCATAGGGTTGAGGGAAGGGGGGATAATATTGTGCAGCACATTGAGTAGAACTGGAATCAAAGGAGCTTTGGGTTCTGCCAGGTGAGTTACTGAAACCACAACGACAGCTGTGTAGAAGAAGAGGATAAGGATCAGATGGGAGCTACAAGTACCCAGAGCTTTGGATGCAGCTTCAGCCGAGTTCAGTCTAAGTACAGAGCGCAGAATCAAAGCATATGACAATATTATGAGACCTAGGTCACTCCCCATTCCAAGCCACGCCAGAACCAACTGGCAGATGCTGTTTGGCCTCCTGTCATCACAAGCCAGGCTAGTGACCCCAAGGTTAGAGCACAGGCAATGCTCAATCTCATTCCTGGAGCAGTAATTACGCTGGGCTGCAAGCACAGGCATGGGAATGACAAACAAGCCATTTCTAAGTACCATGAACACAGTAGCTTTTAAGATTAAGGCATTGGTGACAACTGATGGGTAGCGAAGAGGGTGACAAATCGCTACATATCTATCAAAAGCCATACAGAGGAAGGTACCAGATTCCATGCCAAGGAAGCAGTGAATGGCATAAATCTGAGCAAAGCACTCAGGGAGGCTGATGACCTTGGCGTCAAACCAGAAGATGGCCAGGATCTTGGGCATGATGGTGGTGGCCAGGCCCATGTCCACCACAGAGAGAATGCCTAGGAAATAGTACATAGGCTGCTGAAGGGCAGGGTCCTGGCAGATGGTGATGAGGATGAGGATGTTA
>CM053613.1:41332652-41349434 GCA_028646535.1 Procyon lotor
TCCCCTGATTGCTATTAGTGCAAACCAGTTAAGAGAAGGAGCAGATTTGAGTCCGAGAAAGGAAATTGTGTTTTAAATATTTTTTAGCAGTTAGAGATTATCAGGACATGGCATGTGATCCTGCTATGGAAAACAGTTAATATACTCTCCCTAAAGATAATCTGGTAGCTCTTTTATAGATGAAGTCACTTCTAGAACACCGTATAACCTTATATTCTCTGATTCTAGCCCTAACCCCCTTGAAAAGTTTCTCCTAGCCTCTATTTCCTGCCTGGGCTGGGGAAATAGTCCAGTCCTTATGCAAGATGTTGCCAAAACAACAAAAGAAAATGTTAAGGATGAACCATTGGGTGTTCTGGGATTAATCAATATGATGAGGCCAAGATTTCAGTACTTAGCTGTGGTTATGAGAAGAGACTCACAGTCTGAGGTCCTGGCAATGGCACGGTATTCCTATCTGGAAAAAAAGACACAACACTGAGAAGGGAACTTTACAGATGAGGTGGGGATGTGTTCTCAGCTGACACTTGGCATAAAAATTATGAGCTCTTGATTTTATGGGGAGGAGTAAACAGCTCAGGGATCTAAAGGTAACAGACTTCCCTTGGAGAGATGAAGACAGAACAGCCCATAGAGAGAGGAGAAATACATCCTAGGATATTAAATCCCAATAGGTTGGGAGATTAATTCAGAGATATGTTTCCTATCAATAATACCTGAAATAATATATAAGCAGAAAAATACATTCATTTATGAAACCAAAATGGCCCTATAAAAAGTGAGCAACTTTATTAGTGTTTGAATTGTTCTTCACTACAACATTTCAAGGGATTCTAAATTCTGTGGTTATGATGTCATGCTTAAAAAATTCTTAAAGGTGAATTTATTCATCATATAGATGATAGATCTATATAGATATCTATAGGTATATATATAATATATATATAACATATATATTATAGGAACCATGGGAAGACTATAGCATTCCCACTGTGTTTACAAAATATGGTAGGCATAGAATGATCAATAAACTGTCCTTGTTCACAGTTGGAAACTGTGAATACAGTTCATGGTCCATGTTCACATGGAAACTGGTCTAATTTGGACATTGGGATAAAACACTAAATAAAGACTCTAACATATATGTACCTGTTGACTGGGAGAAGTGCTTTAATGCAAAAGCACCAGAGATATGATAGCATATTAATGAGAGTTAAGTTAGTCTTGGTGTCAGAGAAGGACTTACAGAAGAGACACCAGTTTGTGTTGAGGACACTTGGAGTAGGTCTTAACTATGGCATTTGTTTGATGATGGGGGGCAGGGGAAGGGAAAGGATTCCAAGAACATTAAGATTCTGAAATGAGAGGATCATGTTAGATTCAAGGCAATAGAAGAGGCTAAATATGACTGGAGTCCTAAAGAGTGCTGGAAAATGAGATACGATGTGATATGGAGCTGCTGAGCTAACAATAGAGGCCAGAGACTTATAAGCAAATTTATGCTAAAATCATAAGGGACCACTGAAGTTTTTAAGGAAAATTAGGACCTAGCAGCAATGACAAGACCAGATTACATGTGGCAAGAATAAATATACGTAAATCAGTGAATAGCAGTAATTCCAAGGAGAGATGACTGGGTGTTGAACTAGGATGAGGGCAGTGAAGATGAAGAAAAGTGAATAGATTTAGAAGCTATGGTGGAGGCAAAATTGATCATTTTTATGACTGAAGAATAATTTTTTAATTATTTTTTAAAAATACTTCTCTTAAAAGTTATTTTCTCCCCAGTTTTGGAGTAGAGTTTACAGAAACTGTTACAGTTGTTTCAGGTACAAACATAGTGATTCAAGAAGTCTATACGTTAGGCTATACTCACCACAAGTGTAACTGCTGTGTGTCACTGTACAATGCTATTACAAGACCCTTGACTCTGTACCTTCTATTCCCATCACTTACTCTTTCCATAACTGGAGGCCTGTACCTCCCACTCACCTTCACCTATTTCACCCAGCCCCTCACTCCCCTCCTCTCTGGCAACTATCAGTTTGTCCTCTTGTATTTGTAGGTCTGATTCTTCCTTTTATTTGTTTATTTGCTTCATTTTTTAGATTCCACATACAAATGAAATCGTATGGCATATGTTTTTTTTTTTCCTGACTTGTTTTTCTTTGTCTGATTTGTTTATTTCATAATACACTCTAGGTCCATCCATGTTCTCACAAATGGCAAATCTCATTCTTCTTTATGGCTGAGTAATATTCCATTGTGTGTGTATCTCACATCTTCTTTACTTTGTTATTCATTTGTCTATAGATGCATGCCTATGTTGCTTCCCTATCTTGGCTGTTGTAAATAAAGCTGCAGTAAACAGTGGTGTATCATATCTTTAGAATTCATGTTTTCACTTTCTATGCATGAATACCCGATAGCAGAATTATTGAATCATATGGTATACCTATATTTTTAATTCTCTAAGGAATCTTTGTACTATTTGTCAGTGACTCTACTAATTTGCATTTCCTTCTAGATTGCAGTATTCCTTTCTGGAGATTCTAGGTAACCAATTCATTTTCTTAATAGATCTATGAGTACTATAACTTTACATTCCTTCTTAGATTGCTTGTAGTGTTTTTAATAGTTGTCTATGTCATCTGCATTGTCAAATGTATGGGTAAATTTGTTCTTGACATCCTCATCTTGTTCACTTTGATAAATGCTTCACATTAGTTTGAGAAATAAAACTATACTTAAAGCTGGTGGATGTTGTTTACTGTGCAGGCCAGTCGTTGCTGATGTTAAGATAGTCTGTACTAGGGGCGCCTGGGTGGCTCGGTCGTTGGGCGGCTGCCTTCAGCTCAGGTAATGATCCCAGGGTGCTGGGATCGAGCCCCGCATCGGGCTCCCTGCTCAGCAGGAAGCCTGCTTCTCCCGCTACCATTCCCTCTGCTTGTGTTCCCTCTCTCGCTGTGTTTCTCTCTGTCATATAAATAAAATTAAAAAAAAAAAAAAAGTCTGTACTATTTATATTTTTCTAATTCTCTGCTCTTCATTTGCTGAGAGGTTATTTTAAAATATCCACCTATGATTTCACTGTGGATTTATCAATTTCCCCTTCTAGTCCTATCCACGTCTTTTGTGAGTATGTTTATGTGTGTATGCTTCTATAACGATATTAACCATATACAAAGTTAGGTACATTTTCCTGTTTGGATTGCTACTGTAATCATTATGAAATTTTGCATTTTATTGCTCCTAAAATTTATTGTGTTAAAATCTACTTTACTGGTTATAGCCACACAAGCTTTTTCTTATAGTATATAATATCCCTATATTTATATATATATACATATATAAAATGTACATGTTACATATGTGCATAATATATATATAATGTCTTCTAAAAATAATATAGTTTCTTAGGGTATTTTATTTTTCATTTCACTTTCTTTCACTGAATTGCTTAGTCAACTTACATTAATGTAATTATTGACATACATAGATTTTTGTCAAGTTTGCCATGTTCTTATTGTCTTTTTTACCATGTCCCATCTGTTCCTTCCTTTATTTCTCTTGCCATTTTGACTTACCAAAATTCTCTTGCCTATTTGAACAATAAAATAGGTGTTGTTATTATTGTCATTGTATTTTTGTTCAATGTTAGTTTTGTTATGCATTCCTATATTTCGTTCTGAGCTTCCGTCAAGTGATCATTATTCTATATTCTGAATAACATACTTACTTTAGTATTTCCTCTCAGCATTTGTTTATGTGAACAGATATTTATTTTATCTTTTTTTTTTTTGCTATGTTATGTTAGTCACCATACAGTACTTCATTAGTTTTTTATGTGTTCAATGATTAATTATTTGCATATAACACGTGCTCATTGCAACACATCCCCTACTTAATACCCATCACTAGGCTAAACTATCCCCCCACCTGCCTCCCCTCTGAAATCCTCAGATTGTTTCTCGGAGTCCATAGTCTCGTGATGTGTCTCCCCCTCTGATTTTCTTCCCTTCAGTTTCCCTTCCTTCATGAGATCAGGATTCTAAGTTGCAAGTATCTTTAGGCACTTCAAAAATATCATTCCATTGTCTTTTGGATTCCAATGTTTGTATTGAAAAGTTGACCAGCAGTCTAAAGCTGCTTCATTAAAGGTAGTGTGCAGAGATTATGACTCTGCAAACTCACTCCACAGTACATATTCTGAATAAAATATTCCCAGTTCCATAAGGGCCTGCATGTGTATATGTGTATGTGAGTAAAGATGTTTAGCATAGTATTATCTATGATGACAGAGAGTGAAAAAACTTTGATATTTACAATCAAGGGATGATTAAGAAAATAGTCTTGATTGAATGCTAGGAAAGTTTATAAAACAATCAGAAACAAGAAGTAAAGTATACATAATTTTTAAAAATACATTTTTAAAAATATAATTGAGTTAAAAGTAAGGAACATACTATTTTTAGTACAATAAAATGGATGTTTAGAAAATAAACACTTGTAAATGACTTCATAGTCACATGTTTAAGAATATAGGTCAATTACATGGAGAATGTCAATGACCTGAAGATTAGAAGTGAAATAAGATGAAAAAAAAAAAAAGAAGTGAAATAAGATGAAAGTAAAAACAAAAGGCAAAACAAGAAAAGGACCTAGAAATGATGGAATGCCACTAAGAAAAAGGTATCATAAAGTTTTCTTCACCTTGAACTTGAACCTGAGCTTCCATGAGTCTGTTACTAAATTAATAAGTCTGGCAGTTATTAGCATTCAATGGCATTTATGTCTATGTGTACTGGAATGCCTAAAGAATGAGTGCAAAAGGAAAAGGGAGTTGAACCCAGGGATATGCTAGTAATAAAGAAATCCAGAGGAAATGGGAAAGCAAATGAACTATAAGGAATATTCAGTGAGAATGAAGAATGACTTAGAATGTGTGATGTGTTCCAGAATTCAAGAAAAGAGAGGCTTCTAGACAAAGGGACTAATCAATTATATTCAATATAGTTGAGAGATAAGCCAAGATGGGCATAGAGAAGGACCATTGATTTGGGTCATCTAACCCCAGATAATTAGTTTCACTTGATTCAATTTTCTAGTTGATTGTCCCAGCTTCTCATTAGTATTTTTCTCTCGTGGAACCTAATATTGCTGAATCCTAGAGGTAAAACCAGAAGTAAGTTTTACCAGATGTAAAACACAGAAAACCTTGGGTAAAAAACTCATATGGGAGGGTGATGTGGCATGAAAAATTACTTTGGTATTCTGCAGAAAATTTAACCGGAATGAACTTGCTTACCTGGAAAAATCATATACCTATTCTTGGAAGTTCACCTGCCTAAACAGAGAGAAGCATTCTTTCACTTCACATCCCAACCCAGGCAAATATCTCTTTCATTTGCTCTGGGATTTGATGTCCTTTGAACCTGAATGGATCCTTATGACACAGTCTCGTATCTGCTTGGTTTTTAACCCATAGACAATAGGATTCATAGTGGGAGGCAAGAGCAGATAAACATTGGCCACAATGATGTGGCAAGATGGAGGGATCTTATTACCCCCAAAGCGGTGGGAAAAGAAAGAGAAGAAAGCTGGACTGTAGGAGAAAACAATGGCACAGATGTGGGCAGTGCAGGTGCTGAAGGCCTTCTGTCGAGCATCTACTGAAGAGAGGTTGATCACTGCCCGGAGGATCATGGTGTAGGAGATTGTGATGCACAGGATGTCAAAGCCCCCAATCAGGAGGGCAACCGTCAGTCCATAGATGACATTGACCTTGATATTCCCACAGGATAATTTGGCTACAGACATGTGGTCACAGTAGGTGTGGGGAATTATATTCCCTCTGCAGTAGGGCAGACGCTTGGTGAGGACAGTGAAGGGAATGATGAGAAACACCCCTCTGAGAAAGGTGGAGAGCCCAGCCTTTGTAATAACAGAATTAGTGAGGATAGTAGAGTAGCGCAGAGGGTAACAGATAGCCACGTAGCGGTCCAGGGCCATAAGCATGAGCACCCCAGACTCCATCCCTGTGAAGGTATGGACAAAAAACATCTGGACCAGACACCCGTCAAAGCTTATTTCCTTGAAATGGAACCAGAAGATGCAGAGGGCTTTAGGAATTGTACTAGAGCATATAAAAAGGTCAGTTAGGGAAAGCATAGCTAAAAAATAGTACATCGGCCTGTGCAGGGAGTCCTCATAGAGGATGAGGTAGAGGAGCCCACAATTCCCTACCACAGCCACAGCATACATGGAGCAGAACGGGAAGGAAATCCACATGTGCATGTTCTCCAGTCCTGGGATCCCATTAAGGATGAATGAGGCTGGAGTCAGGTCTGTTTGGTTTAGCATTAGCATCATCAAGCTAGGATCATTAATTATCAGATAATTTGTGGGTCCTCCTAGATAGAGATAAAAGAGAAAATGTCTTGGTCATAGTCACTGTCTTAATTTCTTTTGCCTTTTCAAAGTCCATTTCAGTGGCCAAAAAACCAATTTTTCTGACTTCCAGGGAATATGAGCATAAATATTGTTTAAACCAAATAGATTATTTTATACATGCATTATTTTTTTATTCATTCATTTATCAATGTTGATAACAAATTCTTTTTAGTGCTTAATGCTCATTTGGTTCTTTAATAGCCAAATGGTGTCCATTTATAAAAGACAAAGTTTGGTTATTATTTTTATTAAAATATTATTTAAATATTAATAACTGTCACATATTCCAGAAAAATAAACATGAAAACCATGGAACTTTAAATAAATCACATCTTGAGAAAAAATCTAGTAATATCTTTCACATGTAGGCTTTAAGAAGTTGAAGATAGGGCTAAAAATAGGAGCTAATCATGACACACTTTATAAATCTCTGAATAACAGGATTCTTCTAAGGAAATAACCTGAGTGAGGGTCATCCTATTTCTCAGATATCATACTGAAAAGTACAGCTGTCAGAATATTTAAAAAATATTGAAATATAGTTTAATTACTATTATTTGGAAAACACAAAAGGAACCTCTAAGAATAAAAATGAATGTAAATGCATAAATCAATATAAAAATAGTAATTAAAACAGTATCATAATAAAACAGAGAAAGCAAAAGATTCCTAAATAAATCAATAAAATGTTAATGTGACAAAAAGCAGATAAAATACATTGATTGGGCTATAGGATAAATTATTTAAACAGTCCTATATAAGTGAGATAAATCTGTTAATTTTATAAAAATGTACATAAGCAGTAGAGATCCATATGGTAAATAAAACCAAAGAACAAAGCAAAATAATATACACTCCTCACAGAAAATACACATAAAATTTGGAGTAGATATATTAATTTCAAATGAAGTAGAAATTAAAGCAAAAAATGGGTCAGAATTTTTTTTTTGAGAAATCTAGGTAAAAGTTATAGGATGACTTTAAAGTTGATTAAATTAAAGTTGATTGTTTTAACAATGACATTCTACTCTATCTTTGATAATATATCAATAACTTAAATCATGAGAAACACAAAAATCCTCTTATGTAATTTGTTAGTATACAGTAGGTATTAACATGAACACTTTCCAAATTAACACTTAAATCTGATGAAAGCTCCAGTTTTCAAATTAATGCCAATGATTTGATTTTAAGCTAACATTTCTGCTTTGTTATTAATCTCCAATTTAGACAAATCATCAAAATATGGTAGTCTTGATTATGTGGAGACATCTTGGTCCCCTGTAGGACCAAAACTATAACCCTGAGTTCATCAGTGTTTTAAATACACTTAAAAATTGTTTACAAGTGAGTTTACAACATTATAAACTTCAAAGAATTGTCATATATCATTTACAAAAATTTAAATTTAAATATATATAGCACAGATAAATATATTACAATGATAGGAATATAAACCTTAGAGGTCATGTTTTAAAAGAACTTCTAGCACTTTGGTACTATTATTCTCTCTTTAAAAAAATGCATTTAGGGGCGCCTGGGTGGCTCAGTCGTTAAGCGTCTGCCTTCGGCCCAGGTCAGATCCCAGGGACCTGGGATCGAGCCCCGCATCGGGCTCTCTGCTCTGCAGGAGGCCTGCTTCTCCCGCGACCATTCCCTCTGCTTGTGTTCCCTCTCTCGCTGTGTTTCTCTCTGTCAAATAAATAAAATCTTTAAAAAAAAAAAAAAAAATGCATTTAGCCTGTAAACTTATAAACTCTTCCCTATTATGATCACCTGTCTTCCTCAGTCTGTATCTTCCTATGCTCTAAATATTTATTCACTTTGCAGCTTCATCTTTAATGTAAGCCAATCTGGACAGTTCTGGACAATGCTTAATTCTAGATCTTAATATTTCCCCTATAGTACCCGCTATAATATCATCTTCTTTTATGCTCTTTTTTCATAAAGATAACTTTAATCATTTAGGAATGGCTTTATTCTTACAATAAGTTTTAGGTTCTGTACAGATTCAATTCATTTACCAAATGCCCTGCTAGTGATAGAATCTTAAACCAAAGTGACACAGTATTAATCATAAAATTAATCTGTTTTAAAACAAAATTAGAATTGTTTCCCACAGTCTAATTCAATATCTCTTTCTGGAGAAATTTACTAATATTCCATTCCAGGTGTAGAGTTAGTGTTTCTGGATATTGCTACACCTCTGCCACCTTCCATAAAGTACAACTTTATATACCACTCATCGTCAATCCTCATTTCCAAAATCTATAAGCAGTGATCTGTTCTCCATACCCCCCGCCCCACCTTGTGAGCTAGTCTCAGCCTATAGACAACCAATGTTGTGGCTGGACTGACCCTTGTGATTCTTGTGATGACTGCAAGCTGCCCTCAGCAGAAACCATTGGGAAACTTTGTAAGAGAAAATATTTACTACTTATGAGTCCTGGAAAATCATATGGCCAATCTGGGACCACACAGAGAAGTGAAGTCAGGGGAGTGTGTGGGGGCCTGGAGTTCTGCTTTTATTGAGCTTGAGGGTGGGGCCTAGGCTATCTCAGGTTCACTCCTTATCAGTGAATTTAAAACATAAGAATGGGAATTTAAAGCATAGCAAGAGAAAGAAACCAAATGGTCAATTATCAGAAACACCAGAGATCTTTAAAACAAAAGAAGTGTGGAGGTTATCTAGTTAGGTGTGCGGCTGGTAATGTGTTTATGCTCTAAGAGAGCATCTTAGAAGTGGGCACCTCTCTGAAACGGATGCCTTGGCAATGAAAACTTAAATCAGGCACTTGCATTACAAAGACCAACCATCAAGGATCATACTACCTCCTCCCACTAAACCATTCTGAATTCTTATGACAGTAGGTTTCTCCTGGTAAGTAATGCTACATAATATATATTGACCTAAAATATATTTTGGTGTAAGTAAGAATTTCCAGAGTCTAACTCAAGTAAAGTTATCAGACACTCATAACGAAAAAAGGAAGGCAGGTAGGCAGCAAGAGAAATTTGAATATGGACTCTCAGGACTTAGAATTTTTCTTTATATATTTCCCATTATTCCCTGACATGACATTGGTCCATTCTTGGTTTCCATCAATCCCAAAGCATATATTCCTATACGGTTAAAACAGTTGTTTATATAGATGCATGGACATTATGAATACCTAAATGGATTTTAATACCAAAAGTGGGGAATAAATATTTCCAACAGCCCCTGTATCATTGTCTTACATCACTTTCTAACTTGAACCTAGGTCAATAGAATAAAACACTTACATCTGTGGGGTAGAAAAAAGCAGTTAATACCAACCTTAAATCCTTCTTCCTCTTTACCTCTATGTCTAAAACGGATATTATCTTGTCACTGGTCCCTATATTGTTCTAGTTAAATACCTTAGTTTTGGGAAGGAAAAACAAGGAGATAAAATATATCTGGTCCAATTTTCCAAGAATTTGATTGTCTGAACATCACAGTCTCTGGGCAAGTTCTTAATTTCTTGATATGAAGACTGTTGACCTGTGCCTGAAGGAAAATGCTATATATCCCAAATATCCCAAGGGAACATTTCAAAGCTTCAGAGATATACTGCTAGTATTGAAATCAAGCTAACCTCCAAGGTCCCAAATGGTGATTGGCAAATATCTAAATATGTATCTGTATATATGTGTGAATATATGTGTGCATATATATGTATGCATACTATATATGTATATATATATTGATATGTGAATATGTGTGTGTGTGTGTGTGTGTGTGTGCACATGTAGATAGATACCTGGATATAGATCATAAATTAGATATTTTAATAGAACCTAATGATTTCACTACCCCAGAGGTTTGGCTCCTTTCCCTATGAAGTTTTGCAAAGACCCCAAGGGAACCAAGTTGGATATTATGTGAATTACCTGAGTGATTTACTCACACATTCATTAAATTACCCTTTTAAAATTACCTTTTAGGGGCACCTGAGTGGCTCAGTGGGTTAAAGCCTCTGCCTTCAGCTCAGGTCATGATCTCAGTGTCCTGAGATCGAGCCCCGCATCCGGCTCTCTGCTTGGCGAGGAGCCTGCTTACCTCTCTCTCTCTGCCTGCCTCTCTGCCTACTTATGATCTCTCTCTGTCAAATATATAAATCGAATCTTTAAAAAAAAAATTAAATTAAAAAATAAAATTACCTTTTAAAATATATTTATTTGTATTGCTTCTCAGCCTTTTGGCTAAGATCAAGAGTAAAATATATTTATTTGTCTCTCCATTGAAATAATATTTATCAGTATATATTTTTAAATTTATTAACATAGATATATGTCCAGATATTGCTTTAATAGAAATGGAATATTATATTATTACATATATAGTTGTTTTTATAATTAAGCATATTACGTGTTCTTCCAAAAGAAGATTTTTTTTTAAAGATTTTTATTTTTTTATTTGACAGAAAGAGAGAGATCACAAGTAGGCAGAGAGGCAGGCAGGGATGGGGGGGGAAGCAGGCTCCCTGCTGAGCAGAGAGCCCAATGCAGGGCTTGATCCCAGGACTCTGAGATCACGACCTGAGCTGAAGGAAGAGGCTTTAACCCACTGAGCCACCCAGGTACCCCCAAAAGAAGGTTTTTAAGATGCTAAAATATTTGTTAAATGGCTGAACAGAATTTATTTAAATATTTTTTCTATCATTTGATATCCAGGGCTTTTTTTATTTAATAAAAATACTACCTTAAATATAATTGTTCATAAATCATATATGACACTATATTATTTATTTAAATCACATAGAGTTTTCATTCTGTCATGACGAGGATAAGTTTATTTTCAGAACATCTATACTTATTTATTTTAAGAAATGGATATGTCAATGACATTTGAATTTATAGGTGCTGAATAGCTAAAGATACTGATTTTTATTTTTTAATTTCTAGCCCTATTGCCCTCAGTTTTGAATTTTTAAAATTATTTCTTCCTTATGGACCTCCCTGAAGCTTCCTTTTTGACCTAATATAATTTTTTGAGAACAAGGAGGAAAACATTATTGGCATAGAAGAAAAGCTAGGATGTGTGGTATCACAGATGTCATAGAGGAAAGATTCTGGAAAAGTAGATATGGTCAATAATACAACGTGTTGTAAGGAAGTCTGGTTAGAAAAGATTACCAGTGGCTTTGGTGACAGATGCTTCACTGGAAACTTTAACTTGTGGTTGAAATTAGATTATAATGTAGGAAGGGATAGGAGTCAAGGAACCGGAAGTAATTAGTTCCAAAAATATTTTCCAGAAACTTGTATAAAAAAGGTCAAGAGAAATTTTGCTATTGGATCAATGTGCAAAGGAATTTGAACACTTGTGGAAATAAGAACTAGAAGAAGTGAGTGATGGTCTGAGCTCCCTAGAGCATATTTTGTGAAGCTTGCTTGATCAGAAAAAAAGAATTAGTAATAAATGTGTACAGTAATAAAGGAGGAAACAATGCCTATAGATGTCAAAAGTTAACATGAGGATTAGAATTTGAGGTAGTTTCACTTCTCATAGTGTCATTTTTATTTATGCAATAGAAATAAATGGACTATGGCAACCATAAGGGGCATGGGGTATTTAAGAAAACTGAAAATGATAAACACTATTTCAAACCATGCAGCAGGTAAAAAAGCATAGCCACGTAGCAATAGGTTCCTACTTAAATTCTTAAAATATCTGTTAAGAATATCTCAATTTGGGACACCTAGGTGGCTCAGTGAGTTACAGACTCTGCCTTCAGCTTGGGTCATGATCTCAGGGTCCTGGAATCGAGCCCTGCTTCAGGCTCTCTGCTCAGCAGGGAGCCTGCTTCCCTCTCTCTCTCTGCCTGCCTCTTTGCCTACTTGTGATCTCTCTCTCTTTCTCTCTCTCTCTGTCAAATAAATAAATAAAATCTTAAAAAAAAAATCTCAATTTGAGGATTAGAATGAAAAATTAATTGAATCAGTACCACCTGTGCATTGACAATCCTCCTAGAGAACAACATAATGATTTTCTTCCCTTTGAAAAACAGATAATATTCAGCATATTTTATTGAATTGTAATATTTCAAAATTACTTATCCCCACCTATGTGAAGTATCACAGTCAAAACATTCATTTTCCTGGGAAGGAAAGCTTTAAAAAGCTGGTCCTTGATGTTCAGTCTTCAAGACTGATACTCTTCAAGGGAGAGAGGATCTATGAATTTCCACCAGGGGGTTTTGTGTCTCCTTTATCTAGCATTATGGGATGACACTCTTCCTTCTAAATAAATATATGAGTGAATGGCCTCATCTAGTTTGTGTAAGTGACTGTCCTTTGTAAGTTTAGAGATAGAAGTCAATGACCTCTGGGAGGCCCTTGTAAGACTGGGTAGAAAATATTTGGACATTGCTTTTCAGGGAATAATATCCAGGTCAGTTGGGGTTAAGTTCACTCCCTAGAGGGTAGAGATAAGAATATATCTATGGGATCAATATTCCAAATTTAGAAATGAAGGGCTACCCCTGATCTATCCTATGTTGTCGTCTGTAAATGTCTTATTATTCTGTACCAGAGGATTTAGGTTTCAAACCCTAGTTCTCCTATTGGCTAATATTGTGGGTATTGGGAAATCCTTCTCTTTTGGTTTCAAGTGCTAATGGAGAAAATATAACATTTATGCAAAAGCATGTAAGTACCTGGCAGGTCTGCTTTCTTTAACTGTGGCTCTATGTCCTATCTCCTGATCCCTGCAGATGGTAACACAACAGCTATATTGTGAAGTATGAGGTGAGAAATCCATGCCTGTTGTATATGGAGAGGGTCAGAAAATGAGGAATGTTCCTATGACTAGGCAGAGTCTCTTCTAACTTTTAATTCCTGGGATGGAAGTTAAGAATGCTGAACAAATTTGACCTCCTCTGTGATTTAATATTCTTGAAAATAGCCTAGGAGGTACTGTGGAAGACATCGGTGCAAAACTAAAATCTCTTTCCAGTCTCAAATATTGAGAATTGTTGGGGCACCTGGGTGGCTCAGTCGTTAAGCGTCTGCCTTCGGCTCAGGTCATGATCCCCGGGTCCTGGGATCGAGCCCCGCATCGGGCTCCTTGCTCGGCAGGAAGCCTGCTTTTCCCGATACCATTCCCTCTGCTTGTGTTCCCTCTCTTGCTGTGTTTCTCTCTGTCAAATAAATAAAATCTTTAAAAAAAAAAATATTGAGAATTGTTTAGTCTTGAAAATCTTCTTTTTTGGACTAAGTCCCTTCTATACTTCTTGATCATTCAGATATCTTGACCCCAGTTCCCTGCCCTCTTTGAAACACCCTGACAACCCTTTCCCGAATTTCTTTGGTCTTAACTCCATATACCATAGGGTTAAGAGCAGGTGGAAAGAGCAGATAAACATTGGCCAAAAGAATATGAATATGGAGTGGAACATGGTGGCCAAAGCGATGGGTAAAAAAAGAGAAGAGGGCCGGTGTATAAGAGATTAGAATGACACAGACATGAGAACCACAGGTCCCCAGGGCCTTGGACCTAGCTTCACGGGATGAAAGACGAAGGACAGCTCGTGCAATAAAGACATAGGAAAGACCAATGCAGAATAAGTCAACCCCAATGACCAACAATGCTGCTGTCAGCCCATACACACGGTTAGGCCTGGTGTCTCCACATGCTAGCTTCACAACAGCCATGTGCTCACAGTATGTGTGGGGGATCACATGGCTTTGGCAGAAGCTCAAACGCCCAATGAGGAAGGGACATGGGAGCATGAGCATGGAGCCCCGCACCATAGCTACCACTCCAATTCGGGCAATGATGGTGTCAGTGAGGATAGTAGCATAGCGAAGTGGGTGACAAATGGCCACATAACGATCAAAGGCCATGGCGAGGAGCACAGTAGACTCCATCATGCAGAAGGCATGAATGAAGAACATCTGTGCCAGGCAGGCAGAGGCAGAGATGTGTCCAGATCCACACCAGAGGATGGCCAGGAGCTTGGGAACTGTGGAGAAGGAGGCAGCCAAGTCAATGGTCGAGAGCATGCATAGGAACAAATACACAGGCTTGTGCAATGCTGGTTCAGTGGCAACAACAACCAGGATGGTGATGTTGCCCACAACTGTGGCTGTGCCCAGGCAGCACACTGGGAGTGAGAGCCACAAGTGAAATTGTTCCAGACCTGGGATGCCCAGGAGGAAGAAAACAGAAGGGTCCAGATTAGTATGATTAGGAGACTCCATGGGTTGGACAAAGGCTCTGGGCATCTTCTCAGAAACCCCCACACAGTATCACATTATCTGAAGAGACAACACAGAACAGAGATGTGAATGAGCCTTGAATGACATTTACTAGATATAAATGTTAGGCAAGTGTTATCATCTATAAATGGGGATAATAAAAGTAATGTCCCTTAGAGTTATTAAGAAATTTGTATTGGTTAATATTTGTACAGAGCTTAGAATAGTACTTGATACATAATATTTGTTAAATAAAATAAATGAATGTGGAAGAAAAAGATTCAAACAGGCATTTAAAAAAAATCAGTTGTCTTCTAGCTAAAGTCTATTGTTGTCAAAGAAAGGTATGAACTTCATCCATTCTTCTTGGGAATATAACACACACACACACACACACACACACACACACACTCACTAATACTCTTCCGAAGTACAGGAAAAGATATGGTGGGACTGTCAGTCCAGATCACAGTCTGCCAACACAGTTCATTGGGTGGAGTTGGATATTTTTCTTGTTTTTCAACCTAGAGTGGATTCTGGTTTGGGACCCAGTACTTGGAAATTATTTCTGATATTATTATCATAGTTGTTTCTACTCCTTCCACTAACCAAGAGAAATTTTCACATATTCCTGATCAACCTACATTTGCAATTCCGTAAGATGCTCCATCCACCTTCACACGTCTAGTTTCCACTTCCCAAGATGCTCAAGTTAGCCGTTTTTGGACTTCATCCTATTCCTGAAACAGAAATTTCCAACCTCTTACAGTCCACTCTTGGGTTAACCCTTCATTCACATTCTAACTGTGGTTCTTGGTGATTTCGAAGAAAGGATGTAGTCAAATCCTCAGTTCCACTCTTTCACAAATCACAAGAAGTGATTTTGTAACTACTTTGACTCATGCCTGGATGGCAATGTCTCATCTTCTGTCAAAGAATATCTTATACTACTCTTTCTCCCACCTTTCCCATACCTCTCCTCCCTAAGAGGACACAGCCTATAGCGGGGAGTACTTAAGCTCAAGAAACTCTGCAGAACATTTGAAATCATGACGGTAATGATATAAAAGCAAAACTCTAGTCATTAAGGTAAAATCTGAGAAATTGCTTTAATTAGAAATTTTCAAAACAGGAATAAGAACTTTACTGCCCAGAAATTTGTTCGTGTATTCAACAACAGACATTTAATGTGAACCTCCTCTTTAATGATCCCTATTCTAGAAACTGGATAACCAGTACTGGAATAATCAATACCAAAAAAGCCACTGATTCTAAGAAATTTGAGGAGTTAGAAAATAGTTACCAAAGGGAAATTGAGTCCTTGTTTCAACTCTTTCTTGCTCCTGTTGTGTATATGTCAGATGAGAATAGAAGTAAACTCTCTTATTCCTTAATGGACCAGATACTGTGTGTGCATAGTCACTGGAGAAAAAATCAGGGAAGCCTCATCTTCTGCACAGAAGATCTTTCATTACCATTTAGGTGGGTTTAAGAGACCAAAAAACAATAATAATAAATAAAAAATTTAAAAAATCACCAGATAGACCAAACATGTTAGTAAACAAAATCAACTATTTGTTTTCAGAAATAAGGACTAACAGAAGGAGGGGAGGTTGGTGACAGATGCTATGCTAATCACAGCTCAGGGCCAATAAACCACATAACTTCTACAGAAGGGATGGATATAAGCGTGGCTTTACCAGCAGGTGGATACAAAGAGTCTCATTGCTCACAGGGCTCTGTGAGCTTATGCCTAGAAGGGCTGAGATAGCAAAGATCTAAAAATCTGATCAAGTTGACCAAGGGTCTTATCTTCCCTAAAGAAAAACACATCAAGGTGACAGTTTGAGTTTATCTAAAAATATGACTATTGTTGATGTGATTTGCATTCTTTAGATCTCCACCTAATATTCAGGCAAGAATACATTCAGACCTCATGCTTATCTTTGAAGAGGTAGGATATTTTGGAAACATAGGAATTTGGAGGGTTTTTTTTATTTTTAATTTTTTTCACTTTTATTTTTTTTTTATTTTTTTTTTAAAGATTTTATTTATTTGACAGCGAGAAACACAGCGAGAGAGGGGACACAAGCAGAGGGAATG
>CM053613.1:41349934-41365214 GCA_028646535.1 Procyon lotor
ATTTTTTAAAATTATTATTTTTTAATTTAATTTTATTTTTTCAGTGTTTCAAGATTCATTGTTCATGCACCACACCCAGTGCTCCATGGAATACGTGCCCTCCTCAATACCCACAACCAGGTTCACCCAACCCCCAACCCCCTCCCCTCCAAAACCCTCAGTTTGTTCCTCAGAGTCCACAGTCTCTCATGGAATTTGGAGTTTTTAAACCAGAAAGGTGTGATGGTTAAAAAAAAAAAAAGTGTAGACATTGGAATCCATGAAACTGGAAACAAATCCTTATATTTACCTCTTACTGCCAGTGCTGTCTTGGACAAATTAATTTTCCTCTAAGAGCCTATAGGTTTTTGACCTGTTTTTGATAATAATAATAATAGTTTGTAAGGTTGTTGAAAACTTTAAAAGTACCTAGTATGGTTTGTGGCCCATACAAGGTATCAATAAATGTCATTTACTATTATCATTGCTTTTACTTTAAGACAAAAGTGATCTCATATCCAATACAGAATCTTCACACAGTTTCCTAAGCCATCTGGAATCTAATCTTCACACAAACATTTATGAAATGAGCACTGTTCAGTTTCAGAGCAAGCTTGCTGATAAAATAAATATTCTTTATAATTTTTTCTGTGTGCCCTCTGAGGTCACATGTCAATCATTAGGAGATTGGAAAATAGCTTCTCTGGCTGCTCTCGGCTAACCTGGATGTACACAGCTCTTTTTTTTATGACACAGATTTGCTTCATGAGCTAATGTAGATCTTGGCTCAGCTGAATGACTCAACATAAATAATGGAGCTGGAATCATATGCACAAGCAGTAAAGCCCTGCTCACCACACCACCCAACACCTTAGTTTTTGCCAGACATCCCTACAGTTTTTAATTGCCTCACAAATTCACTCACCCATAGCCAGGAGACTTAACCTAATGATTCTTCAGTGAGGTGGCTTTCTGTGTGTTAGGTCTCAGACCCTCTGCTTTATGGATTATTTCTTGTAGAACCTGGACTGAGCACAGATTACCACATATCGCTTGACTAGATTGACTCCTAAATGGCTGGATGTAAGTGAACATTACTTGCAGTTTTTGTGGTTTCTTTCTAAGGGATTCCAACTTTACACACACCAACCCCTTCATAGGGTTCTGCACTCTTAACAACTGACCCCCGTTCATCACCACCCCATCCAATTCACAGGAATGAGTCTGTGGTCTCACAGCATCTCTTGTATTAAATCGTTTATAATGTTGATAAATATGTATAGTCATTCTTTCTCACACTTCAATGTGAACCTGTCCCTCTGACTCAATCTCTAATCCAATTCTTATTGTGACATTAAAGTCAATGCCCTCAGTGAGATAAAAGTTTCAACGTCACAATTTGGGGAGAAGACTGGGGATAGAGAAGAGTTTCCATGCCTGAAACCGCACCACAGACCAAAGGCTGTCACTTGGTCTGCACAAGAGCACAGGGAAACGTGGCCTACTTCAGCCCAGTGTGAGAACATGGGGCCATGAAAAAGCTCAAAGCAATCATTTTAGGACCCTTGACCATGAACACATTTAAGGTAATCGTTAAAGTCCCGATGATTTTTCTGTCCAATTCCTTAGTGTTGACACAGTGTCTGTCTATTTCACTAGGAATACACATTTCTCTCAAATGCTTAGTGGGTAATTATTTCTTATTAGTTATTTCAGGGATATCATAGTAAATGTCTCGAACTTGCCTCCCATTTCCCTGGTCTGGCTAGCATATCACTTACTTCTTCTTTTGCTGGCAGCTCCCCACTCCATCCCTCTATTTGGCCTAATGCCAAACTAACACATCTATTGTAGGAAGCCTGTTAACTAAAGCTCTAATTCAGACCACACAGGGGTGTTATTCAGCAGAATCCCCTTTCCTGGTCTCTAAATACCCTCCCTACTTTGAAGTAAGCTTTCGACCTACCAATTTCACAGATAGACTTCTCTTGAGGGCTAAGAAATATCTTTCCCAGACTCTTTCCCTGGTCCAAACTCACATGACTCCAGGACAGCAGAAATGAGAAGGCATAGCAGTTTGGAAGCATCCTCAGAAGACTGAAAGAGTATTACTAGTCTTCCACCCTCAACGATCTGAATGTTGAGCTGAGAGGTTGTTATAATGATGAAACCTATCTTAAAGGAACCCCAGAGATTTCAATGGGCTGCCCTGGATTTATGCCTAGAGCCGTCTAGGGAGCTTTCGTGTTCCCTAGGAAATTGAGCAGCTAAGCTTTCCTCTTGTTTGACCAGATAAGAATGTAGAAGTGAGGGCAGAGGCTTTTGTTAAAGAGGCAAGAAAAAATACTTGCAGTCTACTCTCTTGGAGCACTTTCTCTATTTTTTGTTTTGTTTTGGTTTTAATCCTCCACATCTTAGTGCTGGCACTATTTATCTAAGGGCACCTGATATTTTAGAAGCACTGAGGCTATAGGGACTGTGAGTATCTGATCTGAATCCCTCTCTGTTACCAATATAGCCCTATTCCCCAAGGATCCTAGGACATGTTTTCCTTCTTCTTACCCTCAGTTATTATCCCTAGCCTGTTCTGCTATGTTTACTCCTTCGTGGGACTTCACTATCGCTGTACATGACCCCAGACTGGCCATTATTACACAGATGCAGAATGACTGTGCAGGGTCATTGCCAGCTGACTGGCTTTGTGAGATGTCTTGTCATTTTTTTTTATTATCCATGCAAGATGTAGCACACTGGTAATGGAAGTCAATAGGAAATTACACTCATGGATAAAAGATCTGAATTGCCAAAGGCAGTTTTTTACCATATGAGGTAATTATATTAAGAAGACTTATACATTAAACATTACCAAACCTATGTCTCCTGGTGTCCTTTGCTGAGAATCTATATTCATTGTGTTTATCTCAGTAAACTGCGTTGTCAGAGAGTTTCATTGCATTAAAACCATAACCCAGTTTTTTCTGGGTCTAATTCACTCTTGGCCAAGACTTCCAAACACAGAGAGTTTATTTAGTATAGCCTCACCACTCATGTACTTTACTCCATCATGCATCACACACCTCTTTCAGATCATGAACAAGTATCTTAAACTCTACTTCCCAGAAAACCAGCCCCAGCTATCATCTAGGACCCCAAATTATGCAGGGAGACTTCCAAAAATTGTCTTTGCAAAATTATGGTCTCTGTTTACAATTTACTGCAGGACTTGGACTTGTCACCTTTTTAAATACTCCTATAGTCATTTTCTCCTCTAATCACACCATATTGAAATGGATCTTTCTTCGCTGTGGGCAATCCCCACAACTGGACCAGATCTAAATTCTGGTCAGCTGCATACTATTGATACTAGCTCCTGAGACTCTCTAAGCCAGCAGTATTTGAACTTCAGTGTGCTTCAAAATTACCTGTAGCTCTCATTAAAACACAAGTTGCTAGTCCCCACCCCCAGAATTTCTGATTCAATTAATTTGTAGCAGATGGACTCCGAATTAATGCTGACGCAACTGGCTAGGAGATCCCATTTTAAGAATCATTGCTCTAAGAAACAGAATTTTAAAATTTTTGTTTTAAATTTCAATTGGGTGTTTCTCCCCAAATTGCTATGTAGTCTGCACTCCTGATGGATTCTATCAGATAGTGTAGATACCACAAACATCTTTGATAAGTCACCTTAAAAACCTAGAGCGATGCAGGCTTGCAGCAACTTTCTTTTTACAGAAACATTCCTGAAACATCTTCTTTGTCTACAGCTAAATGTGCCTCCAGGAAGCCTTTGATTCATCACACTCCTGTAGGTAAAAGGAAAAAATAAAAATAAGATGAGGAAGAAATGAATAATGTCTTTGTCTCACAAACAAGTGGACAAGTTCTGGGGAAATCGTAGATGGTGCATTCTGTGGAAGCTATGATAGCACTGTGGTGTGTCAGCTTGAGCAGGCTAAGCTACATTTCCCAGAATTCCCATCCTAGCATGTTCCATATGTGGTAGTCTTTAGTGAGGGTAAAAAGGTGGAAGGGAAGCAGCAGCCACAATGTGTCACACAGGCACCTCTCTGTGATTCAAACACTCATATAGGTGCCACTGTAAACGGATTTCATAGATGTACCAACACACCCCAATTGGTTGACTCTAAGTTAGGAGAATTAACCTGAGTAGGCCTTTCTTAATCACTTAGAAGGCTTTAAAGCAGGCTTAGGACTTCCAAGGGGAAAGAGAGATTTGCACTGTGGAAAACAACTTCAGTCCATGCCTGGGTTGGCTCTCACCGCTACTTTCCTGACCATCTGCCTTATTCATTTCAAACTTTCTGGGCCAGCGCAAGCACTGTATAAGCCATTCTCCCAAACAGAACTGTATCTGTATCTACATCTGTATTTATAATTTTACTATGTTTTTCTGTTTCTGTTTTCAGTTATGTTTTTCTGATTGAACCTTGACTGATACAGAAACTAATGTTTTCTTATTTCATTGTACTATTGATGTATGTCCTCTAGGAATTTGGGATGTTTAGGAAAAGAAAAAGGACAAATAAAAGAAATATTAGAAATGGAAAACAAGACATTAATCACATATAGCAAATATAAAAGTATTAAATGATTTTACTACAAAAAACCTAATGAAAATAGGCATGAAATCTTGGACCAACTATACACTTTTCAAAAAAATATAATGGGAAGCAAGTGGTGTCAGGTACTGGCCAGCCAAACAATTAGAAGTATGTAACAAATCACGAAAATTTGGAAGTATTTATAAATGCTTCTAAAGAAAAACTACAAAGAAATCCACTAGTATCTCTACTCCCTCCATACTGAATACTGTATTGGAGGTCACTGCCATGCAATCAGAAAAAAAACTAATAATTAAAAAACTAATAATTAAAACTAATAATTAAAAGAATAAGAGATTTTAAAGAAAATAATAGCCATTTAAGAAAATAGGAAAAATACACAGAAAGAAAATTCATGTGGTTAATAAATTTAGAAGAAAAGTGCAACTGTAAATACTAATTAGATGCCATTACAAATGCATCAGATTAACAAAAATAAGCCACACCAAGTGCTAGTAAGAATATAGGAAAGTGAACATTCTCAAATATTGTGGATGAATGTGCAAGATGACAGAAATATTTTGGAGAGAAATTTAACAGGATGTAGTAAAGGTGAACATATTCATACACTTGCACAAAGCAACTTTGTTTCTTTGTATATATTATATTGTAGGATATTTCCAACATTGTAATATCATGGAATTTCAAAGAAAAGAAAAATTATGGCATTATGGTATAAAGAAATGAGGCTCCTCAAAATTGGAGGCAGCCCAGCCTCCATGATAGTGTTCCATTCCTACCTCCAATCTCAATCCTAACCCCTTTACTCCTACCCCACTCCACCCCATTCCTATTCCCAATCCCACCCCACTCCCACCCCTACCCCATTCGCTGCTGCCATAAGGACTGAGATCAATAACTCAGCATACTTGTAACTCATTTATTATCACAAAAAGCATATTATAGCATGTTGATTAAGACACTAATGCAGAAAACCTCTTATAAAAGGAGGCATTAAAAGGTTGTTCTTTATCTGTGATAGCAAAAGTTAAAACATTCACATGAAAATTTTTAAAAAGTTGCATCATATTAAAAGGATAGAATATGTTACAGATAAAATATAGAGCTATATTATGCAAAATATTGCATGAAAAGTTTCTACAGTAAGCCTTCTATGTTTAAACACATAGAGTAAGTTAGACAATGTATTTTAATAGCTTATTCATAATTATTAAAGAAAAAAGTGTGTGAGAAGAATATATACTAAATTTATGTCATTAATTGAGTCCCAAGTGAGAATGAGGACTGTGCCTTTCTGTCATTTAATGGACAGAAGGCAGAGATGATGAAGTTCTACACAGTGAGAAACTATAAAATCTCTTGATTATTATCTAGGCCAAAATTTAAATACTAAAAAAAAGTATATTAGCTTTAGGTATCTTTTGTCATGATAATGCTGTATAACAAAGCAACCCAAAACAATGGTTTAAGCAGAATAATGCCTCCACACCCTTCAAAGATGTCCAAGTCCTAATCCTTGGAATATTTTAGGTTACAGGGCAAAGGGCAATTGAAGTTATAGATGGAATTAAAGTTGGTCAACTGCTGACCTTGAGATGAGGAGATGATTTTGGATTATCCAAGTGGGCTCAATGTAATCAAAATGGTCTTTATAAGTGAGAGAAAGCCAAAGAGAGAGAGAACCAGAGAGATTACAGGGTAAGAAGGACCTACTCTTGCTGGGTTTAAAGATGGAGGAAGAAGGTTAAAAGCCAAGAAATGAGAGTGCCCTCTAGAATCTGGAGAAATCAAGGAAACAGATTCTCTCTTAGATACTCCAGAAGGTACACAGCACTGATGACATCTTTATTTTCACCCACTGGGTTACTTCTGGACTCCTGACCACCGGAATTATAAAGTAACAGATTTATGTCGTCTTGAGCCTACTGTGTGTGATAACTTCTTATGATAGCAGTAGGAAATTAATACAGTTTATAGCAACATGAATTTTGTTTCAGTTCTACCTCAGTTAGACAAATTCTAAAGTGGCACAGCTGGATGGCTCTGTACACGAGGCAAGTTGTATTAGCTTGGTTTCAGGATTCAAACTGAATTCATGTGAAGTCATGATAACTCCAAGTGTTTTCATCCTAGAGCCCAGGCGAAGGAGATAGAGGCCACCTTGAGCATGCTTTTCTCAGAATAGAGGCACACAAAGAGCCAAGTCCAACCACACAAACACAAAATTTGAATTTCTCTGAGAAGTAATAGGAAATTGGTTCTACCTTAATTTATTCAGGACTTTACCGAGAACTGTAAAGTCATTGATGGCAATAAAGCATGTTGTATTTGAGTTCCTTACACCACTGACCTCTATCCATCTGTATTTGCAACTAAAGGGGAACAGAATTCGTCACTCTAAAATATGGCTCTTTATTTTAGAGGCCTAGGAATTATTTTAGATTGATTATTTCTAAGAAACAGCAGACAGGAAGAAAAGCTCTAACAACTGAATAGAAGTTACCCTTTTGCAAGAGACATTTACACTTACAAGGGAAATCTCCATTGTTTTGGGGTCTCCCTCTCTGTTCCAGGAAGAGAAGGAGGAGCCTACATCACTGGACATTCTTATCAGTGGAGAAGACAGTGGTTTAAATCTCCATTAAAAACCTTACCCTCCTTGGAGAACCTGGGTGGCTCAGTCAGTAGATTATGTGACTCAATATCAAGATCATGAGTTTGAGCCCCATGTTGGGTGCAGATTTACTTAAAATAAAACAAAACAAAACACACGCACACAAAAAACCCCAAAACCTTGCTATTTTTTACTGTACTTTCCTTAATAACCTCCCATAACTGCTTCTCCTCTCCTCCCCTAACCTACCAACAACCTCTTTCAGCTTTAGCTGGAGATATTATTTAAGACAGTGGGTAGTTCCCTTCAGAGAATTACACAGTTTCCTCAGTCTCTCCCATGTATAAAGGAGATATACATATTATCAAACTTCTGTTTTTCTCCTGTGAATCTTTTTATTTCAGGGATGGCTCAGCCAAGAACCCAGTAGGATAAAGGGAAAATTATTTTTCTCCCCCACACAATAGTCTTATTTACAGAGACTAACTTTTAACTTCACTAGATATCTATTTCTTGTCATGCCTGAATATTGCATATTAAAAAACATTTGTCTTTATTACATATATGTCTTATACATACTTGTGTGTATTATACACATATTTGTCACATATATGTATGTATCACATATACAGAATTGTTACATCTGTTGCAAAATATTTTTTATCCTTTGTATTATAACTGAGATATTATACAGATTTTAGGTCTATTAGGAAGATATGCATGTAAATTCATAATTAAGAATTGCTTGGGGCACCTGGGTGGCTTAGTAGGGTAATCCTCTGCCTTCGGCTCAGGTCATGATTTCAGGGTCCTGGGATCAAGTCCCACATCCAGTTCTCTGCTCATTGGGGGGCCTGCTTCCCCCTGCCCCTTCTCTCTGCCTGCTTGTGATCTCTCTCTCTGTCAAATAAATAAATAAAATCTTAAAAAAAAAAAAGAATTACTTAAGGAAATGTTCAGTTTGAGAGGGATAGAGCCATTACCCTAGAGTAAAGTGCATATTAATACAAAAAGGGCAACACCTTCTCCACACCTTCAAGATTTCCACCAAGAATTAAAACCTTGCCTTCCTCATGTCAAAATGAAAAATAATATTACTTAGTATCTTTATCAAAGAGGAAAATAGTTTAATTGCAAAATCAATTTTCTAGGAAATCTTTAGTTTTTTAAGGTAAAGGCATTCCAAAAAGCTGTCCCTATTTTGACAGAAATGAGAAGAAATACAACTGAATGAATATGAGGATTTACATGTTTAAAATATGAGTCTTGAGAGCTTGCTCAGAATCTGTGATCAGTTTCAATGAACCATGAATGTATTATCAGATAAAATTTATAAATATTAAAAAAATTTATAAATATTCTCCAAGTGCAGTTCCTGGAACACAACTGACCATACATTCATCCAGTGCTTCTCAAGGTGGGGTCGTCAGAACAATAGTATCAGCATCACCTGGGTACCTTTTAGACACGCATTCAGGGACATTACTGAGTCCCACTCCAGACCCACTGAACAGAAATGCCAGGGATGAAGCTCAGCAATCTGTGTGTGTTTTTGTTTTTAAGATTTTACTTATTTATTTGAGAGAGAGAGAGAGAGCATGTGAGCAGGGGGAGGGGTAGAGGGACAAGCAGACTCCCTGCTAAGCAGGGAGCCTGACATGGGGCTCCAGCCCAGGACCCTGAGATCGTGATCTGAGCTAAAGTCAGATCCTTAACCGACTGAGCCACCCAGGCATCCCCAATCTGTGTTTTGAAAAGCCCTTTGAAAGTTTGAGAACAACTGCTGTCTTCTTTTTTTTTTTACAGTGTTTTATATTTTTTTAACATCTTTATTTTATTTTTTTTCAGTTTTCCAAGATTCGTTGTTTATGCACCACAACAGTGGTTGTGCAGAAAAATTTATTACAGAATACATTTACATTTGGATACAAAATGACTGTCTATTTGACAGTACAAAACTTTTGTCTTCCAAAGTTAGTGTCCATCCAGAGAATTTTATTCTGTTTTGATAGGAAATTACCATTTGCTAAATCAGCACTTTGTACTTCTCTTATAATGGCAAAGAGGTACCTGAGTTTCCTCAAAAGCAATATTGTTTTGCATGAGGATTATAAATGTTACCTATTTGAGGCATGGCTTTATTCAGAAGACCCTATGAAAAGGGTTAAAGCTGTATCTATAGGCATCCACCAAATAACACTATCATTATGTGAAAACTGGGAGTGGTCAAAATTGTCCCTTTTCCTTTGAGAACCCCTCTTTAGGTACTGTTGTTCCTTGAGTACCAGGCTCAGGGGGATCCCCTAATGAGCTACTTCTTTTGCCTTTCCTTTTTACTTGACTTCTGGAGAGTCATAGCTATGGCAAGAGTTCTTGGGTGATGAAATACTGGAGTTCAAAATTTCCCTTATATAGTATGAGAGTTTGATCCACTGTAACAAGAAAGCTTATATGTTGTGTCCCAGGAATAATTTCAAGAGGAGAACTGGGGTGGGCAGGGAGCCCCTCCCCAGGAGCTAAAACCAGCTCAGCAAAAGAAGGAAAAATAGTGTGCCATGAAATATGAAATTGGCAGGTTCAAGTTGTGACTTAAAATAAGAAGGCTATGGTTATCAAAAGAGAAGAGGGATAAGAATATAGTAGAACATTTCTAGGTAAGTTCTAATTTTAATCATTAAAACTACCCCTATCTATCTTCTTTCAATCAGATTATTTTCCCTAAATGCCTTCTATCTGTAGCCCCCACTAATTCTATTTAACCGGTATTAACTTGCAAGCCACTCAGCTACCTCTACCCCAGATATGTAAAAATACTGCCCCACTTCTAAAAATTGAGCAAGTTTACAGAGTATCTAGCAGATGAGGAGGTAGAGATTCAAGAATCAGATAGTTTTGAAATGATGCAGAAACACTGTCAAATATGACAAAACAGAGTTGATTTACAAAATCTGGCTCATAGTGAGTACAAGTTAAATGAGAGGAATTGCTTAAAGAAAGGAAATTTAACTGAAGTGCTATACAATAGAACACAGACATGGGCAGAGCCACAATGTGGGCAAGAGCAGAGAAGTGGGGACGTGAGTTTGTCAAGAAAAGAAGAAGGAAATGTGGAAAGTGCTTTAGGCAAAAGGAATTGTTAGTCATGGGTCCACTTCTGACACTGTCTCTAAAATTCCATGCACTTGACATCAAGGTCACCCTGAATTTCTCATTGTTACTTAAAGAAACCTACACTTTCTAAATATTGGCAAATTTTAAACCCCTCAGATATTTTTAATATGCAGTCAGGACTGTGACCCATTCTTTTAATTATAAAGTATGAAGACACCAGAGAGAAAAAGAAAAATGGCTGTTTCAGGAGATGATATGTGGTTTAGTATGATTAAAAATAGGAGTTTAAGAAGCAATTCTACACATATAAAGGTAGGGAGTGGGTGGTATGAAGGCATGTGGGGAGATGTAACAGCAAGGGGCAACGTCCTAAGGCAGGAACAAACTTAGCGTGCTTATTTAAGAAGAGCAAAATGGTCAAGAGTGAAGTGAGCCAGGGGAGAGGGTGTTAGAATCTTGGAGCTGAAGGGGTGAGCCGAGGCTGAAGGACACTTTGCATACCATGAGTATCATGAGTATTCACGATTTGGAGTACTTCCGAGTCCCTTGTACATCATGGCAAAGACTTTTGATTTTATTCCTTATGTAATAGTAAGTCTATTGAAGATTGTAATATCATGTTACTTATATTTTTAAAGATAATGGGGACACTCTACAAGCAATAAGCAATATGTAGGCAAAAGAGAAGCAGAAAGACCAGTGAGGAGATTATTTTAGTGGTCCAAGTGAAAACAAAATGTGCATTGGCTAGAATGCTGGTGGTATAAATGAGAAGTCTCACTGGAAAAGGGAAAGTCAAGAGAGTAGTATAATTGCAGGAACGGGTTTTTAGTCAGTGTCAGATACCTATATGAAAAGCAAAGAAAATCTTTAATCAAGGATTGTATAAAAACAAGAGTAACAGTAATGAATGAGCTCAAATTTTAGGACAAGAACTAAAATGAGGCAGAGCTATAGTTTTTTAAGGCATACACAAAATATTTAGTATAACCAGGCTTTTTAAAGATTTTATTTATTTATTTTGACAGAAGGAGTGGGAAGAGGGGCAAGGGAGAGGGAGAGAGAAACTCAAGCATACTCCACACTGAGCACAGAGCCCCAGATGGGGCTGCTTAAGATTCTCTTTCTCCCTCTCCCTCTGGCCCTCCCCTCTCTTAAAAAAGAAGTACACCTGGTAAGACTACTTTCCAAGGAGAATTATTCCATCTCGTGTATTCTACAAAATGCTAGTGACAATGTTAACTTCATTTGGGAAAAGAGTCCCTTTGTGTTATTGGTCCTGGCTTCCATCCTGCCCCCCTACACTCAATAAAAAAGATTATCTTCCTTTTAGATACCTAAGTTTAATACAAATTTCCATCATAATGCAAACATAGGCATACTTACTTCCTATAGGAATCACTAATCATCTCCGTGATTACATCAGCTCAAGGTACTTTCTAAATATTATTTTGCATTATTATGTTAAGTTCCTTAAAATGTGAGACTATGAGTAGAGGCTATAGGCACAAATTGAGTACATAACCTAAAAAATTGATGAAATGGACAATATGTGGGAGATGAAAAAAATAGATACAATGCAGGCAGGAGTTTATGGAAGGGGTTCTTGCTTTACTGCTTAGAGTGTCTTTAGGTCTTTGGAAGGAAAGAGAAACTCTGCTAATTCATGATAGGAACTGAAGAATAAAAGTGACAGTGGGCTCCAATTTGAAGTAAATGCCTCATGATTAAAGGCGATTCAATATATACATGGATGAGGGCCAGTTGTAAATGAAAGATGCACAATTCATGCAAAAAACTTCAAAGGACTGTTCATATAGTGCATAAATACTTGAGAGCTAGTGGAAAGCAGCCATCTGATGGTGTACTTATTTAGACAATACATCTTTCATATATTGTCTGAAAAGCAGAGGACCCAGAAGGAGAATCAGGTTCATGACCAGAGAGTGTGGATCCCTGAAAGAGGGACAACACGTAAAAAGCAAAAAATACTCAAAGGAAATTTCCCCCAACAGCTCAGCTCTTCTGCAACAAGGGGTGAGTAAGCATATTTCTTCTCTAATTGGGAAGCTACCCAATGAGAATATCATGGATCTTGTATCATATTTTTCCACCCTTTAATCAAGGGTAAAAATATTTTCTTCTATTCTTACTTAGGACTCCAGAAAAATTTTTTCAAGTGTAGAATTGCTGAACTGCGACAGGAAGAGTAAAGGGCCATTACAACATCCTCTATACAGAAAAGAATCCCAAAGCTCATCTCACAAAATGAGTGTGAAAACAATAGAGTTGCTTACAGATAGACTTGAAGCCAGATTGCAGATTCCATGATCCCGGATGTATTTTTCTATTTTTCTCTGAGCTCCATCTCAGGAAGTCATTAAAAGCCAAACTCATATAAACAAGCCACCATACATGTCTCATTGACAGGTGTCTAAACTTGCTTTCACAATCACCAATAGTTTCTACCATGCTAATCTTCAACCATTCCAGCTTCCAGACCTTCACCTTGCTGGGCATACCAGGCTTAGAGTCACAGCACTTGTGGTTATCTCTTCCTTTCTCCTCTGTGTTTTTGGCTATCCTCATTGGCAATGGGGCTATCCTCTTTCTGGTGGCCACAGAGCCCACACTTCACAGCCCAATGTACCTGTTCCTAGCCTTGCTGATGGTGGCTGACCTCATATCTACTCTGGCTCTGTTCCCCAAGCTCCTCTGCCTCTTCTGGTTCAATGATCGGGACATAGCTGCCAATGCCTGTTTCACCCAGATGTTTTTCATCCATGGAGCATCTGTTGTACGATCAGCCCTACTAGTTGCAATGGCCTTTGACCGCTTCATGGCTGTGTGTGAACCATTACGCTACAACACAATTCTGAGTCATTCCTTAGTTGGACGCCTGGGACTGATGGCTCTAGCCAAAGGTGTGATTCTTATTCTGCCCATGCCTCTTCTACTTCAAAAGTTGACATTCTGCCACATGGTCATTCCTCATACCTACTGTGACCACATGGCTGTGGTGAAAATGGCCTGTGGCCATACCAGACCTAACCGTATCTATGGGCTCTTTGTGATTCTGCTCGTGGTGGGACTTGATTTACTGCTCATTGGCTTCTCTTATGGACTCATCCTGCAGGCGGTGGTACGCCTCAACTCTAGAGACGCTATCTGCAAAGCCCTCAGCACCTGTTCAGCCCACCTGTTTGTTATTCTTATCACTTATGTGCCTGCACTCTTTTCATCTCTCACCCACTGCATAGGTCATAATATCCCACCTCATGCTCATGTTCTCCTTGCCAATCTCTACCTTCTTTTACCCTCAGTACTCAACCCTATCATCTATGGCATAAAAATGAAGGAAATACGACACAAGGTAGCCAAATGCCTTTGCAGAGGACCTGCATAGGCTGTGAGCACAGACAATACACCCATGAGTAAATAAACAGTGAAGACCACTGACGTTGTCTTTGCCCAAACGTTGAAGACCTAACTGTATCTCTAAATGAGCTGTGAAACAAAAAGATCTGGAAGAGTATTTGTGTGGGGTGGTTTCTTATGTTTTGATTTATTCTGTTTGGGCTTGGACAAAGAACCAATATGTTTGTGTTTTCTTTGAGCTAAGAACTAAACTGGAAGAGGCCAAGGCGGCTCTTTCTATGTTTGTTTAACAAGAGCCCTCTTGCAGCACAGGTCTCCTGATGACTTTCACATCTGTATTCTTGTTCATAAGCTACACATGTACATAAAATACAAGATTTTTCTGTAAATGATCCAAGGTCATCTTTCCTTGTCTGGGTAGAAAGTTTATATTTGCTTTGGTTTTTCTATTTTTTTTTATTCTGTGTCTGTTTCTGAATAATATCTTAGTACTTAAAAGGGGCCTGACATACTCATTATCTGTGGATACCACCTTAACATGTAATAACTCTTCAGGAAATTGATCTTTTCAATAGGAATTGTTTTTAATGCAATGGCAAAGCAACATGTTCACAATACGGGTTGGATGATTGCAATTATGTGGATGCTTATAACAAAAATGAAGGAGCCCCCCCCAAAAAAAGGAGCTCGAAGAAGACCTATAGACTCAGAATGTGGGGACTATTGAAATGCATATCACAGAAAGTTTTATTGTAAGGGAAAACATATATCCAGATGACTAATTCAAAAGTTCCGAGACCAGGAAATTTACCCTAAAAAAAAAAAAAAAAAGCGTATGTTAACAGGAAACTATCTGTTCCTCCAGTGATATTCCATGATGACTTGGATCATCCACAAAGACTGACTTATATGATGAAGCTTTGCTCTGCTGAAATAGTAAAGCATTATAGTTATTTCTATCCAATCATTTTAAATACATAGTTATCAGGGTCAATTGCGTAATGTAGTAATGCTTGGATAGTCAGGCAGAAATGACCCCATTTCTAACCCCATTCTAAAAGTTAAAATAACACCTTAGGGTAAGAACTACACTAAAAAATAAGATAGTCACAGTTTTGGAGTCACTGGGTGGCTCAGTCCGTTAAGTGTCTGCCTTTGGCTCAGGTCATGATCCCAGGATCCTGGGATGAAGTACCGCATCAAGCTCCTTGCTCAGCGGGAAGCCTGATTCTCCCTCTGCCTGCTGCTTCCCCAGCTTGTGCTCTCCCTCTCTCTCTCTCTGAGACAAATAAATAAATAATCTAAGAAAGATAGTCACAGTTTTAGCACAGTCTTAAACAATTGTGATTATTGGGGCGCCTGGGTGGCTCAAGCGTTAAGCGTCTGCCTTTGGCTCAGGTCATGATCCCAGGGTCCTGGGATGGAGCCCTGCGTCATGCTCCCTGCTCGGCAGGAAGCCTGCTTCTCCCGCTACCATTCCTTCTGCTTGTGTTCCCTCTCTCGCTGTATTTCTCTCTGTCAAATAAATAAAATCTTAAAAAAAAAACAACAACAATAACAACAATTGTGATTATTGACTGTAAAGTCTGGAAGAAGAATCCTAAATTTCTAA
>CM053613.1:41365714-41380957 GCA_028646535.1 Procyon lotor
CAGGACCCTGAGATCATGACCTGAGCTGAAGGCAGAGGCTTTAATCCACTGAGCCACCCAGGCACCCTGTACTTGAAATTCTTTTTTTGTGTGTGTGCTTGAGATTCTTGAAAAGATATGACATTGGGGATAGGAGCTGTGTATGTACTTTTTAAACCTAGCCAGGACTTCTGACCTGTCCTGACCTCCTCCCTATTCTGTTCAGCTCACCCATCTATAAACCTTAAGAATATCTTCTGTTCGGGTGACCTTGACTGAGAGAGCCCTCTGTACTATTCTTTTCCTTGTTTTCACTGTTCTTTCCTAGCCTACAGAGTAGGAAGATGCTTACAAAAGAGGGGAGATAATCACATTACCCCTATAAGAAAAGAAAGAAATCATTATCTCCAGTCTATTCTGCTATTTATCTCTCTTAGTAAACAAATTTCCTAATTCATTCTTAACTATGAAAGTGTTTTTCTTATGAAAGGTGTGTTGAGGGAAGTTTGTTCTCAGGGAAGGAAACAGTAGAGTCAGTTAATTAATCTATGGTGGCTTCCCTTTGCCTCTGTGTGCTTCATAAACCAGATTTAACCCAGATTTCCCACTGCAGGGTGGAGCATAGAGAGAGGATTTATGCCGGACACTGACTCTTGCCCACCATCATGATTGGCATGTCAGAGTTTAAAAAAACTAAGCAAGTAAAGGAATGAGTATTCTACTGTTATCAACATAATATTAATGATAGAGAAGAATGATAGCATTCAAACCTTGGATAAACATGTAGGATACTGGATAGTAAGAAACCATAAAGTTCAGGGCAATAGCTAAGTTTGAGGTAGTTCTGTCCTAGAATAGGAGTGAATGGAAGAGTCCTATCTTATGTTTCTGACATCCTATTAATTTCAGCAGACATATCATCTGTTGAAGTGGCTCTGTACTAGTTATTCTAGGTATTTTTATATATAATAGCTCATGGAACCATTTCTACTCTAACTCAAGTTGTGTAATAATATCCATTTTGCAGATAAAGTTACAGAAGCTCAGTTTCTTTGTAATTTCCCCATAATTACAAAGGTAGTAATAATGCTTGTAGAATTTTATTTACATAAGGAATTGGTCTGAACAGATGCATGTTTTACTTAGTTGAATAGTGTCCCCCAAATTCACGTTCACCCAGAACTTCAGAATATGACCTTATTTGGGTCTTTCAAATGTAATCAAATTAAGATAAGGTTATACTGGATTAGGGTAAGACCTAATCTAGTGACGGGGGCCTTCATAAGAAGAAGAAAATATGGACACAGACAAACACAAAGGGAAGATGATGTGAAGAAACAAAAGGGAGAAAGCCACGTGATGAAATAGGCAGAGGTTGGAGCGATGTATCTGCAAGCCAAAGAATACCGGGAATTGCCAGTGCTCATCGGAAGCTAGGAGAGAGGCATGGAAAGACTCTCCCCTTCGATTTTCAGACAGAATGTGGCCCTAATGACTTCCTGACTTTAGATCTGTAGCTTCCAAAACTATGAAAGAAAAAAAAATTGTTTTAAGAGAACTACTTTGTTTTTGGTTTTAAGTTTTTATTTAAGTTTGAGTTAGTTTTATTTAAGTTTGAGTTAGTTTTTATTAAAGTTTGAGTTAGTGTTATATTAGTTTCAGGTGTACAACCTATGATTCAACAATTCTATACATTACTCAGTACTCATTATGATAAGTGTGCTCTTAATCCCCTTCATGCATTTCACCCATCCCCCAACCCACCTCCCCTCTGGTAACCAGCAGTTGGTTCTCTATAGTTAAGTGTCTGTTTCTTGGTTCAGCTCTCACCCCATTTTTCCCTCTTTGTTCATTTGTTTTGTTTCTTAAATTCCACATATGAATAAAATAATACAGTACTTGTCTTTCTCTGACCAACTTATTTTGCTTAGCATTTTACTCCCTAATTCCAACCACATCATTGCAAATGGCAATATTTCATTCTTTTTTATAGCAAGTAATATTCCATTATATATATAATACATACAAATATAAATATTATATATATACATATATATGTGTATATATATGTGTGTGTGTGTGTGTGTGTGTGTGTGTATAAAACATCTTCTTTATCCATTCATCATTTGGTGGACACTTGGACTAATCCCATAATTTGGCTATTGTAGATAATGCTGCTATAAACATCAGGGTACTTTGAATTCGTTGCTTTTTTTTTTTAATTTTTATTTAACTTGTATATTTTCCTTTGCACTAATGATAAATGATGCTAAGTCCCCTTTCTCCTATATTCTGGGTGGCTCTAAGTTTCATATTTGGCTTGTCTTTTTTTTAAATTAACATATAATGTATTATTTGTTTCAGGGGTACAGGTCTGTAATTCATCAGTCTTACACAATTCATAGCACTCACCATAGCACATACCCTCCCCAATGTCCAACACTCAGCCACCCATCCCTTCCACACCCTACTCCCCAGCAACTCTCAGTTTGTTTCCTGAGATTAAGAGTCTCTTATGACTTGTCTCACTCTTTGGTTTCATCTTGTTTCATTTTTCCCTCCCTTCCCTTATGATCCTCTGTCTTGTTTCTCAATTTCTTCATATCAGTGAGATCATATGATAATTGTCTTTCTCTGATTGACTCATTTCACTTAGCATAATACCTTCTAGTTTCATCCACATCATTGTAAATGGCAAAATTTTGGGGTTTTGATGGCTGCATAACATTCCATTGTATATTATTGTGATCCAAAGGGGCGTGTACACCCCAATGTTTATAGCAGCAATGACCATAATAGCAAAACTATGGAAAAAGCCAAATGTCCATCAACAGATGAATGGATAAAGAAGATGAATTAGTATTTTTGTATTCTTTGGGTAAATACCTAGTATTTTTTTTAACTTAAACTCAATTACCTGAAGTATAGTGCATCATTAGTTTTTGATATAATATTCAATGATTCATTGGTTGTGTATAACACCCAGTGCTCATCACATCAATTTTAATGTAATGGTCAGCAGGGTTTTGCATAACCTGTTTGACCACACTTCTGTTCTTTTGGTAACTATTTGAATTAGTTAAAAAAAAAAAACTATTTGAATTAGTATTTAAATTCGAGAAAGTATCAAATCTGTAGCTTCTTCTATTGAACTATAATATTAAAATGCTGACTACTTCCTAACAGTGCCCAAAATGGTAACAGGACTTTTTTCCTTTTTTTTTGGCTTTGAACTGTATGCCTTAAACAAACAAACAAAATGAAGTAATGTCTGTCAAAAGCTGAAGAACAGACCACTGGACAAAGGTCCTCAGTTGGTGATACATATTCAAAGTATCAATCTCTCATATTTATATTTGTATATATGTCTATATATGTGTATTATGCAGACAGAATGGAATATTGACCTGTTTCACACAGTTACTGACATGTAAGATTCCAAGAACAAAGAACATGATATTTTAAAAGCAATCAGGCAAACTACAACAAGAGACAGAGTTGATTAATAGATTTGTTTTGCTAATATGAACTCAATAAGCTAAGAAGTTATAAAGATACTAGCATATTCTCAGGTGTAGTGTTCTACTAAAACAGCCAGCCGCATGACTGAAGTTTTAAGAACAGAACTGTAAAGCAGTGGCACTTTAAGTAGAGGCAGAAAAACTCCCCTAAATATTAATTTTAACTCATCGAAGAGATGTTTAGAAAAAGCATATTCAGCCTCATACTATGGAATTGTGTGTCACACAAGCAGAAATGAGCTATTTAAACATACAAATTTAAAAAGTTCACAAAGCAACATGTGACATATCAAGTAAGAATAAAGAAAATGACCAAGGTTCCCAGGAATGCCTGCGCTCCTGTACACCCATGGGAGACCCTCAGGAGAGGCTTGGAGTGGTGCTTTCCCTTCTGTCAAAATGGAGCATAAGCTCAACATGACTCAAATAAGGTAGAAAGCACTTCAGGAAAAGGATCCCTATGGTGGGAGAAGAAAGGTGGTCTTTCACAAAACTACCAGACAGTGAGGAGGATGGGGTATTCGAAGGAGGGGCACCTCCAGCTTCATTTTTCTCTATTTCTCACTTCTCCTGGGTCTGTTTCATGACATTTGTGTTGGAGGAGACTTCAGAGGAGTAGGAAAGTGTGATTTGCCAAAGAAACAAAATAGAAACATCCAGGAATGAATGAATTAAAAAAAAATAATAGTAACAAAATAAATAAAATTTTAAAAAAAGCAAAGAATATGCTCCCTGTAAGGGGCAGGAAAGCTACTTCAACTGGCAACAGCAGAAGAAGGAAAAAGCAAAAACAGAAAACCTGCGGCAAGTAAAAGATGAAAGCTAAGTAAGTGTCTAGGAATATGGATGGGAGAGTCATCATTGTAAGAAAGGGAACTATATCCAGATGCTCATATTTATGCATTCATATTTTAATATGAGTCATATTTTAATTATGAGTATACATAACACATGTCTAAAGGATAGACTTTGGGAACTGACATCACATCGAAGTAGATTAACAATTTTATATCCTATTTTGTATCTTGCCACATTTGATTGCCTTTCCGAGTGCATGTATTTTTTTAACAGCAACAGAAATGGAGATAGCAAACATAAACAACATTCTTACTTAGTTCTGTGTGGAAAAGAAAACTCAGAGAAAAATAAAGATTGAGAAGAACCATGCACATCATTAGAAGTTCTTTTGAGGAGCCCTTGAAATATTTTAAGGATTATTTTTAGGGAAAATCATCTGCTCCTGTTGGTTACCTGAGTCAGCTGTACCTGTGGAAATTGAATTATCATAATAAAGATAGACAATTTTGTTACTTGAAGTTAGAAAATTCAGATAATAATTCTGTTGGCTGGGATCAAGATGTGAGCTCCCTGTTAATCTCAAAGTCAGTCCACGGGCCTCATGTGAGGCCTCAGTGATGTGACTGTTTCGGTAGATAATCCCATGTTATTCCATAATGCCCTTCATCACACTTCCCATTCAGCCACTGGAGCTGTGACCAGTTCCAAGCAGGTGTAATCAGATAGTGGACATCAGGTCACACCTAGTACCTGGAGCTCCTTGCGTGGGATTTCCCCAGCTCCATGGCATTGACAGCCCAGCCATCAGCTCTGCTGTTATGCCTACGCAAGCACGAATTACTGGGGTTGAGGACATGATCCCCAGAGGAACCCTGAGCTCCACAGGAGCCATTGGGTAAAATCCTCTCACCTCTAGCAGATGACAATTGTGAAATGCATTTCCTAAAGCTCTACAGCTGGTCCTGCAGGGTTGGACGCCAGTCTCCACTGATCCTGGGCAACTAAATAAAAAATTCCCTATATTGGCTTTTCCTCTTTTTGGGTTTCACTCCACCTGTTTTGCACACCGCATCCCCTGTGAGCACTTTTCTAAATAACTTGCCAAGATTCAAGCTTTTGTCTTAGGTCCCACTTTCTGGGACACCCAGCTAACACTCCCCAGTAGTGAAAACTCCAGTGCTTCTGCCCCAATACCTAAGACTCCAAACAGAGGTATTGCCTCCCTCAGAATTTATGAGAAAGTATTTATAAAACCATGATACCATCATTCACATAAATATTTATAATTTATTTATTTGGTGATTAGGACACCTCCAGACTCAAGTTCTCCAAATATAATGGAGATAAGGAAAATTAAGTGAACTGGCCTTTATTCACATTCCAAATACCTGATTGAAGGTAGAAAGTGATTTATGCATGATTAAAATGTCAAACAGGAACATTGTTCTAGTTTTTCCTGGCTAGGTATCATTCTACAGAGGTGACTTGAGTCAGTAAACATGGTGTGTGCTCTGTTACATTTCCAGCAGGGCCACCGGAGAGAAATCAAGCTCATCCTGCAGGAAGAGCAATCAACCACAGATTAAAAATTGTTGTGAAGAAGGAAAAAAAGCCCAGGGAGGAAGGCAGACACAGTCAGGCTTCCTCCAGTGGCTTCTCTGATTTTCTAGTTCCCCAGTTTTCCCAGCTGCTACTGCCAGCGTTCCCCACACCTTCTCCCAAGTGTATCGTGTTCAGGACTTAAATAAAATTTTAGCCCATAATTTCAGTAAAACAAAGAAAGACTTGTTCTGTTTACAGAATAGCTCACCAAAAAACAGACGGGAAAATACTTACAACAAGCGGACTCCCTTTTGTACCTGAAATCTATTCAAATCAGATGAGAAGAAAATCACTCTCAGATCTCAGCAAAACCTACGCCTCCTGCTAGAACGCAGCTCCTCGGATTGTGAGTGCCTTGGGCCTGCTCACTCTCTGCTACTTATGTGTCAATCACATCATGAATCATAAAACCTTGTGCTCAGGGTTCTGTTTGGTTTGAATTGTGTCTATGTTTTGCGGAGGATTCAATATCTAACCTTGATACTCCTTTCCTACAGGGAGAGCCCTGCTTCTCAGCCCCTGCTCCTATTTCTTCCACTCAGAGAAATAGCACTTCCTATGCAATCCTCCTTTTTCTCTCCTGAATGTTGTGCCCCTTGTTTCAAGTTCTGAAATAGCCTACCTTTCTCAGTGTTTGTTATTGAGCTGCTCAGGCTACTGGGAACGTTTTTTATTATTTCTTATAGCAGGCACAACTCTCTGAAGAGGTTACATTCATTGCCCTCCAGTTGAAGTATTGTAAGCGTTCCACCTAAATAGTGGCCACATGGCATGAAGGATAGGTTTCTTATTCACTGAAATTTGCCTCGTATATGAGTTCTACAATGACAGACACACTAGAATTTTCCTACTTTCAATCTCCATGCAACTTCTAATACTTGCCATTACAACCACATTAATTCTCTAGAGCAAGAAAGAATATTCTCTGAATGGAACAAATTCCCACATCGGGCCCAGGATCTGAGCTCCACAGCTGCCAGGAGTTCAGGACTTCTTCCCAGGCGCCCACAGAAATTGCCTTGCAGAGGTCTGCAATCAAAGAGTTCCAGTATAAAACGGACTTTTACAACTAAACCCAGAACAGGACAGTCTCAGAAGAGGTCTCTTTGTGAGACAATCTTGCCAAACAGTGAATTAGTTGAGAGGTAGGAAAGGTGACTCTGGGAGTTTTTACAAGTACAAAATTAGGTCAAATGCTTTTAAACCTTTAAAGTCAGGAACTTCCCCCCTTCCTTGTCCTCTGGAATATCTGAGTGTTACAGATTATGTCTCCTGTGCATATTCCTTGGTTCTTCATGTAAACAACAAAGTTTTCTACCCACAGCTAAGGCCAGCCAGCAGAGAAAATACCATAGTAACTGTAAATACTATCTTGTACTTTCCTTGTCCCTTCTCACTGTCCCCAATCCATACCTCTTACTTCCCCTTAACCACTCAAATACAAATGCACACTCACATCCAACAGACCTTGGCTTTGTATGCATGTTGGTAGGCAAGTCATTGTTGGCTTTATGTTACCTATGGAGGAAACACTCTACCTTATTTTATATGCACTCAGTGTGTTTTTGTTCAAAGTGCGTTATAAACAAATAATTTGCCCAACTACCATTCTACTACGGAGAGACTACATCATTACTTTCATTTCAAAGGGGATGATAGTCTTACTTTGGAGTTACTGAGAGTAAGAAGGTCTCCTGTGACTTAGCCTCTCTGTCCGAGTTTTTGGCAGTCAATCAGACCCTATGACACATTTCTGCCAGCTGCCAATTTGCTCAGAAACTGTTTCCACTTAACACTTTTTTCCTTATACCCACCAGTGCTGGATGATCAGATAGTCTTCTGAGTATGGGCAATGGTGATGGGTTCCTTCTTCCAACAGCTATATTTGGTCAGTTTGTCCCGAAACTCCTTGGTTTTCACTGAATAAATAATAGGATTGAGCATTGGAGGTACAAGGAAGTAGAGGTTTCCAAGAATGGTGTGTACATGGGGTGGAATTCCCCTGCCAAAGCGGTGAGTGAGAAAAGAGAACAATGAGGGTGTATAAGAGATAAGCATGACACAGATGTGTGTGGTGCAGGTGTTGACTGCTTTGTGGTGGGCTTCCTTAGAAGACAGTCGCAGGACAGCCCGGATGATAAGCACATAAGACGAGGCAATAGCTGAGATGTCTAGCACAGCAACTAACAAGGCCACCACCAGACCATATATCCGGTTGACTGTGGTGTCCACACACACCATCTTCACCACAGCCATGTGCTCACAATAGGTGGTTGGGATGACATGATTTGCATGAAAAGGCATCTTCTGGAGGAGGACAGGCATGGGCAGAATGAAAAGGATGGCTCTCACTAAACTCACTAGGCCAATGAGCCCAATGCGACTATTGGAAAGGATGGTGGCATAGCGCAGGGGCTCACAGATGGCCACATAGCGGTCAAAGGCCATGGTCATCAGGATGGCAGACTGCAAGGCAGATATGGAGTGGATGAAGAACATTTGGACCAGGCAGCCCGTATAGCTGATCTCACTCTGGCCAAACCAGAAGATGCACAGCACCTTAGGAATGGTGGTGGTGGACATGCCCAGGTCTGTGAGCGCCAACATGCAGAGAAGCAGGAACATGGGCTTGTGCAGGGAGCGCTCTGTGCAGATAATGAAGATGATGGTGCAGTTCCCAAGGATGGTGACGAAATACATGGAAGAGAATGGGATGGAGATCCATCTGTGTTTGTCCTCCATCCCAGGGATGCCTTGGAGAATGAAGAAAGGAGGATGACCCAGGGAGGCATTGCAAATGGTCATGGTGATACCCTGGTGCAGTTCCTGAGAACAATAAAAACCTTCATGAGCCTAAAACTTAAAAGAATCAAGGGTTTCAAAGTGGAAACCAAAGACGGAGTGTTAAGGCACACAAAAATTATTCTGAAATCAAGGTGATATATACTATATATCACAGTCAAATATTATATGCCTTGTTATATACCATACTGTAGTATTCCACTAATATTAATGAGGTCTTCCAACACTAAGATCTCACAGAATATATTCATTTGGAATATTTTTATTAAAGATTCACTTTATTGTGAATATTGTTATTGTTCACATATAAAGCTTGTCATTAAGTATATGAAAATATATTTTGTGAGTTTTTGAATGTGTCTCCACTTGGAGAAGGGAACTTGAAGAAGGGAACTTGAAGAATATGAGACAAAAAATGGGTAGATATACCTCGAAAAATGACAGAATATTCATTACCATGCTCAGTAAACATAAGATCAAATAGGTCAACGAAACAGCTTTTCAGAAATAGGATAGCTTAAGTGCTTACAACAGAATTGCTCACCACAATGTGAAGGATCCACGTTTGCAGCATATAAGGTACTTGCAGGGACCTCTCATGACAACTGTTCAGTGAGGACCAAAGGGAGCAGGTGACAGGCCTCTGGGCACCTGAGACTAGGCTGCCAGAATGGGACTGAAAAGCCTGGAACCACTCACCTGAGTTCGAGGCAGAGTGTGGGAAGCTGGGCCCAGACAACTTCCTCAAATGTGTGTGTCTGAGTGTGGACAGCTGTCTGTAGCTATACATACATGCACAACCATATGGCTCCTGGACAGCACACTCACGGCCCTGCATGTCCCCACTCCTCACTCGTGGGCACCCAGAAATCCACACTTAAAGGGTGTGACCCTTTAAGTCACCAAAGGAAAGGCCCCCTGGGTGCCCCAAATTAGCTCTTTGCCACACCCTCCTTCCCCAAATACACACAAACCAGGCCCCACAGCTATTATTTGCAAACTTGACCCTCGTGGTTTCCCTGAGCTCCCAAGGAGATGGGGCTGGTTGACCCTAGGGGTTCTGGGCATGTTGCAGTCTTTAGCAGTCACGGATGAACCTCTAGAGAGAGGGTGAAGTTAAAGCTGAATCTGAAACTAGGTTAGGGCCTGGGAGCCTGTATCCCCAAAGCCCTCTTTCCCAAATTGTGTAGGTGTGGGGGCCCATTCGGTTCTTACTCCTTGGCTAGGGTAGTCACAGTCCTGAACACATCAGAAATACAGTCCCTGTTGTTGGACACCCTGATAAAATGCTATTGGCAGCCCTAGTTTCATCTCTCCTCAGCACCCTCCAGATCCTTTACTCCATCTTATTTCCCTGGCCAGTGGCTTTATCCTAGACATTCTTTCTCCCTCTGTCCCCACAGTATTTTCTGCAATACCACCTCTCATGTTCCAACATCCCTTCAACTTTTGAGTTCAGATGTGGCCATATTTCTTTCTTATTAGTTCAAAGGAAGAAGGTTTGTCAAAAATTCTGCCATATCTGTTGCAGAATGCACAAACCAACACCAAACATTGTCAAAATTACGCAGTCATTTCAGGGGTGGGACTCCGAGGGCCAGATTCTAAATCATGATGTAGTGCAAGTTCTCTTTACCAAAAGGCCCTGTAGGGAGTCTTTGTTCTGAGTCAGATGTCAGCAGGAGGGAAGCAGTGGCTGAGGGAAGGAGTAGCAGAATGAAGACCTGACACAATCTATCAACAGAAAGAATCACCAGCAAAAATAGGCAAGTAGTGACACATCTGCTCACAGACACATCTGCACAGCTTCCCCTGCAGAAAGCTGGTTCTAGTATCATGCCAAAATCCTAAGCTCCATCATTCTTTCCTCTCTGCCTCAGGGAGATGCCAAAGGATAATCATGACAGGTAGTAACCAGAAAGACTCCTTTTTTCCTAGCCCTACCTACTGTCTTAGTTTTACCTTTATGATCCTGAGAACTCCTCCCTACAACTTGTAAAGAATCTTTCCTTTTAGCTTTTTTCCCAAAGTTCTCTCAAGTGTGGTTGTATTGCCCAGAATCTGTGACTGCTCAGTCCAAATTTTAAGCTTGTCTTTTGGATAAATCACACTACTTAGGGAGAATAGCCCTGGTCTGATTTCTCCCCGGGTACTGTGTCCCCATCACTAGCATCATGTTTGTCACATAGGGGGCAGATAATAAGAGCCAAATAAATGAATAAGGGAATGAACAGCCAATAAATAAATTCTTTAAATATGAACTCATTATGTATCCTAGTTTATGAGGTCTTACATGATTTGTTTTCTCGTGTTCATAAAGAACAAAAAAACAGCTACTGGAAGGTTATGCCTTCTTCAGTGAATTCATAAATCAGGGCCAATCCAAATTTCAACAATTCATTCTCTTTAGAATCTTGACAAAATTCTAAAATTCAATTGGAGGAACAATTATCTGAAAATAATAATGATGTAACAGAGGGGATCTTACCCATCTATAAATTAAAATGTATTATAAAGTGAAGCAAATAATGAGGCGATGGTGCAGAAATAGACAGCTTATTTTAACAAAATAACATCAATACAAATGCCTGAAAATGTCTGAAATATCTGAATATCTGAAAACAGTGAGGAAAAGATAAACAATAGATAATATACAGAAATAAATAAATCAGTATCTCACATCATTCAGGATGTTTTCATGTCTACTAATGTGAAATATAGGTTCATTATTTTAGTGTATTTTGGATACACAAAGTTATAAAGAATAATCTACCAAATATTCATATATTCACAATGTACATTAAGAAGAAACTGTTACAAACATTGTAAGATCTGTCTGTGTAGCTTATTCCTGTGGCATTTATTTCCCTTTCCCTTCAGAGATGAATTGTATCATCGTTGGACACGACAAAGGAGGCTGACAGCAATCCCTATCCAAACCAGCTAGAGCCTGCATTTCCCTTTAAAATTCCCTAGCCCTTTCCTCCATGCAGACTTGCAGGTTCTTGAAGTTCATAGCCTGTTGCAGCCTCCTTTGCCTGGCAAAGCAATAAAGCTATTATCCTTTTTATCATTATATTTTAGCTCTGAAGCATAGAGGCTTGTTTTCAACAATACCACATACAATTAATAGATTTATTTAAATGAAGATAATCTATTTAATTCATTATTCTTTGATACACATTTAGTTGGTTTATAATTATTACAATTCTAATGTTGCTAAGATTCTTATATAAATCTACCTTATTGACTTGTGCATTGTGCCTCTCGAGCTTGTATTGGTGAAGTTTCCAGGTTATAGGATATAACCTATATCCTATATAGGTTATAGCATATTTCTAATTTTGCTAAATATTATAAATTGATCCTGGAAGTGGTTGATTCATAGTATCCCACTAGCAATGAATAAGTGTTCCTATTTCTCTCTATCATTACTTGTTATTAGTGCTATTTGATTTTTGTTTTAATTTTCCCAATCTCAATGGAGTTTTCTTAAGTGGTTTTTATTGCTTTTTTCCTTATTACTCAGATGTTGAGGGTTGTTTTCAGGAAGGTTTGAAGTGTGAAGCTTCTGATTGTCTTTTCCCAATGGGTGCTACCTCCTCTTGGTCACTGTTTATGACTATACATAGTGCTGCTGCCAACCAGGGATGCTCATTTGAGCCTTTGGTGTCCAGAATTGGTAATATTATAGTAATTATAGTAACTCTTATAGTAACTATAAGCATTGGGTGGAGATTCGTTTTCTTAGTTTTATTAGATTATTAATCACATAGAAAATTGTTTAAGTTAGACATTGTTCCAGTTGTTTATTGTTGTATAACAAATAACTCCAGATTTAATAGCTTAAATCTATATTATTTTGCTCACAAATGTGAAATTTTAGTGCCCAGCAAGGACATCTTGTTTCTGTTCTCCCAGTGAAGATGGGGACAGATTGAAGGCTGGTTCTATTTGGCGTCAGAGAAGGGACTGGAATCATCTGGCTACTGGCTTGCTCCGGGGTCTGGGGTCTGGGCTGGGAGGATATTTAATAGCTAAAGCCAGCTATGAGTCCTCATGAATCTCTCTTCATCTCTAGATGATATCATGGCAACTTCAGAGAAGTTGGAATACTTATGTGTGAATGAGAGAGCAGAACCAAGAAGAAGGACGGTGGAGAGAGAAGAAAGACTGGTCTGTACTTCCTTACATAACCTGGCTTCAGAAGTAAGTCATACTCTATCATTTCTGACACATTCTTATCACTAGAACTGAGACATTAAAGTCAACTCATATTTAAGGGGAGAGAACACAGCTTGTATCTCTCAGTGGAATGTCAGCATCATTTCATTAGAAGAATGAGAATGGGATACATTGGTGTAATTTTTTTATCATCTGCCATGGACATCATCAAATTCAAAATTCTTTCTAAGGCAAATTGGATACATAGTTATGAATATATAAATATATATGTGTATATATAGACAGAGATTTTATATATTATATATAATATATTATTATTTAATAAATATATTTATTTAGAGATTTAATATATTATAGTTATATATAACTATATATAATACATATTATATATTATGTTAAATATTATATATTTAATATAATATATTAGAGATTTAGTATATTATGGACAATCCTGATTCACTTCATTTCCCTGATTTGAAATGAAGGGATTTGAATCCCTTCATTCACTTTGATTTCCCTGATTCCTTTTTTTTGATTACGGTATAATTAGTATACAATGTTATATTTGTTTCAGTTGTATAACATAATGACTCGGCAATTCTATACATTTCTCAGTGCTCATCAAGATAAGTGTATTCTTAATACCCTTTATCTATTTCAACCACCCACCCCCACCTCCCCTCTGGTAACCACCAGTTTGTTCTCTGGACTTAAGAGACTTTTATTTTTATTTGTCTCTTTATTGTTTTGTTTCTTAAATTCCACATATGAATAATAACATATGGTATTTGTCTTTCTCTGATTGACTTATGTCACTTAGCATAATTCCCTCTAGGCCCATCCATATTGTTACAAATGGCAAGATTTGTTCTTTTTTACAGCAGAGTAATATTTCATTACATAAACATATATATATAAAGAATATACAGTATTCTTTATCCATTCATCTATGGAAGGATACTTGGGTTGTTTCCTTATCTTGGCTAAGGTAAATAATGATGCTACAGTGAACATTTTCAAATTAGTGTTTTTTGTTTCTTGGGGGATAAACATCCAGTCATGGAATTAATATCTTTCTTTTTTTGAATTAGTGTGGGTTTTTTTTTTTTTTTTGAGGGCAGGAGAGGGTTACTACCCAGTTGTGGAATTACTGGGTTGTATGGTACTTCTATTTTTAATTTTTTGAGTATGTCCATATGGACTTCCATATGGAAAGTCCATACTCTTTTCCACATTGCTGTACCAATTTGCATTCTCACCAACAGGGAAAGGGGTTTCCTTTTTGTCCACATCCTGTCCACATTCTTGTGGTTTTTTTTTTTTTTACATTTTGGCCATTCTGACAGGTGTGAGGCAATATCTCATTGTAGTTTTGATTTGCATTTCCCTGATGATGAGTGATGGTGAACATCTTTTCGTGAATCTGCTGGCTATCTGTATTTCTTTAGTAAAATGTCTACTCAGGGGCTCTGCTTATTTTTAATTGAATGATTTGGTTTTTGGTGTTAAGCTGTATAAGTTCTTTACGTAACCAAGGAGGTGAAAGACCTGGACTCTGAAAACTATAAAAAAACTGATGAAAGAAGTTAAAGATGACACAAACAAATGGAAAAATATTCCATGCTCATGGATTAGAAGAATTCATATTGTTAAAATGTCCATACCACCCAAAGCAATCTACAGATTGTAATGCTCCCGATTTCGAATCTGAGAGACCACCGAGGAGCCCATACTGATGCAAACACACAAGGGTTTATTCGCAAGCTCGAGCTTGGGCCCAAGTATGTCCAACACAGCGGGGTCGGGACTTGGATGCCTAGGTTAAAGGGCATAACAGTTTTATAGGGGCCAGTGGTCACACAGAAAGTTGCATAGTCATGTCGGTCCACACGCAGGTGGCCAATTGAATTACAAGTTACCCTATAGTAACCGTTTGAACTAGCCTATTACTCTGGTCGCAAGTTTGGTGGGCAAAAGGCGGGGTTTACATCCTGCGGCAGTTAGGGGTTCTGCATTCCTACCGGCTAACTCAAACTAGCTCAAGGGCCGGCTAGGCAATGTTCTGACATTCTGTGACTTTTCTCAGAAGCAGGTCATGTAGGGGTTATATACAAGGTGACAGGTGTAGCACAAAATGAAGTTAGCCTTGCTCTGCTCTTTCGAGACTTAATGCAATCTCTATCAAAATACCAACACCGTTTGTCACAAAATTAGAATAAATAATCCTAAAAGTTTTATGGAACCATAAAAGACCCTGAATTGCCAAAGCAATGTTGAAAAAGAACAAAGCTGGAGGTATCACAATCCCAGATTTCAAGATATAATGCAAAGTTATAGTAATCAAAACACTATGGTA
>CM053613.1:41381457-41414615 GCA_028646535.1 Procyon lotor
TTATTTGTGGGTGTGTCTGTGGGAGTGTTCTGGAGGTGGGCTGAGATTCGCATTTGAACCAGTGGACTAAGTAAGGATAGTAGTCACTAATGTGGGCAGGCATCATCCAATCCACTAAGGGTCTGAATAAAACTAAAAGGGAGAGAAAAGGTGGATTTGCTTTCTTTGTTTGAACTGGAACATCCATCTTTTTCCCTTGAACATCAGCATTCCTGCTTCTCAGGCCTCAGGTGTCATACTGAGCCTCACATCATCAGCTCCTTGAATTTCAAGTCTTCAGTCTCAGACTGAATTACACCAGTGGTTTTCCCAGGACTCCACTTTACAGACAGCAGACTGTGGGACTTCACAGACTTTGAAATTGTATGAACCATTTTTTTTTTAAACTTAACTTCTTTTCCTACTGCATGAGTTTCCTGAAGTCACATACTATGCCTTATTCACCTGTGAAATTCAAAGTCCATTATAGTACATAAATGATCCCACACAAAAAATCTCTTTTATCTGTCTGTTTATCTATCATCTTCCCATCAATCTACTTACCTTTGTATCTATCTATCTCTGTCATCATCTATCATCTATCTATCTCCTATTGGTCCTGTTTCCCTGGAAAACCTGACTAATACAAAATTTTGTGCTCTAATATAAGCTGCCCAAAGGTTAGTTTTTGGAAGAAATTTTGATGTGCACAAGATTTTTCATTTGTAAGTCACCTAAAACAAAAAGTAAATAATGTAGTCAATGATCTGCTTTCCTTAACTGGTATGAGTAGAGTTGTAATCATATAATAAACTCAAAAGTCTCCTCCCTGTTATCTTCCTGAGTCACACCAAAAAGGGAAAAGCCTACTGAAGAGGTTAGACATGTTAAGTTCCTGCACTCTGGGTAGAGCCAGAAGATGCAAAACTGTGACTGGAGAAGACTGACATGGTCCTGAAAATCATTTAAAGTGATAGGATTTCTAATATATCTCTTACTCTCCCTCTCCTCCAACATGTAAGTGTTACATTTTTCCATTGTTAGTCTGCAGCTGATTGTCCCTCCTTCCTTTCCTCCTCCCTTCCTTCCCTCTCCCTCCCTCTCTTCCTTCCTTCCTTCTTTTTCTTTCTTTCTCTTTATCTCTTTGTCTTTCCCTTTTGATTCCTTCTGTTTCTTCCTCTCTTTTAGAAAAGTTTGAGGATTAATTGATCCCCAAAATTGTTCTTTTGGTTTGTGCTCACTTTAAGATTATCTGTTCCAGATAAATCTAACATATATAATATATAATTAACCTATTTTTTCTATTAAAAAATGGCTGTAATTTATTAATATTATAAATTCTATATAATATATACATTATTTATTATCTTGATAAAATTGATTATGTTTTAAAACTTAAGTTAATAGCTTTAAATTTATAATTTTATCATAATTGTATATTTACATATATTTGTAATTCAACTATTTATATTGATATAAATATATGTTAAAATAATTTAAAATCCATAAATAATGAAGAAAATAATGCAATTGCTAAAAAATATAGATCTTTAAGCATTTTCTCTTTTGGCTTTAAATTGCTTTATCAAAAGTTCATTTTTTTAAAAAATATAATAAAGGTTTGAATAAGCAAGTTTCTTATGGCTTTGTGTTCTCAGCATATTACCTTTATTTATTATCTTGTGTTATTTATATCTTATATTCATATCTTGTCTTCTCTGATAATTTTCCTTGACTATATATTTCCCAAAGTAAGGCCCTGATTTCAAAATAAGAAAAATGGTAAGATGTCTTGATACTATTTGAGTTGTCTAAATGACCATTACTTATCATAAAGATTTGCTTGCACACTTTTCTAAAAAAGCATAATAGAAATAATTGGATTTGTTTTGCTTTTTTTTTTAATTTTTAAAAATTTATATTCAGTTTAGTTCACATATAGTGTATTATGAGTTTCAGGGGTAGAATTTAGTGATTCATCAGTTGCATAGAACACCCAGTACTCATCACAAGTGCTCTCCTTAATGCTCATCATCAGTTACCCCATCCCCCCCACCTCCCCTCCAGCAACCCTCTGTTTGTTCCCTGTAGTTAATAGTCTCTTATGGTTTTTGCATTCTCCAAATTTTAATTCTATTGTGAGAGCTCTCTCATTATCCATATCTCTCGTTTTTGATGATTGTTCACTTTTTAGATTAGATAAAACATATTCATTTTTATATTTAAAGATATAAAAATGTATTAGTACATTTAGTATATCATGGAATAAACAAGAACCTTGAGGATTTGGTAATATCTTTACTGTCCATATTTCATTCTTACTAATAGGATACTTATGTGATACCAAAAGGGTAATCACAGATTAAAAATCCTTAAAAGTTAATTGTTATTATGTATCAGTTGGGAATTCCATTCTTTCCCATTTTGATAATGTTAGTTAAGATGATAAACTTAAAAAAATAAGTTTACAAATAAGGACCATCTTCCCATGCCAGCCACCTATTTACCCTCTTAAAGCCACCATACAATCTTAAAAGAAGAGAGGGGATATTTTGGAAATATCATCTAAAAAAGATTACCCTGATCCTCCCTAGAGAAAACTTCTCAGGTACTGTAAATAACCAGCACAGCAGTGAAGCCCCAAGGAATTGATCCTTGAATACGTGTTTCCAGCTAACAATGTCTCTTTTCTAATGAAAATGATTAAGGCATCCACATATTGGAACCTTAAGAATCCTCCAGAAGCAGACAATCCTTGGAGGGCAACAGCTCACCCAAAATTTTCTGATTAGCAGATGATGACACGAAGTGTCCAGTCTCTAGGCAAGAAAACAAACCAAGTTAATTTTTGAGATCTCTGTTCTCTTTTATTAATTTGCTTTATCATTAATCTTCCATGTTATCATAATTTGGTGTATTTTACCAGTCTTGAATTGGCTTTGATAATTCTTAACAGGGAGATAGTTATCATAGTCACTTAATTGTCCTTTCCCCAAAATATAGGAAGGACATTATTACAATTACTTTTTAATAGAATTTTTATAGAGATGGCTTAGTTTTTTGGCATGGGAACCATGAGAAGATTAAAAGCAAGATACAGACAGGTCATATTTTTTGCCTCAGCCCAAAGGAAAGAGGACCTACTATTAGAATGGATCATAAATTAGTGATTATTTCATTATAAGAAAAAATTAGAATTATCTTAACATGTATGTATTTCCCTCTTTAATAGTATCTTTTACACCTTGTCACTGCAAATGCCATATTCTGTTGTATTACTTTACTGCCTCTATCCTTAGAATGTGAATTGCCTGATGACACACACTGTGTGTCACCTGTGAAATTCAATGCCAATTGTACCTATTACATGGTTGATCTCCAATATATACTTTTGAATGAATGTTCAACTAAAAGGGTAAATAAATAAATAGTCTTTCTAAAGTTCTTGCAGAAAGCCTGCTGTTGTTGTTGTTGTTAGTAAATTAGAGATGTCCAAAGACTGGGCAGAGGTAGGAATGGGAAGTTATGCTTAATGGTTATAAAGTTTCTATTTGTGGTGACAAAATGTTTGGAAATACATAGTGCTGATGGTTATATAACATACTGGTTTGAAAGGCAAATTTTATGTGATATATTTTATAACAGCACAATAAAAATTCTTTTTGATATGTGCTTTTATGACCCTTATGCTTCAAATATCCTATTACAAATTAAATCAAGTCTTTATAAGTTGAATCTCAGATCTTAGAAAAAGAAAGATATGGATACTGAAGTTGAAAAGTGGCGCAAATGCCTTAGAAAATGGAGAGTTTCTGGTCAAAGACAATATACAGTGAAAAAGTGGTTCAGGAGAAGATTGATGCGTTGTGTATGAGGATAAACTGGTTACTTGCTTTTATCTCTTTCAAGGTATCCAAAAACAAACACCCCAGCTCCTAGGGAAGGTAGGCCTGTGCTAAATCATGATGGCCAGCTGTTTGGAGAGAGCTACTTGTCAACTCTGACTAACCTGGGTTACCCTGGCTAGCACCAGCAAGAAACTCTATGTCCTGGGATTTTGTATATACCCAAAGTGTTGACTAAATGAGGCAAACAAAAGGTCAGACTACCTCCACAGTGGCCCACAAAATCATTTACATGTAAAGTTCATCGCTCAGAGAATATTGGGGGAAAATACAAAGATCATCAGAAGTGAAGTGACATATTAGCTACAAAGTGTTATTTTTTGAAATAATTCTTTGGGAAACTCCAGTCATGGCTTTCCCATTGATACATGTGCTTTCAGACTTCTTACAAAGTGTTGCTTAGCAGTCATCTCCATCTCTTTAAATCTAGTGCCAGATCAGCCCATCTCTTATCTAAGGTTGACACTCTTACTGCAAATACTCTTGGTCTAAGAAAGTGCTGGCAATCAATCAGTCAATGTGTATGTGTGTGTCATTCTCATTTTCTTGAAGTTATACGTGAGTAAATCTTTTTTGACCACTTTTCCTCTTTCCAGTGCTGAGTTTTCTGAAAATAGAGTAACTTACTGGCTCTTACTCTCAGAAGTACTACTACTACCATGCCTCCTGATGTTTCCTACAAAGATTCAAAACCTACAGGCCTATTGACGAGCCACAGAATAGCCTTACAGGAAAATAGTATTCTGTAGATTTAGCAGGTATAAATGTGTTGTTCTAAATACTTCAAAAAGTTTCAGATAATACATGATACTGGATTGCTAGAATTAGCAGAAACAGAAATCTCTAGCCCAAGGAAGGTGACAGATTAATTATAACTTTTCCCCTTGATCCTTGGAGTATGTAGAGAGTCTGGCTACCTCCTTCCCATAAAAAAGCCAAATATTCTCAGGCGGATCTGTTTGGTATTAATGCCATAGACCAAGGGGTTGAGAACAGGGGGCACAAGGAGATAGAGATTTGCAAGTACAATGTGGACGTGAGGAGGTACTTGATGGCCAAAGCGGTGGGTGAAAAAGGAAAAAAAGGCAGGTACATAGAAAACAAGAATCACACAAATGTGAGCTCCACAAGTGCTAAATGCTCGGAGTTGGGCATCCTTGGAGGGCAGGCGCAGCACAGCCTGCAGGATCAGGCCATAAGAGGTGGCAATGAGGACCACATCCATGCCAGTGACTGAAAGTGCCACAGTGAGACCATAAATGGTGTTGGGCTTGATGCTGGCACAAGCCAGCTTGGCAATGCCCATATGCTCACAGTAGGTGTGGGGGATGATGTGATGTCCACAGAAGGGTAAGCGTTCAATGAGGATGACAAAGGGAAAAACAAAGAGGAGGCCACGGGCCACACATGCCAGACCAATCTTCCCAATCACTGCAGCATTGAGGATAGATGTGTAATGAAGTGGACGGCAGATAGCCACATAGCGGTCAAAAGCCATGGCCAGGAGAACAGCCGACTCTGTGGCAAAGACAGTGTGGACAAAAAACATCTGTGTGAGACAGCCGTGGTAGGAAATTATGTGGGACCTAAGCCAGAAGATTGTTAGCATTTTGGGCAATGTGGTAGAACAGAGAATCAGGTCAGTGGTAGAAAGTAGGCACAGGAAGAGGTACATTGGCTCATGCAGAGTTCTATCTGTCATGATGATGTAGAGGATGGTGCCATTGCCAATGAGAGCAAGGATATACATGGAGCAGAAGGGGATGGCAGCCCACACGTGCTGGTCTTGCATCCCAGGGATTCCAAGTAGAATAAATGTGGAAGGGTGGAAGGCAGTGTCATTGGTGACTGATGCAGAAAGCATAATGACGAAGAGAACACACAGCTTTATCTTCCTGAAAATGGTTAGAAAATGAAATGAATCATCCTAGATGTCATTTATTCCTCCCACATAACCATCCGATTTCTTGCCTCTTTCATTCCCACCAATTCTACTCCAATTCATGCCATCCTCATTTTTTGCCTGGGGTATTAAAATAGCTTTGTAACTAACATGACTACTTCTAGGATTTCCATCTTCCAGTGAAGCCTCTTCATTGCTAAGGAAATAGTCTATCATGTGAAATTCATCAACAATAACGCAAATATAACCTTTCTTAGGATATTCTGTTCGGAATCCCTTGTACTACCCTCCTCTGGTCTACGCTCCACCACTTCCCATCATGTTCTAGGTCCTGGGACACTAGACTACATCCAGAGACTCCCCTGCTCTCTCACTTCTGATTGCATTTGACTAGGAAACACCAACAGGGGATTAAAGGCAGGTGAGGGATTTATTCCTTCAGCTCCCTCCCTAATACCTATCACCCTGTTACCCTCTCTCCCCACTGCCTCCCATCTGAAACCCTCAGGTTGTTTCCTGGGGTCCATAGCCTCTCATGTTTTGTCTCCCTCTCTGATTTCTCCCCCTTTAACAGATGAATGGATAAAGAAGATGTGGTTCATATATACAGTGGAATATTATTCAGCCATCATGCTAGGATCTTGATATGGCATGCAAAGCTCTTACTTTCATTCTTTCCCACCTCAGATTGTTTACCAACCCACTCCACCACATACTTCATGTTCCAGCCATCTCTAAGTGTTTTGAATTGTCCAAAAGCATGCTTTATCACATCTGCATGCTTTTTCATACGCTGCTTTTTGGGGGCACAGAATAGCTATTTCCCTTGGTCACCTGGAGAACTACTATTTAATAGTCATTCAAAACCCACATGAATACGTTCCCCTCTATGAAGCCCTTCTATGATCCCTGCTGTTGTGGTGAGACAGTCATACATCTTCAGCATACCTCCCTTAGGAAATATAAACTGCTTTCTGATGATGTGTATGTCTCTTGCCTCATTACACAATGAAATTTGAGTCTCATTTTTTCTATGACTGGCATTAAAAAAAATGCCTTATATACATAAGACTAAAAAATAACATTTAGCAGGTAAATGGATAAAAGATTGAACACAACAAATGAATTTTTTAACAGACTTTTGTAAGTGGCCACAGTGAAAAATGGTGTTTCTTTAGCCCAGACAAGATCTTTTCTGACCAGATCTATGATCCCCATCATGTTCTTTTCACTCAATATACTCCAGGATATGTTCCTACTTAGCTCTTCAATACATTTGTAGTCTAATCTAATCTACATATATAATAAATTTCTAACTGCTTTTTTTATGTTTGGTACATACTAAAGAGTAAGTATATGCATATTCCATGATACAGAAGGCTTGCTAATGAGAAGACATAATTAATCAAATAATCTCCAATATACATGTGGAAATGCTATGTTGATGTATGCTATGAAGAAAGGATACATAAGGTAGTTCTTATTCAGAGAAAAATTCACAAAGGAAATAAAATTTAGTCTCCAAATCTGAGTCTTCCTCAAATGCTTCAGACATCTCTTGTGCAACTCATTTCCCAAGATTGTCACCCTCTTTGTGTGGTCTGGAAAATAATAGATCAGAGACTGAATTCAGACTTCTTGGGTTCAAAATATGGCCTGATTGTAGTTACTTGTTAATTGTCTTATTCCCTTCTGTTCTCAGTTTCCTAATATAAAATTCAGATGATAATTCTTACTTCATAAGGTTGTCAGGGAATTGAGAAAATCATGTAAAGCAATACAGCTTATATAATTTAATAAACACGTATTATAATACAGATATTTCTCATTCTTTTGCATATCTCAGAGTGCATTGGTCTGTGTACTTGCCTCTCAGAAGAAGAAACTTCATTTAGTTCCTCAAGTTGAAGGACATATTGGCTTGTCTTGTGTTTGTAATCCAAGGGTTAAGGCACTGTGACTTCATTCACTTTTAAAGTAAGATCTTCAGAGATATCCAAGACCACTTCTCAGTTAGCTGGGTTTGGTGGACTCTAACAAGATCTGAGATAGAATTGCTCCTCCATGATCCCAGTCCCATCAATATGATATGTCATTGTGTTCCCCTCACTAATCTCCCTTTGGGACAAAGAAACAATTGTGATATTTGGGATCCTTCAGTACAACAGGAATGAGCATGTTCTGTGCTGTAACTAAGAGATAGTAAAGATGAAGAAAAATGTGTATCTTATTTGAGTTAAAGGAAGAACTTCTATTAGGCTGTTCAATAACACAGCCGTCTGGTTTTGCCCTGGAAAAGACAACAGAACCTGAAGATACTGAAGCAGAGATTCCTGGTTTGGTGGGCTTCTAAGTTTCCTGCATGTGAAATTACTGGAAAAAATTGGAGAATTTGATTGAAATTCGGATGACAGCTGTACTGGGACCTTGGTGAGGTTGGAAATCAGATGAGTTTGCTGATCCCTTGGGCTTTCTGGGGGCACTGTGAGGAATTTAAGTACTCAAGGACAAGGTTACTCTCTAATTGATAGATCATAAGTAGATTATAGAGAGATGATAGATAGATGATAGATAGATGATAGATAATTGATAGATGATAGATAGATGATAGATAGATAATAGATGATAAATAGATGATAGATAGATAGATAGATAGATAGATAGATAGATAGATAATAGATTCACTCCTGCCAAGGTAATCTGAGTGAGAACAAAATGCATCTATTGTCAAGAAATTCTGAATTCATCATTGATTTAAGAAAGGCTGTTTCACCTGATGCCTACAACACAGAAGGCTGACTGGCTCCTTTTCCTTCATCTTAAAGGCTGGAACGAGATTTTTATTTGTAACATGTTTGTGCATACTTTGAAAGGATGCTTCCTACTTGTTTGGCAAGAAGGAAAGAGAAATATGAAGAACTAGGGGCAAACTATAAAACTTGTCCATCTCCAACTTTGTTTTAGACACTCCACATAAAGATCAAAGTTCCACATAAGAAATTAGATAATGAGGTCAGCCTTTGAAGACCAGTAAGTAGCAAAGCATGGCAGCAATCTTGAAAAATGTGCTGAGGATCTTGGGGGTGTTCTTCAGGGTGGAGAAGCCTATTTGAATATTTCTGTTGTTGTTATTGTTTTATTTATTTGGAAAAGAAATGAAACAAATGTATTAAAGAAAATAACAACATAATATTTTGGTTAAAAAAAAAAAGAAGGAAAGGCTGTTCCCAGAGATTTATCTGACTGGCTTGCCTTGAGCCCATAAGGAAAATAGCAAAAGACTAAACTGTCTAACTGCAACATAAAGGACTGAAGCACAAAGAAAAGATGGAGTTATTGATGACATATTTTGATAGGCAATCAGGCTATGCAAACACCTGAGGAATTCAAGGAACTATACCTCTCATAATGGAGTCAAGGGACAATCTGGTATGACCTCCAGAGTGGCCAAGGACATCAATGTCTTTGTATGATTGTCATCCCTCTGTATCTTCCCCTACTGTTCCTCCTGGCTTTAGAGGAACTGTCCTCAACTGTATGTTTTTTGTCCATTTCATCCATTTAACACTCACCCCAGCCTTGGTGGTTAGCTGTACTGGAGAAATTTTGATCCAGCACAAGTAACATAGCTCCTGAATGTATGATTTGGTCTTATTTATCTCCACCTTCTGAAGGCTTTTTTGACCCAGGGAGGCTGCGGTGTGACTCAGAGCACCAAAGGTCCTAGCTAAAAGAACTGGTGAATCTGCAAATAAGATCCCTGGGGAGACACATCAATTATATTAGAGTCTTCTCATAAAGGCTGGACATTTTTTTTTGAGGCAGGAGAAATGTCATCAGTGTTCTACAGTTAATTAATATCTGCCCAGCTCTCGAAGAAAAAACAAAACAAAACATGTGGCCAAATTGTGTCAAGTGGTTAGGGAGGGAAAGTCAAGGAGAGAGGAGGTGACATGGGATGAAGCTAGACTTGGAAGAGATATACCTTGAGTTAGATTTTGCATGGCTTCCTTTTCTAATTCATTCTTAATTCAATACCACATATTACCTGCTCTCAAGAAAACATTCTGCTTCATCTGAATTTCTTCACATTGACCTTGAGCTTGAGTCTTTATTTCCCTTTAACAGTTTATGACTTCATCAGGATAATTCTTTGTCTTTTCTCCTTCATCTGATTAGATAAGAGGACAATCTACTTATTCAAAGATCCACCATTCATTTCTTAAAAGGCGCTGAGGTAATGACATGGTAGCCCTTTAAATTGTTCCTTTTTTCCCCCTTCACTCGGGCCAAGTATCTAAGAAACTTGGAAGGAAGGTGCAAAAGTATATGTTGATTGGGTTAGGAGACTTACAAATTACAATAGGATTTCCTCCCAGGACTGGATTGTCAACTGAAGCTACCCAAGACTATGGTATATCTGAGCCATGGGAAGATAGATTTCTAAGGAAGAATGGACAAAGTGAACTCAGATTCACTTCAATTGTACTCACCAGGCAGATCTCATAGAACTGTAAACATCTTAGTTATCCCTCTTCTCCCTCCCTCATTCCAGCCCTAAACATCTGACTCATTGGTATTGAACTATAAGTACATATTCAGAGTACAATTATATTTACAATTTGTCTATGACTTCTTTCATGCAAGTTGGTGTATAAATTGGTTAAGGTTTTTAGAAAGTAATTCAGAAGTATAAAGAAACTTAAAAGGTGATTCCCCTTAATCTTGTGCTACTACACAAAAGAATCTATTTTATAGAAAATAAAGCACATTAAAATGAGAGAGATGTAGATTTGAATCCCAGGTCTGACATTTACTAGCTGAGAAATTCTGAATAGATTGCAGTGAGCAGAGGAGGTGCAGGAGACCGTGGGCAGAGGTGTGGATACCGAGGCAGCAAGGACATTTCATGAATTGATAGTGTGACAGTCATGGCTCTGGCGTGGTGGGGATCTGTAGGTGCTGGTGATCATGGCCTAAGGGTCTTCAGGAATGACTAGGAGTTACCCAGTCAGGTGGGACTTTGTTACTGGGAGGTGAACAGTCCCAATGTCCAAGGAAAGCTAATGGAATCCACGTACACACACACACACACACACACACACACACACACACACACACAGAGCCCGGTGGTCAGCAAATAAAAAAAAAAACTAAGTTTAGTAAAGATAGGTAAGCAAGTGCATTTCAACGTAATTTCATACTTAATCCACTCCACTCTTTGTGCCTTTCCCAAGCATTAAGGTTTAGTGGTTGAGAATATGGACTTTGAGACTAGATTGTATGGGTTAAAACCAAGCTCCTCCATTTTCTAGCTGTGTGAATTTGGACAAAGTGATACCTTCTCTGAGCCTCAGTTTTTTCATCTCTAAAATGGGGATAATAATAACACTTGATTCATAGGCTCCTTAGCAGAATTAAATAGGACGACTATGCTTGGTACTCTGTCTGGGACCAGGCAGGGCCTGGGAGACTCTAGGTTACTGAGATGCCATAACTTCAGGTATTGTTGGCAGGACCAAACAGCACATAGAGCCAGAAAACTGCCCAAGTCACTCCCACAGCCCAAGGAAGCAGCTTCTTGCTGGGGGACCTTAGGGTCTGAGGGGGCAAAAAACCCTACAACCAGAAAACAAAACTAGAAAAATAAAAGAGTATGAAAATAAATAGAGGAATGTGATATAATTGCCATGAATTATAAAACTTAGGTGCATATATTCCAGCTTGCCCAGAAAAGTCCCAATTTGTATCTGTTGTCCAAGTGAAATTATATTTCTCTAACATTATCAAATTACTGTGGTCTCCTTATAACTAAAAACACTCTTAATTTAGCAATGCTAAATTTAAAATTACGTGAGTCAGCATATTTACAATTTTTATTCCATAGCTGCAGACATAGAGTGAGCAGTTAGATTTAGAAATAAATTACTGGAAAAGCACAATGAAGAATATGTGGGTGAGTGGGAAAGGAAAGAGGGTGATAGGAGAGAAAGGAGAGAAAGGAGAAAGGAGAGAAATAATTTGTATTCAACAGTAATTATAAGAATGAATCATAAAATTAATGCTGGTAAAGAGAAGGGAAAAAGGAGAAAAATGAGGAAATGTGAAAAGGTAATAAAATCAATTTAGTGTAAGTGCATTGAAAAAGTAGATTATTGGACTGGGATTCACAAGAAAGGGAAAATAAGAGGTAAAGGATCAGGAACTGAATGCCTAAAATTTAGATATTAATAATTTGCATATATTTGTGGAAACAAATTCTACGGTGTTTCTAGGAATTAAGTAGATGAGGTAAGATGGTCAAGATCTTTGGAGAAAAATTCAGAGTACTGAGAGTCGAATTGTTCCAATTATTTATTATTGCAAAACAAACTGCCCCCAAAAGTAGTGGTTTCATACAATTTATTATTATTTCATGATTCTGTAGATCTCCTGGGATCATACAGGCAATTTTTTGGGGTCTCTCCTTCTCCCTCTTTCTCTCATGAGGCCACAATCAGATTGTGGATGGAGCTGCAGTTACTTTAAGCAACTGATGGGATTAATTCTGGCTGTTAACTAGTAGCTCAGCCAGGCTGTTAAGCACATGAATTCTCCACACAGTATGAAATTCTCACACTATGGTGGCTGTTTTCTAGGGAGAGTGTCCCAAAACGCAAATATCTATCCAAAGACACCAATTAAGAAGATGTAACGGTTCTTATAATCCAGCCTTGGATATCCTGAAATGTCACATCTATTACATTCTTTTTTTCACAGTCATCACTAAGGCCAACCAAGATAAGAGGGGAGTGGAATTACACGGCACCTCTTAGAGAAATAGCAAGATCATATTGCAGAAAAGTATATAGGATGCATGATATGGTTTTGGCCATCTTTGGAAAATAAAACCTGTAACAGTGCACCCTAGACCATAATAACATAGATCTCGTTTTACATACAAAAACATTCACAAAACAAAAATAAAAACAAAATACGTTCACTGCTTCCCCAAGATCCCAAGTTCTCATTCCCATTATGCAACTAGTTCAAAGTCCAGGATCTCAACCTTTACATCAGGACAAAGTGTGAATGGGGCTCCTTTGGTTCAGTTCCTTGTATGCGGATCCCTGAACACAGTTCCTTTCAATCTGAAGACCTGTGAAGTCAAGAAATAAGAAAGAAATCTGCCATCTACACAGCCAAAACACTCTGATGATGCTGAAATGGAGAGCTGCTATTGATACTCATATGTAAAATATTGGGAGAGTCATATTACAGTCACTACTAGTCCATTATAGTTTCTAAAAATCCAGGCAGAGATTAATATTACTAATTTCTTAATAAGGACTCAATCCTACTCCCTGGGAATGATTTTCCATAGCTTTTGTCTAACCTCTGGGCAATTGGCTTTATACTCTCTGTCATCTTTGCTGCTCATTGAGTAGTGCCCTGTGTTTACCTCTGAGTGTTTTCCTTCATCTGCTTCCTGCCTAGTGAAGTTGGAGACCCAAAGGTCCCTTTTCACTTTGCACTTACTGTCTCTTTTAGTCGAAGCTAACGGTGCTTACCTCTGTAGCTTTCTCTTAAAAATTGTGGTTATTTATGAATACTTTAGGGTTCATTCCATTAAACAAAAAAAAATACCCCCAAATATCTTCCAGTTTGCCCCCTGTCTGATTTTGCCCGAGAGTTATAGTTCTCTGGGATAATATCCTTAAGATTCCTAGAAGCTTCTTTACCTAATTGAAAAGATTAAATAGGCATACCCTTAAATATTTTTCTATTCTTAGCAAAGGACTTTATAGTCTCATCCTAAAGATGATATTACACCCTGAGGACATTTTTTCCCCTTTGAGTGTCTTTTGTCATTTGGAGAGGCTTGGAGGGAGATTTCTTTTTTATTTGATTTTAGCCAGCCATGACTCCTTTGTATTTACTCTAAATTGTACTTGAACACTGAATATTTTCACTTTAGCTTACATCTGTCTGTATCTTATCATCTGTAGCATAAAAATAATGTTGATATTTTCAGTACTCGGCTTCAAGATCTCCTTGGCCAAATGCATCAATTAATTAGACATATTTTCTACTTTCCAAGTTACGGTATTTTCAAACTTCCTACAACTACATGGCACCTATACCTGTTTCTCCAGCCTCAAATAGTCATTTTCTTACTGTCTTTGGCCTCCATTAATGGATTCTTCAAGGCCTTTTCAGCTTTTACTTGCTGCCTATGCCAAAGCTAATGCTATATGTTTTAGGTTTTGCTACACCAACATCCCACTTTCTTTACCAATTTATGCATCATTTATCTATTGCTGCATAACTAACCATCCCCAAGTCTATTAGCTTAAAACAGCAAATTATTACTTCTTGTGGTTCTATGACTTAGCTTCAATTGGTTGGGTAGTTCTCTCTCTGAGTCCCTCATACATTACCAAGAGATGCCAGTTGAGCCTACAGATACCTGTCTCAAGATATCTTACCAACATGACTGGTAGTTGTTGCAGACTGTTGGCTGGGATCTCAACTAGGGTCATCCACCAGAATACTTACACATGGCTTTTCCATTTGCTTGGGATACTTGTAGCTCAGTATTTGGGTTCCAAGAGGGAGCATACCAAGGTAAATCATTTCAAGAGACCCAAATGGAAGCTGCAAAGATTTTTGTGGTCTAACCTCAGAAGGCTCATAATGTCACTTTCACTGAATTCCGTTTATCGAGGCACCCCTATGTTTAACACAGATTCAGGATAAGTAGAATTAGACTCCAATTATAATGTAGGAATGGCAAGTTCACACTTCAGAAAAGCATGGGAGATGGAATACAGTACTGTGGCTATCTTTAGCGACTACCACACAAAGTTACTAATGGGTCATCTCTGTGTTTATTAAAATCACCAACAACCATGACAAGAATTTTTTGTGGCAGAAGTGCCAACCTTCAAAGACTATAATAAGAATAGATCATTGATAATATATTTCGATGGTAAAATATTTATAGTTATAGAATTTTAAGATGGATCGCTAATAGTAAGCAAGAGGCAATTATGGAGAGCATAAAAGAGAGCTATATTACTTCCAAGCCCAGGAAATTCCTAGAAGAACCAAGTCTAAGAGGATTTCAAAGGACCAGGGCTTTTCAGATTTGGAAGGATCCAAGATATCTTAGGTGTCAGAATGCCCTAGAGAACTGTAAAAGAACACAGAGGCCCATTGAAGTAGGATAGGAACCTGGAATAGGATAGGATAGATAGACTTTGCATTTCTACCAAATCCCCCAGGTGATTTTGATACTCATCAATGTTTGAGAACCATGGTTTTAGATGATTCCTGGATGATTCCTAAGGACGGTAATCATTTGCTGTTAGCTTTACCAACTTTTATCCTGAAACTATCCAACAAACTTAGCTCAAATTGTTAGACCTCTAGTCATCTCTTTTAACCTGGCAATTAAGAATAATATTCTATTTTTTATCCACAGTACATACAATCAATATTCTATCCCATAAATCTTGGGAATCTATCTCAAAATGATATAGAAATTTCCCTCTGATCTATCTTTTCAAGCAGACATATCTTCTTCAACATTTTTTGTTGCCTTTCTTGACATCTACACCCTTACCTTGACTTACTGATTCCTCCAACACATGGAGGACTTTTAGGATTTTATATGTATTAAATCACCATTGTAGATATTTTAGCTGTAAAAAAATGAAATGCATTCCGAAGTAGATATAGTTACCTGTTTCCTTTCCCAAGCTCTCAGTTTCATGTCACTTGTTTCCTTTAAGGAAGAAGAGGAGCAGGATTTTTTCCCAAATCTGCTTGGTCTTCACCCCATAGATGATTGGATTGAGTGCAGGAGGGATGGCTACATAGAGGTTGGCAGCCAGTATATGGAAGGATCGAGGAATATTGTGACCAAAACGATGGGTGAGAACAGAGAACAGGGCTGGTGTATAGAATATAAGAATGACACAAACATGGGAACCACATGTGTTGAGAGCCTTCTGGCGGGCATCTCGGGATGGAAGGTTAAAGACCGCACGAAGGCTGAGAGTGTAGGAGATGCCAATAAGGATCAGATCTGATGTAACAGTCATTATAGGTACAGCAAAGCCATACCAGATGTTGATGGAGATGTCTGCACAGGCGAGTTGGGCAACACCTATGTGCTCACAGTATGTGTGTGGTATGATGAGTGTTCGGCAAAAAGGCAGTCGCTTTAAGAGGAACACACATGGGAAGATGATACAAAAGCTCCTGCTGACAATAGCCATTACAATCTTAGTAATAATCTGATGGGTAAGAATAGTGGTATATCTAAGGGGGAAGCAAATAGCAACATAGCGATCAAATGCCATAGCCAGCAGAATGGCAGAATCCATAGCAAAGCTGTAGTGGAGAAAGAACATCTGAGTAAGGCATGCAGGAAAGGTGATTTCCTGAGGACCTAGCCAGAAGATGCTGAATGTTTTGGGTACACATGTATTAGACAGGATGATATCCGTAGCAGCCAGCATGGAAAGGAAAAAGAACATGGGCTCATGAAGGCTGTGCTCCATGGAAATAATGTAGAGAAGGACACTGTTGCCTACGAGGGCCACAAGGTAAATAACAAAGAAGAGAATCCCAATCCAGACATGGAATGCCTCCAGCCCTGGGATTCCCAGCAGGATGAATGGGCCCAGATTGAAGCTGCTCAAATTGAATGAGGCCATCATGGTCTTGAATTGGATACGTCTCATAGACTGAAAATAAAAATTTCATGGCTTATTGTTACAGTGATCAATAGACATCCATCTCTAAGCCTAGTTCAATATTATCCCCCACTTTCAGCTCTGTAAAGTGATAAACTATCACCTGTCTCTTCTCTTTACTAATAAATACCTGCCAAAGTTTTTGTTACAATTTTAAGTCATAATAGAAGTTGAATCGAAATTATTTTTTCCCAGGGACACAAATCACATAACTCTGATTATGTATTTTTAGACCTGCCTAGTTACCAGCAGCCCAAGAGGTTTTCTAGGAAAATAGGTGCCCAAAATACAATTAGGTAAAGAGACAATGACTAGTTAGGGATTTGGAACAAAGTTGATAGACAGGTAATAGAGGAGTAGCAAAGGTGAGGAAACATCAGTGAACTCTTTCATCTCTATGAACATGAAGTCAAGTTAATCTTATTTTGTTTTGTTTTCTTGGCTTCTACTTTGTCTCCTGATTTTTTTTTTTTAAAGAATTTATTTATTTATTTATTTGAGAGAGAGAGAGAAAGAGCACAAGAGAGCACAAGCAGGGGAAGAGGCAGAGAGAGGGAGAAGCAGGCTCCCCACTAAGCAGGGAGCCTGACATGGGGCTCAATCCTAGGACCCAGATATGGTGATCTGAGCCGAAAGCAGATGCTTTAACCCACTGAGCCATCCAGACACGCCCTGTCTCCTGATTTTAGAGAATAATTTTAAAGATTATTCAAAACATGCCCATTTGTTTATCATCTACTAAGGTAAGCAAATGAACTTTAACTTGAAGACACATTACCTAGTTGCATGAGTAGTATCCACATCTGTAGATCTCTTGCTGTGTACTTTCATAACAAGAATTTGCAAAGAACTCATGGTTCTGTACCTAACACCATGGCATTACTGACACCCATGTAGTTCCTCGATGTCACTTTAAAGACTTTCAATAGTTTTCCTTGTCCAATTATAAACAAGTATTATATTAACTAACACCAGACTCCAGATGAGAATATCAAAGTGGAGCAGCATAAATCCTTCTCCCATATCAAAAGGAAGATAAACTTTAGTCCACTGAATGCATCACCTCCCCCCGCCCCTTTAAACTTCAGCTCCAGGGAATGCACTTGTCTGATTTCTTTTCCTCCTACATTTGGTCTTGGAAGTTTCTTCAGCTGGGTCCATTTTCTTTCTTTCTATAGCTAACTCTCTCATCTACAGTAAACAGGAAGCTTTCCTGAACAATATCTAAATTAGGTAATGCTCCCAGGTACACTCCTGGCACTCCATATTATCTAATCGGAGCACTTACCACACTATTTTCATTTTATTTTACTTGGCTTTCCCACTTAATAAGTGGTAAACTTTAAGAGGATAGATTCGTGTCTGCTTATTTCACCATTCTATCCCTGGAACAGTATCTGTCACAGTCTTCAATAAGTTCTTGTTGAGTAAATGCGTAGCAGAGGGCCCAATGGACTTCACACTAATGAATCTGACCATCCCAATAGTGTTGTGAATACCCTATCATTCACCCATGTCTGCCTCAGTCTTACATCCTCACAGCCTACCATAATAATACAAGGTAGGCTCCTCCACCAAAACACTGGATAATTAAAGATCTGGAAAAGCATGAAAAGTTGCTTCCCATATGTAAATACTTCCAAACTGGATGAAGGCTCCCACCAAACAAACCTAAGCAATCTGCTGACACTGCAAGCTACCAAAAGATGATCTGGAAGGAAGGACACAGCTAGATGTGGGAAACTTACCACGTCTCCTCACTTACCTTCAAAGTCCTATATACAAAAGAAGGTCTGTGGCTTTACATTTCCTTTCTTGAAACTTCTCAGGTATCACTAACTATACATTCTCTGTAACCTACTAGTATTAGTACTCTGGTCACAGTCCATTTGATTATAGATTCCTTTATGGGATTATGCATTTAGCAAGCTTCCTACTCCCACACTATTTACTGGTCTCTGGTTGATTGTTGAGCACTTTTCCCCTCCCTCTTAAGGCTAGGAATATTGCAATGACACATCTTATATCTCTACATACTCCATCTCCTCCAGCACTAAACAAAGGACAGGTCCTTCAGTAATTTCTTAGTTACAAAGTATTATAATCCATACCTTGACTTTATTTCTCTTTTTTATGCTCAGTGTGTCTATGTGAATATCTTTCTTCTGCCCCATTTTAGGGAAAAGAATATCCATGGTTGGTCCGTGGGTCACAGAAAGACTATTTTAAGACCTATCCCAGAAAACAACTATTCAACTGCATTTTGTGTTTGTGTCTAACTATGGTGTGTAGGGTGGGTGGATATCTTAGTGTTTGCACATGTCATCACAAAGAACAACAGGACACTCATTCATAAATGCATCCACAAATATAAACCTATGCTTACACATACAAGATAACCTAAAAAATCTCTGAGATAGCATATGAAATTTCAATCTCCACGTGTCTGGCCCCAGTCTGAAATGGTCAGTTCTAAATCTATCATGACCACTAATGCTTGTTTGTTTGTTTGTTTATACATCCAAAGCATTTCTGACCTTTAGAAAACCCTAGAAACGTTTTAGGAATATAAATGGGAGGGGCTCAGAATTAAGCTCCTAATAGACACCTCTCTTCCACACCATTCTCTTAGCATGAGTGTCAGCTCTATAATCTAAATGTAGAATTCTAATTTTGTCCTTTCCTCTTTCTTGGAGCCCCTTCTTTCCCCATCTGCCTCTTTCCTCTTCACCGAGCTCTTTTTCTCATCAGCTCTAGTCCATTACTCCCTAATAGTTCTGCATGCTCACCACGAGCATATACCTTGCAGATCCCGGTCCCGGAACTGCTTTGCAAAGGCAAGGTGATGATCAGAGAGTGCAGAAACACAGCAGGTGAAAAGCAGACCAGAGAACAAAAGAAGCAATTCCAGGGTTTGTAAGGACAGACACAAGGACATAAGGGACAGACATAAGACCATGCTCACAGTAGGGAAGAACCAACATGGAGCCTGAAAGAGTGGAGTGCAAATGTATTTCCTTTGTTATCTCCAGGGACTAGAGACAGGTTAGAATAGAGGGTTGTGAACCCAGAGGACTTTTACACCTCAGGTTCCAAGGCTCCAAGTCAGTCTGGAACATGAACAAGGATTCAACCAAATTAACACTTTCCCAGCTTAGAAACTTATACCTCTGCTCATATTAGTGGTGGATTAGAAATTTTGGAATCCATGATGTTAGAATACCTGAATCTCAGTGGGGTCTTGATCTAGCTTTATCAGTAATTTGATAAAGAAAGTCTGGCAAGAGTCATTCTACCGTGTGTCAGCCCAGTTCTAGAACTCCTAAAATTTCTTGTGCAGAGACTGTTTCATGTTCCTCTGAATCCATAGCTGAGGGTACTTCATAGTGGAAAATCAGTAAATGTTTATCGTATTGAAATACATCAGTGTCTAGCATTATATAACAAAACCCTGGAGATATTTCTCACTGGGGCTGCCTCTCTCCAGGTGTGAAGAGGCCTGTCTTCTCAGATACTCACCTCAATGTTCAATCTTACTTGGTAGTTCTGTCCATCTTCCCTCAGTGGAGAATCATTACTAACTCAGTGTTTAGGCAATTTTTCAGACTACAAGCTTTTATTACAAGCTAGTAATCTATTTGTTTAGGACAAAGGTCTAACACAAAGCACATACAAATCTGAAAATCATAGCAAGCCAGGCAGGATAAGTCTCATCCTTCTACAGAACCCTACATACATGACTTCCCATCAGATTAACAATTGAATTGTTAAAAAAAAAAATTGAATTGTTAACAATTGAATTGATGTTAACAATTCAATTAACAATTTAATTACTTTCAATGTCTAGTGGCTAAACATTTGGAATTTTCCCTGTTCTGCTCATCCCCTCTTTTGTGCTCTAACAAAGTACTTTAACTGTTCTGGAAATCAGTTTCTGTATCTATAAAAAGGGAATAATAACTTAGAAATGCTTAATTTAAAGAAAGGCTCTGAAGAATAAGCAGAGAAACAACTATCACCTTATTGTGGAGAAAATAAGTTTTTTTCCATGACTCTCATAATTTTCTCTGATTATGCAGAGTTACAAATCCAGGTAGATGCTCACCAAACAAAAGCGATTTTATTCATTCATTAAAACTCATTCATTTCACCAAAAACTAATGATGTACTGTATGGGGACTAACCTAATTATATTATAATATAAATAAATAAATAAATAAATAAATAAATAAATAAATAAATAAATCTTTTTTAAAAATTTCATTCAACTCTTTTATTCAGAAAACATTTATTGCATGCCTATTACAAACTAGGAGCTTATAAATGATAGGAATGCAATGGTAAACAAAGCAGGCATGAGCCTGGTCTTTGATACTATATAATGGAGGAATAGACATTAAACAACTGAGTATACAAGCAATCATCTTATTAAAGTCGTGCTAAGTCCTAAAATGAAAGGTCCATTGTGCAATGAGAATGTATGTAAGAGATACTAATCTAATATACAGGACTGAAAAAGGAATATCTGAGGGAATTGTTAGTTGAAGCCTAAACAGGAATTACCAGGCAAAGAATAAAGAGAAAGCACAAGTAGAAGAGATAAGGAGAAATGTGATGCATTTGAGAAGCTGAAACTAGGCAGGCGTGGTGGTGTACTGTCTTAATTCATTAACAGTAGTATCAATCTATCTTGTGCCATCATTTTCTTTTCTCTAACTTCCCCAAAATACAGGGCTAACTTCACTAAGATTCCTTTTTTTCAACTGAGTATGTAAGAGAGACAGTAGTGTTTAAAATAAGCTGAGTTTAGGATAAATAAGACAATGGCTGCAATAATATACGTTGGAATCTAAACTGGATAGAGAAGGAAGAAAAGAAAAGTTAAGGATAATGGCATCAAGAAGGGATTTCTGATAAAGTTTGAATATGCATGAAACCTTTATTGAGAACACTTGGTGTGTCAGATATTTTCATATAAAAAGGCATAAGAAGATGCCTAGGACTAAGTTTCTGCCTTCAAGGAGCTCATAATGTAGGTGTGGATACATAAATAAAGAAGCAAAAAGTATGATGGCTTGTAATTGTGGCTTGGATAAAGCAACCCTACCTTCGTATCTTCTGAACTGCCCAAGGGCATTACAGACATCAAAGAAAATGTCGACACGCATGTGGACCCACATACAAACAGAGGATCTTACCTCCTTATACGAATTTTACTCTTTACTTCTTATTCCCAAGTAATTTAATATGTTCATCTTGATTAAATTTATGGGCTTTTTTCAGTGGACATTGTAGGAAATGGGCATTTTTATCTTGATAGTTTCTTAAGAGGAACATAGATGGTTCCTACCAAGCTCTACTCGATACACACTCTACTCACACCAAGTTGTTGTTGTTGTTGTTTTAAATAACTAGACATTGAGTATGACACACACAAAGAACATCATTTCTGAAATTACTTGCTCAAAGAGTCAAGGATGTGCAAATTAAGTGAAAGGAACATAAATGAAGTGTAAATAAATGTAAATTAAATGCAAGGCTCTGGTTTTTATAGAAGATTGCTCTTTTCATTAGATTCTTCATTCCTTGCATTGATCCTAAGGACAATGGAATTACTGAAGAGATGCAAGCTGCAAAGTGACACAATCATATAAATTCTAAAATGATCCCTCTAGCTTTATAAGATAGATTAAATGGAGCAGGGTTGGAACTCCTTTAAAAAGGTGACTGAAATACTCTCAGAGGGACAGATAATAGAAAAGAACATAGGTAAGCTCAATGGTCATGATAAAGGTGAGAATCTCACATATTTATCTACTGGTATGACTTACAAGCATCTTGAAATAAAATGTTTAACCCAAATATTGACTTAAATTTGCTAGAGCCTGACATAGGATAAATCAAGGATAAGCCACAGGTTTCTGGCTTAGGAATTCATGTTGGTGGTAGTACCATTCATTCACTATAAAAGAACACTGAAAAGGAAGAGCACTTTTTGTGGAAGAAGTTAGTGAGTTTCTAGGTCAATTTAGGAGAAATCAAGTTGGAGATGTTTGTAAGCCATTCAAGTGAGTAGATATCCAGGAAGCAATTGGATAAAGAATCCTGGATCAGACAGACTTGGGTTTGAATCCTAAATCTACTAATTGTCTTTCTGAAATCATTATAAGTCTCCATTTCCTCATCTGTGAAATGAATTAACTAATATTACCCTATCATAATTATTTTTAATTAAATTAATTAATACTTGTAAAATATGGACCTAGGGTAGTGAAAATTTTCTTAGAGCATGCAATTGAAGATAACACGTACAAAAGATAATCAGCTCTGTGTAATTTGTAATTTCCTATGTAAGGAAAAACATAAAGCAAGTACAGGACACAGGAGGAAGGATTAATAATGTTTAGACTCAGGACTGAAGCTCAAAGCAGAAAATTTGGTAGTTATAGTTGAGAACATTGATAGCTATTGAAAGAAGAAACACAGGAACTTTTGTCTTTAACTCAGGAACTGAGAAATACAAGGGTGAGTTTTATGTTAGGAAATATCTAGCCTTCAAATATCTCAAAATTAGCAGCAGGAAAAATGTAAGCTTGAGTATTACTGCTCTTGTGCACCTGTCATCACCTTCTTCATATAAGTGGTGAGAAAATGGAACCAAGAAAACACTTGAAGCCCGAAGATTCATAGACATGTACCCTGGGGCAAATAATACATTATATGTTAATAAAAATTAATAAAAAAAAAAGAAAATCATAAAAAAAAAAAAGAAAACACTTGATTTTCTGAAAGTCTAGAAGATTTTCTCTCTCTCTTTTCCTCCCTTCCCATACTTTGCTCTTGGCTAGAATGCTAAAATTTCAGGTTAGCAGGAGTTACAGCTTTATTTTTATGTCTTCCTGTCTTACATAATACTTCACCTAATCAAATTTTACCTAAACTTCTCCTTCATTGGCCATCCCCACTCATTGTGTCTTCTTCAAAGAGAAGAGGAGAATAGATTTGTCTTGGATCTGCTTGGTCTTCTCTCCATAGACAATAAGATTTAGAGCAGGGGGGATGGCCACATAAAGGTTGGCAAACAGGATGAGCACATTTCGAGGGATACTGTGCCCAAAACAATGAGCAAGGATGGAGAAGGTGGCAGACATGTAAAACATGAGGATAACACAGACATGGGAACCACAGGTGCTGAGGGCCTTCTGGCGGGCATTCTGGGATGAGAGCTGAAAGACAACATGGAGAATGAAGGCATAGGAAACAGCAATAAAGATCACATCCATGACGACAGTCATGAGAGGCACGGAGAATCTGTACCAGATGTTGATGGAGATGTCAGCAGAGGAAAGCCAAGCAACGCCTATGTGCTCACAGTATGTGTGTCCCGCAGAAGGGTAACGGTTTCAGCAGAAAAACATCCGGCAAGATGATGGAGAAGCTCCTCACGATGATGCTCACCACGAGCTTGATGATCACCTGCGCAGTCAGGATGGTGGTGCACCCAAGGGGAAGGAGATGGCCACATAGTGATCAAATGCCATGGGCAACAGGATGGCTGAGTCCACGACAATGCTGAAGTGGACGGAAAACATCTGGGTGAGACAGCCAGAGAAGGTTATTTCCTGGGAGCGCAACCAGAGGTTATTGAGCAGTTTGGGCACTGTGTCAGTGGACAGGATGAAGTCCGTGGTAGCCAGCATAGCGAGGCTACGGAGGCTGTGCTCAATGGCAATGAGGTAGAGGAGAGGGCAGTTGCCCACAACAGCCAGAACATAGATGACACAGAAGGGAATCCCTATCCAGCTGTGGAAACTTTTCAGGCCAGGTATCCCCACAAGAATAAAGGAACTGGGATTTTAACAGCTCAAATTATACATGGTCTCTTCAGTCTGGGACCCACAGGCTTTGGGGCACCAAGGTCAAATCAGCTGTCAGAATGGGCTGGGGCTGACCGTGGTGGGGGACTGCAGCTGTCACATTTGGGCTTCCTCTGTCCCCTGGATGTTGGCACCTATAGAACTGACCTGTTATTGCCCCTTTTCTTTGCCAGTGGCCCCACTTCCATTTCCTTCATACCTTTATTAATACACCTTACAGAAGGGTTATTTTTGTAGGTCAGCAATTTCATATTATTAATCCTAAGTAACTGTGTCCCTTTCTTAATGTAAATTACTTGGGATAAGCCCAGACTCAAATGGAAAAATGAAAACATATTATATGTAAAGAGAAGAGGGTTTGTGTATGTCAGCAAGAGGAGAGCAGGGGAGGGAGACAAGCAGGAAATATTACAACTATTACATGGGATGAGCTGCAAGTAATGGGCTTTTATACAGTAAGTACAACAATAGATTTGATAAAATAAACTGAAGAATTTCAATAGAGTAGTAGAAAAGGTAACGAAAAAGGAAAGGAAAAGAACAGATTCCAGAGCTGTGGGTGATACAAGAGATTTGTTGCACAAGGATTGAAATATGGTTCAAACTAGGAGGGATGCTTCCCAGGATGTGAAAATGAGAGAAGGCATCAACCAGCAAGTGCATGGGGACAGGTAAGCAGCGTTCTCCTGACTCAGCAAAGGGTAGTGAGCTTGGAGGATGACTTATGGTCTTAGGGATGATTCCCTAAACCTCGGAGGATCTCTGTTCCTTAAGTTAGTAGGGGATAGAGCTCTACCCACCAGTGAGTGCGACAATGTCTCCTTCACAGATACCAGCCAGGGTGACTGGCCTGGGCCAAGTCAAGCAGAACAGAATCTCTCACCTCCTAAGATAAAATTAAAAATAATAAAATAGTGCTGCCCAAATGTTTTCATTCCTGGGCTGCCGGTGCTTGGACCCCATGTTTGGACTACATAGAGCCTGCTGTTGGAGGTGCCTTTCGCATTTCCATTGTAACTCCATTGTATGATCTTTTTTACAAAGTACTTTTTGCAAAGGGGACCAGTAATGGTGACAGCAGGGAGTGCAGCATTGGGAGGCCTGGACGCCCGGAGCCGTCCTTCAGCCAGTTTGGGAGAGGTTCAGTTCTTACCCTCTCCAACAAATTTACAAAGTCATTCAAAAAGCTTTTGGATTTTGGAAGTGGATTTTGAGGATGGGTCTCAACAGCTCTACGTTATTGTGTTTGGCAGGAATCTGTAGTTGTGTGACAAGGAGGGAGGAACGGCTTGAGCCATGTGGGATTTTGTGATATCACAGCCAAGGTTTTATATAGTGAGGTTCTCTCATGTGGGGAATGATTTTTGTCATCGCCAGGGTCCTTAATCCACCAAAGTGAACAAGACATCGACCTGGGAGGAATGTAACTAGTTCCAAAAGCAGCCCCCCACCCCCGCCCCAACCATGACTCATCCTCCATGCCCATAAGTACTACGTCCTCAGTTCCATCTGCAGGTCTGATGCAGGCTAACAGCCTGTGGGCACTGAACTGATTAGAATAACGGAAACAACGGAGTCTTCATGAAAGTGTCCCTAAAAGGACAGCCACCTCATCTCCTGCAGTATAAAAGGTAGATAGACTGAGAAAGCCCCCACATGTCAAAATTTAGGCTAGATTGCAACTCAGTCTCCTGAAGCACAGACTCCCTGCCTCTGACAAGAAGCACATTTCCTCAGGGTCCCAGGGAATACATTTAAAGGAGGAAAAAAAATAAAGTATTGATCATTAAAACTACAAAGGTGGTCAACAGAAAACATACGCACTGAGGTTTGCTGCTTTAGTCTGAATCTATTCTGACTTCACTTCTTTTAGTCAAAGAGCTCTTTTTTTTTTTTGCATTTTATTTTTTTTTGCCTTCCCCTAGATTATTTGTTTCCCCAAATACTTTTGTTTTATTTTTTCAGTGTTACAAGATTAATTATTCATGCACCACACCCAGTGCTCCATGCAATACGTGCCCTCCTCATTCCTTCCGGATTCCCCACCGTATTCCTGGTCACATTAGTTGGTATGCACATGAAATCAGTCATTTTCTGCCAAGAGCTGTCTCCTCATGGAATCATTGGTGTCAGCAGGACTCCTTCCTCCCAGAGTCATGTTCTCTAGGACACAGACCCTACTTGGACACTGAGTAAACACAAGGCTACACTGTTTGATAAAAATCAAAGAATCAATGCAGCATTCTTCTCTTCTTTAATTGGCTGTAGTTTTCAGCTCACCAAATTGTCTTCTATCTCTTGCTTTACAGGAGAAGTGGAAAGTATTTCTTTAGAAGGAAACAAGTAAAATTTGAGGCTGGGAGATGTTCTATAGAAATGAGATGAAAGTTTTTATGCATTACCTTATATCCCAGGAGATAGAACTCATGTTATGTGGGTACCACCATTTTTTTCCATCCCGAGAAGGGATGAGGTCAATCATATTAACTCTTCTTCTTTGAGATGGAACATAGCTTGGTGGTTTCAGTAGGCTGTGGATATTGCATCCCTAGGAGATTCAGTCTAGACAATTTAGACATAGTCGGCTGAGGCAGAATCCTAAGAAGCCTAAGAATGTTCCTGCACACGTGATATTCTTTAATTAATCTATTTGTATAAACTTGCACCAATATTGTATGAATATAATTAAAGTTTTATAGCCTTGATATTAAAATTTTCAACTTTTTCTTCAAAAAATTTCTTAGCCAGGGGAGCCTGGGTGGCTCAGTTGGTTAAACATCTGACTCCAAATTTCGGCTCAGGTCATGATCTCAGAGTTGTAAGATTGAACCCCACATGAGCTTGGCATTCTTTCCCTCTCTCACTACCCCTCTCCTCCATCTAAAAAAAAAAAAAAAATTCTTAGCCATTCTTTGCACTTTGCATTACCAACACATTATAAGCAGTTTCTTAATTTATAATCACACACGCACATACACACAGTTAAGAGTTTTTGTTTTGATTGCATTGAATCTGCATATCAATATGGAAATACCTGATATCTTTATAATACTGTATATTTATAAATATGATTTTAATTTCTTTTAATTTCCCTAGTAATGGGTTTAAAAACTAACTCCAAAAGATATCTGTATACCCATGTTCACTGCAGCATTATTCATAACAGCCAAGATAAAGAAACAATGTGTGTGTGTATGTATATATAGTGGAATATTATTCAGCCATAAAAAATAATGAAATCTTGCCATTTGTGACAACACAGATGGACCTCGAGGGCATTATGCTAAGTGAAATATGTCAGAGAAAGACAAATATTATATGACCTAGCTTATAAGTACACAGAACAGACTGGTGGTTGCCAGAGGCAGGGATTGAGGGGTAGACAAAATGGGTGAAGGTGGTCATAAGATATAAACTTCCAGTTATGTAATAAATAAGTCATAGTGAGGTAATGTACAGCATGATGACTATAATTATAATTGCTAACTGGACTTATTGTGGTGAACATTTGCAGTGTATACAAATATTGAATCATTGTGTTGTACACTTAAAACTGATACAATGTTATATGTCAATTATAACTCAGTTAAAAAATACATATACTCTTTTCTTGTGGAATGCAGAATATTTGCTTTTTATAACTATTATAAAAAATTACCACAGATTCCATGGCCTAAAATGCCACAGATCATAGTAATTATAGTTTTGTAGCTCGGTTCCCCCTAGGTCTAACTAAGCTAAAATCAAGGTGTTGAGAAGGCTACTTCTCTTTTTGGAAGCTCTAGAAGAGAAACCCTTTCCTTGTTTTTTCTAGTATCGAGAAGCCCCCTTCTTCCATCTTCAAAGAAAGCAATATTACTTCTGCCCTCCTTCTGTAGTCAGTTCCCCTCTGATTCTCCTTGTGGGCTTCTTCCACTTTTAAGAATTTCTGTGATTACATTTGAGCAAGCTACATATTCTGGAATAATGTCCCAATTTTAAGGTCTACTGATGAGTTTAATCTGATAGTCATCTTAATCCCTCGTGGCCATGGAACCTAACATAATCACAGAGGTTTAAGATGGGGACACCATTTAAGCAGCCATTGCTCTGCCTACCACACAAAGCTTCAGAGTTTGTAAATTATGGTTGTCGAACTTACTATTCTTGATTCATTTAATATCTAGTTATATTGACAGTAATAGATGCATTTAAACATCTCATTTTGTTTTGTTCATTTCTCCTCGCTTCTTAGTGAATATTGTGCATATTGAGGGTATATTGTAATATGCATATAGAATGCCTGTTTTCACAAACCCTAGTGGTTTGCACCATGGTTCTGAGTGGGAGATTCCCTCTGACTTTTCTCTTTCATTTTCACTTCTTTTGTGTGCGCATTCTTCCAGTTACCTCATCTTACTCTCTTAAGCACTCTGTCCTGAGCCAAAGCTTAGTGTGTTCGCTTCTGATCCTGATCCAGCAATCATTTCATGGAGATCAATGATCTAGTTATTGGGACAGATGGAAGATTAGTTCGGTTCCTTGGGGGCAGAAAGTGTTTCTATTTTCTCACATCTCTAAGTAAACTACTTTCCATAAATATAATTTTAGAAAGTGGTTTGATGCCAGTTTTTGGATGTGTGTGTGTGTGTGTGTGTGTGTGTGTGTGTGTGTGTGTGTGTTTAATTTAGGTTTTGGGGCAGGAACTCTATCCTTCGTTCTTAGCCTCAAGTAGTTACCTCAGTTTTGATCTGCTACGTGAAAGAACTGGTCAAATCTTATAGGAGCTAAATTTCTTTTTAGGTTACCACCTTTTTCTAGATCTGGAACACAGAATATTTATGGATTTGTGAACTCTCTTACCCAAAATCCTTGTTTTATTTTTTTCCTTGACCCACAAAAATGTCATTAGTGTTCAGATATCACAATTCCTCAATATTTATTTCCCCAGAGCCTAAAAAAAAAATGTATAATCTATTTTTTCCCCATTTTACTAGTAGTTTAAAGTGAGAGAGAAAGTTTCATTTGTACCATTTACTTCTCATAGACTAAAGACAAAGCACCTGTGCTCATATGTAGAATGATCACTATCAAACCTCTCAGCTCTCCTTCTCCCCTAGGGTGATGCGTTTGGGTCCAGGGAATGCAGCAGAGGAATAGTTAAAGTGTTCAGAAAAGTCCTCCCCTGCCTTCTAAGACATCATGTCTCTGATATCATCCACCAACTTTTCAGGCTCCTGCTGCTATTTCCTCAGCCGCTTTGGAGCTGCTTACAATTTCTTTGGAAACTACATCAGGTAAATATAGAATGTCAAGGTGTCTTAGTGCCAGAACGTGGGATGAACAGGACGCAAGCATCATGTTTCCTATGAGGAGAGTGTGATTGAAAGCGCCATAAGCAATGTGACTGCATGCCAAAGTAAAAGGCAATACTCTATAAGGAAAGTCAGTAAATCAGATATTAAATGTAAAAAATACAAGTATAAAGTCTTTAGGAGAAAGCATAAGAAACCATTTTTACAATCTTGAGTAGTTAAAGATGTCACAAAACAAAACAAAACAAAACTTTTAAGCCCAAGATGGAGCCTCTCCTGCCCAGGGTGCCACAGGAACACACCAAAACTTAGACAACTTTCACGTCCCTGTGTCCACGTCCTTGGCCATACACACAGTATATCCAGTCAGCCAAGCCAACCCTGGGCCTTCTCACCCTACACAAGGTTGACTATGTGGCCTCTGGCCAGTCAGATATTTTTTATTTGCCTCTTCCTTGTTGTTTACTGTTTGTCCCATGAAAGCTTTTTGCCTTAATTAAGCCCCATTTCATGGTTGTCTGAAAGGACACTATGCACTTCATGAAGTATTTAAAAAGCTTGTGTGTATCACACGTAATCACCAAACTGTTTTCTTTCTTTTAAAAATTTTTAAAGATTTTTATTTATTTATTTGAGAGAGTGAGAAAGACATACACACACACACACACACACACACACACACACACACTAGCACGAATGAGGCGGGGGAGGAACAGAGGGAGAACTCTGAAATCATAATCTGAGCGGAAGGCAGGTGCTTAACTGAGCCACCCAGGCACCCCACTAAATTGTCTTCTTTAATCATTTTTTCAACAAAGATTTTCTAAAAGGTAACCAGAAATAAGAAACTTTTAGAAAATGATAAATTATATAAGGAACATAGTCAATAATATTATAATAACTTTGTATGGTAACAAAAGGTAACTACACTTGTGGTGAGCATTTTGTAAAGTGTGTAATTGTTGAATCACAGTGTTATATTCCTGAAATTAATATAATATCACACATCAACTGTACTCTAATTCAAATTTTTTATACTCCAATTCAAATTTTTAAATGATAAACTTCAGAAAAGTTTAAAGTTCTTCTCAACCACAGACACCATTAAAAACATGCATATGTAAACCAAAGAAAAGAATATAGTCCAATATTCACCAAACATGTATTTGACAAAGGACTTGTATCCTCTATATAGAACTCCACAAATCAGGACACCTGGGTGGGTCAGTTGGTTAAGCATCTGCCTTCAGCTCAGGTCATGATCCCAAGGCCCCAGGATCGAGTTCCACATCGAGCTCTTGCTTGGCGGGGAGTCTGCTTCTCCCTCTGCCTCTGCCTGCCTCTCTGCCTACTTGTGCTCTCTCTCTCTGACAAATAAATAAATAAAATCTTTTAAAAAAATTAAAAAATAATAATAAAAAATTTTTAAAAAGAACTTCACAAATCAATAATAAAAAAATCTAATTTTAATATGGACAGATAGATGATTTGAACAGACATGTCATTGTAAGTTTAAAATTGAGGAAGATTTGAACAGACCTGAAGTAAAGTTATGAATGGCCAATTTGCACATGAAAAAGTGCTTGCCCTTATGAGTTCAGGAATATGCACATTTAAATCATAATGAAGTAACACTGCTTAAAATTATATGACTTACAGATTCATACATTGGCAAGGATATGTAGCAATCTGAATCCTCATGTATTTTTGGTGGGTGTGTAGGATGATATGACAAGTTTGTAAGAAAATCTAGTACTTGTCTTAAAGTGAAATAGATATCTACACTGTAACAAAGAAATTTAACTTTCAGGTATACTCTCAAGAAGAATTAAGCACATATCCACCAGAAGAAGACTTGCATAAAATACTCATAATACCTTGATTCATAATATCCAAAATTGAAAACACTTCAAATATGTCTCAACAAGAGAATGGGTAGATTGTATATATTCATACAATGTTACGAATGTTGATCAGCAGTAGAAGAGAACAAACCACTGATATATAAAACGATATGAATAAAGAACAGAAATGTTAAGTTAGTTTCTTTTTAAACTTTCTTTTTAAGAAAGAAAGCTTATACAATGAAGTTTCTACTGTATGATTCCATTCATAAGAAGATCCAATCTGGGAAGATTGAGATGCAACTTCAAGTAGCTGAGTAATTCATTCTATCAAGATAACCTTCCCATAGATAACTTAAAATCATGTGTGTGGGAGGGGGAAAGGTAGGGAGAGGATAAGGGAAAAGAACCTGAAGGCACCGTAAAATAATCAAAAACAGAAACCAAAAGGGAGTATGCCCTCAGTAAAAAGGAAATAACACTGGGTGAGTTTCCTGTTTTTGTGTCTTTTCAACTGAGAGGTACAAGGTAACACAATTAAAATTTGTGGGAAAGCTCAATTTGCTAGCTAGAAAAGTAATTTAAAAAAGAAAATGCAAGTCTACCACATATACTGGAAAGTGAAGAGAAATACCCACAAAAAAAAGAGTTGGAAAATTCCATGTATAAATGCTATCGACGTATCTAAATTACACGTTTGAGGAAGACTCCATGCAATCTAAGTTACAAGACCTGAAGAAGTATTTTAGCTACCACGTACTGAAGAAAAGAAGATGGAATTTGAGATCAGCCAAGTAAACTGTGTGAAAAAAATTAAATTTAATCCAGAAAACTATAACAGAATCCAGATTTTCTTTTTGCAACATACCATTCACAATTTCTGGAGTACAGTATGCAATCTAAAATTATTAGACATACAAAAAAGAAAGAAAGAAAGAAAAAAACATGACTCAGGCTCAAAAAAAAAAAAAAAAGAGAGAGAGAGAGAGAGAGACAATCAATGGAGAGTGATTCCAAGATAAGTCAGATGTTTGAATTAGTGGACACAGTTTTCAGGGTTTTTTTAAAAGATTTTATTTATTTGAGAGAGAATGAGCTTGAGTAGGGGGAGGGACAGAGAGAGAAGCAGGCTCTCTGATGATCAGGGAGCCAGATGTTGGGCTCTATCCCAGGACCCTGAGCAGAAGGCTGACACTTACCTGACTGAGCCATCCAGGCACACTAGTGGCCAGGTTTGTTTGTTTTTTTTTAAGAGTTTATTTATTTATTTGACAGAGAGAGAGAGAGATCACAAGTAGGGAGAGAGGCAGGCAGAGAGAGAGGGGGAAGCAGGCTCCCTGCTGAGCAGAGAGAGCCCGATGCAGGGCTCTATCCCAGGACCCTGAGATCATGACCTGAGCCAAAGGCAGAGGCTTTAACCCACTGAGCCACCCAGGCGCCCCTAGTGGCCAGATTTTAAAGCAGCTGCTTTAACTATACTCAAGGACACAAGTATAAATGTTTCTAAAGAATAAGTTGGAAATCTCAGAAGAAAAATAAAAATTATTTTAAAATAATGAAAAGTATAAAACTATAAAAACAATAACTGAACCTTTAAAACCACTAAATGGG
>CM053613.1:41415115-41448337 GCA_028646535.1 Procyon lotor
AAAAAAAAAAAAAACTGGATACCCACCTGCAGAAGAAGGAAAGTGGACCCGTCTTACACCATACACAAAAATCAACTCAAAATGGATTAAACACTCACTTATATACCTTGAAATTGTGAAACTGTTAGGAGAAAACATAAGGAAAAATCTCTCTGACACTGGTCTGGGAATGATTTTTTTTGGATATGAGACCAAAAGCACAGGAAACAAAAGTAAAAAATTACAAGAGGGATGGGGATGGGGAAAAATAGTTGCAAACCATGCCTTTAACAAGAAGTTAATACCTAAAATACTAGAAGAGGTTCAAACAACTTGAGGACCAAAAAACAAAAACAAAAAAACAACACCATTTTTTTAAATGAGCAAAGGACCTGAAAAACTATCGCTCTGAGGAAGACATACAAAGGCTGAAAGATGTATGGAAAAGGGGCTTAAATGTGTTAAGTGCAATAAACATAGCACTAATCATGAGAAAAATTCAAATCAAAACCAAATTGAGGGGCACCTGGGTGGCTCAGTCGTTAAGCGTCTGCCTTCGGCCCAGGTCAGATCCCAGGGTCCTGGGATCGAGCCCCGCATCGGGCTCTCTGCTCGTCGGAAAGCCTGCTTCTCCCGCTACCATTCCCTCTGCTTGTGTTCCCTCTCTCGCTGTGTTTCTCTCTGTCAAATAAATAAAAAAATCTTTAAAAAAAAAAAAAAAAACCAAATTGAGACATCATCTTGCACCTGTTAGAATGATTACTGTAAAAAAGACAAAAAAAGGCAAGTGTTAATGAGGATATAGAGAAAAAAGACACTTGCACACTGTTGTGGGGCAGTAAACTGCTACATTCACTATGGATAACACTATGGAGGATCCTCAAAACATGAAGCAGAATCACCATATGATCCAGCAACCCCACTTCTTGATATATATCCAAAGGAAATGAAATCTGTATCTTGGAAAGATATCTGCACTCTCCTGTTCATTGCAACATTATTCACAAGAGACAAGAGTCATAGAAACAACCTAAGTGCCCATCACCAGATGAATGGAGAAAGAAAATGGTGTGTACACACACACACACACACACACACACACCACAGAGTGGAATATTATTCAACTTTAAAAAGAAGGAATTCTACCATTTGTGACAACATAGGTAAACTTAGAGGACATTATGCTAAGTGAGATAAGTTGCAGGAAGACAAACACTGCATGATCTCATTACCTGTGGAATCTAAAACAGTCAAGTCATAGATGCAGAGTAGGATTTTAGTTGCCAGCAGCTGAGGACTGAGGGAAATGAAGAGATGTTGGCCAAAGGGTACAAACTTTTAGTTATGCAGTGCAGATACGTCCTGGGGAGCTAAGGTAGGGCATGGTGACTATGGTTAATAACCTTGTATTGTAGGGGTGCGGGTGGCGCAGTTGTGTAAGCATCTGACTTTTGGTTTCAGCTCAGGTCATGATCTTGAGGTCCCGGGATCAAGGCCCCTTGTGGGGCTCCACTCAGTGGGGGAGTCTGCTTCAGATTCTTTTTCCCTCCCCCTCCTCATTTACCCTCCCCTCTGCTCATGTTCTCTCTCTCTTTCCCTAAAATAAATAAATTAAATCTTAAAAAAATACTATATTGTATACTTGAAAATTTGCTAAGAGAATAAATCTTAAGTATTCTCACCACACAAGTAAAGTAACTCTGTGAGGTGACAGATATATTAAACAGCTTGATGGCAGTCATCATTTCACAATATATACATATATTAAAATATTATTTGTAGGCCTCAAATAAATATGTATAATCTTTATTTGTTCATTAAACTACAATAAAGACAAAAAAAATCCAACTTGAACGACATATTTAAAAAATGGAAAAAGAGAAAAAGAAAACAGAGTCTCAGTGACTTGTGGGATAAAATAAGAGGAATAATGTACATTTAATTGGGATTCCAGAATTTAAAGTAAAGGAAAACAATATATATTTTAAAATATTTAAAGTGATATTAGCGAAAAAATGTCCGAATTTTATGAAAGACCCCAATTAGAACAAATACAAAGAAAATCAGGTTCAAGGATTACAGTCAAAGTTCTGAGAAAAATTTAACAGCAGCCAAAGGAAGCAGCACAATAAATATAGTGGGATGATTGTTGTCCTCTATTTAGAGACATCAGAGACCATAGGCAGTGGTATGATATTTTTTAAAATTGAAGGAAAAGAACTTATATATATGAGTCTACAATTCTGTATTCAAGAAAATATTCTTATTAAAGGCAAAATGAAGATATTTTATCAGATACACAAGAATGATTAACTTTTTTATAGCCCAAAGGTTAGAAAGGAAAAAAAGAAATGTTTTGTTTAAGAATTTCTTATACTATCCCTAGTGAAGGTAGACAGAAATAAGGAGACTTCGATATTTCTGGACTCAGCAGTGTGAAACGAAATGAAGTTCTTTGTGAACAGGAAGACCTAGGGCCGTTGAAAACATCTGTGAGGCCCCAGTGCCACTTGTAATGTATCAGTGTTTCATTCTAGTTTTGCTAGACTATATTATACACCAAAAATATATACATGCTACACATTATATATAAATATTCTAAAATTGTATGAGTTTGTTGAAGATAACCACTCAGCATAATGGCATTTTTTTTTTTTTTTTGAAAGATTTTATTTATTTGACAGAGAGAAACACAGCGAGAGAGGGAACACAAGCAGAGGGAATGGTAGCGGGAGAAGCAGGCTTCCCGCCGAGCAGGGAGCCCGATGCGGGGCTCGATCCCAGGGCCCTGGGATCTGACCTGGGCCGAAGGCAGACGCTTAACGACTGAGCCACCCAGGCGCCCCTGGCATGTTTGATAGAAAGAAAAATAACATTTATTTGTCTGCTAGGATTTTTCTCCATACCTTGAAAACAATATGGCTTATTGCTTTCCAGTACTCTCAAAAGCAACTGAAAATACTTAAGAGTCTGGGGATGTATCTGTAGGGTCTTAGTGGCAAAGCATCACTCAGGAAAAAAATAAAGCCACACTTAACACACCAGACAAACTAGATGAGAGTCATCAGAATTTCAGGGTGGGGTGGGGGCAGGAGAGGGTGCATCATCCCTAGAGGCAAGGTAGAGGGGGAGGGGCTTAGCCCTTTGAGATTAAAAACAGATTTGGGGTTGGACAATTTAGAAAAATTAAGGGGTCTGGATCAATTAGATTGTCCAATGTCCTCCTTGAGCAAAAAGGGAATCACTGGAATCCCAAATCCATGAGTGCATTTTGTGTACCACTCTTCCAATAACAGCATCTTGGATCAGCATACGGAGAAATGTCTGATCACTGTCTGGTGACGGTTCTAGGTGCCACTGCCTATACATTGTCCATGGGTGGTCCTGAGGGTTGAAAGCTTCTTATATCGTGAGATTCTCCCGAGCCCACCCAAACTTCCCACTGTGGTCACCCACCTCATTCGTTAATGTCCCAGCAAAGTCCTAAGGCCCCAGAAATATAAATAGTGTAAGAGCCACTCCAAATTCAGCGGTAGTGGGAAGGGCAAAGTCCGACAACAGACACCTGGAGGTGAGGATCTGGAGCTCAGCCGATCTGGGGAGGGCTAAGCAATCAGGCGTGAGAGTAGCTGATTAAAAGCAATAAGGCAAAATGAAAGTAATGGTGAAGCCTTTAAACATTTACTACAGTAGCATCAGGAAGAAACTAAAACAAGAGGAAGTGCTCTTGACGTTCATAAATAACAGAAGTAAAACCGGTGAATTACTGAAGCAGTTATCAGTAGAAGTTTATCGCGCACACATCACATCAAAAAGACAGTTTGCAAACCAGGAGCACTCACACCAAAACATGGTATGAGGCGTGGGAGTGTATGAAGCAGCTTGTGTAGGGGGAAAGCTTTGACTGTTGATTCTTCACAGTGATTGGTTATAATTTTAGAATTTCCTTATAAATTACAGGGACTCAGTCAGTGGTTACCTGGTATCAACCTGGGGAAACAGTTCAAGTTTTGCTTATGATTTCCGAAGGCAAAAGAAAGAAGCGATCCAGATCAAGGTAGCCTTTTTTTTTTATTAAAGATTTTATTTATTTATTTGACACAGAGAGATCACAAGTAGGCAGAGAGGCAGGCAGAGAGAGAGAGGGAAGCAGGCCCCCCGCTGAGCAGAGAGCCCGATGCGGGGCTCGATCCCAGGACCCTGCGATCGTGACCTGATCCGAAGGCAGAGGCTTTAACCCACTGAGCCACCCAGGTGCCCCAAGGTAGCCTTTCAAAATAAGCTAAATTCAACTTTTCATGGCTAAACTGGTTTTGTCTGCTTAGACAAAGGCTGAGTCTATTACTGATTCTAACAGTGCCAACTTCCTCATTCCATCTCCCCCTCTGGAAAAGAGCGCAGGCTGAGGGTCAGAGAGATCAGTGCAGACATGGGGTGATCAGTGCAGACATCTCACTGCCAAAGGAACCCTGGATGAAATTCTACTGCTATTTTATGAAGCCCCTGCCTGAGGGAACTTAAAGAGGAGGGGCTAAGAGAGGAAAAGTACTGAGTGCTGAGCCAGAGTAAGTGTCTTCCCAGCTTCCCGATAAGGAGACCGCCAAGTGAAGGCTTCTGGGCTGGCAGCGCAGATGTGCACAAGAGCGTGGCCTGCCAGGGGGCCGGTCCCTGACCACAGCTTCGTTCTGAGACTGCCATGCGTGGCTGTGCACCATGTCAGTGGGAGGGGCGTTTTGCCCTGGGAGGCCTGCCCCGTGAAGGAAAGCTTTCTCAATTGCCAAGGGAGATGCCTCAGAAATTACACATAGGATTTCGACCTGAGCTAAAAACCTTTGTTTCACTCCTTAAATTTTCAGGACCCGACCTAGAAACAGGCTACTCCATCATGAACCTTAATAGGTGAGACTTGGAGGGGTTCTGTCAGGACCTGAGTTATTAGTCAGAGGCAACAGGGGACCCGACAATGATCAAGACCCCCGTGAGTAGGATGAGACCCGTCCAAAGAATTGAACGTAACCACGAGATAGAAAAAGATGTCCCATAGCCAGTAGGGTTTACTTTAGAGAGCCAGGAAGTTTTCTCCCCATTTCCATAGGAATCGTTTCCCATCTGACCCAAGCCACTGAGTCAAGCATAGCACAGCTTTGGTCACGGCACAGCTGAAGGCTGTCGAGAATCTTTCAGAGGGACTGAGGCATGTCAGGATGGTCAGGGTTCACATACAAGAAGTATAATCCCAGGAGGCCCATGTGGTTTTCTCCTTAGAACCAGGGTTTACAGAGTGAGGGCACCTCAAGCAGGACATCTACTCATTGGGCAGCAGGGTGACCGAGCTCTTACCCTGGGGTCCCGGTCCAGACCAAAGAATTCCACTTAGAACTGAATGGTTTCAGAACTACCACAGACAGTCAGTTTCAGCCTGGTTTGTGTGGGGCACCAGTTTATCAGCCTCATGGCGTGAATGGTATCTGTGTTTTCCATTGTGTGAGTGCTGGCCTGGTGGTCAGTCTGAGTCCAGAAGTCCTCACAGCAGCTCCGAAAGGCAGTACCCCGAGGTTTCAATTCAGGGACAGGGCAAAGATTTCAGGGTCCATTCTGGAAGACAAAAAAGACCATTGATGTCTTTCCCCCTCCACCATGCCTCCCTAGATACCAGAGTTTTAGGATTTTTTTTTCTGTTTTTTTGTCATTCATGTTCCTGTGTTGTTGCTATCAATGTGTCCCTTTTTAAAAATAAACTTTATATTTCTTAAAACTCCCTATTTTCATCCAAACCTTTTAGTCCAGAAGGATTGTATGAAGAGTGACAAAAGCATTTATACAGGAAAACATTTTTTCCAACTTAATCAGCAAGACACACCATGTTAAAGGATTGGTTAGCCCAAAAGTCCTAAATTTCTCATCCCTTGCTGTCATGTTAATCTTTTATTTGCTTGAATCTTTAGAAAGGGGTTGAAGGGATTCGATGGCCCTTGCAGGGTCCTCACAAATATTGAGATGTTAAAATTGTAAAAGAAGGATATACAATTGAAGAAAAGGAGCAAAAACCTGACCAAACATGAGGTATGAGTGAGAAGCATCCTTTTGGAGAATTGCTGCTTTGAGAACCCAGATAGTTTGTCTGAGATGTGTAGTCCAGGCTGGGGTTGTCTTATCTCTTACCATCAGCTGCAAAATCCCATCCATTAACTGTCCATTAAAATGCTGTTTCCCCTGTGTCTTGAGTGTGGCATGAAGCATGAAGAGTCCACTACACGTCCCATGCTTAGGTCCACTGATTTGTAGCTTGGGCCGCAAACCTGCAAACCCATTCTCAGAGGCAATAGGAAACAAATGTGGCATTGTAGGGTCTGGAGAGTGGAGCTTGAGTCAGTGGAAGGCATGGTATGGCCAGGACACGTGGAATGAAAGTGTCAACTATAAACAGGACCAGATGAAATCCTCTGATGGGACAAGAGGTTTGATGTGGGGCAGGGTGTTCTACCTGCCAACAATATACTCCGCCCTTTGGCCTGTCCTTGGGCAGTGATGTAGTCTGAGAGGTGGGATGGGACAGGCTTTTTTTTTTTTTTAAAGATTTTATTTATTTGATAGCGAGAAACACAGTGAGAGAGGGAACACAAGCAGAGGGAATGGTAGCGGGAGAAGCAGGCTTCCCGCCGAGCAGGGAGCCGGATGCGGGGCTCGATTCCAGGACTCTGGGATCATGACCTGAGCCGAAGGCAGACGCTTAACAACTGAGCCACCCAGGCGCCCCAGGACAGGCTTTTTGTACTCTTTCAGCATCTTCCTCTCCCAGGGCAGTCTGCGTGGGTAGGCCTGACGTAAGATGCTGTCTAGATTTTCAAAAGCCATCCTCACCTGAATTCAGGAGCTTGATCACATACCTGTTTGCTCTGGGGTGGAGGACACTTTTGTCTCCATGTGTAGTTGACAATCAGGGTCTGATCATTGAGTGTTCCCTTGGCCATGTGTGGGGTCCTCTCTGCTGACCATCCACATGGATCACAAAGGGTAAATATTGCTAAAATGACCAACAGAATTTTTGTTGAAGACAGACCTGGGTGAAGTTGAAGAGTGTTCAGACCAGGGGGTGGGAATTTCCAGAAAACTCAGCAGGATTCTCTACAAAGCAAAGAACACTTAGTAGGTGTTACTAAGTGTTGGTAAAGTTACTAACTAAAGTTACTAAAAACTTAGTAGGAGCAGAATGGATTTTTCTCCAAATGCCCCATCTCCATGGGGATTTTTATATGCCAGCCTAAGGTTCTCTAGAGGCCCAATCAAACAACCAAGCCATTTGCTGTAGCCCAAAAATCAGGGAGGTTTACAGTCCTCCACACGCCCCACAAAAACGGTGGCTTGGGTGCAAGGTGTGCACAGAAGGCTTATCAATACCAGTAATACATCCAGCCACAGGGGCCGTCACAATAGAGGGCTGCAGGGGCCCAGGGACACCTGCCCATTGTCAGACTTGGGTGAAGGCCTGGGTGGTGACAATGGTTCTCTCCTTGATCGAACTCAGTCAGGCTCCTCTGAACATGTCTTCTCAACTGGGCCCTGACTTTCAGGCTTCTGGTGTTCTTTGCTTTGTAGAAAATCCTGCTGAGTTTTCTGGAAATTCCCACCCCCTGGTCTGAACACTCTTCAACTTCACCCAGGTCTGTCTTCAACAAAAATTCTGTTGGTCATTTTAGCAATATTTACCCTTTTGGTGATTTTCTTAATAATGTTAGTAATTTTCCATCTACTAACATCTGACCCTGCTCCTTTCTATAAATCCCCACTTTTCCTTATTGCATTCAGAGTTGAGCCAATCTCTCTCCCCTGACGACAAAATCCCACTGTAGTAGCTCCCTTGGAATGAAGTCCTCCTTACCTTCCATCTTTAACAAGTGTCCTGAATATAGTTTATTTTCTTTACATGGTGGTGGCTTCAGACCCCAAATAAAAGACTATTAACTGTTTTTCTTTCATTTTGCTGCCAGGGATCACAGTAACCAGTGCATGGCTATATAAAATACCTAAAAAGTATGATTCTCTTTAATCTTCCCATTGAGCTCTAACCTTGGCAAAGAGCATCTGGTCCTTACTAGGGACAGAGGGTCATCCACTTAACGCCTAGTCTTGTTTATATCTGAAGGTAGAAACATGAGGGCAAAAGTGGCAGGGCCCTCCCGCCACCCAGGGGCCCATAGGAAGGTGTGGTCCCGGATGAGTCACAAGTGTGGCCCTCAGGCTTGGGGCACAGGGAGGGACTGACAAGCACTTGGCACAGTGCATGTGGACTGATTGGAGCTGAGCCCAAGCCTCCCCGAGGCTTTGCTGGCCATGCCCAGGAGCACATGGCTGCTGCTGCCGTTCTGCTGGGGCAGCAGCTGCTATCGGGGCCACCAATGCCCTCCTTTTTTTTTTTTTTTTTTATTAACATATAATGTATTATTTGCCCCAGGGTACATGTCTGTGAATCTTCGCACCAATGCCCTCTTAAGGAAGGGGCTTGCACTAACACCGCCACACCATGCCACTCACGCTTACTAACTGCAGCAACATTGCTTACCTCCAGAGAACATCTAATTAAGGCTCTAGTACCTCTTTAGGGCTGCTGGGTGAATGGATCCCAAAGGGCTCTACACTCTCTTTTTTTCCCCCGAAGTGTCAACATCTGCCTGCATTGCAGAGTGTCTGTCAGGGCCCGTGTCTGTCTGCTTCTGTCTCAGCTCCCAGAAGCACTGTGGCTGTCCTCACCTGGCAGAGGGTCCTAGGCAGTGGCTGGGGAAGAGCTTCTCCAGCTTTCTTCAAACCCCTCTGTGTGAAGAGACCCTTGGTGACTCCCACATCCTGGTGTTCATGACTTTGTGCAATCCTTTCCCCTAGAGAGAAGGCAGAACTTGTGAATTCCTTGTGGTCAATGGAATGTGGCAAAGGTGATGGGCTGTCACCAGGGTAGGTAGGTGACATTATCGAAGGCTGTCTCCCTAAGAGGTGCTGTCTTTCTCTGGCCGACCTTGAAGAAGTAACAGCCACGTTATGAGTTTCCTATGGAAGTTTGGACCCTCTGTAGAAGCTGAGGATCTCAGTCCTGCAAGTGTGAGGAACTGAATGCTCCAAAAACCTACATCAGTTTAGATCCAGACCCTTCCCTGCTCTCACCTGTATCTCAGGAAGCACTTTGTGTGCATCCTGGGGAGATGCTAAAGGAGAGAACCCAGCAAAATGGTGCCCAGACTCCTGAGCTACAGAAACTGTGATATAGTAACTGTGCATTCTTTTAAGCCTAAAACTTAAGCCTGTCACTAAATTTGTGGTAGTTGGTTGCAAAGCAGGAGAACAGGAAAACAATTTTATCTAGTATGTTAAGTTGAAAAGACTTATTATGATTATAGGAGATAAGAATGTAGTTATTCTTACAATAATCTAATATTTACTTTAGAACTGGATAGAAAGAAATTTTAAAGACTGTGATTCTTTACTCAAATTATCCTATTTCTTTTTTTTTTTTTAAGATTTTATTTATTTGATAGAAAGGAGAGAGATCACAAGTAGTCAGGGAGGCAAGCAGAGGGGGCGGGAAGCAGGCTCCCCACTGAGCAGAGAGCCCCGAGGAGGCCCAATCCCATGACCCTGAAATCATGACCTGAGCCAAAGGCAGAGGCTTTAACCCTTTGAGCCACCCAGGTGCCCCAAATTATTCTATTTCTTGAAATAAAACAAAGTTAATTATTTTAGAATGAATGAATGCACTTTCTTAAAATCATTTATTTCAAGTCAGAAAAGAAACCAATAAAAAAGCACTAATTGGGAGCACCTGGGTGGCTCAGTAGGTTAAAGCCTCTGCCTTCGGCTCAGGTCATGATTTCAGGGTCCTGGGATCGAGCCCCACAACAGGCTCTCTGCTCAGCAGGGAGCCTGCTTCTCTCTCTCTCTCCCTGCCTGCCTCTCTGCCTACTTGTGATTTCTCTCTCTCTGTCAAACAAATAAATAAAATCTTTAAAAAAAAAAGCACTAATTGGCACAACTCTGGGCCACTGCTTATGTGCTAGAAAACAGCAGGTTATCACAATTACACTAGTATTTAAATCCCACAACATTCCCATCAGGTAAGTTTTATTATTTTTATTTATTTTATACATGACAAATTGAATCCCATAAAACTAGTTAATATGATAAGGGTCGCAAAGGAGCTATATCATCATTATACAAAATTTGATCTGTGTTCAGAGTCCAGCCTTAGGACCTCCAAGTCCAATGTTCACTGTCTACACTAAAGGGCGGGGATAGGAGTGCCTGGGTGGCTTAGCGGGTTGAGGCCTCTGCCTTCAGCTCGGGTCATGATCTCAGGGTCCTGGGATCGAGCCCCACATCAGGCTCTCTGCTCAGTGGGGCGCCTGCTTCCTGCCCACCCCCCCAACCCCTCCTGCCTCTCTGCCTACTTGTGATCTCTCTCTCTCTCTGTCAAATAAATAAATAAAATATTTAAAAATAAAAAAAAATAAAGGGCAGGGATATTTTCTTCATGTTATTCGCAGTAACAACGCTGACCATGAAGAAGCTTGGTATAATATTGTCTATTATAGGTCATGACCTACTTCTATCTCATTTAGGATGGGTGGACTGAGCATATCAAATTACATTTCATGGCCCCTAAGGCTTTCCCTAAGATGCACTGGGCTTCCTCTGCAGGTAGCATTTCCTGGCTCTCACTTCTTCCCCACCTCCTTGGGCATCAGGCTGCTGCCTTCTCTGTGGTGTGGTGCAGATGAGAGCCACAGGAGTGGAGTAACCCACAACTGGTACGAATTCTGCCTCTCTCTCTCATTAGCCTTGGGACCATAGAAGAAAATTCTAATGGTTTATAAGCTCCTTTTTTTTTTTTAGTTTATAAATTCTTTTAATCTCCTGATATAAATTTCTCCCTCTTAGGATATTTGTTAGGACTAACCAGGATAATGTTAATATATGTACACGTATTTATAGAAGTGATTACATGTATATATACCCATAGGTGTACATATATGTGTGTGTGCATATAGATAGACATGTAAAGATATATACATTGATCCCACAGCAGACACTTTCATTTTCTTTTTTTCTTTTTAAACAAGAAGTTTATTTAAACAACAAGATGCTTGACTTGAAGGGAAAATTATCTAGGATTCATTACTTTTAGAGTAATTTATTCCTACTTAAAGACAGATTGCCCTACATGTAATAGCTACGTACAAAAAAGTTATAAAATTGTCCTTGGTTTTACAATGATAAATGAAAAACATTAAAATTCTTCAATCGAACAAGGTATGCAAGGATTTTTATGTTGTTCTTTTTTTGTTAAACAGTGAGAGCAAAATAACTTACTGGAATATAAAGGTAAGAGCTGACTGAGCATGCCACGAATGGAGAGAGGAGGTATTTTCACAGAAGCAGTATTTTCCCCATCCCATCTCCATTTGATTTCGATCAAAACATCCCATTGGCCATTTAGTTAAAAAAAATGCAATGTGCTTGTGCACATACACAGTTACTTTATGTACAATGAAGGAATGGGGAAGGGGAAAATGAAAGAATAGAGAAGACTATACTGTAGTAGTCAGGATGTGGTGGAACCAAATTGCGGCTTTCTAACTGAGAATGTTTTCTTGGTCTGGAGGAATAGAGTTCTGGAATAAAGTAGCAGGTTCCCTTTTGAGTAGATACCTCCTGTCTGCCACTGGAACACATCAATTGTATCGTCATCCTCCATTTCCAACTGTGCAGGTATGTCTGTTTCGTCGATTGGCTGCCCATCAAATGGGAATCTGATCTGCCTCATTGACAAACCCTGTCGTTCACAACAGGCTTTCATTAGTTTACTAAGTGGTGTATGCCTCTTAATCTTAAACTGCACCACAGAACCATCCTGCCCTGCCACCTTCAAATTAATATGATCGTTGTTCTCAGTCTTGACTCCTTCCTTGGGCTTTTCGTCGGCCATGGCGAGTGCTGGAGTCTCCTCAGCTGCCGCTTCACAAAAGAGGTACCAGGTCCACACCGAACGAGCACACAAGCAGCACCAGGAGCGGCAGAAGAAGCGACACTTAAATTTTCATCCAGCATGACCAAGATTCTCATCTTTCTCTAGTGTCCTGCAAATCTTGATTCAAATTTTGTATAGTGGCATAGCCTGACCTAATTTATAAAGCATGCTTCTCAAAGAACAAACTGTGTTTTCACTATCCTAGGTAGTTCTATCCTTCGTTTCATATTCTTTAAAGAAGAAGGAGAAGGAGGAGAAGATGGAGAAGGACAGGGAGGAGGGGGAGGAGAAGAGAGAGGAGGAGGAGAAGGAGAAGGATGAGAAGAGGGAGAAGGGGGAGAAAGGTGCAGAAGGTGGTAAATGCAGTGGCATATCCAGGTGTTGCACCACGAGGAAAAGGACTGAGCACCCGAAGGCTGTCTCTCATAAGCACAGATGAGCCTAGACCTGACCCCCTCTATAGGACACATCATGAAAGCTCATACTGTCTGCATGGGACTTTGGGATCTAATAAATAAGACATCAATCACATTAATTATCATTTTATTAAACCAAACCCAAACCCCCAAAAATGTTCCTCATCAATACAGCTTATATTTTTCAGCAATAGCAAATATTTATTCATACATAGAAGACTCTTAGGTAAGTGCTTCACATCAAATAAAATTTGCTTTCTCAGTGTAACCCTAAGAAATAGGTACAATCTTTAACATCAGTTTTTATTTTAGGAGAATGAGACCGACAAGTGCTAAGTAACTTGTTCAAGTTTACACAGCTTGTAAGTACAGAGATAAGATTTAACCTTAGAAACTCTGAGCACCAAAAATCTACTCTTGGTGAATACTTTACTTATGTACTCCTGCTTTAACTCTGTGATACATAAAAGGGTGTCATTGGTAAAGCAACACACTCTGAAGGATTCACTACCTAGTGACAGATTCCTATGCTCTGTTCTATGTCCTATGTACTTGGATAGCATTTATAACTTTTTCTTTGTTAATTCCATTCAACAGCAGAGGGAATCAGGAAAAGAGATGTCAGAGGATGTACTGCAATACTGCTCTTTCTGTAGAAGGGATTGGATGTGTTCCCTTTGCAAATAAGCATTCTCTCCTAATACTAAGTGAAAATTAATAAGAAAAAAAAAACATTCTCCCCTAATGAAGACAAAATATTAGGAAGAAAAACCTCAACTTTCACTGCATGGCAGGGGTGTGTAAAAGACTATTGAGCTGACTTGTGTTCCTCCAAAATTCATATGTTACAATCCTAACCCCCAATACTTGAGAATGTGACCTTTTGGAGATAGGGTCTTTACAGGGGTGACTAAACTAAAATGATGTAATTAGGGTGGGTCCTTTTCCAATCTGACTGATCTCCTTAGAAAACGGGAGATTTAGACACAGAGAAATGCACAGTGGCAAGATGAGAAGACAGCCATCTACAAGGCAAGGAATAGATTCTTTCCTCACAGCCCTCAGAAAAAACCAACTCTGCTGACACCTTGATCTTAGACTTCCACTGTCCAGAACTGTGAGACAAGAAATTTCTGTTATTTGGGCCACCCATTCTGTGGTACTTTGTTACAGCAGTCCTAGCAGACTATTTCAAAAACATTCTAAAATGAAAGATGGAGAAAAGAAGGAAGATGTGCTCAGAATGGTGCAGATGACCTCAGGTGTAGATGAACCCCAGGACAAGGGGCACTATACAGAAGTGGGCGAGGGACTAAGAATAAGAAGGTTCAGGAACTCGGTGGGCACACAGTAATGGGGCGTTGACAGTTCCAAGGATTGAAATATGGATAAGTAGTCTGAGAAAATTGACAATTAGAAAACCTGTAGATGAGTGACCCATGGTTTGTGACATTGAAAAATGAGACAATACGTGCTGCATGGTCTAGGAAAACCCCAACACGACAGGGAGGAACAGGTATGAAAAGAGTTAAGACCTTGGGATCAGAGGTGGAAGACTCCTCAAAGACCTTATACTCAGATTCATTCTGTAACCCAATAACCCAGTAGCCCAACTGTGGTTTGTATCTGGAGTAAACATCTGGACGATTTACATTTGGATCAAAAACAAACTCAGAGCTCCTTTTTCTCTTGAGGTTTCTAGCTTTACTATACACCCCGAGGATCCAGGCAATCTTCTCAGACACATCTACTTCCCAGTAATACTTCCCTGAGGAAAAATGTTGGCAGCCCAAGACATCAAAAGCAGAGAAATCACATAGAAATATATTTTTAGGAGAGAAGTTGTGCACAACTGTCACTTGTCTTTTATCAGCAGAAATGGCAATATTCGAAATAGCATTGACTGGCTTCAGCAGCACGTCCACTGTAGGAAAAAATGACAGAGTCAGGTGATGGATACAGAGTAGGGGTGTCTTGTGACATTGTGAGTTGGGATATCAGGAATTGACTGGGAGGAACTTATGTGATGGGTCAGAGATGAGTAGAACACTTAGGAACTGTTGTATGCCTGCATGTTTGGGGAGGAATACATGAAGCTAAGATCATGGGACCTGATAGTAACCACAATGTCTAAAAAGGGATCAGAATATGGTGATTTGAAGAACCTGTAACTCCTTCTTACCCCAGTAGCGTTGGACCTCTGTCAGCTCTGAAATGACAAAAATTTCAATGATGTTGTTAGAAGCAAAGGAGTAAACACTGATACCTAACTTCTCAATAGGATGGGGGTACAGAGGGGAGCCCTGTGAGGCTATGAACTGATGAATGAGATGATGAACCAGACACCTTGTCCATTCCCCCTTAGGTATGATCACACCTTCAGCATAAGAGGTCTAGCTCTCCTTGTCAGGCCTCTATCTTCTCTCATCTAGAAACATCCTCTCCCCACTTTGCCCTGATACTACAAGAATTCCACACCTACAACCTTCCTCTGATTCCCCTTACCTTTAAACACTTGCAGCATCCCACTCAAATCTGGGATTCGGAATGTACTCTTCAGTTTCTTGGGAACAATATTTGGCTTCTTCAAGGTCCAGCTCTCACTCCTAGAGAAGACAAAAATTGATCACCCCACACTTCTGATTCTGGGTCCCTGAAAGGCCACTGTTTCCCTTACTTTTCACTCCACTGATGCACTTGAATTTTCTCCACTGGAGATCCTGGGGCAGGAGGGTTGGGGAGAGCCCTGATGCTGCAACCAGAAGGAATATGCTCATGTCTACCTTTCCATTTACCCTCTGTGTGGTCTTCAGAAGTCTCCATCTCAAAGAAGCTCATGTTCTTCCTTCTAAAATGGAAAAATTAACCACATACTCTACCTTTTAAAAATAATAAAACTAGGGGCCCCTGGGTGGCTCAGTGGGTTAAAGCCTCTGCCTTCGGCTCAGATCATGATCTCAGGGTCCTGGGATTGAGCCCCGCATGGGGCTCTCTGCTCAGTGGGGAGCCTGATTCCCTCTCTCTCTGCCTACTTGTGATCTCTCTCTCTCTCTCTGTGTCAAATAAATAAATCTTTAAAAAATAATAATAATAAAACTAGATGAAATAATGGTGCCTTTAAAGGGTATTTGATGCCTCCAAAAAAAAAGTATTTGATATATGAAGAAGTCACCACCATCTTAGTTGTTCCACCAGGGACAGGCCAGAAATGTGAGTTCCCAGGCAGGTGATCAATAAAGAAGCTCCAGAGCTTGGCTACTGAAGGATTAGGTTATCGAGTATGGAGCTCCTGTATTAAAAGTGTGAAGAGTCTCCAAAGCCTGCTATCCCAGTACAGATGTCCAGATAATAATATTTAAGTTTGTATTCTCTGGGGAAATATTACAAACATTTGGAAAACTAGAAGTTCAAATTAATAGTGATCTGAATTTCATGTGTTTGGGAAGACCTTGATGCTGTCAAGTGGGTAGACAACTTTAGACAAAAGAAGACCATATTTTCTACAAGATGCTAAAGTGTGTAAGCAAGAAGAGATTAATTATTGGCACCAGGATGAAGGCCACTATTCCTCATGACTGGAGACTTATTATTTTTTTTTTTGGAAGTCCAAATAAAACCTCTAGAAACACCTTGTTTCTTCTAACATCAGGAAGAAAATAAATGCAGAGGAGCTGTCCTTGTGGAAAATTTGGGGGCCTGGCAGATGGAGGATAGGGTCTTCTCTGAAGTAAGAGAGGCACCTATGAAATATGGAAACAAACTGAAGCAGAGACCGTGGTTTGACCAGAATAGTGAAATCATGGTCTTATTGGCCCTCGCTCTGTGACCTCCCACCACCCAAATTCCACTGAAAACCTTCATCTGTGATAAAAAAATTATAACGATATAATTCCTAAATTCCCCAGCTCTGTGATTTTTTTTATTTTGATTAATCCCAAGATAACTCTCATGGCTATAATTCTGTCCTAACATTAAAAAAAAGACCATACCTGGTCTCCCATACATACCTTTTCATGACATTAATCATATCCTGGGGAGAAGAGAGAAAACATGAGTCAAGTATAGGATTGCCATATTTAGAAAATAAAAATGACTGATCAAAATTTAATTTAAGATACTTTAAGTATGCCTCCTGCAATATTTAGGATACCAGAATACCCTTCTACTACAAAAAAAAAACCCCACTATTTTTTATCTAAAATTAAAATTTAATTATGCACTCTGTATTTTGTCTGGCAACCCTCCAAGAGTTATAAGCCCTCCTAACTTAAAAAGTTTTATCCACCTTGGATCCCTAAAGCTCCTTGGTATGATGTGAATAAGCAGATTAACAGAGCATGGAGGATAAGATTTAGAGATAAGACCGAGATCAACCATCCCAAAGACTCATTTAAGGATGTTAGAAAATGGAGTACTCCAGTACTTGGAGATGGGATATATTTAGCAAGAAGATAAGAGACTTGACATTAAAAAAAATGCATTCATGAGAAGACCTCATTAATTCATTATCCTTTTATGTATTCTAGAGAGAAATAAAGTGAAACCCGTATTTGCCAGACATCATTCCAGGCTCTGGAGAGTCAAAGATGAGGAATTAATAATAATAGTTCTCAAAAAATATAATTTCTTTTGCTGCAGGTACAAGTAAACAAGAACTTCAAACAAATATTTCTCTGGCTTCCCTCTACTCATTCTATATACCTCCTTTACACTACCTACAGGTACTCACTCCAGTTTTTGTGCATGAGATAAGCCACAGGAAACCAGAACCTAAGGAAGTCTAAAATGTAGCTTACTATTTCCCAACTATTTACATTCCACTGTCCAAAATGGTACCAATATCTACTCAATCACTGTTTTAGAAACTATAATATTCTACTCTGAATTCCAATATTGTATTTAGCCAGTCCAGACTATATCCTCAAAATCTTTTAGCCATCTTTTTATTCCCAGCATAGCCATTATTTGCCTTATTTTTTGAACAGAAATGTGCCAATATATTTGGTTTCCCTTTCTCCAGCCTAACCCCCCCTTTTTTAAAGATTTTATTTATTTGACACAGAGAGACAGAGAGAGATCACAAGTAGACAGAGAGGCAAGCAGAGAGAGAGGAGGAAGCAGGCTCCCCACTGAGCAGAGAGTCCAATGCGGCGCCCAATCCCAGGACCCTGAGATCATGACCTGAGCCGAAGGCAGGTCTTGCCTGAGCCGAAGGCAGGTCTTGCCTGAGCCAGCCAGGCACCCCAGCCTAACCCCTTTTATAGCAACAAAGACTTGACCACCAGTTGGCTCTACATCCTCAGATAAAGTTTTATTCTCTGTGTTAGGTTTTTTTGTTGTTATCGTATATGACTAAAACTGGTTTAAATTTAAAAGGAAGAAGAATAAATTCCGGGGCAGGTGTAACTTTAATCATAGCTAGGTTTTTGAATGAAAATCTTGTCATCAGAATCTGTTCTTCTCAAAATTCTATTTTCCATCTGCAATATTGACTTTCTTTTTAGACTCTGTATGGAATCAACTTGCATCTTCTGGTTTAAATGATAATCCTTGATATATTACTTGGTGAAAAAGAGAATTTCTCTTTCTAGTCATGATAGTAAAATTCTAAAGCATAAAAATCATTGACCTAAATTGGGTTAGGTACTTATCTTAAAATAATTACTGCATCATTGGTAAACATATAAGAATCTGATATTCTGATTTACCTAGAATTGAGAGACATATATATCCCTGATGCTACCAATTTTATAAACCCTAACCAGCTACATGGACTGAGGGTGAGGATCGTTCCCTAATGGGTAATTCAAGAGGTTGTTACAAAACAAAAAAAAAGATAATTGAATTGAGACTGGACAAACAGATGTCCCATACAACCCATCCCTTCACTGACTGCCATCTCTTCACCCTTTTTACCAAATTATTTCTCCCCAGAAAGGCTCAATATAATACAATGGTTACAATAATATTAAACATGGATGACTAAATCTAAATTATAATGTAAGAGCAATTAAAGATCTAAACTTAATATCTGAAAATGTAACAATGTTTGAAGAAAACAGAAAAATCTTCACAATATTGGATTTGGTAATAATTTCTTGGATACGACAGGAAAAAAAGCACAGGAAATAAAAAAGAAAAGAAAAAAAAGAAAAAAATAAAAGAAAATAAAAAAAGAAAAAAAAATAAAAGAAAAAATAAGTTGGACCACACCAAAGTTAAAAATTTCTGTGCATTAGAGGACACCAGGAAGACTGAAGAGACAATGCACAAAAAGGGAAAAGATATTTGCAAATCATATATCTGATAAGGTATTTGTATAGAGAATATACAACAAATTCCTCCAACTCAACAACAAAAAGCAAACAACCTAAATGGAAAAACGAGGAAAGAATTTGAATAGATATTTCTCCAAAGAAGATAAACAAATCTCCAATAAACCACATGGAAAGATGCTCAACATTATTTGTCTACACTCGGGAAATGCAAATCAAAACCATAGGTATTGCACAGTCTGGACCCAAAAGCAACAAGAAAATCAACCAGATTTGTGTTATTTGACAAAACTTAGTGAAGAAATGCCTTGCAAATACATGATGGCAGATGGCAGATAATGGGAGCTTATAAAGAATTTCTCTCCAAATTTTTTGCCCTGCCTTTCATAAATTACTAACAATGTCAATTTCCCTTGTCATTCATACTTTGAATTATCTCTATGGCCCTTGAAATGACAGAGATGTACTGAGGGGCCCAAGAGCCTTGAATGTCACCATGAGGAAGAAAGTTTGGCAACCCAGCAGAGAAGGAAATGTCTCCATGTTTACCCTGAATCTCATCATGTAGGAGCTCCAACCCAAACCTTACCGGCACTGTGTCTGCTGACGACCTCCATATGTGATGCTCAATGTCTGAGATGAGTTCCCCCAAGCACTGCTTCTGCCGAGCCAGCTGGTCTCTGGCCACTACCATGTTATCCATCACATTCACTTCATCTTCCTCCAGCTTTTGCAACACCCTCTTCTCCTCACTGTCCAGGGTGGCTCTCATTTCATTAAACCCTTTAAGAATCCTTTGTCTCTCAGTCTGCATATGATTCTTTGGGGATGACAAGAGAAAGAGGCAGTCAGTCTGTCTGGCCAAGGGCCTACATTGTCTGGGCCTGGGTGCCAAGACAAAAACTATTTTCCTCAGGGACTTCTCAAAGAGAAGGGAACAGGCAGTGAGAAACTACTGAGAAGACCATTTCCCCACTATTTTCTCTTAGTTTCTCCCAAAGGAATATATTAAAGTCTACTTTAACAAGGCCTACCCAAGACACAAGTGACACCAGATGAGGCTTGGATTGCAGACCCCTCTCCTGGGCAATCATGCCATACTGTGTAGGAAGCCTTTCCACCCACAGCTCCTAAATAGGGAACACTGGGCTTTGTGTGTTTCCTGGAAGTATTAGTGCCTCAGATTTGATGATGGATATGGGACATGGGATTCATGAGTCATTTTTACATTGCTTTCCTCCATGCCTTCATCTCCAAATATTGGTTTCACTTGTGAAATGTGTACTTTCTGGCACCCAAACCTCAACATGGAAGGAGTGAAATGAGAACCAACTGAGAAGCCCCCAAACTCATTAATTTGAGGTAACAAAGAGGAAGGAGCCTCCTTGTGACTGGTTTTCTATCTCAGAACTCCCTCAGGAAATATCTCTTCTTGCCTTCCAGGAAACTTTCTCCTCTCTGATGTCAGCTTCCAACTCCTCCATTTTCGGCTGCTCCTTCCTCAGCTTCTTCAGAGCTGCCTGGAGCTTTTCCTGTGAGAAAAGAATCGCCAGGAAAGAAAAAAAGAATCACCAGAGTCAAGTTGTGAGCTTTCTTAGCACCTGGCTAGAGAGAAGAAATCAGACTCATCTCAGAAAAGACCAGGTAACAGAAATGCAACTGGTGATTAGAATCTAGGATATAGACAAAAATCTGAAGATGAAAAATCTGGGTGATGCAAGCTACCATCCCTTGATCAAAAGTAACCTGATTATCTCTCTTCCTAGAGGAAGAACTGATCCTGCAGCAAGGAAAGTCCTTTCATCTCATTGACATGTTCACCACATCCAACCCCCCGTGTTCCCCAGAAATCCTTCTGCTCAAAGGGGGAACCAGAATTTATCTTGAGAAGCATTTCTCCACTCATTCAACATATTCTCCACTCTTCTTAGACTTATTTCTGATCAAATGAAATAATACACAGAAATATCCCTTAAATCTCAGAAGCTAAGCAAGAGTATGGAAAGAGATCGCAGAGCTCAGTTCTATGATGACAAAGGAAAGAAAGTAGTTTAAAAAAGTGAAGGATTCACTTGAGGTACCTTTCTGCCCCATCTACCCTTGGGCCTACCCGACATTCCTTGGCCACCTTCTCCATGAAGAATATTTGATGACCTCGGTGCTCCTCAGACTGGGCACAGTGCTGGCAAATGGCCTTCCCATCCTCCTTACAGAAGATCAGGAGTTTTCCTCCATGGTGCGTACAGAGATTTTTCTGCTGTGGGCTCATGGTCTCCCTGACTTTCTTTACTATGTTGGCCAGGGGCTGATTGGGTCGGAGATTCCAAAACTGGTATTTACACTGGCACACTGGGCAGTTGCTTTCCCCTCCTTGGTGGGTCCCTGACTCCTTGCTCTTTGCAGTGATGCAAACTTGGCAGAAGCTGTGGCCACAGTCCAGGCTCAGGGGCATTGTCAGAAGATCCAGGCAGATGGGGCAGGTCACATCCTTCTGTATGCTCAACTGTGCTGGAAAATCCATTGCAGCACTCCCTTGATTTCTTCCTATCCTGATAATGGAGGCCCGTCTTGCTCACAGACTCCTGCAGGGCAGGGAATGTTGAAAGGAGAATGATAAGAAAGGCAGAAATAGAAAAGATACTGATTATGGAGAGATTTAGAATAGGCAAAACATTAATATATAATAAAGAAAAAAAACGAACAAGAAGAGTAGATCAGTAACAGAATGAAAAGGGCTTTTGGTAAAAATTGCACACACTTTACTCTCAGTTAATGTCACATGACGAATTTCTCCCCACCAGGGCAAGCTTGCTAGTTTCTCTTCTTCTACTGGTATTGAAGCCCTTCCTACCAAGAACCTTGCGCAACCCATCAATTTTTTGCTGTCTTTTTTCCCCCACCCCCAAACACATCCTCTGTGTTAAATACACTAAACCCACTATGGCCCCTGGGCTTTTGCGCTGCTCTCCTCCTGCTTGGAGTGACCCTACCCTGATATTTACACGACTCACCTTTTAAAAACTACTTTATCATGTTATGTTTATATCAAATGCATTCATTTTAAGGGTATGATACAATGATTCTAGTAAACTTATGGAAATGTGTATTTATCCGCACAGTCCAGTTTTAGAACATTTCTATCACTTGAAAATAAACTGAATGCCATTAGCAGTCACCGCCATTCTGAACCTGAGCCTCGGGGAACCACTAATCTTATGTTTTTATAGATTTGCCTTTTCTGGTCAATTTATAAAAGTGGAATTATAACACATAATCTTTGGAGTTGAATTGTTTCACCTAGGATACTGCTATTGAGCTTCATCTCTCCTGCCTTTCTCTCCAGTTTCTTAATGTCAAAAGCACTAAAGCCACTGCTGCCACAGAGAAACTCTGCACTTGCTTGTCCTTCTGCAGGGAACCACTCTCCCCCATCTCAGCGTCACTCATTGTTTTGTTTCATCCAATCTCCTCTTCTGCCCTCTTCTCAGAACCTGCTTTAACTTTTCTACAGCAAAACTGCTGATACTATCGTTTGCTGCTGTACATTTCGTTGTATTTCTCTAATTTTTTTAATATTTATTTTTTCATGTGAGAGAGGGAGAAATTGAGAGAGAATGAGCAAGAGAGGGGGAAGTGCAGAGGGAGAAGCAGATCCCCTGCTGAGCAGGGAGCCTGATGTGGGACCCGATCCTGGGACTCCAGGATCATGACCTGAGCTAAAGGCAGTTGCTCAGCCAACTGAGCCACCCAGGAGCCCTATATTTCTCTTATTTTTACTATGTAATACATAACATCTTTCTTTAAATGTCTGCCTCTTCCTCCTAAGAAGTAATCCACGTATGCATGGATTTGTATGCATCAGGCATGGTTTTGTGCACTGACGGATCCTCAGTACCTAGAACAGTGCATCATATATAGGAACACAAAATGTCATGAATACAAAAAGTTAGAATCTCCTCATCTCCCCATAGATGCTTAGACCTTCCTCATCACCTTTTCATCTTTTCTTTTTTTTTTTAAAGATTTTATTTATTTGACAGAGAGAAACACAGCGAGAGAGGGAACACAAGCAGAGGGAATGGTAGCGGGAGAAGCAGGCTTCCTGCCGAGCAGGGAGCCCGATGCGGGGCTCGATCCCAGGACTCTGGAATCATGACCTGAGCCGAAGGCAGACGCTTAATGACTGAGCCACCCAGGCGCCCCTCGTCTTTTCTTTCTATTAGCAGTTCTCTAGTAGTTGAGAAGAATTTACCTCCCAATGCACCTGTCCCACACAGAGCCTTCCCATGCCCTCAAATTCATTCCCTAGAGACACCTACAGAATCAGCAAGGGCCACAATCAGGAGGTAATTTCATCACTAACAATTTTATAATCAGCTACAACTTACAAATCATTTTGACCAATTTATCTCTTATGCTAAAATCCTTGAGAAATAAGAGTACTCCCTTTCTTCAGATGTACAAATAGAATCAAATTACCTAGAGATCATTCTTTTAGAGTCCATAAGGCTGATGGCTGGCTCATCCCTATCTGTCTCTTCAAATTAGAGCCCATCCAACTGAGGCTTTTGCCTGAATTCCACGACAAGGTCCCCCACTAGTTTCGCTGATACTGTCATTAATCTCATACAATCGCTCTCATCACTGTTCACACTACCAGCAAGAATGCTTTTTTTTAAGCATCCATTAATTTTGCCATTTCTCCACTCAAATGCATGTCATTCAATTTGAGTCACTGTTTATCATGGTCAGCCCAGGTCCACATTGTACATCCCCTCCTGTTGCTTCATCCCCTTAGCCCAGCTCCTACTGTTCCCCTGCCCACACTGGCTGCCTTATGCATTCCTTGATCACTCAGCTAAAATCCATCTTAAATCCTTCAATTCCTTGAAAACTCAGCTCCAAATCACCTTTCCACACTGAGACCTACCCTGAAATCTATTTTAAATTGCAAAGCCTGCGCTGAGTGTTATCTGTAACTAGTGAATCATTAAACACTACATCAAAAACTCATGATGGCTAATAAGATATGATAACAAGATAACAAAATATGTTGGCTAACTGAACATAAAAAAAACAAAACCAAAAACAAAACAAACAAAAAAACATCTGCAAAGCCCTTTACCAGGGCACACCATAAATACCAAGCCCTGTGGTGGGTCTTTTTGTCTTAATGCTATTGTTTCTTTGTTTTCATCTTTTCTCATACTGCATCATTCTTTTGTTATTTGTTTACTTTCTCTCCACTCACCCAGAAAATAACCCTTTATAGATGCTTAATATTTACTGACTGTTCAGTAGGTGTTAATACAATTTTTTTCATCACAGCTATATGCTTTTGCTCTTGTAAATGTAATCAAACAGACCTTTAAATTTTTAAAGCCCATTTTCTCCCATCCATTGGACCCTGTACCAGCCCCCTGAGTAAACAATTAACATACACCAGATATGGACCTTGTCTAGATGTAAGACACAGACCACTGACTTCTGAAAAGGGGGAAGAAAGGAAAGTACACATCAAAATATTATGTAACATGGAGATCATGTACAAGGTGTTCAGAGGTGAGATTAGGATGGAGTCCTTTCTAAGAAACTACCACCTCCTTTCTGTGCAGGGAAAATGGAGTAAGTTGAGCTAAAAAGCAAAGGAAAAGTGTGTCTAAGATGATGGAGGACAAGTTCTAAATCAGGAGTGGACACCAGAGCATTGTGGGGTGCTGCTGAGGTGAGAGTAAGCTATGTGCACTCAGAAGGGAACAAATTCCCTGTGTCTGGAGCCCCAGAGAGACAAGTGACCGTGGGCGAGCTGCAGAGATGGACAGCAGTCTGGTCATCCAGCCTCTCTCATCAGGCTGGCCAAAAGTCTGGTGATTTATCAGGAAAGTTCTGGACAACTTTTCAGAAATTATCAGGACAAGAAGAGTAATAGGATGAGTTTCAAGAGTGTCTCCTCCCTGGCACAGTCCCTAAGATCCCTTTCCCTCCCACAAGTCCAGATAAGGACTCTTATCTCTACTGGCTCTCTCCAGGAGCCTGGGCTTTTATGAAGAGGGAAAACAGAGCTCCATCTCACCCCCTTCCCTGGAGGAAAAGAAGAGATTTTCTATTTCTGGAAAAAAAAAAAAGTTATTCTGGCTCACCTCGTCAAGGTAGAAAAGTCAAAACTACAGAACAGAAAGAAGACGAGAGTAATTCAGCCTGGAGAAATAATGGTCCCTCCAAGAAACAGGGCTCTCGGTGTTAAGTCTCCCTTTTTCCGCAGTCATGCCACCCCCAGACTCAATGTACCTCTCACCTGCAGAAAACATACAAGCTGGCTCTCCGATGAATTCAGAGCAGCTTCAGAACCACAAATTAGATTCATCCAAACACATTCAGTCTGTTCCTCCTAAACTTCCTGCCCTTTGCCGTCACAAACTGCCCCACAAACCTTCAGGCTGAAGTGGAAAAGTCTTGGCTCCGTGGAGATAAGAAGCAGGTATGGGCCAGATTCACTCACCAAGCCGGAAAACGGGTCTTCACAAGGGAGTTTCCCTACAGGAACTGGGTAGAAATGAAACTTAAAACCTGAGAGGGGGAAATGAAAATAAGGAAGCAGAATGGAAACTTACAAAACAATAGCAGCGAGAGGACACCACCCTTTCCTAGGGTGCCAGGAAAGGGTATGTTCTAGGACCTGCACCAGCGACGCACCTGGTCACTACATTCTTATTCCTACCCCGGCTTACTCCAGGGTAGGAATAAGAAGAGTTGATAAGAAAAAAATGTGAGGTGTAACAATACAGCCTGAATACTCAGCATTTCAATTCAATCCTATAATTATCGGTTGAGCTGATGCTATATTCAGGCCCCAGGCAAGCCACAAAGGATAAAATAATGATCTGGAAAGGCTTGGCACCTGACCTCTTGCAATGCAGACTGGGGCGGGAGATAATCAATTATAAAACCCTACACATATGAGCAGACACCGGGACTGTCAGCAGCCACCACTGTGAATAGTAAAAACAAAATTTTAAAGTTTCTTCGGTACGAGCCTATGGATAAAATTTTTCCAGAATGTCCTTGAATCTTAGGAGGATACCAGTTAACTACCAGTTTCTATTTCTTGGGTAGGCAGGTCAGAAAAGGAAGGCTTGCAGAAATTAACCATAGGAGAACCAAGTCAGTGCCTTGTGACCCCACAACTAGGAGGCAGGTGAGAACATGGAGGTTAATACACCGTAGCATTCAAGCATAATCTTCAACTGAGGAGTAACACGCCTCCGTAATTTTTCTACCTTTCCCCACTTCCTTTGGGGAAAAAATTTGTCCTTTTTAATCTCAGTCAGAGGCAGGACTGAGACATCTTGTATTTCCTACACAGCCTTTTGTGCCTTGCTCTGATGACATGTTCTAGATGGAGAATTGCATGGTAGCGAAAGCTCCACCACGGACCCTGACTCCTGGCAGAACGGCCGAGCAGGCAAACGTCACACGTGAGCCGACGTGAGACCCTGTAGCGCAACTAGGAAACCAGTGCTTGGTGAATTAAAGCACAGGTATTTTGGTATTGTTTGTAACCCACGGAAATGTAAGATAATCTTGGCTTAGAAACTCCTTTGGACTCACTTATAGCTACGAGGCGGGAAGTGAAAATCATGCAGGCATAATCACTGAGTCATACTGAACTAAGATTTTCCTAACAACGAATAAACTTGTGATACTTTTCAAGTGCAATCATAATGGTCTAAATTTTGGACAAATTGCATTCTGAGAGCTGGCATGTTTTACCACCTTTGTTTTATAATACCGTCATTGAGTATCCTTCCTCGTGCAGCCCTGCATCCAAACAACAGTAAGTTTTATGAAGGCAGGAAGGGAACTTTTCCTTTCTTTCTTTTTTAGAAAATATTTCATGTTTGAAAGTCTTCATTATTTTGAATTAATAGACTCTGTCATGATTGCCCATTTTTTCACTGTTGGAATATATCTATTTTATGATGATGATTTAATAATACTTGATAAATTCATACTTCTAGTACTCTCTAAATTGTTCTGCAAAACTATTTTTTTAATTTTATTTTTTTAGTGTTCTAAGATCCATTGTTCATGCACCACATCCAGTGCTCCATGCAATATGTGCCCTCCTCAATACCTACCACCAGGTTCACCCATCACCTCATTCCCCTCCCCTTTAAAACCCTCAGCTTGTTGCTCAGAGTCCACAGTCTCTCATGGTTCAACACTCCCTCTGATTTGCCCCAATTCACCCTTCCTTTCCCTCTCACAATGTCCTCCGTGTTTTTCCTTATGCTCTACACGTAAGTGAAACCATATGATAATTGACTCAGGAAGGGAACTTTTCTATGTTGTTCCTTTTAGTCTCGGATCTATTACAAGGTGCTGAACATAGGGAATGATATATTTTTTATTATTATTATCATGTAATGTATTATTTGTTTCAGAAGGACAGGTCTGTGATTCATCAGTCTTACACAATTCACAGCACTCACCATAGCACATACCCTCCCCAAAGTCCATCACCCAGCCATCCCATCCCTCCCACCCCCCCTCCCCTCCAGCAACCCTCAGTTTGTTTCCTGAGATTAAGAGTCTCTTATGGTTTGTCTCCCTCTCTGGTTTGTCTAGTTTCATTTTTCCCTCCCTCCCCCTATGATCCTCTGTCTTATGTCTCAAATTCCTCATATCAGTGAGATCATATAATTGTCTTTCTCTAATTGACTTACTTCACTTAGCATAATTTATACCCTCTAGTTCCATCCACATCGTCGCAAATGGCAAGATTTCGGAGAGTTTTTTGTTTTGTTTTTTTAATGGCTGCATAGTAGGGAATGATATTTGAATAGAAAGACGCACAGTTATACAGTGCTAATATTCAATCGCATTGAACACGCTAACGATAATCATGGTTCTGTTTCACTGTTACTCTTGCAGTCAACGAAACTGCCATGGTGCGGATGAATTCTGGTGTGAACACTGATGTCAACTCCTGGGCAGAATGTTAAACAACAATGTTTCCTGTATTCTCGGTTTTGTTTTTATGGTTTACTCAGAACTTATTGCAATGCTTGTTGTTACCAGCACAAGTGAACCACCTTACTTCCTGTGGCCTGTGTTTTGTTTTGTTTTGTTTTCAGACTGAGAACAGTTAAAATTTGTAGGCCCAAAGTGGGAGAGCTTTCATTTAGAGATATAGGAGATGGAGGGGGACACAAAGCCCTAAGGAGGACTTTTTATTCCCTGATCCCCAGGAGCATAGTAAACTGGAATGTAGATCACAACAATAAGGTGAGCTCCAGAGACAGACTTTGGGTGGTAGGAGAAGAAGCAAGGTTCATTCAGGTTCCCAACCACAAGCCCATGTTTCCTTGTACCGGCAAGCTCTGATTTCTTCACTGATTTCTCCCACCTTAATCTGATGTCTCAGAAGTGGTTCCCAGGGCACCTCCCACCCTCTCCTCCTCTCTTGGGTCTCTGATTCCCTCCCACACTTTCCAGATGAATTTTTTGTTGTCTCTTCTCAGACAAGCTCAAAAACATCAGGTCCTTTATGTAAGTGTAAGTTTCAAATTATAGATTGAACCAAGGTTTTGCCGCCCAAAGCTGCCCTATCTCAGCTTACTCGGAAATGCGTAATGGGTACTGGGATTTGAGTTTAGAAGTAAGGGAGTTCTGGAGGGCTAAAGAGAAAGGATCCTGATTAAAAAGTGAGCTTTTACACCCCATACTGTCAAACATCTCTTTCTTCACATTCCAGAAGCTCTTGCCCTCACACAAACTGTTCACACGAAGTCTGGAGGGAAAGCTTAGGGCTTTGGGGCCAGGATGTGAGGTCAAATCAGAGAGGCAAAAGGAATAAAAGGATGGATGTGGGATTTGTAGGAGGCATGAGAAAGGAGGAAGTATTAGGAACTCATCTTCTTGGGCCTCACAATCAACTCGCCTACCCTGCCCCTGTCCACATCACATAAATACCCCCACAGCTGGAGCCCTGTACCCCCCTCCAGTTGTCATCTCTGCCTTCACCACCACATACCATCCTTTCTCCTTTCTGACCTGAAATGATGAAAAAAGGGACTACTTTGAAAAACATCTGGCAGTTTATTATGCCATAAAATATGCATTAATTCTAAAAACCAGTAAGTCAGTTTACAGTATTCACTCGAAAGGGATGACCGGTTTGGATTTTTTGAGGAGTGGACAGGGAGATCTCATCGAGGCCTGCATGAGGAACCACTGCAGAAACAATTCTGGAAGAAAGGAAGGGAAAACCTGCTTTTCTTCATTTCCTGAGGATTTTCAGAGTCCATCAGCTCACTAGGAAGAATGAGGCAAACCAGGGGACATCAAAGTTTGGCCGAGGACATTGTTGAGAAATCCCACAAAGTACTCTGGACTCTTCCTATATATTGTCATGAATAATAATTGAGTAAAGCCAGGCATAAAGAAGGAGATTTCTAGTGAAAAAGAATTACTGCAGAAACAGGGGAGGGTATTAACTTTTCATTAGTTAAATGAATATTCATTAGTAAATATTGAATATTTCATTAGTAAATAATGAATATTAGAATATTCATTAGTAAATATTCATTAGTATATTCAGTTAAAGAGGCTATTATAATTATAAAATAAGACTGGGCAGCTATGAAGGTGATAAGAAAAAACTCTTATAATGCTAAAATATTTATTTTACAATCAGATAAAATTCTTTAAAAAAATATGTGATTACTTAAGCAAGTTATTCTATTAGTTAAGACAAAGCAAAGGCAATAATTTTGAAAGTAAACTAATATGTGTTTTTTAAATAATTTATTTCCAAGTCACAGGTAAAGGGAATCAGAAAAATAACAAAAATCATTCTAAATCACTGCTCATGTGGTAGGAAAGAGGGGTAATTATTTAAAATATTATGTTACTTAATTTTCACCATAACTCATCAAATAATTTTCATTACTTTTTTTTTTTAAATGAGAAGGCATAGCTCATAAAAGCTCATAGCTCATAGCTCATTTAGTTTATTTGATAAGGGCCAGTATGTGGCAACACCAGAATTATAATAAAAGCCCACCTGTGACACAGAAAGAGAAATACCGCATGATCTCACTTATATGCAGGATCTGAAACAGTTATAGCAGGAAGTAGAGATGAGGATGGGGGTGGTCAGGGGGCTGGGCAGAGGAGGAAATGGGGAGACACACACACATACACACACAGTGATAACCACGTAGAGATGATGCATATGTTTATTAGCCTGATTGTGATGATCATTTCACAACATAAACATGTATTCAACCACCAAGTTGTACACCTTAAATATTTACAATTTTTATATATCAAGGATATCTCAAAGCAAATATTTATTAATAAATCAAGATACTCAGGGGCTCATGGGCGGCTTAGTAGGTTAAGCATCTGCCTTCAGCTCAGGTTGCGATCTCGGAGTCCCAGGGTGGAGCCTCACGTCAGGCTCCTTGCTCAGTGAAGAGTCTGCTTCTTTCTCTCCCTCTGCCCGTCGTCCTGTTCTCTCTCTCTCATTGTCGCTCACATAAATAATTCTTTTTAAAAAATAAATAAATAAATCAAAACACTTAGATGTTTATACTTAATGACATTTATTTTCTTACAGTGTCCTGTATATGGTGCAAGTTTCACACCAAGATGATTTTAAGAAAATACACACAGCATTTATGTACATTATTCAAGATTACATTGCCTTGTGTGGAGAGACAGGACAGGAACCCAGTCACTCTGGACACAAAACTATCACTCTTAGTTATTAATTTTGATATTTTCTCCTGAATGGTGTTCAAATGGAAGGAAGGAAGGCAGCAAGGAAAAGACGGTGAGAATGGTGCAGATATGCTTGGAGCATCAGCTACACCCAAGGCAAGAGGCATTACAAAGAAATGAGCAAGGGTGTAAGAAAGTTCAAGGTCTTGGTGAGCACAGAGTACAGGGTTATTACATTTCACAGGGGTGAAATATGGAAAAGCTTCCTGAGAAAAGGAACATGAAGAGAATTTATAGATGAGAAACCCATGGTTTGTGATATTGAAAAATGAGACAGTGTCAGCCTCATAGTCTAGGAAAGTTCCAACACAGTGGGGAGGGACAAATAGGGCCAGGATTAAGATGAAGGGATCAGAGAAGGATGACTCCTCAAAAGCATTATATTCAAGTTGATATGGCACCTTTTAATACAGTACTCATATTTGGTTGAAACCTAGAATAAACATGTTGAACATTTCAGTCATGTCTTTCATGAAATTTCACATTGGGTTCTGGGCATTTTCCTGCATACACCTCCGGGATCTACCTCCCAGTAATGTTTCCCCAACCCAATAACCAGGGAACCCAGGACACATTAATTGTTATATGCATTATTCGGTTTCCAACAGCACACACATCTCATCTGTCTTTGATCTGTAGAAACAGACAGCATATGTTGTATTTTGGAGATGCTTTGGAGTCATGTGAGCTGCAGAAAAATTGCGGCTGGGTGAGATCCATAACATAGTTTTCTTCGTGACACTGTGAGAGGGGTCTTTGGAATAACCTGAGTGAGAACTGGGAAGAATTCTGTTCTGTTTTCAGGGAGAGGTCTAACACTACAGAAGCAGAGTATATATGTATGTGTTAGAAGGGAAAACATGGGTGTTGGAACATGAGACCTGCTAGGAATGAAAAATTCTGAAAGGTGATAAGAATCGGGTGGCTTGACGACACTGATTTCTCCTCACCTCAGTGGCACTACATGTATCAGCTCTCAAATAATAAAAAACCATAATCAACACAAGCAAAAGAGGCAGCCCTGAAATCTCTTTCCCCTAAAGTATAGGGGAAGGACTGGGGACTATGGCGAGGTAGTGAACTAGTGAAGCAGATTGTGCCCCAGACACCTGGCTACTAGCCATTAAATATGATCATATCATCATGTGATGTTCTTTGTGTTCTCTCTCCATACCAAGAAATTGTGCCCTTTTCTCCATTTAGCCCCTGCCCGCAAGACTTCCACAGCACTTACTTGCTCCAGCATTCCTCACCTCTAAATGCTTGTATTATCACTTTCAGATCAGGAATTCGGTACACTTTCCTTTGTTCCTTGACAAAAGTTTTTTGTTTCTTCAGAGTCAAGTTCTTACTCCTAAAGATGACAAAAATTGAACCCCACACTTCTGAATTTTTGTCTTTCCAAAATTTTTGTCTTTTCAAAAATTCCTATTCACCCCATTGAAGAGCTTGAACCCTCCTCTCCAGAGACCCTGAGAAAGAGGAGAGCAGACTCCTGACCTTTGAGCCAGAAGAAATGTGTTCATGTCCACATTCCCAGTCACCCTCTGTGTGACCTTGAGGAAGTTTTGACCTCTCAGAGGCACAGTTTCTTCCTTCCAAAATTAAATTATCAACCTCTCCTCCTCTATCTCTTAGAAAGTATATGAAATAATGGATATAATAAAACAAAACTTTGGTACCTTGGAAAAAACTTAAGGTGTGGAAAAGTCACTGCATGGATGTGGGTTCCCAGGGCAGATGATCAAAAAGTGAGGTTGCAGAACCTGGCTCCTGGATGTTTGGAACATATCACACGTGGGAATATTGTTTGGGGAGGACCTAGCTCTTTAAATTCTGCCCAGTAGGGAAGCCCTCAGAATAACATCTGAGCTTTTAAGTTCTCTGGGAAAATCTGCAAACACTCAGAAGAGAAGACAAGAACACCAAATTCATGATAGCCTGAATTTCATGTGTTGGGAAAAAGCTTGCTGCTGTCAGGTAGGTGTGCGAATTAGGACACAAGGATGTTACCTTTCCATTCAGGCTTCTAAAGTATGGGACCGAGATGATCACTTGTGTGTACTAGACCCAAAATATTCCATGAGATTCAAGTCTGTTTTTGGAAATCTAAACAGAGCCATACAGAAGGTCTCTTCTATTCCCAGGGCAGAAGTTTAAATATAAGGGAACTTTCTCCAATTCCAGGTGCTTGGAAGGTGAAGCAGACATAAACTTCCCATGATAAGCCAAGCACCTATCAAATTAAAGTACCTGAGTTAGATACGGGCATGCAGGGTGGATAAAATTTATGAAGTCACAGGGGTCTGCCACCCCTTATCCCCAGTATTGCTACTGACCCAAACTGTGACTTCCCACCACACACATTTCCTCCTATAGAAGCTGGTCCATTCTCAATAGTTAGAGAGCACTCAAACCATGATTTGTGAATAGAAATTTAGCATATAACTAGACCCAAATTGTCCTGCCCTGAGAGATGTTTTATTTTAATTGATCATTACAGAACTCTGATGACTTTAAACCTCTTTTCACCACCCGAAAGGACCATCTCTGATCCCCCACACATACCTTTCCATGACGAGATGTACATCCTAGGGAGAAAAGGGAAGATGCGAGTCAAGAGGTGATAGAAACTCCCCACTAACAAAAGCTTCATCATATCCCCACCGACCCCATGGTAGGAGTAAAGATGGTCCCAATGTCAGAGCAAATAAGTAAAAATAAGACCCAGGTTAATCATTCCAGAAGA
>CM053613.1:41448837-41477060 GCA_028646535.1 Procyon lotor
GCAAAGAGGACATCCAAATGGCCAACAGACACATGATATATATGCAATGGAATACTATGCAGCCATCACGAGAAACAAAATCTGGCCGTTTGCAACGACGTGGATGGAACTGGAGGGTATTATGCTAAGCGAAATAAGTCAGTCAGAGAAAGACAATTATCACATGATCTCTCTGATATGAAGAATTTGAGAGGCAAGGCGGGAGTTTGGGGGGGTGGGGGAGAGAAATTTAGTCCACATTCTTAACAGTTTTTAGCCATCTGATTTTCTTTATCATCACAGGTATTGTTTTGGTTGTTTGAACATATATCTACTAATATATTTGATTTCCTTTAACTCAGCCTTACTTCTTTCACATCACCAAAAACTAGACCAACAGGTGGGTCGATAAACACCAAATAAATAAATAAATAAATACATAAAAAAGGTTTTGCTCTCTGTATTAGGGCTTTTATGTTGTATATGACAAAAAAGAAAACCAGATTAAGTAGAGAAAAGGATTTAGGGGTGGCAGTTTTAATTTTAATCAAAGCTGAATTTTGAAACTCAAACCCTATCATCAGGTTCTGATCTATGTCCTCCAAATTCTATTTATTCCCTCTATGTTGACTTTATTCTGAGATCATTAAGGAAACATGAATCTCCTGATATAAACTCCAGAAGAAAAGAGAATTTCTCTTCCCAGTTAAAAACATAACAGTAAACAATAACAATAAAAACAACAATAACAACAACAACAACAAAACACAACCAGAAAACAAAAACCAAAAAACTCTTATGCCTACATGTCATTGCTCTGCATTGGATCAGGTGCCCATATTAAAGTATCCCTATGTTAGAGCTGGAAGGAAATGAAACAATGTTGGAGATGAGTTTCTATATCTTACTGGAATTAATTTAGTATTAATCTGAAATAGACCACCATAGAGTAAGATGCATACTGTAATCACTAGAACAACCACTAGGGAGGGAAAAAAAACCTAAAAACCAAACAACAACAACAACAATAAAATCCCCACAGAAATAGGAAAACTTAACATTTTATACTAGAAATATTTAACTCCAACAAAGCTAGTTAAGGAGAAAGGACAATGAAAACTACAGGTGACATATGAAAAAAAACAGCAATATGATAAATGTAAATACAGCTACATCAACATTAGGACTAAATGCTACTGTCTTAATACCCCCATTAAAAGGCAATGATTGTTGGACTGGATAAAAAGCAAGATTCAACTATCGCTATCTATAAGAGATGATTTTGGAACCAAAGACACAAATATGGCCAAAGGAAAAAGATCGAAAAATATACACCATGCAGGCAGTAATCATAAAATAGCTCATGTCTATATTAATATTACACAAAAGAGACTTTAAGACAATAAATATTGGGGCACCTGGGTGGCTCAGTAGGTTAAAGCCTCTGCCTTCGGCTCAGGTCATTATCTCAGGGTCCTGGGATCGAGCCCCACATCGGGCTCTCTGTTCGGCAGAGAGCCTGCTTCTCCCTCTCTCTCTGCCTACCTCTCTGCCTGCTTGTGATCTCTCTCCTCTCTGTCAAATGAATAAATAAAATCTTTAAAAAAAAAAAGACAATAAATATTATGAGAGAATGAGAGGGAAATTTCTGAATGATAAAAGATACAGTACATCAAGAAGAGATATAATAATTACAAATGTAAATGTACCCAATAGCAGAGCTTCAATATATATGAAGCAAAACTGAAAGGATTAAAAAGGAAAAAAAATAATTCAGTAGTTATAGATTTTGATAGCTCACTCTAAATAATTGATAGAATAGTGTGTATGAAAATCATCAAAGATACAGAACACATTGATGATACTATTAACCAGTTTGACCTAACAGACATCTATAGATCATTTTATCTAATAAATGAAGTATACACATTCTTCTCAAATTCACATAGAAAAATTTTCTGGGGCACCTGCGTGGCTCAGTGGGTTAAAGCCTTTGCCTCCAGCCCAGGTCATGATCTCAGGGTCCTGGGATCGAGCCCCACATTGAGCTCTCTGCTCAGCAGGGAGGCTGCTTTCCCATCTCTGTCTGCCTCTCTCCCTACTTGTGATTTCTCTCCTCTATGTCAAATAAGTAAATATTTTTTAAAAAAGAGAAAGAAAAATTTTCTGGACATACAATATTTTAGTCCATAAAACAATTATCAGTATATTTAAATACTGAAAAAATATGTGTTTTCTGATTACAAAGAAATTATATTTGAAGTCCACAGCAGAAGAAAAAGTAAGAAATCAAGTATTGTTAAATTAAATTGCATACTTTCTAGGTATTTACTCGAAGAATACAAAAATACTAATTCAAAGGGATACATGCATCCCAATGTTTTCAGCAACATTATCTACAATGACCAAATTATGTAAGCGGCACAAGAGTCCATCAACTGATGACTGATAAAGAAGATGTGGTGTATATATGTTATATAATAATTTTTTTATGTCTTTTTTTTTTTTAAAGATTTTTTATTTATTTGACAGAAACACAGCGAGAGAGGGAACACAAGCAGAGGGAATGGTAGCGGGAGAAGCAGGCTTCCTGCAGAGCAAGGAGCCCGATGCGGGGCTCGATCCCAGGACCCTGGGATCTGACCTGGGCCGAAGGCAGACGCTTAACGACTGAGCCACCCAGGCGCCCCTTTATGTCTTTTATATATATAAAGATGTGGCATATATTTTTGTGGAGAAGATAGATGATAGATAGATAGATAGATAGATAGATAGATATACATATGCCATGGAATATTACTCAGCCATAAAAAAGAATGAAATCTTGCCATTTGCAACAACATGGATGGAGCTAGAAAGTATTATGGTAAGTGAAATAAGTCAGTCAGAGAAAGATAAATATCATATGATTTCACTCATATGTCGAATTTAAGAAACATGACAAATGAGCAAAGGGAAAGAGAGACAAACTAAGAACAGATACTTAACCATAGAGAACAAACTGATGGTCAGCAGAGGGGAGGAGGGTGGGGGATGGGTTAAATAGGTGATGGGGATTAGGGAGGGTACTTGTGATGAGCACCTGGTGATGTATGGAAGCTTTAAATCACTGTACAATCATCACACTCTACAATCATACTGTACATCTGACATTGATATTACACTATATGTTAACTAACTGGAATTTAAATAAATAAATAAGCAATATAAAAATTAAAAATATATGGATATATCTAAATCATTGCATTTATATCACTAAATACTATATCAGAAATGATGGTCTCAAATAAGTAATCAAAGTTTTCACTTTAAGAAACTAGAAAAAGAATGGCAAACTAAATCTAATATACACACACACTTGTGTTCATATGTGTACACACTCATGTTCATGTATACATTCATACTCATTTTGATGCATGTATATACACATACACACACAAAGGAAACAATAAAGATGAACCCAGACACAAATGACATAGAAATGTTAAAAAAAAATTGGGGGTGCCTGGGTGGCTCAGTAAGTTGAGCAGCAGCCTTTGGCTTAGATGGTGATCTCGAGCTTCTGGGATCGAGCCCCTGTTCGTCTCTCTGCTCAGTGAGGAGTCTGCTTCTCCCTTCCCTCTGCCCCTCATCCCCACTCATGATCTCTCTCTTCTCAAATAAAGTCTTTAAGAAAAAAAAAGTTAAAAAGGTCAATGAAATAATAAAGTTTGTTCTTGAAGAAAATCAGTAAAATTGACCGAAGACACCTAAACTGTCCAAGAAAAAAAGAAAAAGCACCTCACCAAAATCAGGAATAAAAGGGGAGCTATTACTGTATGTGCTATAAAAACCAGAGGGATTATTAGGGATATTATGACTACTTTTACATCTACAAATCAGGCAACTTTAGAGTGGACAAATTCCTACAAAGATATTTATTATCAAAATCTGACTTAAGAATGGTAAAAAATATAAGTAATCCTAATACATATTTTTAAATATTATTTTAAGCCATTTGAAAAATGCTCAGGATGAGATGGCTTCACTGGTGAATTCTACTGAATATTTAAAGACTAAATAATACTAGTACTTCACAATTTGTTTTTTGTTTATTTGTTTTTTAGGAAATAGAAAAAGAGGGAGAAAAATATTATTTTATTCTATGAGAGGAAAAAAAATTTAGAATGTGACATTCACTTGTCTGTGATCAAGCTGAATCATGAAGAGGTACCTGAGAAGTCCTTAGCACTAGATCACTGATCACAGAGGCCTCTAGACTATCCCTGGATACCATGCAAATTCTGCTTGTCAGATTTCTGCACTGCACTTGATAAATATGAGATTGTTCCTTGTTATCTATTCCTATAACCTCTGACATGGAAAGCGGATACTGCAAGGCCGAAGGAACCTTAGTGTCACCACCAGAAAGAGCAAAACAACATGGGAGAGACATCTTCATTTCTCCCAAATCTCAGGTGCTGGGGCTTCTTCCTGAGTCTTACCTGCAGCATTTCTACCGTCGATCCCTGAAGCCGATGCTCCAGTTCTGAAAGCAGGTCTCTCACCACCTGGCTCTGCTGGGCCAGCTCATCCTCCATTGAACCCAAGGTGTTGAGAACAGCTTCCTCCTCGCTCTCCACCTTCTGCACCATCTTCACCTCCTCATACTCCAGGATAGTCTTCAGTTTTTTAAACTGTGCCTGGATACACTTTTTCTCATTTTGCATATGATTCTTCAGGAATGAGACAGAGAGAGAGAGGTAGTCAGGCTATCAGGCAGAGACCAGGAGCCAGAAAGAGAACTATTTTCTTTGGAAAATTCTCATTGGGAAATGAGAGAGAAGCAAGGGAGCAATTCTTAGGGATGCTGGCTTTTCCCATTATTTTTTTTCCATCACATTCAAAATAATGGCTTCAAGTTTGTATTATTGAGGCCAACCTGAGCCCAGATAGGATCCTTGGGTGTGGCTCTGCTTTCACACAGCTGTCCAGGACAACCTGGTTCTCTTTGCTTTATTCCTGACTCCCATCCCCTCACCCTCGACTGAAAGTTGAACAATACAGACAGAACTAGGAGTCATTGCTAACTGTCTTTCCCCAGGAGGGTCAAAGACTCAAAATCACAACAGGAATTTAACACAAATTCACTAGCCATCCCCTATGTGAATACTTTAAATGTCTGTGTTCATTTATAACATGTTCACTTTTCATCCCCCACCTTTACCAGGGAAAGGACAAAGAAGAGGACTAACCAAATGACTTTTGGACGTATTGACTAGCAGGGAACAAAAAGGAGGGGAGCTCCTTGTGACTAACACCCAAGCTCCTGTCTATATTTTTGTGTAAGTCCCTCAGGAAGTATCCCCTCCTACCTTCCAGGAAGTTCTCTGTTCTCCGAGGGTAGCTTCCAACAGCTCCGCTTCCTGCTGCTCCTCCCTCACCTTCTGTAGAGCTGTCTGGAGCTTCTCCTGTGAAGAGGAGTCATATCAGAGTCAAGCTATCAGATTTCTCAGCATCAGCATGGAGGATAAATGGGGAAGATATCAAGCCAATGTCCAAAGAGACTAGAGTTTACAGAAGCAATGAGAATAGCAATTAAAGTCTATGACTTGGAAGAAAACTTGACGTGGTATACATGTTCTTTAAGAACCAGGTGATGAGCACTGGGTGTTATACTCAACTAAGGAATCATTGAACACTACATCAAAAACTAATGACGTACTATATATTGGTTAACTAAACATAATAATAAAAAAAATCTTTTTAGCATCTACAGAAATAATCACATTTTTATATATAAATGTATCAATTATATTAACAAAATTACATTCTATTCAGAAAACTATATTAAAAGATTTTCCAGTCTTTAATTATTGCATTTAAAAAATAAACCAAAAATTAATCAAGGGAAAAGAAAGCCCCAGGTGATAGATGTCATCATCTTCTCATCAAAAAGAGGACTGATTCTGTTTGTACTATTAGAACAAACCAAGCCCTGCAGCCAAGGAAGAACTTACATCTCCATCCACCCTCCTGTTCAACTGGGTGATGAGGGTCTCTCTTGGGCACTACAACTCTGCCCGTCTAGCATGAGGTACAAAATAATCTACTTCTGACTAAATCTGTAGTGTAGGTTTATCCTTCTGTGATTTAATAGAATGCACAAAAATGTCCTTCAGGCAAAAATTTTTTTTTAAATGTTCTTCAGGCCTTTGGAAGGTGAGAATAGAAAGAAAAGACATCACAGGCCTCAGGTCTGTGATGACAAGGTAATTAAAGTTGAAGGTAAAGTGGAGATATCCCATTAAAGTCTATTTTCTGCCCTGCATTCCCTCCATCCTGGTCTCTTACCTGGTACTCTTGGACAACCTCCTCCAAGAGGACTATTGGGTGACCACGGTGCTCCTGAGACCGCTCGCAAACCCAGCAAATGACCTTCCCATCCTTCTTACAGAAGAGCAAGAGCTTCTCTTCATGGCGCTCACAGAGATTTCTCTTCTGCCCCTCCTTGGAGCTCACCTTGACCTCTTGGAGCCTCTCCACTATGTTGGCCACATGCCAGTTAGGCCTCAGCTCCCTAGAGCAGTAATCGATTCGGCATACAGGACAACTGGTACTCTTCTTTTTCTGGCTTGCCTCCTTGTTTGCTTCAGTTATGCAGGCTTTGCAGAAGCTGTGGCCACAGTCCAGGCTCAGGGGTACCTTCAGGAGATCAAGACAGATGGGGCAGGTCACCTCCTCCTTTATGTTTGTCAGGAGTTTAAAAGCCATAGCAGCTGCTCCCTTGCTCCTATCTCTGCTGACCTCAGTGTTTCCTCCTGTTCACAGGTCCCTGTGTGATTGGGAAGGTTAAAAGGGAGCAAAGTTGGAAAGGTAAGAATAAAATTATACTAATTGTGTAGAAATCAAGGACAGGCCCAAATCATAACATTTATTTTTTTTAAAGACTTTATTTATTTATTTATTTGACAGAGAGAGAGAGAGAGATCACAAGTAGGCAGAGAGGCAGGGAGAGAGAGAGAAGGAGAAGCAAAGGCGTTCCTAAGGGGAAAAATACATAAGCATCCAAGCCTCTCTCATAAAATTAGAAAAACAAATGCACAAGCTAACCTTACACCTAACAGACCTGGAGAAAGAACAGCAAATAAAACCTAAATCAAGCAGAAGAGAAATAATAAAGATTAGAGCAGAGATCAATGAAATAGAAAGCAGAATAACAATAGAGCAGATCAACAAAACTAGAAGTTGGTTCTTTGAAAGTATTAATAAGATTGAGAAACCTCTGACCAGACTTATCCAAAAGAAAAGAGAAAGGACACAAATTAATAAAATCATGAATGAAAGGGGAGAGATCACAACTAATACCAAGGAAATAGAAACAATTATTAGAAATTATTATCAGCAACTATATGCCAACAAATTAAGCAACCTGGAAGAAATGGATGCCTTCCTGGAAACTTAAAACCACTAAGACTGAAATAAGAAGAAGAAACAGACAATCTAAATAGACCAATAACCAGTAATGAAATTGAAGCAGTAATCAAAGACCTCCCAAAAATAAGAGTCCAGGGCCAGATGGCTTCTCAAGGGAATTTTACCAAACATTTAAAAGAAAAAAATAATACCTATTCTACTGAAGCTGTTTCAAAAAACAGAAACAGAAGGAAAACTTCCAAACTCCTTCTAAGAGGCCAGCCTTACCCTGATACCAAAACCAGGCAAAGACCCTACCAAAAAGAAGAATTACAGACCAATATCCCTGATGAACATGAATGCAAAAATACTCCACAAGATCCTAGCCAATAGGATCCAACAGTACATTAAAAAGATTAATCACTATGGCCAAGTGGGATTCATTCCTGGGATGCAAGGATTGTTCAACATTCACAAATCAATCAACATGATAAAGTACATTAATAAAAGAAAAGGTAAGAATGATATGATCTTCTCAATTGATGCAGAAAAAGCATTTGACAAAATACAACATCCTTTCCTGATTAAAACTCTTCAGAGTGTAGGGATAGAGGGACCATTCCTCAATATCATAAAAACCATCTATGAAAAGCCCACAGCAAATATCATTCTCAACGGGGAAAAACTGAGAGCTTTTCCCCTAAGGTCAGGAACATGGCAAGGCTGTTCGCTCTCACCACTGCTATTCAACATAGTACTAGAAGATCTAGCATCACCAATCAGACAACAAAAAGAAAAAAAGGCATTCAAATTGGTAAAGAAGAAATCAAACTCTCTCTCTTCATAAATGACATGATACTTTATGTGGAAAACCCAAAAAAAGACTTTACCCCCTAATTACTAGAATTCATACAGCAATTCAGTAATGTGGCAGGATACAAAATCAATGCAAAGAAATCAATTGTTTTCTATACACTAACAGTAACTGTGGAAAGAGAAACTAAAGAATCGATTCTATTTACAACAGCACCCAAAACCATAAGATACCTAGGAATAAATCTAACCAAAGAGGTAAAGGATCTATACTCTAGAAATTACAGAACACTTATGAAAGTAATTGAGGAAGACACAAAAAGATGAGAAAACATTCCACGCTCAAGGATTGGAATAATAAACATTGTTAAAACGTCATCCTCCCCAGAGGGACTGACACTTTCAATGCCAAAAATACCATTGGTATTTTTCAAGGAGCTGAAACAAACAATCCTAAAATTTGTATGGAACCAGAAAAGACTCCAAACCACTAAGGGAATATTGAAAAAGAAAAACAAAGCTAGAGGCATCATGTTGTCTGACTTCAATCTATATTACAAAACTATGATCACCAAGGCAGCATGGTATTGGCACAAATACAGAAACATAGACCAATAGAACAAAATAGAGACTCCAGAAATGGACCCTCAATTCTATGGTCAATTAATCTTCAACAAATCAGGGGGAAAAAATTCAATTGAAAAAAAAAGACAGTCTCTTCAATAAGTGGTGCTGGGAAAGTTGGACAGCTACATACAGAAGAATGAAACTGGACCATTCTCTTACACCATACACAAAGATAAACTTAAAATGGATGAAAGACCTAAATGTGAAATAGGAATCCATCAAAATCCTAGAGGAGAACATAGACAATAACTTACTCTTTGACATCAACCACAACCTCTTTTAAGACATGTTTCCAAAGGCAAGGGAAACTAAAGCAAAAATGAATTTTTGGGACTTCGTTAAGATAAAAAGCTTCTACACAGCAAAGGAAACAGTCAACAAAACTAAGAGGCAACCTATGGAATGGGAGAAGATATTGGCAAATGACATTACAGATAAAGGGCTGGTATCCAAGATCTATAAAGAACTTTTCAAACTCAACACTCAAAAAACAAATAATCCAGTCAAAAAATGGGCAGAAGATGTGAAGAGACACTTCTCCAAAGAAGACATACAAATGGCTAATAGACACATGAAAAAAATGTTCAACATCACTAACCATCAGGGAAATACAAATCAAAACCATAATAAGATATGGTTTTAAGATACCATCTTATACCAATTACAATGGCAAAAATTAACAAGGTAGGAAACACCAAATGTTGGCAATGATGTGGAGAAAGGGGAACCCTTTTATGCTGTTTGTGTGAATGCAAGCTGGTAGAGCCACTCTACAAAACAGTATGGAGTTTCCTCAAGACATTAAAAATCAAGCTACCCTACAACCCAGCAATTGCACTACTAAGTATTTACCCCAAAGATGCAGATTTAGTGAAAAGAAGAACTCCAATGTTTATAGCAGCAATATTGACAATAACCAAACTGTGGAAGGAGCCAAAATGTCCTTCAAAAGATGAATGGATAAAGAAGATGTGGTTCATATATACAATGGAATATTACTCAGCCATCAGAATGGATGAATACCCACCATTTGCACTGACATGGATGCAACTGGAGGGGATTATGCTACGTGAAATAAGTCAAGCAGAGAAAGTCAATTATCATATGGTTTCACTCATACGTGGAACATAAGGAATAGCACAGAGGACCATAGGGGAAGGGAGGAAAAACTGAAGGGGAAGGAATCAGAGAGGGGGAGGAACCATGACAGACTATGGACTCTGGGAAACAAACTGAGGGTTTCAGTGGGGAGGGGGGTGATGGGAGAGGATAACGGGGTGATGGGTATTAAGGAGAGCACGTGTTGTGATGAGCACTGGGTATTAGATGTAACTCATGAATCACTAAACACTACATCAAAAACTAATGATGACGTTGGGGCGCCTGGATGGCTCACTGGGTTAAAGCCTCTGCTCAGGTCATGATCTCCGGGTCCTGGGATCGAGCCCCACATCGGGCTTTCTGCTCGGCAGGGAGCCTGCTTCCCCCTCTGTCTCTGCCTGCCTCTCTGCCTACTTGTGATCTCTCTTTGTCAAATAAATAAAGTCTTTTAAAAATTAAATTAAATTAAATATTAAATTAAATTAAATTAAGAAAAGATACCACATTTGGAAAGTTATCCCCTTGCCCCTGATCACTCAGGTAGCCTCTGTTTCTGGGTGGCAGATATGGCCCTGGGAGAGGATGAGTAAGATTAGTGATTCGAGCTCCCCAGCTGTCACCCCATCGAGCTCCTAAGCACAAACAGACCAAAGTGATGAGAATTTATCTAGAGTCATGCAAAAATGCTACATTGTTACCGGATGGGCATTAAAATGTTAGGATTCAAAGATCCCTCTGCCTTTGCTCTTGCTGTAGAGAGAAGGAACTTTCTACCTTTGAAAAATAGAGGATTCTGGCTGGTCCTCAGCAACATGCAATTCAAAATTATTCAGTGAAAAGGAGAATATCCAGGGTAGATTCAACCTGTATAAATAACGGTCCCTCCATGAAAGAACAAACTTCCCTTCTTTGAGGACTGCCCCTCCCCAACTCCTTGGGGAGTTGTGAAGGGATGCCCCTTCACATCCACCCCACCCCCACACTCTTAGCAGGAAGCTTGCAAGCTGGGCGTTGTCCCCCCTCTGCCCTTCCCCGCCCTTCGCCCGCAGCTGCCTGAACACACATTAGACTCACTCCAAAATTCAGTTTTCTCCACCTCTGCCCTCAGCAAACCATTCCACACACCTTTAGACGCCTGGTGAGAAGTTGTGCCTCGTCAGGGAAGAGTGGAGGCAGGCCGGGCGGCGGAGTGTGGTCAGAATTCTCTCAGCAAACCAGAGGCCAATCTCCACCAAGCTCTGGGTGTGCTAAATGAAAATGAAAGTTAAATTCTCCCGGATGGGCAGGAAAGGAGGGGAGGGGCTGCAGACCAATGGGAGGCCTGTGCATGGGACCCCTAGTGACAGGGCTTTGTGCCCAGGGCCAGTCAGATGAACCAGTGGTTGCACTCCTTCCAGACTGTTCCACTCCTACACGAAGCTCTCGTGTCTTTTCAAGGTAATCAGTCCTTTGGAGCGCTAAGCTTACCTGAACAATAGAATTTCACACAAATGTGCCTAGCTTTTTTTCCCTACAAATGAGCTGTCCTGTGGAGGGAATAAAATTCCTCCTTTACCACAAGGAGGGACCCACACTGAAGGCTGCCCTGAGGCAGCCCCTGGGGACACGCTCTCTATTGTTCTTTTTTTTCCCCCCCAAAAATGTTTATTTTTTCAGTGTTACAAGATTTATTGTTCATGCACCACACCCAGTGCTCCATGCAATACATGCCCTCCTCAATACCTACCACCAGGCTCGCCCGGCCCCCCACCCCCACCCCTCCTAAACCTCAGTTTGTTGCTCAGAGTCCACAGTCTCTCATGGTTCATCTCCCCCTCTGGTTTCCCCCCATTCACCTTTCCCTTCCTTCTCACAATGTCTTCCATGTTTTTCTTTATGCTCAGCACGTAAGTGAGACCATAAGGTAATTGGCTCTCTCTGCTTGACTTATTTCTCTCCGCATAATCTCTTCCAGTCCAGCACTACTGGGTATTTACCCCAAAGAAGCAGATGCATTACAAAGAAGGGCCACATGTACCCCAGTGTTCATAGCAGCAATGGCCACAATTGCCAAACTGTGGAAAGAACCAAGATGCCCTTCAACAGATGAATGGATAAAGAAGATATGGTACATATACACAATGGAATATTATGCCTCCATTAGAAAGGACAAATATCCAACTTTTGTATCTACTGTTCTGTATCCACCTAAGGTAAGTGAATGTGGCCAGGGTGTGTCCTATTAGGCACCTGAGAGGGAAGGGCTTTGCAAATCTGAAATTCCCTCAGTGGGACAGTCAGTGAGGCTGACCTTCAGAATTTGGATTCAGTATGGCCAAAATGACCCTTCTGCTAACGACGCTGAGAAATAAAACTGTGGGCAGTGTCATTTGCTGGGCAATGCCATCTAATGTTAGATGGCATATAATATATAATACTGGCATATAATCTCTATAACCTTAGCATAATAAAAATGAAGCAGGAAAATCATTGTGGGGTTGTGTGTCAACATGACTGGTCACAGGGTGTTCACATTAAACATTTCTGGGTCTGTGAGGTGGTCATTTCTAGATGAGATTAGCATTTGAGTCTATGGATTCAGTAGACTGTCCTCCCCAGTGTTGTCAGGCATCATCTGATTTGTTGAGGGCCTGAGAGGAAAGAGGAATTGATCCCTTTTGTTTCCGGCCTGCCTGCTTGAGCTGGGATATAGGTCCTCTCCTGTCCTTCAACTGGAATTTACACCATCACCTTCCCTGGTTCTGCAGCCTTTGTTCTCCACTTAGAGATGCCAGATCCTGGAACTTCTCAATCCCCACAATGATGGGAGCCAGTTCTTTACGAAAAATCCCCTTCGCGTATTTTCTTTTTCTCTGGAGAACCCTAACAATTCTAAGATTCTGCCTCCAGTTTCAAAGGACACATGCCAACCAGTGATGCAGGAGAGGTAAGAGCACAAGGAGGATGTTATAGACGTGGTAGTGTTTAAAAAGTCAACTGGAAGAGATTATGTGGAGTGAAATAAGTCAAGCAGAGAGAGTCAATTATCTTACGGTCTCACTTATGTGTGGAGAATAAGGAAAATCATGGAGGACATTGTGAGAAGGAAAGGAAGGGTGAATGGGAGGAAATCGTAGGGGGCGATGAACCATGAGAGACTGTGGACTCTGAGCAACAAACTGAGGGTTTTGGAGGGGAGGAGGTGGGGAATTGGGTGAGCCTGGTGGTGGGTATTGAGGAGGGCATGTATTGGATGGAGCACTGGGTGTGATGCACAAACAATTAATCTTGTAACACTGAAAAAATAAACGTATTTGGGGAAAAAATTAAAAAATAATAAATAAATAAAATACTAATTAGCTAAATAAATAAATAGATAAAAAGTCAACTGTAATCCCGTAAGATCTAGTCAGATAAGAGGGCGTCATGGTTAAAAAAAAAAGGAGTTTTGAGTGGAATCTGCCATCTGAGTGAGTCAATCTGGGGTGCAACTGCCTTTCACAGGAAGAGAGGTAGTTAAATAAAGAAGTTCCCCTACTTGAACTCCCTTTTCTCATGGGTCTTAGGATCTTGTTATCATGCCACTTCTTCTGATGGCTCTTCATATTATTAACAACAAGCAAGCATCTCATTTTGTTGTTGTTCTTGCTTGACCCCTGAGATCAAGACCTGAACTAAAATCAAGAGTGGGATGTTCGACTTACTGAGCCACCCGTGTGGCCCTCATTTTGTTTTATTAAAAGTTGTCAAGATATCCCTTTTGGAAATTCTTCCTATGTGCTCTTCTGGCTGATCTCCCAGATGAGCTCAGTTTCTGGGTGGCAGAAATGGCTCAAGGAGAAGGAGCAAGGTTAGTGTTTTGTTGTCGCTGTTTTTGGTTTTTTTGTGAACTGCTGTAGATCCCTGGGTTTGAACTTGGAAAGGTTGTAAGACTAGAAAACACCAAAGAAACTGCAGAGCAGAGCAACCATCTACTCCATTAAGGCTCCCAAATCCAGGGAGGACAGGGTGCTGAGAATTTCTAGAGTGTCGTGCAGAAATCCAACGTTATTATACTGAGGCATTAAATTGTTAAGCTTCAAAGGCCTTTTTGACTTTCCCCTGTTGTCTTCCTCAAAGTATCTTTTTCATCCCTGAGCAGAGCCAGGCCTAGTTCTCTTCCGTGCTGCTCTCAGTGCGGAACTGGTCCGGAAGTCTGAGATGTGGCCAATAGACACTCCACAGGCTCTCTGTCTAGGGCTTCCCTTGCTAGAATTTTTCTGGAAGTCATTGCTGAAACTAGGGTTACTCTTAGAGGTGAGAATTCACTATTCTCATAATAGGTCACTATTCTTTGAATTGGAAAATGAAAATGTATGAGTGGAAGGCAAGAGAGAGAAGTGCATGGGAAACGTAGTGTTATTACTGATCTTATCAGTGGTGATCACCCCCACCTCACACTGCACCCCTAACTGTAAGTTTCATGAAGTCAGGGAGGGACTTCCTCTATTCTGTTGCTTATTGCCTCAAATCTATTAGAAGTCAGTGCATATAAGGATAGATAGATAGATAGATAGATAGATAGATAGATAGATAGATGATAGATAGATAGATGATAGATAGATAGATGATACACAGATATGTAACTATAAAAATATTTTCAATTGAATGGAACATCTTGATGATAAATCATACTTCTAGTCTACCATTCTTGCTATGAACACAGTTGCTGTCACATCATATAATTCAGTTATTCTTGAGATGCCTGGGTGGCTCAGTCAGTTAAGCATCTGCCTTTGACTCAGGTCATGATCCCAGGGTCCTGGGATTGAGTCCTGCATTGGGGTCTCTGCTCAGCAGGGAGCCTACTTCTTCCTCTCCCACTCCCTCTGCCTGTGCTCACTCTCTCTGTCAAAGAAATAAATAAAATACTTCTTAAAAATTCAGTTATTCTTCTGGTATCAATAACATACATATGATTCCCCTTTGATAATTTTTTTATTGAAGTATAATTAACATACATTAGTTTAGGTGTACAACATGATTCAACATTTTTATACATTGTGAAATGTTCACCACAGTAAATCAAGTTATCTATCTATCATCATAGGAAGTCATGAAAAAAGATTTTTTTCCTGTGATAAGAACACTCAAGATTTACTTTTATAGTAATTTTCAAATTTACAACACAATACTATTTGCTATAGTCACCATATAGTCACTATATCCCCATGACTTTATAACTGGAAGGCTTTACTTCTTGATCCCCTTCACCCATTTTGCCAACCCCCAAACCCTGGCCTTTAACAACCACTAATCTCATCTCTGTATCAATGAGTTTTGTGTTGTTATTTTTCTGTTGTTAAGTACCAGACAGAGAAGAGGTCTTTGGCTTAGGAAGCGCTTTCCTTCTGAACACTGCAATCCATACCACCGTGTTGTCTTCATCACACAGTTGAACTCTGAGCTCTCCAATCCCCTTCAGTTTCAACCAAATATACCAAAAAATACATCTATTCTTAGTATCTCTGCATTGACCACCCAACTCTATACCACCATTGTTCCCTTTCTGAATTTGTGAGAATGCAAAATGGTATAATCACTTTGAATAAAATCTGGCAGTTTGTATAACAAAAAAGGGAAAAAAAAAAAACCACTAAAATTCAGCAATTGAACTTACAGCTTAAAATACCCAGAGCAAGCAAGACTGAGTTTCTGTTTCCATAAATGGAGGTATTTATTTGAACAAAACAGCACCTATAACCTATAGATCAATACTATAAACTGTGAACAATTGTAAAAATGAAGCAAAACAAACAAAAAACATGAAGGCACTAGAGACTAACAAAACACTTAGAATCTAGAGAATACTACCGGAAGGGTTTTCTGGTTTTCTGGGTTTTTATTTGAAAGCAAAACTTAATTGGTAATGAGTGGTACAGTTATAACTTGGCAGTATACAGATTTATTAGCTTGAAGAGCAAAAAAATGGTTTAGGGCTATTACAACAGCCGAAAAGGGGTAGGAGAATGTCTGTAAAAGAGAGATCCAGAGGAGGAAATCTCAAATTGTACATACACACTGAGCAACTTTCTGAACTACACGTTTGAGAAAGATACCAAGCAGCCCAAATAAAGCTAAAGGAACTGACCAGAGATTTCAGCTTCTGCAAAATGCAGGACAGAATTCTGAATCTGATTTCAACCAAAGGCCTGAAAAAAAATATTCTTCAGAAAAATAAACAGAATCCAGATTCTTTACATCTCATTCACAATTCCCCTGGGGGAATTTTAGGTACATGTTAAAATTGTTAAACATACAAAGAAACTAACACGATCCATACTCAAGAACAAAGGCAATCAATGGAGATCAACTCCAAAATAATGCAGATGTCGTATTTACAACAAGGATTTACAAAAAGAAGACAAGGATTTCAGAGCAGCTATCGTATCTAGGGTAAAGGCTATGAAAGAATATACGTTTATAATAATAAGCAAATAGGAAATATAAAAAAAAATAAAAATAGTTTTGTTAATTGAAATGCTAAAACTAAAAGCTGCAATCACTCAAAAAATAATCTAGGACTGGCTTAAGAGAAATTCAGGATCACAAAAGAAAGACAAAGTGAACTTAAAAGTAGATTAAGGGAAATTATCCAATATGAAAATGATGAACAGAATCTCAATAATCTGTGGGGAAAAAAATCAAGGTACTAACAACACAGGCTTAAACCACAGAATAACAACTAAACTACAATGATAACAAAACTATAAAGGTAGTTGAATTAAATAAGAAAAGTTGCATGTTCATTTTAATACTCGCAGAAAAGCATTGCACAAAGCCATTCTGTAATACAAAAGAGGAAGGAAGAGGTTCAGAAGGCTGCAGGTAAGCTATGTGTAGATGAGCTCTAGGAAAAGAGGCTCTACACAGAAGTAGGTGAGGGATTAAAAAGGTTCAAGAGCGTGGTGGGCACAGGATAATGGGGCCTGGACAGTTCCAAGGATTGAAGTATGGATAAGCAGTCTGAGAGAAGCAACATTTAGAAAACTTGTAGATGAGGGACCCATGGTTTGTGACATTGAAAAATGAGACAATACCTGCATCATAGTCTAGGAAAACCCCAACACGCTGGGGAGGAACAGCCATGGAAATAGTCAAGACTGTGGGACGAGATGTAGAAGACTCCTCAAAGGCCTTATACCCAAATTTATTCTGTAACCCAATAACCCAGTAGCCACATTGAGGTCTGTATCTGGAGTAATCATTTTGATAATTTGTGCCTTGTCTAACACCAAACTTTGCATTATGGAAACGTGTTCTACAGTACACCCCCAGAATCCAAGCAGACTTCTTGGACACATCTATTTCCCAGTAGTGTTTCCCTGAGGAGAAATATTGGGAGCCCAAGATACCATAATTAGTATACTGAACAGGCCAGATCGGCACAGACATCACTTGTCTCTGATCTTCTGAAAGGACAAGGTTTAAATTTAAGTTGACTGGATTCAGTGTGATGTCCACTGCAAGAAAAAACAATTTTAAGATCAGATGATTAAATATGGAGCAGGTTTATCTGGTGACATTATGAAGAGGGAACATAGGAAGTGGCTAGGTAGAGCTTGTATTGCTGGATTGGGGAGGGGGTGAAACACTGGAGAATATATTTCATATATATATATATATATATATATACACTAAAATACATATAGAAATATATAATATTATATATAAACACAGGGAGCTAAGATCATGAGATCACACTGAAATCACAAGTTTCTGAAAGGACATTAGCACAAAGGGCTTCTTACCCCAGTAGCACTGAACTTGTGTTAGCTCTGAAACGATAAGAGATTCAATGATGTTGATTGGAAGCAAATGATTAAGCACCAATACCTACCTATTCTGTGGAGTAGGGCCAGCAGAGGGGAGCCCTGTGAGGCTATGAACTGGTGAATGAGATGATGAACTAGGCACTCGCCATTCCCACTTAGATGTAACCACATCTCTCTCAGCAATATCCCTCCTTCTCTGAATACCCTCCTCCTTTCTATCCTCTCTTTGAACTACACCGGCTTCCCGGTTTAGTTGTTGACACCACAGGAGTCCCACATCCACCCTCCTGTCCTGCTCTCCTCACCTCTATACATGTGCAGCACTCTGCTCAGATCTGGAGCATGGAAATCACTCGTCAGTCTTTTGGGAACAGTTTTTGGCTTCTTCAGTGTCCAGATCTCACTCCTAGGCATGACAAAAAGTGTTGACCCTACATCTCTTTCTTTGTATCCTTCCAATACAACTGCCTTTCTCTCTCCTTCCATGCCACTGGTGCACTTGAACCTTCCTCCCTGAGAAGCCTGGGCTGGGGAGAAGGGAGAGTGCTGATGCTGAAGACAGAGAAATGTTCTCATGTCTATCTTCTCATTTACTATCTGTGTAATCTTGGGAAATTCTTCACCTCAAAAAACAGTTTCTTCTTCAAAAAATGAAATAATTAATCTTTTTCTTGATACTTCATGGACTTAATAGAAAATCTGATAAAATAACATGTAGAGGGGCGCCTGGGTGGCTCAGTGGGTTAAAGCCTCTGCCTTCGGCTTGGGTCATGATCTCAAGGTCCTGGGATCGAGCCCTGCATCAGGCTCTGCTCAGCAGGGAGCCTGTTCCCCTCCCCTCTCTGCCTGCCTCTCTGCCTACTTGTGATCTCTCTCTCTGTGTCAAATAAATAAATAAATAAAAATCTTTAAAAATAAAAAATAACATGTAGAAAAAAACCTTTGCTGGAGACAAACCATAAGAGACTCCTAAACTCATGAAACAAACTGAGGGTGGCTGGGGGGTATGGGGGGTGGGAGGGATAGGGTGGCTGGGTTATGGACATTGGGGAGGGTAAGTGCTATGGTGAGTGCTGTGAAATGTGTAAGCCTGCTGATTCATAGACATGTACCCTGGGGCGAATAATACATTATATGTTAATAAAAATAATTACTTAAAAAAAAAGAAAAGGAAAAAGAAAAAGCCTTTGCTACCCCTAAAAAAGGCATGTTATATGTGGGAAAGTCATCATAGTTGGTCTTTCATGGAGGCCATAGATGTGTCTTCCCAGGCAGATAGATCAGTAGTGAGGCTGCAGATGCTAGCTGTGATGTGAGATCCCTAAGTCTCTGTTTGAGAGCCTGTGAGCTTGTGTCCTGGTCCAAAGTCTGAACCCCAGTGGTGAGACCCACAAATAACATTTGAGATTTCAGGTGTTCTGGAAAAAAGTTAAAAACACTTGGCAAAAGAGAAGTTATGGCCGCTGAATGGTTAGAATTTCATGTGTTTCTAAGGAATTTGTCAGGTGGGTTAGCAGCTTAAGCCACAAGAACTATACTTTCCTGCATAAGTTTCTAACACATACGACTAGGAAGAGATTAGTTATGGCACCAAGGTCAATGTCACTAACCCTGAGGCTCAGGTTTGTTTTTGGAAATCTAAACAGGACCCTGTAGAATGACCTGGTCTTTTATATTTCCATGTAAGTAAAGTAAATATAAAGGAGCTGACCCTATAACCTATTTTGGGGCTTGATGAAGCTCTCCATGTGATAGGATAAGCACCTATAGAATACAGGAATGAGAGCAAGGACAAAATGAAGTCACAAGAGTCTGATAGTTGAAATTCCTGATACTTATTACGCTTACTGTCTCTAATTTTGTGAACTCCAACCACTGAATTTACTACCATAGATTCTGAGCTATTCTCCATAGATAGGGAACACTTAAATCCTTGTCAATGACCAGCAATTTAAAAGAATACTACATCCAAATTTCTCTGATTTGGAATATTTTTCATTCTGATGGACCATCAGAACACTTACGGCTACAAACTTTTCTCCATAACACAAAAGCACCATTCCTGGTCACCCATACGTACCATTTCATGATTCCACTCATGTCCTAGGAAGAAGAGAGAAAACATGAGTCAAATATTACAGCGGGATTAATGAAAGAAAGAACAAAAAACACTAAAGAAAGTCCAAGAAATCAAAAGTAAACTATTTGAAAGTATCAACAAAATTGACAAGTTTTTATGCAGACATACCATGGAAAAACAGAGAAGCCAAATTATTAAAATCAGAAATGAGGGCACCTGGGTGCCTCAGTTGGTAAGGTCATGATCCCAGGGTCTTGGGATCGAGTCCCACCTCAGGCTCATTGCTCAATGGGGAGTTGGCTTCTCCTTTTGTCCCTCCCCCTGCTTGTGCTCTCTCTCTTTCTCTCAAAATTAAATTTTAAAAAATCTTAAAATCAGGAATGAAAGGGAAGACATTACTGCCAACCTTTACAAAAATTAACAGGAATATAAAGCCTATGAACTGTATGCCAACAAATTAGATAATCCACATGAAATGGACAAATTCCTAGAAACACAGAAACTCCCAATACTGATTCAAAAAGTAACAGAAAATCTGAATAGTCCTAAAACATGTGATTAGATTGCAAATCGAGAACTCCCTACAAAGAAATAATGCCCAGATGGCTTCACTATTGAAATCTGCTAAAGGTTTAAGGAGGAAATAACAGAAATACTTTACAAATACTTCCAAAAAATAGAAAAGGAGGTTATAGTACCCAACTCATTCTATGAGGCCAGTACTACTTTGATGCTAAAATAAGACAAAGGTATTACAAGAAAAATGAACTACAGACCAGTATTTCTTACAAATATAAATGTAAACTTCTCCAACAAAATACTAAGAAACTGAATCCAGCAAAATATGAAAGAGTATATATACGCCATGGTCAAGTGGGACTTATCCCAGAAATATAAGGTTGGTTTAACATAAGAAAAGCAATTTATGTAATTCATTGTATTAATAGAATAAAGGTAAAAACCACATGATTTTTAATAGACACAAGGAAAAAATTGACAAAATTCAACATCCCTTCATGATTAAAAAAAAGGAATAATAATAGAAATAGAGGGGAATTGCCTCAGCCTGATAAAAGGCATCTATGAAAAACGCATAACTAACATCATCCTTATGATGAAAAACTGAATGATTTTTCCTGAGATTAGGTACAAAACAAGAATGTCTACTCTTATTACTTCTATTTAAAGTGGTACTAGAGGGGCACCTGGGTGGCTCAGTGGGTTAAAGCCTCTGCCTTCGGCTCAGGTCATGATCTCAGGGTCCTGGGATCAAGCCCCACATTGGGCTCTCTACTCAGCAGGGAGCCTGCTTCCCCGCCACCCCCTCCCCCCCCACCTCTCTGCCTATTTCTGATCTCTCTCTCTGTGTCAAATAAATAAATAAATAAAATCTTAAAAAAAGAAAGAGAGAGACATGCTCTGTCTCATCAGAAAGACATCCCAGATGTTGTTACCAGGAAAAGGGGGAATGGATATTGAACAGATAAAAATAATAGGGACCATCTTCACTCCATCATTTAACTGCCTATTGTCATTCACTCATGTGTCATGCTACAAAATCTGAAAAAAAAAAAAAAAGGCCCAATGTAATAATACTATTACAAAAACATTAAGAACATGAAGTGCCGGGGCACCTGAGTGGCTCAGTGGGTTAAGCCTCGGCCTTCGGCTCGGTCGTGATCTCGAGGTCCTGGGATCGAGCCCCGCATCAGGCTCTCTGCTCAGCGGGGAGCCTGCTTCTCTCCCCTCTCTGCCTGCCTCTCTGCCTACTTAGACTTCTCTCTGTGTGTCACACAAATAAATAAAATCTTTAAAAAAAAAAAAAAAAAAGAACATGAAGTGCCTCCTTCCTAAGGTAAATAACCTAAAATCTCATCTAAGTTTTCATCCATTTTCAAGTCTGGCATTTCTCTGTTAGCTCTTTCTTCCCAGTCAGTGTTGAGTGTCACCTTCAGGCAAACAACAGCCCCTCTAGCAAACAATAGGCATATAATAAAATGACCCATCCCAATCACTACAATGAAGATCCTGATAAAAGAAAAGCTGTTTAAGAACTCTCAGGAGACAGGTCCAGAAGGGACAGCACTACAATCAATAGCATATATCTTAACATGTTGGAAAGGAACACCCAAACTCCCTACCCTAGTATAAGAAATTCCTTGGTTAGCCCATTCATCATTCTTTGAAGCTGTTATCTAAATGTGGGAAGCTAATCCCACAAAATTTATAACATTTATCTACTGAGCATTGTGTTTATTACAAGTAACCAGTTACCAACTTAAGCTGGGTTAACTGGAACAGATGCCTGGAAAAGTGACGTAAACACAAGAGTCTTTGTGAAGCTGGCAGGTGAAAGAGTTGTGAAGAGCTTGTGGATGTTCTATAAACAAGGGAAAAGGAATAGCCTGCAAAGTTTTTGTTTTTACTCAGAAATAATAAAATACCAAAAAAAAAAATCACGTATCACTATAAAGTGCACAATTTAGTAGATTTTAGTGTATTTACAATGTACATTTACCATCACCACTATTTAATTCCAGAACATTTTTATTATTGCAAAAAGAAATCTACTCTCAGTAGCAATCATTTCCTATTGCCTCCTTTCCAGTCCATGGCAACTTATTAATCTAATGTCTGTGTCCATGGATTTATCAATTACAGGACTTCATATAAATGGAATCATACAATAAGGGCTTTTTGTGTCTGCCTTCTTTCACTTATATTTTCAAGGTTCATCCATGTGATAGCATCTATTACTGCTAATTTCTTTTTGGAGCCAAAAATTATTACATTGTTTGTGTAGAACACATTTTGTTGATTCATTCTTCAGTTAATGGACAATTGGCTTATTTCCACTTTTGCGCTATTATGAACAAAGCTGCCATGAACTTTTGCATACAGGTTTAGGTGTGGACATGTTTTCATTTCCAGGAATGGAATTGCTGGGCCATATGTTAACTCTATCTTCAACTTTTTGAGGAAGTGCCAAAATAGCTTCACCATTTTACAACTTCACTAGCAATACATGAAAGTTCTAATTTTTGCACATCTTTGTCAACTCTTGGTATTGTCCATTTTTTTGATGGTATTATTGTTGTGGTTTTGATTTTACATTTCCCTGATGGCTAATGATATCAGTCATCTTTTCACGTGTTTATTTACTACTTAAATATCTTCTCTGGAGAGGCGTCTATTCAAGTGCTTTTTAAAAAAAGATTTATTTATTTATTTATTTATTTGAGACAGAGAGAGCAAGTGAGTGGGAAGAGGGAATCCCAAGCAGAATCCATGCTGAGTGTGGAGCCTGACTCAGGGCTTAATCTTTTGACCCATGAGATCATGACCTGAGTCGAAATCACAAGTGAATGCTTAACAGTCTGAGCCACCCAGGCACCCCTCAAGTCCTTTATCCATTTTTAAATTAGGTTGTCTTTATTGCTTTTTTTTTTTTTTTTTTAAGTTTTATTTATTTGAGAGAGAGAGAGCACAGGAATGCACAAGCCAAGAGGAGGCAGTGGGGGAGGAGCGTGTAGAGGGACAAGCTAACTCTGTGGTAAGCACAGAGGCGAATGAGGAGACTGGATCCCAGGATGCTGAGATCATGACCTGAGAGGAAATCAAGTGTCAGATGCTTAACTGACTGAGCCACCAGGTGCCCCAGGTTGTCTTTTTATTGTTGAGTTGTAAGAGGTTTTCTACATATCAGGAATACTAAACCTTATCAGATATATGATTTGAAAATATTTTCTCTCATTCTGTGAGATATTTTTTCACTTTTACATGGTTTCCTTTGAAGCACAACAGTTTTTAATTTTGATGAGCTCCAATCTATTTTATTTTTGGTTGCTTCTGTTTTTTGGTGCCATATCTGTGAAGCTATTGCCTAATGCCAAGTCACAAAGATTTATACCTATGTTTTCTCTTAAGAGTCTTATAATTTTTGCCTTTTTTCTTATATTTAGATTTTTGATCTACCTTTGAGTTTATTTTTGTATATGGTGTCAAATAGGAGTCCACCTTCATTTTTTTGGCATGTGGATATTGTTTTCGCAGCCCAATTTCTTGAAAAGACTTATTGTAGTTTTTATTAAAATGTGTTTGGTGTTATAATCACTTAGAGATTCTGGTTTAAAAAAATGCAAAAACTATGTTACTACAATGGGCCTGAGGACCTAAGGTTTTTATAGCCCTCCAGGTGATTTTGATTAAAAAAAAAAAAAGATTTTGTGACCTCTATCCCAAAGTAATCTGAAATAAAAAAGAGGGAAAGAGTCAAGGGAACTGAAAAAAAAAAAGAGAGAAAAGGAAAAAACTAAGATACAAGCATCAGAGACAAAGGAAATAAGTTAACATGTGAAAATCAATTATCCTTCTGCCTTCTGCTTGATATCAAGAATTTAAAAAAAAAAAAAAAGAAGAAGATAGACAGAGAATCAAGCAAAAAATGTGAAAAGTCTGGAACTCCCTACCATGGCTCAGGATCATAATCACAGTATTGTCTTAAAAAAAAAAAAAACAAACAAAAAACGGAATTTAAGTTGTTCCCTCAAGTAGCTATAGATTTGCACTAGAATGCTTTCCTGACACCAGCAACATTTCTGACACACACACACTCACATACACATTTGCACACAGACTCTCACCACTCAAGTATACCTCCTATCCACATATTTGCCCATCCTTCTAAGAAAAGACTCAATGTTTTATCTCTTCTTGTTTTTAAAAAATATATAACAAGAGAAGTTTGTAATAATAAATACAGCTTTTTTAATTTAAAAAAAAAAGGAATACATTTCTTATACCTGAAAATGCTTGTATTTGTCTGTGGCTAAGATGAATAAAAAGAGCTTGACAATTGTCCAACACTAGATCACAGATAACAGGGGTCAGGAGAATATCACTGGATACCATGGATCTTCTTTCCAAGGTCAAATGTATTCCTTTACTTCATTAAATAATAAAGTAGGATACTCCCCTGGAATGCTTATATTCAGTGGTCCATGATATCATGAATGAATGGCAAAGAAGGGCTCCTCAAAGCCAAAGGAACCTCTCAGTGAAAACACCAAGATTAGAGCCCAAAGACACAGAAAAGATGGTAGCTTAGACTGTGTTTCAAGAATTTCAGATTGGGGCATTCCTCTTACCTGCAGCAGGTCTACTGTTGACCATTTACAGCGATGCTCTAGATCGGAGATGAGCTCTTTCACCAACTGGTTCTGCTGAGCCAGCTCAGCCTCAGCCTCAGCCAAGCTATCCAGTATCCTCTTCTCTTCTTCTTCCAATTTTTGCAGTTCTCTCTGCTCTTCACTGTCCAGGATGCTTCTAAGCTGATTGAATTCTGTCCGTATCCTTTGTCTCTCGGTCTGTATCTGGTACTGCAAGGTTGGATAAATGAAAGAGGTAAAGAGTTTATCTGCCTGAAAACTTGCTGTATAAGGTGTTAGGAGCTAGGATAAGAAATATTTTTTCACCGAGTTCTAACCAAAAGGGAAATGGAGGCACCAAGGCAATTTTTGGGAAAGCTGGGCATTGTTCTACTATCTTGTCTTCAGTACTGACCAAAACAGGCCTCAGACTGTCTTATCTCGGCCAACCCTGGGATGAAATGTAAAGCCTAAGTGAGGTTTAGGTTGTAGATGGCTGTACTGGACACTTACGCCTCCCTGCATTACTACGCCTCCAAGTTTGAACCTTGGGGAAAGTCTTGGTCCTTTACCCAGTGTCTTTTACTGGAGGTGTCAGAGCCTCATTGGAAAAGAGGAATGGAAGACAGAATTTTCCATCCTTCCTCACCGAGAGTCTGTCTTTATTCCTAATTCTAAATACCTGTGTGTGCTTGTAACATGTCCACTCTCCAGCCCTCTACGTAACAGAGACAAGACAAAGAGGAGAACTAATCAAATGGCTCCTGGATGCATTCTGTGTCAGGCAACAAAGAGGAAGGGGCTTCCTTGTGATCTGGACTGAAGGTTCTGCCAAGATTCCTGGGTCAAAAACCTTTGCAAAGAGTCTCTTCCTACCTTCCAAGAAGTCCTCTCTTCTTTGATGTCAGCTTCCAACTTCACGGCTTTCTGCTGCTCCTTCCTCAGCCTCTCCAGAGCTGCCTGGAGCTTCTCCTGTGAAAGAGAGGTCATGTCAGATAACTCACATCAGGACTCAACATTGCTCTATGAGCTTTCTCATAGAGAAATAATAAATGGGGAAGGAATCAGGCTGATCCCTAAAGAGACCAGTTTATAGAAATTGTGATTAGAATCTGTGATACAGGAGAAAAGCTAAGGAAAATACATCCTTTGTTCCTGGGTGTCAGCACCCCTCACCAAGAGTAGCCTAATTCTCTTTTCATCCAGGATTGACTCTGATGTCATGAGAAAGATCCTATTACTGACACTCTTTCCAAATCCAATCCACAATGTTGAAGAGCAACCATCATGCTGAGGGGAACGATTAGGGCCAAGCTCTCTACCCATAGAACAAAAGGGAAAGCCCCACGTCGGGCTGGATCTGATGACCCTGAGATCACGAGCCAAGCGGAAACCAAGAGTTGGAGGTCTAACTGACTTGGTCATACAGGCACTCCAAAGCTCATCCTTTACGTAAGTGGAAGGAATACATAGAAATGTGCTTCAGGTATTGGAAGCCGAGCATAGTGTAAGAGACAAACATGGAAGGAGATTACAGGGCTCAGTGCCATGGTGCCAAGGTGTGTACAGAAGGTGGAAAGGTGAGATTTCCCACCAAGTACCATCTTCCTCTCTTCCTCCCTCCATCCTGGGCCCTACCTGACACTCCTTGACTACTTCCTCCACGAGGAATGTGTGGTGACCACGGTGCTCCTGAGACCGCTCACAAACCCAGCAAATGACCTTCCTATCCTCCATACAGAAGAGCAGGAGTTTCTCTACATGGTGCACACAGAAGTTTCTCTTCAGCTCCTCCTCTGGGTTCAACTTGAACTCTCTGATTTTCTCCATTATGTTGACCAGATGCTGATTAGGACATAGGTTTCTAAGTAAGTATCTGACATTACACACAGGACAGCTGCTTTCCTCTCCTTTGGCGATGTCTGCCTCCTTGGTATGCACAGTGATGCAGGCTTGACAGAAGCTGTGGCCACAGTCTAGAGTCACGGACTCTGTCAAAAGCTCCAGGCAGATGAGACAGGACACCTCATCTTGTACGTTCAGGATTTTTAAAGCCATAGTACGTCTCCTTTGGTTTCTTCCTGTCCTTAGTCCTAGAGCTCTTCTTGCCTAAAGGTTCCTGGATGGCTGGGCAGATTGAAAGGGGACGAGGTAAGAATGGCAGAAATAAAAAGTATTCTAACTGTGCAGATATTAAGGACTTGCCAAAACTGAGATGCTGAAGGACAAAAAAGAGGAAAATTAAAAAAGAAATGAAGTTCAGTGGCCTGGGTAAACTGCTAATACCTCGGCCTTCCCATTTGCTCTTCTTTAAGCCTGAAATGATCCACCCCTTGATATTTGCATGACTTCCTCTTATACTTCATCCAACTGTCTCCTTAAATATCATTTTGTCAGAAGGACCTAATGATTACTTTTATCTATGGCACAATTACCAATACATCATTCACTACACACGTGCCATCCTTTCTTATTATCACTATATGATATCTTTTCCTTAAATACCCTGCGCCTAAAATATAATCCAAACATAGATCAGGCACTTTGTTTTTATTCACTGCTGTATCCTTAGTGTTAGAAGGCACAGGAACACAACCTTTGATAAACATATGAAGAACCTCCTCATTTCTCCATAGGTGATTAGACCTCCTTTTTATCAGCATTTCATCTTTTTGTTCCATTAATTATCAGTTCTCCAATAGGTAAATGTTGGGACCACAGATAGTTTCCACGTAAGAAAAACTTACCTTCACATATATCTGTCCCATACAGAACCCTTCCATTACCTCATATTTACTCCCAGAGACACTCACAGAAACAGCAAGGGCCACTATAGGGAAGGAATTTTACCACTAAGAATTGTAGAACCAGTTACAATTTACAAAATCACTTTGACCTATTTATTCTTTATACAAAAGTCCTTGAGAAACAGAGTACTTTATTGAAATGGGTAAATTGAATGAAGTAATTTATAAAGATTATTTGATTCAGTAAGTTGAATTAGGGTGAATACAATGTCTTCAGGATTCTTTTTAAGAGGTCTGGTAGGTGTGATAAACAACCACCCAGAGGTCCCTGTGTGGGGGGAACTGATAATTTGCCAAATAGAAGAATATCAAAGATATACCTCTTGAATAAGTAAGTATTGAACTGAAAGTCGTGATAAGGGATATGGAATGAGAAAGAGGAAAAACATATTTTAGAGAGAAGTCACATCTATGAATGCCTTCTACAGGTTTTAAAATGCCCATATGGCTGGTGTGCTAGACTTTTGGCCTTAATGTGCCA
>CM053613.1:41477560-41500255 GCA_028646535.1 Procyon lotor
TAAAATAAAATAAAATAAAGGACACTGACATTACCTTCTCCTACCACTCTGTCTTATTTTTATTATTTTCGGTAAGCACTGACATCCACTTCCACAAGTGGGTTGTGATTCTTGTAATGAAATATTCGCCGGAGGTGTCCTGAAAGCTATGCTCGTGGTTCTTACAAGGTCATCAGTCTGTTGGCCCAAGACTTACCTGAGCTATGCTAGTTTCATACATACCACATGGTCTTGTTCTCTTACAAATGACCTGATGAAGGGGACAAAGAATCTCCTATACCGTGTGGACCTTCCCTGAGAGCTCACATGAGGCAGCCATGCTGCTATGCTGTGTCTCCTCTCCTGCACACCCCAGCTAAGCTATGTGAACCTGACTGGTTTCTGACCCTGCTAGGTCACAGGCATGGGAGTGGCAAACCAGACCTCAAACCTAAAACTATCACTGGTGGTCAGTCAGAAGGCATATCACAGTGACAGCATGGAGATGCTGCTTATTCTCAGAACCCAGACTCATTTTGGACAAGGAACTGTGAAGCAAAAAAAAAAAAAAAAGGAAAATCTCAGCAGATATTAGTCACGATACCTGTTTTAAATGTTTAAAAACACTAAATGTTTTCAATTAAATCATGATACTCCCCATAGTCCTAAATAATTGAACTCTATCCCCCACATCAACATCACCTATGTGAATGTGACCTTGTTTGGAAATAAGGTCTTTGCAGACGTAATCAAGTTAAGATGAGGTAATGCTGGAATAGGCAGGCTCTACATCCAATGACCAGAGTCCTTAAAGGAGAGAAGAGGACACACGGCCTGCAGGGAAGAGGGCCTGTGGCAATGGCAGCAGAGATGGGAGCAGTGCAGCAAGAAGGCAAGGAATGCCAAGGATTGCTGGAAACCATGAGAAGCTACGATAGAAACATGGAACAGATTCTCTCTCAGTGCCTACAGAAGAAAATAATTCTGCCAACACCTTGACTTTGGACTTCTAGCCTCCCAAATTGTGGGAGAACAAATTCCTGTGGTTCTAAGCCATTATTTGTTATAAAACCTTGGGAAAGTAACACAGTTGAAAATGTCTGATAATGAAAGAAAGAACTGAGGTTTATAATAAACTATAATCTTCTCTTTGATCTAAAAAGAGAAAATAGGGGCATGATGAACACTGTATGGACATAAATTTAGGTCTAGAAATATGCTCACTTCTCCAATCATCCATGAAGTGAATCTGGTGAAAAATAAAGCTGAAAGTGGGCTGGTCAATGGTGATCTAGCCAACAGTACAGATACTGAAAATTATCCTGGCTGGTGACTATGGTCAGATCAGGCTTTAATGACCAGCAAGAGCAGGGGTTCACACAACATGATAACATTGTAATTCCTGCTGGCAACTGAAGCTATAAGCCAACCATAAGTGTGGGGTTCTCTTTTATCTTTCATTCTATTCAGTATCCAACCAATGCTGAGAAACATCTAAAGTCTACAGGGGAGTGGACCATGCGTTCTACTATGGGGTTATAAACCTCATGTTCACAGTGGGGCTACAAGAAGTTGATGTTAAAGCAGCTGTCATCACACTGGCCACAGAAGGAGGAAGGTACAAAGGAGCCAGAGCCCACATGCATGGGCAGTGACCCCACCAATGCCCAAGAGTGAACCAAGAGCCCAGTAGCGATCAGGAAGATAGGAAAGGAATACAAGTAGTATCTGCCTGATGGGAGTCTGGGGTCCACTGGCTTCCACAAGTGTCAGATAACTGTATCCTACACTTGAGTCTTCTCCTAACATCTGGCCTCATGATAATGCAACTCTCTGCCTCTCTGCAGGTCACACAGTAAAATAAATGTGTCTCCAGGAAGTGGTGTGGAGGGAAGGATGTTCCTTGAAGTTTCAGACAGGGTCCTAGACACTTCTCTTGGTTTCCTGGGCCAGAAACTGCCTGTGGGAAAAGTCAGACATGTTTTTGACACGGAGAGACCTGGGGAACTCAGAAATATTGCAATTCCCCCTCCCCAAAACTCTATATTGAATAGAATTCCTGCTTCAGCAACTCCTTAGAATCCAGGGCTAAATCTGCACCTCCCCACCCCCAAAACCCCCATTCGTGACCCTCTCTCCAAGACCTCAAGCTCTCTGGTAAATATGTTTTTAAAAAGTCATTTTTTAAAAAGTCATTATGTAACATAGGACCACTTTTACTAAATTGCTCCTGGCCTCATTAGTTCATCAAAAGATGCTAGGAGTGTTTTCTTCAAATCAGTCTCAGCCATTTCTACTGCCATCCCCCCGGCAGGGGCCACCTCTGTCTCCTGCGTGCTTTCTGGGCAATGGTTGTCCCTGAAACTATCACTGCCTTTCCTCAGTGTGCCGCCATCGCTGTTCTCACATGGCTGACTAGAGTGCTCCTCAGAGCAGACACCAGTCCTGTCCCCCTTGTGCTCAAAGCCAGGTCGTTGTCACCACTGGTCAGGGCCACCTGATGCACTTCCTCCTCCCGCCTCTAACCACTGAGGCCAGCCCCTCCCACTCTGCCCCAGCCCACAGGGGCTTCCTTTCAAGGGCCTTCTTTCAATCTCGGGAGAAAACCCTTGCTAAAGCTTTAAATCCCTCACATTCTTAAGATTCTACTCAAATACTTCCTCAGGAGGAGGCCTTCAGGAAAAGGACTTACAGTTGCAAGGCTTTACCAGGACAATGCAGTTGACACTTAAAAACTGTTACCCTGTAATATTAGTCACCTTCTTGTATACATATCAATTATCTGTCTATTTACAATCTCTCCCCAAAGCAACTGTAAGCTCCTATATGTATTTAACCTTTATTCCATATTGAAAGCATATTTGTTGCACTTTTTTTTTTTTTTACACCAGCAGCTTTAGTTCCTATAAACCAATTGTTTAAATAAACAAATAAATAAATAAATTTCATGCTACGTGTTGGGCCTTGTTTGGACCCTGGGGAACAATCAGTATCTGCATAGAAATGGACCCTATCCGGGAGTAAAGCATAGACCCCCAGGAAGACAGGAATAGAGACTTCTGGAAAGTAGGGATACCGGATGTACATGTGTCGGAAGGTATGTAACCAACCTATCAATGTGAACATTGCTCCCAAGTGAGCTCAAGATGGGACATCATCACTGTCAGTCATGAAGCAAATTTCTCAGCAAGACCACTGGATCTCTGGGCTCCTTCTGAGCAATAATCAGCTCCTATTTACTAGCTCTGAATGAAGAGAAATAGTAGGGAACTGAGGTAACCATGCAACAGTGTGCCTCCAGAGGAGGAATGTCAGGGGGCTCCTGCAAGCAAGAGGACAGGGGCCTATGCAGGGATGAGCAGGGAGACCCCAGAGACTGGCACCCGGAAGGGCACAGGGTTAAAGGGGCCACAGAGGCAGGTGGCAGGCACGTCACCCCACAGGCCAGCAGCTGAGGAGACGTCGGGAAGGCCACAGACAGTCCTTCAGTTGGTTGGGGGGGTGGGAAGGAGAGAGAGAATCAGCTCTTCAATAAGAGCCCCGCCATGCTTGTCCCCCAAACTCCATTCTGTCTGGTGCTGCACTCGAGGAGCCTGGGTTCTCAAACGTTTGGAACACAGGGACCTCTTTTGCCCTCTTTTCTTCAAGCAGGAAGAGGCGGGCAGAGCAGAAGATACTTTCTGTTCATCTTTGAGAAAGAGAGACAGAGCAGGAGAGAGGGAAAGGATTCCAGTTCTCCTCTGTGAGGCAAACAACTCAAACTATGGAAAAGGAAGGGATGAGAGTGGACGCAGCCTGGTGAAAAAAGGGCCCCTCCAGGAAAGAAACAGCGCCCCCACCTCTCGGGTGCTCCTTTCTCTCCAGGCCGGAGAATCAAGGCTCTGCACTCAGAGCAGAAAAGTCCGCAAACTGGCTTTTCTTCCCTTCAGAGCAAGTCTGGGCCACACACTAAACTCACATACCTTCACATGGTACCTTCCTCCGGCGTCTCCCCCTCGCCTGCCCGCCATTAACTTCCCCACGGACCTTGAAGCCCCAGCAGATAAGTCTTGGCTCCTGATTTAACTGGTGAAGCAAAGCCAGGGTGGGCGTGGTTAGCATTTCCTCACCAAACAGGGGCTGAAGCCGATCCTCCTCCTGAGCTGGTGGCTGGGAAGTGAAAGTGAAATCCTCAGGGCTGAAAGGAAAATGAAAGGGGAAGGAGTTCTGGGCCCATGGGCAGCGGTCCTGTAGGGTCCCTGGAAGAGAAATGCTTCAACTCAATAGTTCACCAGTGGAGGAGGGAGGGCTCGTCCCAAGGGCATTTGGTAAAACCCTAGGACAGATTTGGTTGTCCTACCTGGAGCATACCACTGCCATCTAGTGGGGAGAGACCAGGGGTACAGCTAACCACTGCCGCACACGAGACACCTCCCTCAGCAAAGAATGATCCAGTCCAACAGGTCCACTGGTGCTGAGCTTGAGAGGCTCTTTTAACCCTCTCTTCTTCCTGGGCCAGCTAGGCACCGAGAGTCTCCTCCCATTTCATGGTTGTGCACAGGCCGTCAGTTCAGCCTACCAATTTTAAATTATCCCCTGGGGTCCCACCTTCCATTTGCCCCCCAGAGAGCACACCACCACCTCCTAGGAAATAGCCAGGAGTTGGGCAGATGAGGGATGGAGAGTGCTGCAAGAGTTGGCAACAAAAGACCGGGACAACTTTTTGGAGTATCATTTTCTAAATCTTATTTGTGCAGTAGTCGCACAGCTGTAAAACTTTGGCTTTTTGAGTTTTTATTTTAATTCCAGGTAGTTAACGTATAATATAATATTAGTGTCAAGTGTACAATACAGTGATTTGACACTTCCATACATCACTCAGTGCTCATCACAAGTGCATTCCTTTTTAAAAAAAAAAAAAACTTTTATTTATTTATTTGAGAGAGAGCACAAGAGTAGGGAACTTGATGCAGGACTCGATCTTGGGCCTCCAGCATCAAGACCTGAACCAAAGGCAGTTGCTCAACCAACTGAGCCACCCAGGCACTCTGCAAGTGCACTCCTTAATCCCCATCACCTGCTTTACCCATCCCCCCACTCCACCTCCCCTCTGGTAACCATCAGTTTGTTCTCCATAGTTAAGAGTCTGTTTCTTGATTTGTTTCCCTCTGTTTTTTTCTTTGTTCATTTGTTTTGCTTCTTAAATTCCACATGAGTGAAATCAGATGGCATTTGTCTCTCTCACTGACTTATTTTTCTTAGCATTATACTCTCTAGCTCCATCCACATCGTTGCAAATGGCAAGATTTTATTATTTTTATGGCTGAATAATATTTCATTGTGGATATATACTACCTCTTTATCCATTCATCAATTGATGGGCACTTGGGCTACTTTCATAATTTGGCCGTTGTAAATAATGTCACTGTAAATAGAAGAACACATGTATCCCTTGGAGTTAGCATTTTTGTATTCTTTGGATAAATATCCAATAATGCGATTCTTTGATCGTAGGGTAGTTCTATTTTTAGCTTTTTGAGGAAACTCCGTACTGTTTTTCAGAGTAGCTGCACCAGTTTGCATTCCCACCAACAATGCACAAGTGTTTCTTTTTCTCCACATCTCACCAACATCTGTTGTTCCTTGTTGATTTTTGCCAGTCTGACAGGTGTGAGGTGATATCTCACTGCGGTTGTGATTTGCATTTCCTTGACAATAAACGATAATGAACATCTTTTCATGTGTCTTTTGGCCATTTATATAGGTCTTCTCTGGAGAAAAGTCCATTCGTGTCTCCTGCCCATTTTTTAGTTAGATATCTGTTTTGTGTGTGTTGAGTTTTATAGGTTCTTTACAGATTTTGGATAGTAACACTTTACCAGATATGTCATTTGCAAATATCTTCTCCCGTTCCCTAGATTGTCTTTTAGTTTTGTTGATTGTTTCCTTCACTGTACAGAAGCTTTTTATTTTGATGTAGTCTCTCCAAGTGATTCTTATTTGAGTCTCTCCAAGTGATCCTTATTTGATTCTCTTATTGAGTCTCATCACTGGCCTCGAGTGGTGAATTGTGCCTTTGGGGGCCCGGGATAGAAAAGACTGCTTTGAAATTGAGATAACCTTGACACCACACCTGATGGGAAGTCATCTTGAACAGGGGTGTCCCTGTCAGGAGTCACCACCCTTTCTGGGTGCAGGATGATCCCAGCACATTGTGCCTCCATGAAGAGCACATGAGGAGAATAAATTGATGGATTAATTTTCCATGTTGTACTCATCGAGGAAATCCTAGTCTCCTAGGCTCCTGGAGAGCAGATTACATAAAAAGCGCCACCTCTGGAATTGCTTTCCAAGGTACCATTGTTCTTTCTGCTCTACTTCATCATCTGGCTCACTCTTGGGGCCCAAGAGCAAGCCCCAACTGGAAAGACAATTAAAAAGTGCTTTGAAATTTTAACAACTTTCCCATAAAAATATCTGTATCTATCACATTTAGACATATGCTTTGACCACTTTTAAAGAGTCAATAATTACCCATCTAGGCTTGCTTATCCTTAATTCAATATTGGTAATTTACATCATTCAGATAAGAAATCATCGGACAGATTTGTTCATTTAGGTATGTAAATCATTAGTTTGGGTGTGTAAATTACCTCAGCACTGTCCATCACTTCTGTGTGAGAAACATCCAATTTTCATCACTAATGTTATTCACTTATCCTTTTTTTCCATTTTTCTTATACTTGGTTTCTCTATGAATTCAGTGGGCTTGCAGCCATGCAATGACTTTGCCATCTTTTAATTATTTCCTTAACAACCATCTACCAACATGTAATTTATTAAACATAGAACAAAATGAAATTTTTGGAAACTCCTCTTAGGGTATCAAGAGTTTCTCTGGGGTGCCTGGGTGGCTCAGCTGGTTAAGCGACTGCCTTCGGCTCAGGTCATGATCCCGGAGTTCCGGGATCAAGTCCCACATTGGTCTCCTAGCTCCATGGGGAGCCTGCTTCTCCCTCTGACCTTCTCCCCTCTCATGCTCTCTCTCGCTAGCTCTCTCTCAAATAAATAAATAAAATCTTTAAAAAAAAAAAAAAAAAAAAGAGTTTCTCTGGCACGTCACTGTCAGCTGAGCTATTCTTCCAGGAGACAAGAATGGCGTGGAAAGAAGCTTAAGCAAGTCTGGTATATGTGGCAAACTGCAAGCTGACAGGGTCCTCCCACAATCCATGCAGGCCACTCACTGTTAGCTTCAGCTTGCATAAGTGCTCTGGGTCAAGCTGACTGGGTCCTTGAGTTCCTCTGTAAACATGCTCGAATAAACTCTTTTGTTTCAAAGCAAGGCGGCCATGCGGAACTTGTGGTTATCTGACCTCAAGTTCCTTGATAAACATCTTTGTTATTGAACTATAAAGACTCTCATGCATGTTGGGGCTCCACTGGCAATTTCCTGATCCCAGCTTGCTGACTCTTGTCTTTCTTAACCCCCCATCTGTCTCTCCTGGTCTTCCCTTTGACTTCTCGCGCTGGTTTGTGACAGGTGTATTCAGGAATTTGCAAATAGTTCCATGGGACTCTACTTGGAGCTCTAGGTAAACAGAAGAGAGGCCACAAGAGGGGAACAAGTGTCAACATCATCAAGACTCCTTTACACAGGCAGAGAGAGAGCTAGGGAGTTATCTGGAGGAGGACGAAGACACATACAAACCAGTGCAGGAGTAAGTGTTGGCTTTCCCAGATCCCCTGACTTAACTACCATCATCCCCACGGTACTCAGTACACAGCAAAGTCAGCAGGGCTCTCTGCTCTGAGCGCCTCCACTTCTAGAAGTAACTTGGAAGCCTGGGTCTCTGCAAATATCAGTGTGCTTAAGGCCCTCTGCACATGGAAGATAATTGTGTACATCTTTTAATTTTTATTTCATCGTGAAGCTTTTCTGGTTGTTTTTGAATATTGGACTTTTTTTATTTTTTGCAGAATTCTAACGCTTATGAGCAGAAAATAGTGTAATTATTTGGACTCTTTTTAATTATCTGTAACGAACTAATTTCATTCACAATTTCATTAGTTTGTGCTACCTTTTGCCTGATTTGTTTGTGTAAAATGATCACTTAATTCTTTCTCCTGGAATTTAGTGTCATGTATTTGATATGCTGGTATATTCTCTCAACAAGCGAATTTCCCTGTCTGAGGGAAGATGGCAGTCTGGGAACAGGAGGAGGCTGGGATGGTTCTCCACAGCTGAAATCCTTGGCCCGGCTTTACAGAAGACTGTGTGCTGTAGAAGCTGCCTCCACTTGGGACACGAGACACTGGTCCTCTGACAGTGAATGACTCAGAAGGGAAGGAGCAGGCAGAAGGACAGTGCTATAGGACAGACGAGCACAGCACAGCGCACTCACAGACTCGCAGACCCCAAGCTCCGTGCATGCAGCTTATGCCCATCAGTCTGTGGAAGAGACATGTCAGACCTTTTGTACTCATCAGTGCCAAGTGTATGTTCACTGAACAAAGAGGAAAATCCGAGGCCTCTGAGAACATGCGAGGGGACACAGATGCCATCTTCAAGGCATCATCCGTTTCCTTTAGCTTTCCTACAACACGATATGAATGCACTCACTTTCCACATTAAATATAAATATCCTAAAATTGTATGAGTGTGTTAAAGATGACCACTTGGCACAATAGCATTTCTGGCAGAAAGGTAATTAACACTTACTTATGGACCATGAGGTGTCCCTCCTACCACCAAACAACTTGAAGACAATTATGACTTTTGTTCTTAAGTCTCCAATATTCTCAAGAATAACTTAAAGCCCTTAGGAAATAGTACTCTGCCTGTAGGGTTTCCGTGGCAAAGCAACCCTGAGGAGAAAAGTAATTACCCTCCACCCACCCTGGGGAGACTAGATGAGCCACCTGCACTGGGAAGGTACACAGCCTGGGAGAGACATTGCAGAGGGGGAAAGATTGAGTGTCCTGAGATCAACAAAAACAAAACAGATCTGGGGTGGAGATCAAGGGATCAAGAGATCAAGAGATGCTGGGCAAAAGGGAAAATCATTAGGTTCTCACACAAATGAGCGCAGATCCTAGATCTATTCCAGGGAAGATCTCAGGTTCTCACAGGGTTAAGAAACTTCTGATCGCCCTCTGGTGGTGGCTCTAGTTACTGCCGCTTGCTCACTATCCATGGACAGTCCTGCAGACTGAAGGTTCCGTATGCCCTGAGATTCTCCTGAATCCCCCCTAACTTTCAGGGTGGACACGTCATCTCTAATTATGGTCCAGCGTCATCCTAAGGCCCCAGAAATACCATATGGCGCTACTGCCACGTACACTTTCAGAAATGATGGGAAGGAGAGAGTCCTAAAACTGATTCCTGGGTGGTGAGAATCCACACTTGGTACCCACAGGATATTTTTCATTTTGAATTCAGATCCCTTCTCTGGTCTTTCCCCGAAAATGGAAAAACTGGAAGCAGGTCTCAGGCTTCATGGTCTTGTCAGCAGAGGGCGCCATTTCTAGGGCTAGGGGCTCTGTGGAAAAGAGCATGACCTTTAGTTTGCAGATCTTTTTGTTGGGGTTTGCTATGTCCAGTCTTTTTTTTTTTTTTTTTTTCTTTCTCTCAGTAACCACTTTCTCATCTTGAACTGGAGGGTTGGGAATTTCAGAGAATGAAAGACCGGACTGTCCCTGGAGAGTTTTCTTTCAATAATTCAAGAGCCAGCGCTGCAATGTAGCGATAACTGACTGGTATGCAAGGGTCCAAAGGAAATAGATACAAGCTGAATTCTGTCAGTTTCCATGGATGAGTGCTGGAGATAAAGGTGTGTGTCTACATACAGAGAGACTGGGTGTGTCTATTTGATATCCTCTCCCTCACCAAAGGTCATCCACTGGGAGCTGAGGGACTGAAAAATTCCTGACAAGGAAGGGACTGGAGCAGAAACTGGTCAAGCAGTTCATTACTTCTATTTGTCTCAGTTCAGAAGTTGGTAAGGGATAATCGGGAGTGAAAATGCCAGAAGACCCGGGGATATTACCAAGTATGGTGACACCATTTGACCTCTGTTGCTGGAGGCACAGAACAGACCTTACCTCATTCCTGACTGGAAAGAGTGAGGCTCTCCAGGCAGACAACGCTGACCCCCCCCCCCCACCTACACCGCTGCTGACGGCGCCCGTCCAACCCCAGAACCTTCCTCTGTCGCTGTCAGTCATAATGTGAACAAGCAAACTGAAAAATGGACACTTAGCTGGGCAAAGAGAGTAAGGGTTTCTAGTGAAAGAGAATTCCTGAGAATTAGAAAAGAATATCAGAGACTTGCAGTTTTACTTCCAGCATGTAAAGAACATGAAAGTCATTACTTCCAACGTTTATAGTAAGAAAAAAGCTGAACAAATGACTAAAATCAAAAACACAAAGAACAACGTGTTGGCGAGGACGCGATGAAAAAGGAATGCACGGTTGGTTCCTGGTGCAGCCACTGTGAAAAACAGTAGGGAGGTTCCTCAAAAGATTAAAAATAGAACTACCCTGGGGCGCCTGGGTGGTCAGATGGTTGGGTGTCTGCCTTTGGCTCAGGTCATGATCTCCAGGTCCTGGGACTGAGCCCGTGTCTGGCTCCCAGCTCAGCAGAGAGTCTGCTTCTTCCTCTCCTCTGCCTCTCCCTCTGCTCTTTATCTCAAATGAATTAAAAAAAAAAAAAAACACCTTAAAAAATAAAATAAAAATAGAACTACCCTATCACCCAACAATTCCACCACTTGGTATTTACCCAAAGAAAAATGAAAATACTAATTCAAAAAGATATATGCACCCAATGTTTATTGCAGCATTTGTGGTGAGTACAGAATAGTATCTAGACTTCTGTAATCGCTGTGATCGCTGTGTTCCACACGGGAAACTAATTGTAGCATTGTATGTCAACTACAACCAAATTAAAAAAAAAATTTTAAAGAAAGAAAAGTACACTAAAATGCATAGTTTAAAAACAGAAAACTCCAAATGTCCAATAATATTTAAAATGTCTGAAAAAATATATGCAAAGAACAACAAATGTAAGGCAATATACCAAGATACCAAGAAAAACCAGTGTTTTCTCCTGACTAGGGATTTTCTCTATACATTTGTTGTTTTCCAGCTGTCTTACACTGAGTATTTGCGGCTTATATTGGAAAATAATACTTAACAAATAATTTATCTAAACATATCTGGACTATGTACTTAAATAGCAGATAGAATTGAGCCTTAAAGTTGTGAATATATAGTCATAATGCCATGCAAAAAGGGCTTAAAAGATATACTGTTTTATAAAATATAGTAAAACCCTGCAGTAAAATACTATGCAGGCACAGTAATTGATTATATAAATCCATATGTATTAAAAACAAATGATGTCAACAAGTACTGCCAGAGAAGAAAAGTACAGACCATATACATAGTACAATCAGTATTTTATATATGTATCATATAATATTTTCTAGGTAGATAAAGGAGATCGAGCTATAGATACAGATGGAGAAAGAAAATACACAGATATAGATACAGATGCAGATAAAGATATATAAGTATATAGATATATAACCATAGGAGACAAAATTTTAACAATAAAATTGCTTGGGGGCTGTACATTTATGGGCTTATGAGTTCCATTTCATGTTTGTCTTTTTTCATAATTTCTAATATTTTCTACAAGGGACATGGGTTTTTAATTAAACGCACATTTAAAAAAGAAACTTGGACAACACACCATCTTCCTCTGAGAGGAAGTACCAACGAAAGAGCACCCTGGGAAGGTGCTGTGGTTGGAGAGAGTCACAGAGGAGTCAAGATGATTAGTGGGTATGAAAGGAGGAATAGGAATTTCCCACAAGCTGACCGAGGTTATCCCAGGGCAGAACAGGGACATGGCCAGTGTGGCACGGTCTGGGAAAGGTGAAGCGTTAATGGCCTGGTGAGTCTGATGCTCAGGTAGCTTGGGGATGACATGGGCAGTGTTCCAGTAAAGGAAGTCGGGAGTCAGGCCATTAAAGGCCTTGAACGCCCCAGTGAGGAGGGGATCACTGAAGAACATGGCCTGACATTGAGATTGGAGGACCCCTTCCCTCAGCATCCCCCAGCACACATCACCGCTTAGAAACCGCAGGAGGGACCAGTCTCCATTCCCTCAGTCTCCTCAGGGGTTGTTCTGCCAAATACAAAACACACAATTCATTTACATTCTTTTATTATAGACATGCATGTGGACAGGATATAAATTATAATATAATAGGAATAACTACAAAACATAGGAATCACTGATTCTAAGAATGTCATTAGCCAAAATGAAGGGCATTAAGGAGTACATGATTGTTTAGAGACATCACGAGACGTCTCAGAGCTTGAGGAAGCTCACTGAGGAATGGCTGAACAAAATCCCAGGCCACAGCACGGCTCTTCATCTATTTCTAAAGATCATGCTAGAGTTGTTGAGGATACATAACTTCTGAAAATCAATGCATCTTGTCCCAAGGTCTTTGCGGGAGCTGGCTTGCTCAGTCCAACGGGGCGCTGTACTGGGTTGTTTTGACGACCAAGGAGTAAGTCCTGCAAACTCCTGGTGAACTTGCCCCAGAGACAGAATTCACTGAGCTATTTCCAAGTGTTTCAGCGGATCCTTCCCACCTTCCAGTTCCAGAGACCACCTTACAGATGGCTAGAGTCCGAAAACTCAGTTCCTAAACCAAAGTGATTTCTGCTTTGTAAACAACACATGAACCACCTGCTCCCGGATTTGCTTGGTCTTGATCCCATAAATGACAGGATTCAGCACAGGTGGGACAAGCATGCAAACATTAGCCAACAAGATGTGGGTATGAGGAGGAATGTGGCGTCCAAACCGCTGAGTAAGGGTTGTAAAGATCCCAGGCCCATAAAAGAGGACAATGACACAGATGTGGGAGCCACACGTGTTGAGAGCTTTGTGGCGAGCAGCTCGGGAAGGCATGTGGAAGACAGCATGGAGAACCAGCACATAGGAAACAAAAATCAGCAGGACATCTAAGACCACTGTTAACATTAGGATGGAAAATCCATACCAGATGTTCACTCGAATGTCATTACAAGCATATTTGGCCAAACCAATGTGTTCACAATAGGTGTGTGGAATAATATTATTTTGGCAGAAAGTCAATCTTTTCAGAAGAAATATTATGGGGAAAATCATACAGTAACTTCTCAGGAGGATGGTCACACCGATCTTCCTAATCAGAGCAGGTGTAAGAATAGTGGTGTATCTCAGGGGGTAGCATATGGCAATGTAGCGGTCAGACGCCATCACCAGCAAGATGCCTGACTCAGAGATGAAGGTGCAGTGGATGAAGAAGAGCTGAGTGATGCAGCGATCCAGGGAGATCTCCCCAGCACGGAACCAGAAGATGGCCAAGGCCTGGGGTACGGTGCACATGGAGAGGACAAGGTCTGCCCCGGCCAGCATGCAGAGGAAGAGGTACATGGGTTCCCGGAGGCTGCGCCTTGTGAGGATAATGCAGATGAGCAGGCTGTTCCCAAGCAGGGCAATGACATAGGAAATGAAGAAGGGGATGGAAATCCACCTGTGCTGGTCCTCTAGCCCAGGGATGCCCAGTAAGCGGAAGACCATGTAGCTGACACCGGTGTGGTTTAAGGCAGCCATGCCTGGAGAAAATGACCTGGGATCTTACTTTCTGTTTACAAAGAGATGAAAATACATATTCTTAAAAAAAAGAGAGAGAGAGAGAAAGAGAGAGAGATATTTTATTTATTTATTTGAGATAGAATGAGCGAGCATGAGCAGGGGGAGGGGCAAAGAGAGAGGGGAAAAACAGACTCCAGCTGAGCAGGGAGCCTGACATGGGGCTCAATCCCAGGACCCTGAGATCATGACTTGAGCCAAAGGTAGATGCTTAACCGACTGAGCCACTCAGGCACCTGAAAATATATATTCTTTTTAATATATTCTCTCTTTTTTTTAAAGATTTTATTTATTTGACAGAGACATCACAAATAGGCAGAGAGGCAGGCAGAGAGAGAGAGGGGGAAGCAGGCTCCCTGCTGAGCAGAGAGCCCGATGCAGGGCTCGATCCCAGGACTCTGAGATCATGACCTGAGTTGAAGGCAGAGGCTTTAACCCACTGAGCCACCCAGGCGCCTCTTTTTAATATATTTTTAAGGGGAATTATTCTAATATTCTTTGTGAATATTAGAGCTTTTGGCATATCTCACATTCTTCATCTTCTCGGAACATGCAAATAGAAAATATGCAAACATGAAGGATATGGTCTGTACCTCAGTGAGTGACAGCCAATTATACTCACCTCCAACTAACCAAAGTCAGAAATATTATTGTGTGTATTTCACTTTCAAACAGAGGATTATACATAAACAGAAGCTCATTATGCATGACTAGGAAGAATGTAAAAGATACTTGAAATTGACTAATTTATCAGATGGGAGGCAGCATAAGAAAAGGTGAATATACAGATCACTACACAGTATGTTCATGAAACATTTCCAACCTAAGGTGACAGGTGCATAGCGAATGCTTGAGAGGCAGGGAGGGGAGCCCAGGCAGTGAAGAGCCTCAATCACAACTTCATACTTAGACCTTACCCTTTACCCATCACCCGTCTTAAAGATTTATTAGGATAGTAATTGACTGAGAAACTGGATGCTAAAAGGCTAAGTTGTATTCTAGGAATAGAATGGATCTGAATGTAATACAGTCCCGGAGGAATTAAACTAATATTTACTAATCGTTGTTTTATGCCAGGAACTGCATTATTCATGTTGCATGTGGCATTTTGTATAATTCTTCATGTAGGAAGCAGACACCTCCAATCTAGGAAGTGGATATTTTCATTGTCTCCATTTCACACCTAAAGAGAGCCTCTGAGAATATGAATCATTTGCCAAATTTCACAATAATAATTGATAAAATGAGTTTGAAATCTCTCAGACTTCACTTACATTTTACTCACTTGTGAAAACGATCAAGAGAACTTTAAGAGGTAACAGTCAGGACTTCTGTGTCTCAATGTTCACACCTTGTGGAGCTAAGCTTAGAAATGACTGAAATTGGGGGACCAGGCTGGCTCAGTCGGTGGATTGTTTGACTTCTGATCTTGAGGTTGTAGGTTCAAGCCCTGTATTGGGTGTAGAGGTCACTTGAAAATTAAAAAAAGAATTAAACAATAAAAAGAAATGACTGAAAGTTGGGGAAAAAAAGGCATTATTTCTGGGGAAGGGTGTACAGTACTTGATATCTGGAAGATTCTTCTGCTAGAACCTAACATGTAATTTTACCATTTGCTTCCTAGCAGACTTTCCTTCATTCATTAGCTTAATCATTCAGCAAGCTTGTTGGGAGCGTGGGCTATTTTTCAGGCATCCGTCCTAACTGGGCTTATGGATAGAGAGAGTGGTGGGTATGTAACCAGACGGATTCAGTAAAATGTTCCAGGTATGGCTCCCCTTCAACAGCCAGCTTGTACTAGGAGAGCTATTAACAGAGATTCCTCTTTACCTAAGAACCTTATCTGCATAAAGGACAACCTCTGTTTGCCACACTTCTCCTTTCACTTTACTAATGGTCTTTCTCTCCTGTCTATCCTCAGATCTTTACCCCTCTCCTTAGTTCATATAAGCTTCATGTTGCCTCACTGTCTGGGATTTCCATGTCTGCATGAATTCCCTGTATCTACACCATTGCTATTAAGTTTGATTTTGTCCTGTTAATCTGTCTCATGCCAATATGATTCTTAGTCCAGCTAGGACTTTAGGGTAGAGGAAATTCTTCATCCCCAAAATGTCCAATTGACAGGAGGTTCAGAACTCTGTATATATTGCTTCATTAGTCCATGAGATCATCTGATGGAATAGGCATTACATTAAGATGCTTATAATATTTTTCTTCTTAAATCATATAAAACCATGAAATTTTCACTTTAAAATAATAAGAAATAATGAAATGCATAAAAAGGACAGATGTTAGTATATGTTATTTTTTCTTTGCTCTTTTATATATTTTTTATGTTCATAAATAAACTATATCTTTTGCAGAGATTTATAATAGTTATTATATTTCAAACATATTTTCTGGATGCAAAATATTTCAATTTTTTGTAGACTCATATTTTGCCTACCCATTTCATAATTATTATTTTTACATTTTTAACAATTTTTAGTTGTAGTAAATATATATAACATAAAGGGCTCAAGGGTGGCTCAGTTGGTTAAGCATTCAACTCTTGATTTCAGCTCAGGTCATGATCTCAGGGTTGTGAGATCTAGCCCCACATTGGGCTCTGCACTGGGCATGGAGCCTGCTTGGGATTCTCTCTCTCTCTCTCTGTCTCTGCCCCTCACTCTGCAACCCCTGATCTCTCTCTCCCTCTCTTGGAAAAAAAATATATATGTGTGTGTGTGTGTGTGTGTGTGTGTGTGTGTGTACACATACATATATATAATCATAAAAATTACCGTTTTGGTCACTTTTAAGCATACTGTTCAGTAGTGTTAAGTATGTTCATTGTTGTGCAAACTCCAGAACTTTTCGTCTTGCAAAACTGAGACTATATACTCATAAAATAACTACCAATTTCCCCCTTCCTCCAGCCACAGGCAAACAAAATTCTACTTTCACTCTATCACTGTGACTACTCTAAATGTCTCATGTAAGTGGAATCATACATTCTTTGTCTTGAGACTGGCTTATATCACTTATTATAATGTCCTAAAGATACATCCATGTTGTAGCATATGTCAGAATTTCCTTCCTTTCGAAGGCTCAATAATCTATTATATGTATATACCACTCATTTAAGCGTTCCCAGACCCAGTTCTAACATGGGGAGGATCCTCCACACAACACCAGGCAATTCTAGGCAACCACTAGGGTGTCTAAGAATTCAATTCTGATGCTACCTTCCCAGAGATAGCATCAGATTCCACAGATTAAGCGTTCAGTCCTACAAAACTGCCCCGCCCTCATTTCTGATGGCAGGTGCAAGCCCCAGACTATTACCTGGGCTTCTGACTTGCACAGCCTTCTCTTTAGGGTCTTTTAATTTGCTAGGGTGGCCCACAAATTGCAGGGAAACACTTACATTTACTTGCTTAAGGATCAAATCAACAGCCAGATGAAAAAGATGCATAGAGTGAGGTATGGAGAAAGGGTAAGGAACATCCACCCTGAGTGCACGCACCACTCTGCATGAATCTCTCCGTGTTCACCAACCTGGAAGCGCCAAGGACCCAGTTTTTTTGGGTTTTTATAGACCCTTCATTCATAGTCAGGATTGACTAAGTCATGGCCATTGGCTGATTTTTCCAGCCCTTCCCCTCCCAGAACTGAAAGTTCCAACCCTTTAATTACAACAAACTGGTCCTCCAGGCAACCAGCCCCTGCTCCTGGGTGGTGTCTTATTGTCACCTTTATTAACATAATAAAAGACACTTTTTTTTTTGCGCCTATCACAAGAAATTCCAAGGATTTAGAAAGAGCTGTGAGGCCTGAACCTCAAATGAAGACCAAATGCATAGAAGGAATACATTTTGGGCCTCTGGGTGACCACATATATATGTTTCATATAAATTACAATATTGCAACTGCATCATGTTAATCCACTTATCAATTGATTACCATTTAGTTTGCTTCCACCTTTTGCCCATTAGAAACAATGCGGCTGTGAACACAGGTATACAAATAGCTCTTTGAGACCCTGCTTTAAATTCTTTTGGATATATACCCAGCGTGGATTTGCTGAATCATATGGTAAATCTATTTTCAATTTTTAAAGAATCGCCATACTGTTTTTCATAACACCTGCTCCATTTTATATTCCTACCAGCAGTGCACACGGGTTACATTTCTTCCAACACTTAGAATTTCCTGAGTTATTTTGTTGTTGTTGTTTTTTGTTTGTTTTTTGATGCCAGCCATCCTAGTAACCTTGACTCACAAAGGTAGCATAAATAAAGACAAAATGTCAGTATTCTTATGTAAATATTAAAACATTATTAAAAAATTTAAATGACTGACTTAATATGGTATGTATTTAAGTTCAAGTTTTTCCAAATTATGGAGGAATATATTTTTTGTAATTAGTGTTTTAAACACATATTAAATTTTTTGTTTTATTTAAATTAAGTTAGTTAACGTATAATGTATTATTAATTTCAGGGGTAGAATTGTGTGATTATTCATCATTTGCCTATAACACCCAGTGCTCATTACATCAAGTGCCCTCCTTAATGCCCGTCACTCAACTACCCCATCCCCATTGTATATATATGAGAAAAAGACAGGCAGGGGTGGGTTGGGAGAGATAGAATGGGGGCTCATGATCAGGCTCACAGAATCCCAAAAATGTGGAGATGTAAGGAAAACAAGAGATAAGGGAACATTCCAGACCACCCTGCCCTAGTGTCGGTGTTGGAGGGCTAAGTCTTATTTATGAGAGTCTACTGTGGTCAACAGAAAATAACCAGACCCTAAAAACAAGTAAGCCATTAAAGATGTTTTATCACTAGTCCTTAATCAACCCTAAAAGCCTTCAGTGGCAACATTGTTGGAACCCCTCTGTATCCTTAATAAAAGTTGCTTTACTCACTCCCCATTGTCCGCGAGATTCATTCTTCAACTGTGAGACAAGAACCTAGCTCTCCCACTTCCTTTACACCACATCTTTATTCATTGATCCATCGATGGACCTCTTGGCTCTTTCCATAGTTTGGCTATTGTGTACATTGCTGCTACAAACACTGGGGTACATGTGCCCCTTCGAATCACTATTTTTTTGAAGATTTATTTTGGAGAAAGAGAGAGAGAGAGCATAAGCTGGGGGTAGGGGAGAGGCAGAGGGAGAGAGAGAAGCAGGCTCCCCACTGACCAGGGAGCCCCACTCAGGGCTGGATCCCAGGACTCCAGGATCACGACCTGAGCCAAAGCTTGAGGCTCCCAGGTGCCCCCTCAAATCACTATCTTTCGTCCATTTTTAATTTATTTTTTGTGTGGTGTAAGAAAGTGGTCCAGTTTCATTCTTCCACATGTGGCTATCCAGTTTTCCCAACACCATTTGCTGAAGAGACTGTCTTTTTTTCCATTAGATGTTCTTTCCTGCTTTGTCGAAGATTATTTGCCCACAGATTTGAGGGTCTGTTTCTGGGTCCTCTATTCTGTTCTTTTGATCTATGTCTTTGTGCCAGAACGACACTGTCTTGATGATTTGCGATACAGCTTGAAGTCTGGAATTGTGATGCCTCCAGCTTTGGCTTTCTTTTTCAATATTACCTTGTCTGTTTGGGGTCTTTTCTGGTTCCATACAAATTTCAGAATATTTATTAATTCCCATTCCAGTGGAAACGAGACTATTTGGTGCACTAATGCTAACAACTCATTTATTGGAAATAACACACGTGCAAACCCCATTTAGGTTGGTATTGTGGAGGAAGGGATATGCAGGTTTAAAAGGCCATAAATACGTAGCCTGTGTATGTGGGTCAGAGGGAGAGATATTAAAAAGGGGGCTCTACTTCTGAGCTTCCTGGAGTTATAGCTGCCCCTGAGACCTTCAGCCCATTACATTTCCATCTCAAGAACATCTCTTGGTATTACTTCTATAAGTTTTACTAATGTTGTAACTTTGTCCTCCCCCTATCAACCATTTTACTGTTATTGGTGAACAGAGGCTCTATTTGTTAGAATATGGAATTATCACATCAATAACTTAAGGGAGGCAGAAGTCTGACCTCTTATTTTCTTTCAGTAAACATTTCAGTAATTTATTGATAATCAACTCCTTGTGATTATTTAACATCTATTTCTTTTCCCTTTAACTTCATTATTCAGCAACTAAATAGACATCTATTTCTTTTTTGAGTAAATTATTCTATCCATCCATGTTTGTTCCTCTAGTTCCTTTTGAATATTTCTTTGCTCATGTCCATAGGCCCAACCCCCTCGGTTCAGCTCTCATTACAATCTCTGCAGAAGTCTTTCCTGGGAGTGAAAAGGTAAGAGACAAAACCCATTTGCAATATGTTTAGGAGTCCATCCAGAGCAGAGCATACATTTTGGATTTGGTTGTCCCCCAGTCTCCCAAAAATCCTGATGCACTCTTCACTAGTTCCATTCCTCTTGTTCTGTCTCCTTTATTTACTATTTGATCTTAGCTTGGCCTTTAATTTAAAAAGATGGTTGTTACTTAGCCCATGCCCATGTGTATGACAGCAAAACGTCTCATCTCCTCCCCTTTCTTTAACAAATTTAGGCTACAGGATGGAATAAACCCAGTTCCAGAAAAAAAAAGCTAAGGTTCTGGGTCTTCTATAATGAGAAAAAGGAATCACATAAGGTTCCAGGTGCTCCTTGTAACCCATGTAACAGACTAGTAGGTCTCCACAAAATTCTGCACTTTCCTTTCCTTGAAATTTGATTGTACATAATTGCATATGCCTAGACAGTTTTACAATTTTCCTTGCAGTTAGGTGTGGCTCTGTGGCTATTCTCAGCAATAGAAAGTGAGCAGAAATTATGAATGCCATATTTAAATGAGGAATTTAAGAAGCAAATTGCCTCCCTAGGTTTTTTTAACCCTTCTGCTGGCTTGATGCTTAAGACGATACTGTCTTTGGGGATGGCAGACTCAGATGGAAGAAAGCTTGGCGCATGAAGCCCACATGGAACAGTGCCACACAGCACTAATTACACTCATGTTTGATTTTTATAAGAAATTAATTTTTTTAGGGGCACCTGAGTGGCTCAATGGTTAAGCATCTGCCTTCGGCTCAGGTTATGATCCCAGGGTCCTGGGATCGAGCCCCACATCGGGCTCCCTGCTCAATGAGAAGTCTGCTTCTCCCTCTCCTCCTCCCGCTCCCCCTGCTTGTGTTCCCTCTTTCACTGTCTCTCTGTCAAATTAAAAAAAAAAAATCTAAAAAAAAAAATTAATTTTTAAAATATTTGATCCATCACGTTTTTGGATTTACTTTTCATAGTAGGTTAGTCTACTGCATTATGCCCAAAATGTCAAGGCCAGTAGGCCTCTGCCTAGAACCCCCCAGGAGAGTCAGGGCTGCAAATTCATTCCTCCAAATCTCACTGGGTAACCTTCCCAGATCTCACCTACACAATCCCAGGAAGTACTTTGACTTTCCCTACTGTCTAAGGTCATTTACTGAACACCTCCACTGGTAGAGGACAGCTGGGCTAACTCCTTTTTACCTGGAACTTATTACATGGGAAATAAGTGGAAGGGAGTAATTATTCAGGCAGATTCTCTTATCATCTCTCATCCCATGACCCCCACCAGCTCTGTGGGCAACGAGTTACCTGCTCTATCTCCTTTTATAGTTCTTCCAAATGAAATGCAAATCAGGATGAAGAGTGTATTTGGCCTCTGGTCTCCCACAAATTTCATCCCCCAAATAGAATTCTGCCCTAGAGCAAACCAGTATGGGGCTTTTACTGTAACCTGTATCTCATCTCCCCGCAGACACCAGAGCTGAGTCCTGAGGATTGACTACTTAGTAGTTCCTCAAACTGTGAAGGAACATCAAGTGTCCAACAGACTGAGAGCTAAAGACAGAGACCAGACTGGGTAGAATCATTTTCTTTGGTCACAATCCCTTTCTATGATCTCCACCTCGTAAATTTCTAGATAGGTTGAGATCTTCTTTTCTTTGCCATTACCTTCCACAAAAATACCTCAGAATGGTAAGGGGTCTGTGTAAAGATAAACATATCTGCCCTACACTGGGGCCCTGGTGGGGATAGAAATTGCATTACAGAAAGAGCTGTCCAATAGAAACACAATATAAGCCACAAATGTAATTTTAAATTTTCTTGTATCTGCGTCTAAAAAGTAAAATGAAACTGGTGAAGTTAATATATATCTATTTAATCCAGTATATGCAAAATATTATCATTGCAATCTACAATAGAAAAGCTATAAGATATTTTACATTGTTCTTTTTTAAATTAAGTCTTCAAAATCAGGTGTGCATTTTATACATAAAGCACACTTCAATTCAGACTCGTCACATCTGAGTACTCAATAGCCACTGGTAGCTAGCTCCTGGCTACCACAATGGACGGCAGCTCTAGTCGACCCCTTGGTATTTGTTTTCACAAATATCCACATATTTTTCACATAATATTCACAAATACCTCATTCCACCTCATAATTTATTTTAGAGCTGGCTCAAAAGCACATACCACCTCTAGCAAGGTCATAGCAGCTCATTCACACGCTGTTCATGTTTGAGCATAAAGACAGGTGGTGAAGCTGGAAAAAGTCACTCTCTTCCTAAAAGTGCTTTATATTTTCTTTGTACATTTTCTTCCCATTCTGGGAGAAAAATCTATATTGATTGATCATTTTCTTCTCCCCTTTATCGACTTGAATGAATTTGGGAGATTTGTTTTAAATTTTCAATTACTACGCTTAAATTTTTAAACCCATGAAGGTTGTAGTGAAAACAAGTTAAAATTTCTTTCTTTGAATTTAAATCCACCCAAAATAACATTTATAATGGTTTTTAGCACTCAATCCTAAATATACTAACACAAAAATACAGTAATTTCTTTATTTATTGCATTTTATAAAACCCAACATGTTTTATATTATATTGCATTATATTATATTGCATTTTATAAATCCTGACATGACAAAACCAAAAATGTTACAATACAGATCAATTTTTTTCATAAA
>CM053613.1:41500755-41515960 GCA_028646535.1 Procyon lotor
CTGAATAGTATTCCATGGTATGGATTTTCCACATTTTCTTTACCCATTCATTAGGTTTTGGATATTTTGGGTTGTTTCTGCTTTTTGGTTTTTATGAGTAACGTGACTATGAATTTTCTTGTGCAAGTCTTTTTTTTTTTTTTTAACATAGGCTTTTGTTTTCCTTGGGTATATACCTAAGAATAGAATTGCTAGATCATGTATTTACTCTTGAGAATCTTCCAGACTCTTTTCCAAAGTGACTGCACCATATTACATTCCCACCAGCAGTGTAAAGGGTTCTAATGTCTCCACATCCTTGCCAGTATTTGTTATTATGTCTTTTATAGTCATCTTGGTGGGTGTGAAGTGGCATCTCATTGATATTTTAATTTGCATTTCCCAAAGGACTAATAGTGTTAAGCATCTTTTCATACACTTAATTATGTTTGCGTATCTTTCTTGGAGAAATGTCTATTTAGTTCCTTTGCCTATTTTTAAAAATGGGTTATTTGTCATTTTATTATTAAGTAAGAGTTCTTTATATATTCTAGATACAAGTCCTTTATGAATTTTGGTTTGTAAATATTTTCTCCCATGCTAGGGGTTCTCTTTATTTTCCTGACTGCATCCTTTAGAAGAACAAATTTTGAATTTTGCTGAAAGTCATTCTTTTTTGTCTCTTAGACTTTTGTTGTCATATCTGTGAAGGCTTTACATAACCCAAGGTTATCATGATTTATTATTCTTATATATTTTTTAAAGTTTTATGATTTAGTTCTTATACTTAGGTTTATGATCTACTTTGAGTTCATTTTTATTTGTGAAATAGAAGCCCAATTTTATTCTTTTGCACGTGGATATCCAGTTGTCCCAGGACCATATCCTTGCCCCATCTTACATTGCTGGCAAGCCACTAAAGAGTTTTAATCAAGTGTGTGTGTGTGTGCGTGCATGTGTGTGTGTGTGATGTAGGGAGCAGGTGGGAAGTGACATGTTCTGAATTTGTAAATGTCACATAAGAGATTACCTGACAGCAGTGAGCAGGGTACAGAGGTCTCCAAGTAACAAAATGCCTCAATCCAGGGAGAGTAAATGTCTAGCTATTGCTTTAGTACAGAGGGAAACATGCTTAACTAGATGCTCTTGAGTTCAGGTAAAAGAGAATGGATCTGTGAAATAATTTGTTTTCTCTCCATATAAATTGGTGATAATGTGTACGAGAGGATTGAGGATATGTAACTCTAGATGTACATCCACATTTCTTACTCTCACATCTTAATGAGGACACGTAGAAGAGGTGAGTTAAGAGATGAAGAATACAAAAAAAAAAAAAAAGGAGACATGAAGAATACAAGTAAGCAGAGATATGAAGTGGTATTCAAAGGAGCACACTGAGGGAACATCTTTCCGGGAAAAGCACCTTGGAGAAACAGAGCAAAGGGCCAAGGAGAAAGCTCAAGGGAGCCCCGATATTAAAGAAGGCCTGGGGTGTGTGTTTGGTGGGGACCAAAATATGTAAAGGCAATTAAGAGTTACACACTTCCAGTTACAAAATAAATGTCACAGAATGAAAAAGTACAGCATAAAAAATAGTTAATAATATGTAATAACATCCTGTGGTGGCAGGTGGTGACTATACTTATCATAGTGAGCACTGAATAATCTATAGAATTGTCAAAACACTATGTTGTATGTCTCAAACTAATACAACATTGTCTGTCAACTATACTTCAATAATAATTTTTTTTAAGAAGTCTGAGGTCTAGGTCTGGAAAAGATACAAAGGAAAGATGGTATCTAGCACAGGAATTAGCTCAAAACTCTTTTCATAAAAAAATTTTTTTTTAAAGATTTTATTTATCCATTTGACAGAGAGATTGAGAGAGAGCACAAGTAAGCAGAGTGGCAGGTGGAGGGAGAGGGAGAAGCAGGCTTCCTTCTGAGCAGGGAACCTGACATGATCCCAGGACTCTGGGATCTGAGCCAAAGGCAGCTGTTTAACTGACTGAGCCACCCAGGAGCCCCATCATCAAAAATCGTTTTTCAATGTGAGGATGAATAAATCAAACAGTGGATAATTGATTCCATTCGATACAATTTGCATTTCTTTTCTGACTTGTATTTCTCTCAAGGGACTAGTAACTCCAAAATTCCAGGTCAAATGCCACACTGCTTTGCTCTTTTTAAAATGTCTTTTTATCTTTCAAATCAGTTTGAGTTCACTTAACAAGTTTTTCTTGATCTCTCTTATTTCCCAGACTCTTATTTCCCCAGTGTTGAAAACCTACTTCATGCAAGCCCAGTCCACTCACCCTCACCCTTCACAGCCCTTTAACAATTCAGTTTTTATCCCTGAAATTCAGCTTATCACAGAAAAGATAGTGAAAGATGGAAATCAGCTTTAGAAAGAAACTCAGCTTACATTTGTTTGCCTAAAATTAACTGGGATGTCAGGTACTGAATAGAGATGTCCTGTAATGTGTCGGCTAGTTTACTTTCCATTCAATAAATATCTTCTACTTTTTTGTTGTTGTTGGGTTTTTTAGATTTTATTTTTTATTTGAGAGAGAGAATAAGCTGGCCCACGGGCAGAGAGAGAAGCGGACTCCCTGCTGAGCAGGGAGCACAGTGCAGCACTCAATCCCAGAACCCTAGGCTCATGACCTGAGCCAAGGTAGATGCTTAACTGACTGAGCCACCCAGGTGTCCCTATGGGGATTGATTTTATTATCTTATAGACAATGGAAAGTGTAACTCTTTGTATTTTGAGTAGATCTTTTAGGTGTTCAGGGAAGGTGGCAGCTAGGAGGTAAGGAAAGAAAGAAACTGGGCTTATCTCCTGGAGCAGAAAAATGTGCACTGTTGGCCTCTCAGTCTCTCTTATCTGATGGCCCCATCCCTTTATTCAGGGCTTCAGGGCTGCCTCTCCTCTTCCGTATAGTTTTTCTGTATCCAGGTCTGCTGGAGAATGGCCTTTACACAGTTACTCCACGGCCCTAGATCAGCTTTTCTTTGCTCTCTCCCCAAGCTCGGGTCACACTTTAAACTTACAAAATCCCCTACATTTCTCCACTCAACACCAGCCCACTGCTGGTCTCCCAGGAGAGGTGAAACTCTCTGGAGGGAGGGTGAAGGACACCGGGTTTCACTCACCTATACCCGCATATGCGGATTGGGACAGAGAGCAAGGAAAATCTCTACCGATGGGGGTGGAGTAAAAGAGGAAAGAATGGGATGGGACCGGAGGAGGAGCCGGAAAGCCTGCTATAGGGAGGTATTCAAAGTACATCCAGTTATTTCAGAGTGTGCTTTTTTCAAGAATGCTGCAACACCAATCAGAATATTGAAAGAGGAAGAAATGCCTGCCCCAAGCAAGGAAGGACTGTGACAGGATCTTGAAGAACAGCAAATACGAAGGACTCCGGTATTATCAGAGGCCAGTAGATGGTGATAGTGAGGTCTTCGCCTCAGGGATGTTTATTTTTCCTCCATCCTTTAAAACAAAGAAGAACATGCCACATCCCACACGTTTAAAATAATTAACTAGGAGAGTCAAACAGAAGCTTAACAGTATGGTTAATAGACAGTTAAGTATTGATTAATTTGGGGTTTAAAGCTTACCCTTCCCCTATATTATAGGGAATATTGTTTTTAAGATTCAAATATTTTGTGAGCACCTAAGAGGACCTGGAGTCTAAGATTGTGGATTTAAGACTAAAGGGAACCTGGGAGAAGCCGACTGCCTTGTGGAGATCAGATGGCGTCCATCTTGTCCAAAGGGGGATGGAATGTCGGAGTGATGCCCCAGGAATCAGGACAGTGACCCTCTGCCTCAGAGAAGACCAGCCCCTCCCCAGCCTCCACATCTCCAGAGGCTGCAGCAGACAACAGTGAGTTCTCCTGGACTGACCTGTCACACCTCCTTCTTCAGGATACTCACCACCATTCACTGCTTTGAGACCATTAGGAACAATGTCACTATGTATTTTATCCCTGTTATGTCACATGCAAGAAGCTCATGATTCAAGGTCACTGCGCAGACTCTCATCACCGTTAGGCCCTGGGTATCCCAAGTTTTGATTCCATATTCCACCCCTCTCCAACTTCTGAAATTCTCCACTGGACAATCCAAGACTCATAGTCATCTGTCAGTAAAATTCCTTGTATTTTCAACTTCTTGGAATATTATCTTTACATTATTGGTCTTGCTCCTGGCTCTTTGTCTCTGGTTCTGTCTCTCTCTCTCCCTCTCTAACTCTCTTATCATGATTCTTGATATTTCAATTCATAGAAGATCCTTGCTTATACTGACCTTCATTCTGTTCACTACCTTTCCTAAAATAAGCTTGTCTTTCATCCTTTCTCAGTCCTTCCTTCCCATGCTCATGCTGCCTACCCTATTGTTACCAGTAATTACAAAACCTCTATATAACCTTGGTTTCACTCATTTCACTCTCTGTCTCTTGGTGCCATCACCATAATTTCCTTTAATCCTACCATAATGAAACTGGTTCCTGCCATCTATTCCCTGTCTACAGCACCCACTCCATGTCTGTACTACTTTCCAGTTTTCCTAGTTTAAATTCCACTATTATAATCACTCTTCGACACGTTCATTCAAAGACTTTGCCATTCTCTGCCTTCTTTGTAGCTTCTTAGCAAAATTCCAATCCTGTTCTTACTTGACTCTCTGCCGCTTCTTTCTTTAACCAGTTAGATCACACACACACACCCCTCCCATTAAATTCACGTGTCTTTAATGTCACATAATTTTTTCTCTCCCCCTCACCGTCCTAGGCTCTCATCTCCTTTCTCATTAAAGGATTTAAAATAGAGATAAAAATGATATTTATACAGTCATAAAATAAACACATGTCAAATATTTATTTAATTCATTAATTAAGGAAGGAACCAATAAGATATTAAAATCAGTTCAAATAAGACTACGACTTGAGGAATGAGAATGGAAACATTCTGCATCCTACATAACTTATTCTCTACATTACTAAAAACTCACTATTCCAACATTATTTTGCTATTTTAGGAGGCTCTTGTCCAGGAAGGTAAAAATTTCCAATAAGTTTATTATTCAATCTAGAAATACACTTAAATGTGATGAACTTCAATAGATAGCATTTACTCCTCAAGACTTTTCAAGCCTTGCTACCTCAAAATTCTTCTTACTTTACTGTTTCCATCAGTCTTAAACTGTTACCCTTACCCCTTAATTAAGCCCCTGAATTGCAAGACCTATCTTGAACTCCAATTTGTTTTTAAAGATTTTATTTATTTATTTGACAGAGAGGAGAGAAATCACAAGTAAGTAGAGAGTCAGGCAGAGAGAAAGGGAGAAGCAGGCTCCCTGCTGAGCAGAGAGCCCGATGCGGGGCTCGATCCCAGGACCCTGAGATCATGACCTGAGCTGCAGGCAGAGGCTTTAACCCACTGAGCCACCCAGGCGCCCCAAGAACTCCAAATTTTCATAAATATCTCAACTTTACCATTCTCCCTTTGAAGACGCTGTTTCCTTTCTTATATTAAGACTAGACTTTGCCTTGTTTTATCAATAGGTTATTTATGGGTTACTCTGAGGGAGCCAGCAGTTAACAAGCAATTTGTGTTCTTAGCAGACAAAATTAACTTCATTTGCCATGAACAGAAATCATTTGCAATGCCGGACAGAAAGTATTTGCTTTGTTAACATTTTCTACACTTTCTAGGATTGCAAAATAGCCTAGACCCCAGTCAATCAAAGATAATCACAGCAGTACATCCTTATAGAACCAGATAATTCTCCAGAGTCTGTTAGACAACATCCAAAATTCCACTCCAAGAGCACCACTAATCTTTTTCTCCCATTTCCAAATCTTTGCCAATGGTTCTTCACAATTCTTGTGAAGTTTTTCTCTAGGACCCAGCTTCAGTGCCCTGCAGTTTTCAGCCAGGATGGCCAGACTGAGAAAGGGCTAAAGTGTTCTTGGTGTTCCCGGTTAGAAGCTGATGGTATCCCGTAATAGATGTTTGGCTTTTTCCTTGGCTGACTCTTACTTCTTCCAGATTCTGAGGATGCAGCCTCTCTGGATGTTGGGGGCATAGCTGGTGCTCAAGCGTATTGTCAGAAGGTCCAGGATGATGACACAGGTTATCTCCTTCCTTGTTCTTCATTAGCAACTGTTTCCTAATTCAGATCGATGAGATTCTGTTTCCATCAGGGCCTTCAAGGCTCTCAATTTTTTCAAGGCTATTCAGCCTGAGGGGTGAAGGACCAAAAAAAGAGAATACGTTCCCAAAAGTTACTAAAATAGTTACCAAGAATTTGCTAAAATGAAGAGATAACCTAGGATTGTTTAGTTCAAGTCATAATTGATATGAACAAAATATGTAAATAAGGCTTTTTAAAAAAGTCTTCTTATTAATAAAAGTGACATAATTTATTAGAACTTTAATAATCTATCATCTAACTGTTCCACTTTGAGGTATTTAACCTATAGAAATACAGTTGTCCCAGAGGTGCACACAAATATACCTGAAAGGAAATGTATTCCAGCTATTTTATAATAGTGACACATTTTTAAATAAAGATTTACTTATTTATTTTAGAGAAAGCGGGGGTGAACAGAAGGAGAGGGAGATGAAATCTTAAGCAGACTCCCAGGTAAGTGCAGAGCCTGACACAGAACACTGATATCATGACCTGAGCCAAAATCAAGAGTGGGAGGCTTAACTAACTGAGCTCCCAGGTGCCCCAAATAGTGACAAATTCGATAGCAACAAAATGTCCATTAAAACACCATTTATTTTGTTATGTCGGGCTAATCTCTTTAATAATCAAAACAACTCTGAAGTGGGTGTTACTACATTTTACAGAGAAGGAAAAGTAGTTTTAAGAGGTTCAATATATTGCCTAGTGACGAATGGTTAGCATGTACTGAGTATGGTGACTTTCTCTAAGTCAAATCTGTGTGGCTTTAAAGTCTTTGTGGAACTTGAGGAATGTACCACTCCTAGTAAGCACTGGGGCCCAGGTTTCAGACTCAATTTAAGTTTTCCAGCTACTTTAGTATTATAAAAATTTTGCCATAATTACCAACTTTGTGCATATATTGTTTTGTACCTGTGAAGATATGTCTGAAAGGCAACCTGTGTGGTTGCTTGATCGAAGGATAAATGCATGAGAATTTTGTCAAGATATTTCCAAATTCCACAAAAATTCTGTTGTATTTTATATTCATGAGCAATTATGAGGGAGCTTGTTTTCTTAAATCTTTTCCAACAAGGTGTCAATCCTTTTAATTTATGCTAATCTGATAGGTGAGAAATTATATTTTGGTTTAGCCTCAAAATTTTCTTTTGTTAATAGTTAAGCATATTCCAATTGACTTTGTCCTCTTTCATTAGACTCTTGATCTTTTTTTCCCTACATTTTATGGACCCCATGTATATTAGGAAAAATTAACTATTCATCCATAATATAATTTGAAAATATTTCTTCCCAGTTTGACATTGACTTTTAGTTTTGCTTATGGTATTTTATTTTGGGGATTTTTTGTTTTTTTGCTTTGGTTTTGCTTGTTTTGCCATGAAAAAAAGGGAGGTATTTATTATTGGAAGATCATAGAGATGTCTCTGTGGAAGAAACATATAAACAGAAAACTGAATGAAAGGGAGGAGTGAGTCATGTAAAGATAAAGTAAGAGGGTGTTTCAGGCATCAGATTGACAGGTACCAGGACTGAGGAGATGAACTTAGCATGTCTGCAAAACAGCAATAATGTCTATGTATTTTGTAGTAGGTATACTTAATGTCTCCAATAATTTCTAAATATGGTTGATTTTTATATTTAAAAATTATATTTGGTTGAATTCTGTTATTATAAATATTAGATTAATTCTTTTTAAAATCTTGTTTTCTCTTTCCTATTCCTCTATGTAGAAATAAAATTCATGTATGATTTTGCTTGGGTCCCAGGACTAACTTTTTTAAAAAAATTAAATTAATTAACATATAGTATATTATTAGCTTCAGAGGTAGAGGTCAGTAATTCATCAGTCGCATATAACACCCAGTGCCTATTACATCACGTGCCTTCCTTAATGCCCATCACCCAGTTACCCCATCCCCCAGCCACCTCCCCTCGAGCAACCCTCAGTTTGTTTTCTAGAGTTAAGAGTCTCTTATAGTTTGTCTCGGGACTTTTTATTAATTATGAAGTAATTAGCTATTAATTGAGTTGGATGGGCTATTAATTAATAATACTTAAAACAACAATACAAATTAAGCTATATTTGCAAAGCATTTATTATATATTAAGCACTGTATAGATAAACTATATGATATATATTTTATATATTATATGTATTATATACATAATAATTATATATTATTATATATATACATAATAATAACCATTATATACATAATACATATAATATACATATGTTAAGGAGAAAATACAAGTGGATGCTGAGAAAAGTCTTATTTGGATGGTAGATTCAGATAAGTTACCACATTTCTCCTAATCAGTTTTTCTTAAGACAGTCGGTTATCAAAAGGTATTTGAGTAATAGGTGGAAGAAAGTGGGGTGGGTATTACTGTAGATTTCTAAAAAAGAAATCAAAGTGGGTTTGAGTAGGGTGTGTATTTGAATAAATTGGGACATAGATGACAACAGCTCAGCAATACTTGGAAGGTGTAGAGATGAGGATAGCGTGAATACAGGAACAACTGACAGATACAGAAAGGGATTAAGCTGAGGTCAAGTTGAGAACATTTATTTAGATTCCTGGACAAGAAGGGAAAACATCTGTTTAGCCCCTTCCCAAATCTGCTTGGTCCTCACTCCATAAATAATGGGATTGAGCATAGGTGGGATGACCACATAGAGGTTGGCCAGGAGGATATGGACATAGCGCGGGATGCGTCTCCCACCAAACCTGTAGGCAAAGACAGAGAAGAGGGCAGGGATGTAGAAGAGTAGGATGACACAGACATGAGAGCCACATGTGCTCAGGGCCTTGGACCGGGCATTTCGAGACGGGAGGTGGAAGACAGCTCGGAGGATGTGAACGTAGGACACAGTGATAAGGATGATGTCCAGGCCTGTGGAGAGGAGAGCAGCTGCCAACCCGTACCAGACATTGATGGAGATATCGGAACAGGAGAGGCGGGCGATGCCCATGTGCTCACAAAAAGTGTGTGCAATGATGTTGATCCGGCAGTAGTGCAGGCGCTTGAGAAGAAAGATGGATGGAAACATGATGATGAAGCTGCGGGTCAGGGCGGCAGCGACGATCTTCCCAATGACCGTGCTCGTGAGGACCGTGGCGTATCGCAGGGGGAAGCAGATGGCCACGAAGCGGTCAAAGGCCATGGCCAGCAGGATGGCAGAGTCAGCCACGAAGAGGAAGTGGATGAAGAACATCTGGGTGAGGCAGCCATTGAAGGAAATGTGGCTAGAACCCAGCCAGAAGTTGGCCAGTGCTTTGGGCATCGTGGAAGTGGAGAGCAAGATGTCAGCACTGGCCAACATGGCCAGGAATACGTACATGGGCTCATGCAGGCTTGGCTGGGAGAGGATGACAGAAATTAAAATGCCATTGCCCGCCAGGGCGACCGCATACATGGTGCAGAAAGGGATGGAGAGCCAGACGTGCAGATGCTCCAGCCCAGGGATGCCAGTGAGGAGGCAGCCTGCTGCTCGAGTGTCAGAGTCGTTCCCAGCAGCTGTGCTGCTGGCAGATGAAAGGGCCATGATTTTCTTCTCCTGTACCCAAGGGGAAATATGTAGCCTCAGACTTCGTGCACACTAGCAGAGTGCACAGGGAGGCTTGCAAACAACTTCAAGGTCTGCACACACTTAGAGGTCCTACAACTGCCATGGGCTTGCACGGGCGTATTCTCTCTAGACAATGGCCCACAGGCTCTCTGCGCAAAGTGCATGGTTATAGACCCTGCCCACAGAAAGGGTCTGTGTTCTTACTCAGAGGCTTTCGATATCATTCTAGGACTTTCATAGGGCTCGAAAACATTGCCAGACCCAGTACAGTGCCACAGGTTCTGAAAAGTACAGGAATGGCTAGAACACCACAAACAATCTCTGTAATCTCTATAGGTATGTGAACTGTAATGAGCTCTGGGAAAACCCCAGGCTCTGCACAGAAGGGCTCCACACCAAGGAGCAATTGTCTCTGCTTGGCAGACCATGAGGGGAAAGCGGGGTTGGGGGCAGTGGGCATTGCAGGCACTACATCTCTTTTCCCCTACATCACAGATGCTCTGACAAGCATGGAGGCAGTGTAGGCCGCTGTGGCATTTAGAAAGAGCACTGGACATTATGTGGGGGGAAAAGAAAGACCTGGGTCTGCAGGTCACAAGCACGCACAATGACTTCTGTGTGTATGTGTTCTCAAACTATTTTAAAAACTAGCTGGATAAACACACACATACATGTATTCCTGCATGTGTGTGCATGTATATATGCATTTGTAAATGCATATATATTCTTTTTTTTTCAATTTTTTAAAAAGATTTTTATTTATTTATTTGATAGAGAAATCACGAGTAGGCAGAGAGGCAGGCAGAGAGAGAGGGAGAAGCAGGGTCCCTGCTGAGCAGAGAGCCCAATGCGGGACTCGATCCCCGGACCCTGAGATCATGACCTGAGCCCAAGGCAGAGGGTTTAACCCACTGAGCCCCCCAGGCGCCCTGAATATATATTCTAAAAGAATAATTTCCCCGTCTTTTCTCTGAATTCTCTTTTTTCCCTACCTCCTCAGGGACTTTATTCCGTCAATTAATTCTCTTTCCTATATCTTCAATTTCTCCTAATTTCTTGGATCTTCTTTCTTGGATCTTTTGCATTTATAAACATTCACGTCTTTAGAAACTTGAAAACAAACAAACAAACAAACAAACAAACAAAATAACAACAGCTCTCTTAAAAATATCTTATTCTACTAACTTGTTCCACTATTTACTGTTCTTTCTCTTTTCCTTCAAAGTCAGTCCTTCCACAAACACCTTTTTTTTGAAAAAAAAAAAAAAAGTTTATTGTCTAGAAATATATATAAAAAAACTTCCCTACAAAAGATGTTATTCTCTCATTTCCTCATCTTCTTCTTCTTCAACACCCCTAATATAAAGGACATTATTACACTTTATTAAAACTTCACCCAAGTGAAAAAAAAAAAAACTTCACCCAAGTGTCCAGACAATGCTCCATCTACGTATTCCTCTGTGTTTGCAAGCTGCATGTTCATATAGCCATCTACAGATACCAGGTAGCCTTTGTACTCCATTCCCCACTTAAGTTTCACCATTACTGGCTTTCCTGTTAATCCATTCAGGAAAGGTTTGGGATTGAGAGGCAAACTCATCGCGACTACAAGCAAGTGATCCAAGTAACTTGCCGCCGACCCAGGTGTAGTCCGTCCCTCGTGACTGGAGTAACTCCAGCCTGGAGCGAATCGCAGAGCTTCCAGAGAAATGCCACAAACACCTCTTTAGATTTTGATTTCTTTATCCTCCACTGGTTCTTCTCTTGCCTCCTGGACTTGCTTTCCCGTCCTCATCAAGCTTTACTTTGTCCCAGCAGGATGGATGACTGTTGGTATTTCCTCTGGGCTGTGTGCAACCTCTCCTCACCACCCACTCGCCCTGACTGATCTGGTCCAAGCCTGGGCTTCATTCAGTGCGCAGGTGCTAATACCCCCCAAATCTGTATTTATCACCTACCTGGTTTTCCAGGCTTCGGATCCACTTCACCCGAACACCACCCTGCTCCTACCCAACCTAACCTAGTCTGTAGTCCTTCCGGTCTCTAAACCAGCCTCCATATAGAAATTACGTTTCCTAAAGATAATTTTGGGCACAGTACTGACTTGATTAGAGGGAATAATATCCCTCTGCCTGAAAGATTCATGCAAATATATTTCCCGCTTCCTCTGCTAAAACTGGATCAAGTGCTTGTCTCTGAGCCTGCTCTTCTTTCTCTGTGGTCTTTTACACGTTCTGCTTCCTCTACCTCCCATGCTCACTTTTATTTACCCAGTTCTTATTTCTCACTCAGGAAGACTTTCCTCATCCCCCGAGGGGGGGCGCTGTGTGCTCCCTCAAGGCACCTATGTTCCCCTGCAAGCACCCATCTCTCTCTAGTGCTTACCACACTGAAATCTTCTCAGCCCCAGTATATTGTGAGCTCCTTAAGGGTGAGGGCTGCTGTCCTATTCACTGGTGTCTGGGGCACAGTTGACCTGTGGTGAGCGTTAAGAAAGATGAGAATAGGTAAGGCTCCACTCACACGGCCACATAAGTTCACACTGTCAGGGGCGCACACTCATGCCATAAAAACCACGGGTTTGCAATCACAGACCCTCTGTTCTCACACCCTTTTCTAGTCTTCAGCCCATGCCACTCGTTGCATCCATCTTCCTTCAGCATCATTCACCAAGGGCTTCCTCCACCGTGTGCTCCCACCTTCCTGGGTCCCATGGGCCCTAGTCAACTTTTCTTCTCTGGTTCAGTTCTCCTCCTACATAATCAACCTCCAAGGCAGCCTTTGTTCACAGCAGCTCCCTATTGCTAATCGATGGGGCTTGTGTTTTCACTCCAGTTGAGTCACCCTTAATGTTGCTGCACCCCCAAATTAGTGAGTATCCCTAAGAGCTCTGCTCACAGTTTTCTTTCTGGCAGCCCCGTTTTCAGATTTTCCACTCCTTATATGCCCAATTCTCTTGCCCTCTAGTTCTTGCTTTTTCAGCTTTGGGGAAATTACCAGAAAAAGTGTTCCTTCTATTTCCTATTTCCACCTGTTTTGAGTCCTTTACCTGACTGTTCCATCCAGGAACTTTATCCTTAATAAATGCCCCCCTCCCAACTGCAGTAAAATAACATTTTCCCCACTGTTTCTCAATGTTAGAGGACAGTGCTTGTGTGCCATTTATGATTCTGCCATCTTCCTTACAAGCCAAGGATCACATGCTCATCAATTCTCACCTGTATAAAAAAAAAACCCTTTATAAAAAGTGACCCTTCAAACTGCACTTTTCCCATCGCACTCTGCAGAAGAACATAATTCCCTCTGGTGACCTAGTCCACATTTCCCCTTCACCCTTCACCTCTCCTTGAATGTTGCTAAGAGCTGTCTACTTACCTTGGACCCATTACGCATTCACACCACCATATTAACAACCTCCTCTCCATTCTGAAAATATATGACCCAGACTTACCTCCCTGAGGCCACCTTCTTAAATTCACAGTTTTTCGATTCAATGTTTCTTGCACAGCTCAGCCTCCCTCAATATATAGAATTTAATCTAGGGCCTTGCTTCATATGGTCTTTGTTTCCTCTTCTCCTTTGGGGATACAGATTCTCCTCCCTTTGTGTCTCCTTTCCTCCCTCAGTTTCAAATCCCTCCCTTGCCATTTGGGCCAATATACTTCTGTTCAACACAGGAACTAAGGCACACAAGGAGATGCTCTGGCATAAGGCCAGAGAAAAGAAATCTATTGGTAGATACTCCGAGAACCAAAGGAGTGTGGTGCAGTGGTGGTCAGCACCAATTCAGAGGCTCTTACTTAGTCTGAGTTTCCACTGAACTTATTTTTGCATCTCCTGTCCCAATACTAGTTCTCTTCTGTGCCTTCAATCCCACTCTCTCTCCTCTCTTCCTCTCATCCTTTTGTCCTTCCTAGAGCATTTTCCTCTTGAGCTTCTTTCATTCACCATCTGTCTAGTGTCTGTCTTCAAACCTCTGATCCTTTTTTACCTTAATGCTCTCTCTTCATCCCTTCATTGTCCCTAAAAATCTATTGCATTCAAATATCATCCTGAAGGAAAGGACATATAGGGACTATTGTCCCTGTCTTGCTTATTTAAAAACTCAACAAGTCAAGATCGATCCCTTCTTTGGTAAATATTTCAGGTCTACAGGTAGGGGAATCATATCCTCTTACCATGAGCAACTACCAGTAATTAAATAAAACAGTGGGTATAAAGTGCTACGGGAATCCAGAGGCTAGAAGAATAATTCTGCCTGGTAAAGTTAGGGGTGGCTTCAGAAAATGTCCAGTTGCACTTGGGACTGAAATGTATATGGTGTGCACAGATTTGTGTGTACATGTGTGTTTATGATTTTATTGTGAGTGACAAGTTAGATAATGAATGTGAAAGAACTTTGTAAGTTTATGTTGATTTAAGTGCCTGTTCTTGCACTAGCACTACACTTTCTTGATTACTGTTGCTTTATAAGTTTTATAATCAGGAATTGAATCCTCCTATTTTACTCTGCCTTTTTAGAATTGATTTGACTATTCTGGATCCCTGTGACTCCATATGGAGTTTAGAATCAGTTTGTTAATTTCTACGAAAAAGTTGGCTGTGATTCTGATAGGGATTGAGTTGAATCTGCAGATCAGTTTAGGAAGTATTGTCCTCTTTACAATGTTGAGTTTTCCAATCCATGCACATGAGATATTTTTTCCCATTTATTATGCACAGCACATCTCTAATTTTTTTCAACAATATTTTCAATTTTCAGAGTATACAATTTATATTTCTTAAATTTATTCCTAAGTATTTTATTCTTCGTGATGTTCTTATAAAGTGAATCATTTTACTAATTCGTTATAAGATTGTTCATTACAAACAAATAGAAATATAAGCAATTTTTGTATATTGACCTTATATATTGTGTATTTATCTGCAACCTTGCTGAACTCATTTATAATTCCAATAGTTTTTAATTTTTATTTATAGTGTATTCCTTAGGATTTTCTATATCAAGATCATGTCAGCTATAAATTGAGAGAGTTTAACTTATTCTTTTCCAATCTGGATGCCTTTTATTTTTTATTCTTGCCTAATTTCCTTGGCTAGAACCTCCTGTACACTGTTGAATAAAAGTGACAAGAGCAGACATCCTGTCTTCTTGATCTTAGGGAAAAAACATCCAATCTTTCACCATCAAGTATAATATTAACTGTGAGCTTTACACAGATACTGCTTGTTGAGTTGAGGGAGTTCTCTTCTTTCCTAGTTTGTTGCGTGTCATCTTCATTTCTGAAGAAGAGTTTTGTCAGATATAGAATTCTTAGCTGAGATTTTTTTTTTCTTTCAGCAGTTCATATGTTATTCCACTGCCTTCTCACCTTCATGGTTTCTGATAACTCAGCTATCAGTCCTATTAACAATTCCTTGTACATAATGAGTCACTTCCCTCCATG
>CM053613.1:41516060-41542677 GCA_028646535.1 Procyon lotor
TTTTTTTTTGTTTGTTTGTTTTGTTTTGTTTTGTTTTTGAGAGAAAGAGAGAGGGTGCACAAGTGGGAGGATCAGAGGAAGAGGGAGAAGCCGACTCCCCACCAAGTGGGGCTCAATCCCAGGACCCTGAGATCATGACTAGAGCCAAAGGCAGATGCTTAACCAACTGAGCCATCCAGACACCTCCATTATTTCTTTAAATATTCTTTCTGCACTGTTCTCTTTTTCCCTTCTTTCTAGGACTCCCATTATGTATCATATGTTGGTACATTTGGTGGTGTCTCACATGTCTCTGAGGCTCTATTCATTTTTTTATTACTTTTTAAAATTTTAGTTCCTCAGACTGGATGACCTCAATTGACCTATATTCTCATTTGGTAATTCTTTCTTCTGCTAGTTCAAATCTACCTTTAAACCCCTTTCAGTTTGGTTATTATAATTTTCAACTCCAGTATTTATATTTATTTCCTTTTTCTTTTCATTTTTTAATTCTAATCCTATAGACGTGGTTGGTTTTAGCTCTTTGAACATATTTAAAATAGCTGATATCAAGTCTTAGTATAATAATTCAAACATCTGGGCTTTCCTAGAATAGCTTGTATTAATTATTCTTTTTCTGGTCTGTGAACTATATATTTTAAATTATGAGACATGCAAAGACACTGGGCAGTGGTTTAAACTGTGTTAACTCTGGAAATTGGATTTTTCCCTTATTCCTAGTGTATGCTTGTGTTGCTGATTGTTCTAGTTGCTATTTGTTTGATCACTTTCTTGAACTAATTCTATAAAGTTTATATTCTTTGTCTCATGTGATCACTTAAGTCTCTACTCAGTTATCCTAGAGGTCAGCCAATGATTGGATAGAGATTTTCATAAATACCAAGAACAATAAATCACCCCGTCTTTACTGAGGGGCTCTGTGTGCATTTTAAAGCACATAGTCACTCCTCAGTTATGAAGTTTACAACCCTGCCTTAGCCTTCATTTCCTGCTTTTGCAGAGCTGAGGTCAGCAAGAGGTGAGAACTTAGGGCATTCTTAGACCTTCCCTGAGCATGCTCACAGCCCTCACATGTCTCTGAGCTTCTAGATTCACAAGGATTTGCCAGACTTTACAAAGCTTCTACAGATATCTCATCTACAGCTTTAAATTTTAAGTTTTGGGTTTTTTTGTTTTTGTTTTTGTTTTTTGGGTAGTTTATTGTTTTACCTCAATGGTCTACGTTGCCTTAGGCAGCCACAAAACTAAAACACTTGCCAGCTTTGTTTTCGATAAATGTCTCCTTTGCCCAGAAAGCTTTTAATACTGGACAATCTTTGATCAGCTGTGTAAGTCAGATCTTCCAGGGAACTACCAGACAGGTCAGATAGTGAAAATTCTTTGAGAATGAGGATTTGAACAAGCCCCCTTTCCATTTTGTTACCTCCAATGGCTGCCAGACTTCCCTGGAAATGCAAGCTGTTATTTTGAAGGCTCTACACAGCTGGAGGGAGGAGAATGGTTTTCAGACAACTTAAAACTCCACAAAGCTCTTTGTTCTTAACTCTGTTGCGCCATTTTTCTTGAGTAAATGCTCTGCAGGTGGCTTCAAGCCTTTGGTTAACTTCTAGGATTATGAATAAATTGGACCTAATTATTTTTCTAGTTTTTTTCATAACTTCTACAGAAGGGAAACTGTTGAAGGTCTTTACTCATCCATTTTTCTTGAAGTCATCTCCTTAATTTGGTTGTCTTAATAGTAAAATGAGATAGAAATTTCAGGACATATTGATAAAGCCTTGGTCATAAGTCTTCACAGATTTTCTTTTCATTATTAAAATAATGCCATATGGTGTTCAAATAGCACTAACCCAGCATTCAGCTCTCTGTCCTAAGGTGGGATTCTTCAATTCTCCCAAAACATCTAAGCCCCAAGCAGGTGCTGTTTTTCCAGTGACAAAGAATAGACAAAATAAAAACAGAAACAAATTGAAGCAAATAAACAAACTAGTAAACAGGTGTAGTCTCACCAGAGAAACTGTAAAAAGACTAGCTTTGTGCCATTTCACACAAGGGAGCTGTTCTGACCCTTTTATGTACATGATTGCATCCCTTAGGGAGAAACTGTGAACCTCTAGTAAACTCTCATCACAACTTTTACCTGATTTGGCACACTGTGGGATTTTCCCCCCATTTTATAATACAGATATAGAAAACAAAACAATATCCAAAAGGAAAAATTTTAAAAAATATTCTTAAACATAGTAGCCAAAGTGTGCTTGAGCTGGCTTGAAAGAGTTTCAAAAACCGATTGTGTCTTTCCCTCCTATATCCTTGTTTTTATGTTTTGTCATTTTAAAAGGGGAGGGGTGTTTCATGTTTTATGCAAATATATAAAATATATGGAAGAAAATATAGGAAAATAAATCTATGACAACTGGATAAGAAATTATTTCTTATTAGAACTCAATAAGTACAAATCATAAAGTTAACACTTAACCATTGTGATTTTATCTACATAGAAAATGTCTGTATAGACAAATATAAAATAAGCAAAATGGTAAGCATAAGTCTGAAAGCAGTGGAAAATAACTATTAGGCTGTCCTATAAGTAAGTAAGTAAGTAAGTAAATAAATAAAGAAAGAAAGAAAGAAAGAAAGAAAGAAAGAAAGAAAGAAAGAAAGAAAAAGGACAAAAATTGCAATAGAAAATGGGTCAAATAAAATAGGTAGGCAAAGAAAAGACAAGGACATCTGTATGTTTAATATGTATTTGGGAATAGGTTTGTAGTGAATTCTGTCAGTTGTCATTTTAAACTTCCATTTAACATTCCTTCTTTTTGAAAAGTTTGGGATACTAAAGCTATATCTGAATGAAATTTAACTTTCTTTGGTTGGATGTACTCTTAAAGGTCTAACAGAAAGAAGTAAGTCAGAAATCATGATTTCCTTCTTCCTTTTTTTTTTTTCCAAAAAGTTCAAAGTGAAGGTTTTTTGTTTATCTGTCTGTTTATTTATCTGCAGCACTTTTCCAGTATGACTGATATATCGATTTGATAGCCATTGGTGGCGGTGTTATTGGTGACACCTTGATTCTAACTTCTGACCCCTAGATTGTAGGGTATAGAGCTTTATGCTGCAGCTTTCTGGGAACTGAGAATGACCTGTGGCAATGTTAGTGGCAGAAGTGTTAGCTTCTTGATTCTGGTGTTTTTTAAGTTGTGACCCTGGATATAGTAGCCGCCCTAGTAAAACATCATTCTGGCAGCCATTGCTTTGTTCTTGGAAACTGTGCCTTCGATTCTGTCCAATATTTTTAGTATACATAAAATTAGTATAATTCTCCAAAGTTTCTGTGCCAACTAACAGTCATATGCTTTCATGTGTACACTGTATGAGAACACTCTTTCCTCTAGAGCCAAACACTATTGATTCAATAATAGTTGTTATTGAGTACTTACTGGTGATAACCAAACAGATAAAGTCATTGCTCTCATGGAAATTATATTCCAGTGGAGACAGATTATAATAAGAAAATAAATAAGTGAATCTGTAACATGACAGGTTGTGATAAGAGAAATGAAGAAAAATAAAGTAAGGTAATGGGGTTGAGAATGAAGGGGGCACAGATAGGTTCTATTTTACATAGGGTCAATCAGGAGTGATGTCATATCAGATACTTGAATAAGACAACAAAAGCAAACATTCAGAGTTTTGGTTGAAGATCATCCTTAGCAGAGGTATAATTAAGAACAAGAACCTAGAGGCATGAGCTTGATTGGTGTATCTGACGAATAGGAAATATATTGTGACTGGAGAATAGGTGGGGGGAAGGGATTGGGTGGGAAAGAGGTCACATCATTCAGGGGCTTTAGTAAGTCATGCAGTACAAACTTTATATTTTATTCTTAGTGAGCTAGAAAAGCACAGTAAGAGGTCTTTAAAAACTTAAAATTTTGAAATGATTATAAATTCATAGAAGTTTGCAAAGAAGTATACTGGGAAATCTCATGCACCTTTATTCCAGCCTCTCTCAATTTTGATGGCTTAAGTATCTATCATAAAATGTCAAATCCATGAAATTGGCATTGGTATGACCTACAGAGCTCATTCCAATTCCACCATTTATACATGCCGTCATTTGTGCCTGTATGTATATAGTTCTATACAATTTTATTACATGTGTTGCCTTGCTAAACTACCAGCAAAATCATGATATTCAAATGGAACATCGCCATAAGATTCCCACATTTTACTGCTGTATATCCATGACTATCCCTTCCCTCTTCCTAACGCTTGGCAACCACTATTCTCGTCTCCATCTCTATAATTACATTATTTTACCAATGTTTCATAAATGGAATTATGCAGTATGTGTTCTTTTGAGGATCACTTTTCTCTCTGCATGATTTCTCTGCGGTTCATCCAAGTTGTTGAGTGTGTTAACAGTTTCTGTTTATTGCAAGGTAGTATTCCATCATAGAGAACCACTACAGTTTGTTTGACAATTCACTTTTTGAAGGACATTTCTGTAGTTTTCAGTTTGGGGCTATTATGAATAAAGCTTTATGAACATCCAACTATAATTTCATGCATGAAAAAAAAATCTCTATTTCTCTGGGATAAATGCCCAATAGTGTAATATCTGGGACATATGGGAAGTCCATTTTTAGTTTTGAAAAGAACTGCCAAACTATTTTCCATAGTGGTTGTCAAAAAGATTTTGAAGTGAGAAATTATATGTTATGGCTTACATGTTTAGACATATTACTGGCTTTTCTATGGTAAGTAAACTGAAGGCAGACCATGTAAGAAGTTATTACAATTAGCGATATTTGTATAGCGATATACAAATAGCGACATAATGAGTGATTATGGCCACATGGACTAGGGACAGAGAATTAGAGATTTTGAAAATAAATTTTGAATACACTTTGATAGGAGAGCTAATAGGATTTAATGATGATCACACAAGTTATATAAGAGAAAGAATCAAGAATGATTCCAAGGTTATCGGTCTCAGCAACTAGAATGATGGAGTTGCTATTTACAGTGATAAAGATGGTTTAAGGAGAAGGAAGAGTCTGATTTTGGACATGTTTCACTCAAAATCCCTACCCAGCAATAGGTAGATGTGCTGAGAAAGCAATTGAATCTAGGAATCTGGAATATAAATTTAGGAGTCATGAGTGAATAAATGGTGCTTAAAATAGATACACACACACACACACACACACACACACACACACTTTGTGGAGTAAAACTGGAGCAGGGAGAGCTGAAGACGGAGTCCTGGAGTACTAAAAGATTCAGAAAAAGGAAAGACAGAGAACCTAGAAAAGGAGAAAAAAAAATCAGCCAATGAAGTAGAAGAAAGGACAGGAGAAAATATAAAAATCGAGATATGAAAAGAAAAAAAATTAGAGTAGGTGGAAGTGTTCATAGTTTTCAAATGCTGCTTATGTATTGAGTAGATAGATGGCTGAGAATTACCCATGAGAGCGGACATTATGGAGGTCATGGGGTACCAGAAAGAGGGCAATTTCAGTGGGTGGTGGAGACTGGAGAGTGTTCATGAGAGAATGGGAGGAGAGAAGTGATAAACTATAACGAGGGGAGCATTTTTTCTCATATCCTTAGGAACTGTAAGAGAAGAGAAATGCCAGTGATTTTTAAAAATATTATCTTGTATCCCATTACTGTAGTAAACTCTTATCTTAGTAGTTTCTGGTACAGAAAACTTACAAAGACTGTGCAGAGATTTCCTATAATTAATAATAAGATATCACTAATATCTTACACTAGTATGGTACATTTGTTATAATCAATGTACCAATATTGACACATTATTATTAATGAAGGTAAAGTGATATCAACAAAAGTTCATTTCAGATATAATTTATATCAGAAAGATTTACTTCTGTTTACAGTATATTTGCAGTAGAAATGCTGATATATAACTAAGATTATTTGTACAGAAAAAAGATGATGATATAATGATAGGTGATATATATATATATAGTATATTCTTTACAAGAGCTAATAATAATAGTTACGCATCTTTTGAGCATTTACTATATGTTTTGCAGGTTCAGAAAATAACTCATGTTTGTTAGAAAGAGTTATAACTCAACACTATTTATTGTGTGGTATAGCATTCTAGAATGGTATATATGTTTCGTTTTCAACAAATCATTTTATAATTAAATGTATTTGTTCCAAAAAATCAATCTTGGCAGCTTAATAAAGAGGACAGCTGATAGTAAAGATAGTTTCTGTTTCTGTGAGTCGTTGTTTCTTAGGGATATTTTGTTTACCTGGTTTTACGCTCAGAGTATGATACACTTATTCTATATTCCCAAATTGTCTATGTTAAGAACTGTGAGGAGTCTGAAATTTTCCTTCACTAGCAAGCTAACAGTTTCACGGTGGCTGGTAGAAGACACAGAAATCCTCTGTCAAAGACAAAGGACAATTTAGTTCAAGCAGCCATAACAGTTTTCTCCAGTTTTAACTGATGTGCTTTTTCTGTCCCACCTGGAAACCTCATTATATTTAGTTTCATATCTCCTTAGGCTCTTCTTGGATGCAACAATTTAGTTTTAAAATGTTTCAATGTATTACTATTTTATTTTGATTTTTTTGGAATGGAGTTTTTGTGTATGCTGTGTTTTTATTTTAAAATGTTAAACTTAAACTTTTTTATATTGTTGGAATGGATTGGGTTTTTGTTACCCTGTGCTCAATTTGATTTTTTGCTCTGGGGTTTCCACTTTGACCTGCTGAGGTGAAAGAAGGTCAATTTCATGTAAGTTGCTCAAAGATCTGCAAGAACTCAGTGACACAGCAGAGTCAAAAGGATCTATTTTTAGGGGAGGAGGAGGTTATTTTAACCATTTTTATGTGCCACAATTGATACACCAAGCTGGTCAGCATACAGCAACCTTTAATACTCTTGGACTGTTTTCCCTTGAGATATTCTAAACTTGATACTTTTATCTGATTTAATAAAATAGAAAGCTTAGTTAGTACCACAAAATTACAGTGTATCTCCAGCTCTTTCTATAGTAAGCAGATCTCTCACACTATTATACAAGACAATTCAAGTGTGAAAGGTCTCTGTAAGACACTAAAGCCTATGGTAGGGTTGTTGTTGTTGTTGTTTTTTGGCAATACATTAACAAAATCAGTAAAATGAAAAGAAGTGAGAGAAAAAGTGGTTTCAAGAATAATTTAAGGTTTCTGTTATAAGCATCTGGTTGTTAATGATAATCTCCAGCAGTAGGGTAAATATTCGATAACATGCAATGACCTAAGGGAGTTGTGTATGTACAAGATTAACTCATCTTGCTCAGAAGTCAGAGTTTCTTCAAAGTACCTCAAGGCAGTTCCAAGTATAGACCAGAAAGCTCCATTTGGTGAAATAGGTGATACTCATAGCATCTGGAACTCACCCACATCCCTAATCAATTGATTGTCTTTCTCAAACACGCACGTAAACCTCTGGGATCCAGAGTTAAAGGGTTATTATCACTCCTTTCTTCAAAGTCAGAACCTGGAGTCTAGCTAATTTAAATTTTTTTCTTTCAAAAATTATTTTTTTAATTCTCTGTTAATGATTACTCTACGCAGGCCCAAGTATTCCAGCACTTCCTGGTTCCTCCTCTGTGTCCAAACCCCTGAATCATATCATGTTTCTAGGCTAGAAAACATTAATGCAAACATTTATATACTAATATTAATAGTATTGACTGGTGACTGGAGTCCCTGGAGTCCCCTTAGAATTTAGAGACCTTACTTCTCAGTCTCTCCATCCCCTGAGAAAAACAATGAGAAATAAAAGGTTATGCTGTCCAGGTGTGTCTGTCTTTCTTGGATGGAATTTCATTTCTTTGTTTCCATGCCTCACCTCTTGTCAGGGTACCCTTCTCTTTATGTGTCCTCCCCAACTGTGTTGCCTTACCTCCTGTATCTTTCTGTTCTTATCTTGGAACTATCCTCTTCAAGCCCTTTATTTGTTTCCTAACATCAGAATAAGGTGCCCGTGAGTATAATCTGAGTGTGGTAATGTTGGTAGGAGTTTTGGGGAGGCAGACTGGAGAAGATCCTGGAAAAGATCCAGGGAAAGATTATGGTAGCTAGAATAACCCCTCAAAGATATGCATATATTAATTCCTGGAACCTGCACATAGTTATTTATGTGCCAAAAGATATTTATGGCTGCTAATCACTTGGCTTCAAAATACTACATTGGGTTATCTGGGTGATTCTGATGTAATTTCAGTGGTCTTTAAAAGTAGAAGAGGGAGATAGAAAAGTACAGAGTCAAAGAGAGATATGTGACTATAGAAGTTAGAATAAAGAGACTTGAGAAAGACTCAACCCATTTTTATTGTCTTTGAAGATGGAGGATGAGACAATAAACCTAGGAAATGTGTGTATGTGTGTGTGTGTGTGTGTGTGTATACTCAAGATATATATTCAATATTTTCTGGCCCAAACAGGACACAATGAAAAAATAAGTAAAGAATGACAAGCTTGAAATCTCAATTTTACTCCTGAGATTGTATGAATGGTTATTCTATGTGAAATTTTTAAGTAAAATTCTTTTACTCTGGAAGAGATGCATGAGGACAGAAAATTTGTCCTCAAGAGGAGTTCCCAATCATTAACAGAGGATGCTCACATATCTATGAAAGAGAATCCAAGAGAATAAGCAGGAAAATAATGTAAAAATACAGTCATCTGGTAGTTTGATTAAGAGCTGTGATTTTACAAGCAAGGGAATGGACTGCTTGGTTCAGGAGAAGGTGTCCTGGAGACATCAGTGTTGGTAAGGATCAAGAACAATGAATAGAATTTACACATATTCCGAGAAAACAAGATTACACTGATGGAAAAGGCAGCAATCTAAGCAATAAGTTGTAGGAATGAAGGAGCAATCTATGGAGGTCTATCTGGACACCTTGTAGAGAAAAATGTGAGACATATTCATATAGGTAGAACTAAAATACATAAGGAAACTCCTGACTTGTCAAGCAGGTGATAAGATATATTCTGTGGGTGTAATGAGGGCAATGACAAGTTGTTTTTTTTTTATTAATTTTTATTAACATATAATGTATTATTTGCCCCCGGGTACATGTCTGTGAATCTTCGGGCTTACACATTTCACAGCACTTAACAGCACATACCCTCCCCATTGTCCACAACCCAGCCACCCTATCCCTACCCCACCACCCACCCCCAGCCACCCTTAGTTCATTTCTTGAGTCTAGGAGTCTCTTATGGTTTGTCTCCCTCCCCATCCCTTCCTGTTTCATTTCTCTCCCCCACCCCCCCCAAACTCCTGCCTTGCCTCTCAAGTTCTTCATATCATGTTGTTGTTTTTTTAAAAATTTTTAAAAGATTTTATTTATTTATTTGTCAGAGAGAGTGAGTGAACACGAGCAAGGACCAGCAGGGGGAGCTGCAGGCAGAGGGAGAAACAGGCTCCCTGCCCAGCAAGGAGCCCCACGTGGGACTGGATCCCGGGACCCTGGGACCATGACCTGAGCAAAAGGCAGATTCTTAACTGACTGAGCCACCCAGGCATCCCAATGACAAGCTTTTAAATAAGGTTGTGAATGTTCTAATAATTTTATATTTTTAAGAGCAATCTGGCAGCATGAGATAAAGAAAAAGACTCCCAAGATATTAGAAGACCTGGGATTCTTATTGTATGGCTTCAATTAGTGATTAATGACTTGAAAAGACGAGGAAGTGGAAAAGTAGAGTAGGCAGATCAGACAGGATTTCAAAGAAGATCAGAAGAGCTGGCAGGTGAGATATACGGACTGAAGGAGGAGGAGCCTCAGTCAACCCTCGGAACACCATGCTCCAGTGGTGGGAGAAAGACGTGATGACAAAGTGAGGGTAGGTAGTCAGGAAATTGGCAGGTGGAAGAAATAATGGGTTTTGGAGAGTTGTCGATGAGTTGACAGAAGAATATTTAGGTGATTTTCTTCCAGATATTAAGGAAGTGGAGTGAATAGGAAGAATAGGCAGATTGGTTCGCCAGAGTCCTAATGATTTATTGGCAATGAAGAATGCAGATTTGCTCATTTGAATTATTTCTTTGAATGGATACCTCAGTGAAGATATTACTGAGACTCATGCCTGGCAGGATATTAGATACTTACATCTTTGAGAAATCTCAGACTGAACTACTTGGTGAGGACAAGATAATCTTGGAACTTTAGTTGACAACAGAGGCCCGGCAATAATCCCAGATCCTAGATCTGGTGGGACATGGTCCCAATATAGTAACAGTACTGTGTTATGGTAATGTCTATATTGGTTTAATTAATGTCTCTTGGCAGCCTTTGGTAAGTGCTGTAGGAATTGTGACAAAAGGTAGGTTGTGTTTGCCATAGTGTTTGTTACACAAAGAGAAGGAAGGGATCTTAGCTTTGGAAAAGATTTAAACGTAATTCATGGCCAATCAGTTCCAGAAATAAAATACTATATTTTGTCCTCAAGGAATTACAATGACCATGATGGCCACATTGAATTTAACAAGTTTCAATCCAGGCTCCTTCACATTGGTGGGGATCCCAGGACTGGAGCAGTTCCACATCTGGATTGGGATTCCTTTCTTTGTTATCTACCTGGTGGCCCTTGCAGGTAATGGCATCCTTCTTTACCTCATCACTATGGACCACAGCCTCCATGAACCCATGTTCTTCTTTCTCTCCATGTTGGCCTCTGCAGACCTCATATTATGTACCACGTGTGTGCCCAAAACACTTTGCATATTCTGGTTGAAAACTCAGAAAATTACTTTTCATGGCTGCCTCACCCAGTTGTTCTTTCTTCACTTCAGCTTTTTTCTGGACTCAGCCATTTTGTTGAGCATGGCATTTGATCGTTACATGGCCATCTGTTCTCCTTTGAGATACACAAGCGTTTTGACACCTAGGACAATTGCCAAGATCATGGTGGGCATTGTTGGTCGGAGCTTCGGTGTCATTCTGCCTGTTGTTTTCCTGGTGAAGCGTTTGCCCTTCTGCAGGTCACGTATCATCCCGCACACATACTGTGAGCACATAGGTGTCGCCCGGCTCGCCTGTGCTGACATCTCCATCAACATCTGGTATGGCTTTGCTGTGCCTATAATGACCATTATCTCAGACCTGATCCTCATTGGTATTTCCTACTCTCTTATCCTTCATGCTGTTTTCCACCTTCCATCCAGAGATGCCCGACAGAAAGCCCTCAGCACCTGTGGTTCCCATGTCAGTGTCATTCTCATATTCTACACACCAGCCATGTTCTCTGCCCTCACTCATCGCTTCGGTCACAATATCTCTCTCACCTTTCACATCATGTTTGCCAACCTCTATGTGGCAATCCCTCCTGCACTCAATCCCATCATTTATGGTGTAAAAACCAAGCAGATCAGAGACAAGGTCATCTTTCTTTTCTTTCCTAAAGGGATGCAGTGACCCTGGGCTGAGAACGTGGAGAGAAAAATTGTGGGAAGTTAAGTAATCATATTGATTTAATAGCATTTCTTATGTAAATCAGTAACAGGAAGTCCTCCAATAATGGACTCAATTTCTATGAATTCCAGGACCTTAATTCTGTTGGAGAAAATCACTGGTAGAATTAGAGGAAGAGAGGTAAGGATTTTTCAAATCCCTAGAGAATGACAGACATCAGGTGGAAGAATCCTAATTTTCTACAGTCAAAAACTGTAGAGTAAACAAAGAATGTTTATTCTTCCTTTGGTCCTTCTATCCTGGTTCAATGTCCTCCTTAAGTAAATTTTTAAAAAGAAAGAAAAGAAAAAATAGTACTTTAGTTATAGGCTTGTTTAGCACCCATTAAGCTCATAAAGTCAATAATCACCTTCATGCTGAAAATTCCCACATCGAAAGTTCTACTTCCAATTTTTTCTCTGTCCCACATAGCAGACTCTGTATTTGGCAATGCATCTTGGTTATCCTACTGAAACTCCACAATTGACATAAACTAAAATTCATTTATTATCCATTATGTCCTCTGAATATCCTTTAAATTCATACACATGTGTCCTATCAAAGTATGATCACCTCTCTCTCTTATCTATCTTTCTGTGTCCTGGATCTGTTCAGCAGCCTCATTTGAAATGTGCTCACTCCAAGTTTTTCTTTCTTGCATCCATGTTTTTACTTAGAAACCAGAGTGGTCTTACTAAACCCCAATTAATCATGTCAATCCTCTACTTAAAAATCATTCAAGCTACCCATTTTGCTTGGAAGAAAACTCAAATGCCCTAACATATCTTCAAAGACTTTTACAGCACGGTTGATGCTAACCAGTTGTTGCTTGATATCTGCTAACTCCCTCTCCCCCTTGCTCTCACTTGGCTCACATGCCCTTTATACTACAATTACCCTGTACGTCTTAAGCTTTTTCAAACTATGTTCCCTTTCCTTCTGGATTTTCACACATGCTATTTCCTCTGGAATTTGAAGCTTAGCTTGCACTTGGGTAGGAAAGGGAGTGAAAGGAAATATTTTTTTCAATCCCCTTTTATTGTTCTAATTCACAGCCACCAGGATTACTGTAATTTTTTCTTTAAATGGGAAATAATAAGTGTTGATGGGGATGTAAAGATATTGAACCCTGATGCTTTGTTAGTAGGACAGTAAAATGATGCAGCCTCTGTATGATACAGATGGGCAGTTCCTTAAAAGGTTAAATATAGCAGCATTACCAAATGACCCAGTCCTCCTCCCAGTTATATACCAAAAAGAACTGAAAACATGTTTGCACCAAAACTTGTAAATAAATGTTATAATAGCATTATTTATAATAGCCCCCCCAAGTAGAAACCACTCATATCAAATGCACATCAACTGATGAATGGATAAAACAAATATGTTCAATCTAAACAATGGAATCTTTTTCAGCCATAAGAAGGAATGAAGTTCTCATACATAACATCATATGGATGAAGCTTGAAAACACTACGCTAAGTGAAAGAAGCCAGACACAGAAGGCTGCTATATCATAAGATTCCATTTATGTCAAAAATCCAGAATAGTCAAATCCATAGACAAAAAGTCAATTAGTAGTGGCTAGATAACTGGGGAAGAGGAAACAAAGAGTGACTGCTTAGTGGATGTAGTTTCCTTGTGGGATCATGAAAATGTTCTGGAATTAGATAGTGGGGGTGATTTTATAATATTGTAAATGTACTAAAAGCCATTGACTTGAACACTGTAAAATGGTTAAGATGGTGAATTTTTATGTTATGTGACTCTTACCTTAATCAAAAAGTTAAATAGTATGTTCAGTATAATATAAATAATTTATGTTGAGCATAGAGCTAATGAGTCCATATGATTTCAAAGTTCTTGATCCTACTCACTCACTCCCAGCTCCCACAAAGGCAGGATTTATCCAGCACAGAGACCTCACTCTTCTGCATCTCTTCTGAGCTAAACCAAAGCTGCAATTTTCAAGCTCATTCCAAGCCCAGTGTATCAGACCTAAGAAGAGCTGCAATTAGTGGGTTGCTGAATGAAGACTCTTCATACTGAAAGTCAACTGTTAAATTTTTAGGAATTTTGCAAGCAGCTCAATATCATACCGGCAGCTTGAAATCAGCTGTAGTGGGAATACCTACACCTCAGGAATCAGCAAATGTACAAACCACATTGCTAACATTCAGTAGCACATCGCTGGCTACAGTCCTGTTGAGGCCTAGCTCAGAGGTCTAAATGTGGCTCCGGTCATGACCTCAGTCCTTGTAGGACTACATTTGAACTTCAGCCACTTTGGGGCTTTTTTCTTCTGAGCTCTGTTTATGTCCCTTTGGCCATTTTTTTTGGCCCCAAGACCCGTTATCTTCCTAAGCTTGGTAGTATTGTTGGTGGGAAGGGGGGTGGCTAACACATTATTTTGTTGTGATTGCGATAGGCTCTTTTAGGTATGTGGATTTATGTGGCAATAAGGAATGGAGAGGGAAGGAGAGACAAGGATTGGCACAGGGACAGCAGCTACCCAAGACTCACAGGGTAGAGTATTATGGAAGTAGAAGATCATTTATACTAGAAGCTTGAGCTGAGCATGTGCTGCCTTTTAAATACTCATGTTATCAATTTTGTCCCGAATGCACACACAAACTGTTCTACATCAGGAGCAGATTGTCATTATTCCCTTAATAAGCAAGTGACAACTGTGTGGTTTCCCGTACCTGATTCCTACCACTAGGGCTATACAATGAAGGCCATGTCAAATGTCCTGTGCATGTAAAACCAAATAGTGAAGAAAGGAAGAGTGGACTGGGAGAAAACGGAGGGGGAGACGAAACATGAGAGACTGTGGACTCTGAGAAACAAACTGAGGGTTTTGGAAGGGGTAGGGGGTTGGGTGAGCCTGGTGGTGGGTACTGAGGAGGGCACGTATTGCATGGAGCACTAGGTGTGGTGTATGAACAATGAATCTTGGAACACTGAGAAAATAAAATAAAAATAAAATAATGAAGATAAATGTATTTTCTCTGCTTGTAGAAGCCAGAGAGACTATTTTTCCTCCCTCTGACTCTCCCTTCCTTGGGGGAAGGTTTCTTTGGAATCTGATGAGAAACAAGTCTCTCCAGGGAAAAGATGAAACACTTTTCTTCAGCTCTAAACCCAGCCATGTGTTTGTCCTTCTAGAATTAGGTAAACCTCTCTGGAGATTTCTCACTATCTTTGGTTATCTCACTATCATTCTAAATTAACTTCCCAAAACTTGCTCTTAGCCCAGGATGCCAAGATTTTGGTAAAAGTTATTCAGAAAACCCAACTCAGGGGAAACACAAAAATATTTTCTCTACACCCCAAATATGCCAGGAATCAGAGCACACCACCGAAAAGGAAGTTCCATGGTTATGGAGCAAGGTAGAATTTCCTTGAAAATTCCTGTAGAGGCTTCTGAAGGAAGTGCAGACCCAGCCCACACTGCCTGGAATAGGGGCCCTGAAGACTGAGCACCCCAGGGAGTATCCAGGTCATCCCCCATCCCAAGTGGGTGGGGCGTGCCTGATAAGTAAAAGCTGTTGGTGGACACCTCCCTGCAACTGATGGAAAAGAAAGGAGGCAGGAGATAGGACTTTGCTGTAGACAAAGGACCGGGTTTTTGCTTTGTTTTGTTCTTAACCTTTGACTATAAGGAGGGTGAAAGCTCAAACCAAGGAACATAATGACCTTAATGACAGCGACACAACACATTTGTATAGCATTTTATAATTTCCAAAGTGCTCTTGGATCCCACTTCTCTTTGGGTCCTCATACCACACAACCCTGTGAATTAGATGTTAAGTAGTCTGAAAAGAGGGTTGCTCAAGCACAGAGTAGGAGGGTAGCACAGGACACACAGCATCCCAGCAGTTTGTGTTTTCAAATACCCAGTTGTCTTATCTTTTTTCCTCCCAAATTACATACGTAACAGTAGTAAATCTCATTTCATTTGTGCAGATCAGGCTATCTACTATCATCAAATGTTCCCATTTGTGTTACAAGATTGTGAAGGTATTCTTCTGTGAATAGAGATTCAAGGAAGAACCTCCACTTTTCCCTTATGTATACACAATTTTGGGATGAACTCTAATTTGTATTCAATATAGCTGTTGGGGAGGACACATGGAGATCTAAAAGTCTAAATAGTAGATGGAGAAGTGTTCTATAAATCTTATTTTTGTTTGGCAGAAATGGAAACGTGTTGCTATTAAATACTGAAGAACCCTGTACACATTTAAAATAGTAGCTTCATGCCTATAAATACATGGGTTTTCAAGAACATATTTATCTTTGAAATAAGGGACACATACAATTCGGGTCATCTCTATTGAATAAAAAGACTAATTTCATAGCAAGTAGAGCCTATTCAAAATGACAATTTATCTGTCCTCTTTTTTAATAGGACCCTTCCTACTCACCTCTAAAAACCCACAAGAGTCAGTTATCTTTGGCAACATTTCCTTTTCAAAGAAAACACAAGGGCTACTAGGTCACGAATCTGTTTGATATTTACTCCAAAGATAACTGGGTTCAACATGGGGAGAACAAGAACATAGAGATTGGCTAACAGGATGTGGACTTGCTTGGAGATTCTTTTGGCCAAAGCACTGAGTAATGACAGTGAAAATCCCTGGAAGGTAGAACAGGAGGATGACACAGACATGGGAACCACATGTGCTGAGGGCTTTCATTCACGCATGAGGGGATGGCAGCTTGAAGACTGCCTGGAGAGTAAGCCCCTAGGAGATGACTATTGTCACCATATCTAGCCTAACATTGAGTAATGGTACAAAGATTCCATACCAAATGTTGATGGTGATATCACAAGCCAGATTTGCCAGCCTTGTGTGTTCACAGAATGTGTGGGCAATGTTTGGCAGAAGGGCTGACGCTTCACTAGGAAGATCATGGTGAAAACAGTTGCAAAACTCCTGAGTACTATAAGACTCCCTATTTTGCCAGTGACACCATGGCTAAGAATGGTGGTATATATTTCAAAGGGTAGCAGATGGCCCCATAACGAACAAAAGCCATGGCCAAGAGAAGGCCTGACTCCCCTACAAAGGCAAAAGACATGAAGAAGAGCCATCAAAAGAGCTATCCATATCATCAAACCAGAAGATGCTCAGGGCTTTGGGTACTGTGGATTTGGATAGCATCAGATCCCAAAAAACCAACATGAAGAAGAAGAGGTACATGGGTTCATGAAAACTGTGCCCCACTACCACCACACAGGTCAAGATAACATTTCCTGACGCAGCCACCAAGTACCTCAGGCAGACGGGGATGGAGATCCTCATGTGCAGCTCCTTCAGACCCGGTATGCCAGGAGGATAAACAAATCATAACTGACAGTGGAATCATTGGGATGAGCCATCCCTGAATTATGGTATGGAATTTTCATCATTTACCTGTAAGGAGAGAGAAAGTTTGAGAGCTAGCCTGTCACAATCAACTAGCACTATCAAAGGGCTCAGACATCTGCTATGTAAAATCTCGGTTAGGAAGTTCCCTCCTACTCAGAGGTGGTAAGAATAAACCTAAATGTGTGTGGTATTCCACAGTGAGGAGAAAGATTCCAAACATTCAAAGCGGGATCAAAGAATTTCAGGGGTGTCTGGGTGGTTCAGTCAGTTAAGAGTCTGCCTTTGGCTCGGGTCATGATCTCAGAGTCATGGGATCCAGCCCTGCATCTGGCTCTTTGCTGAGCAAAGAGCCTGCTTCTCCTTCTCCCTCTGGCCCTTCCCCTGCTTGTGCTCCCTCTCTCACTCACTCTCCCTCAGATAAATCAATAAAATCTTAAAAAAAAAAAAAAAAGGTTTCACAATGATGCTCCTGAGGAAAATCCCGAGGCTGGTACTGTTTTCTCACAGAATGGTCATCATTTTAAAATGATAGTCATGTGAAATTTAAAGCCTGTAATAATAAATTGTATTCTTTGACTAAATATTTTCAGATGGGGAAGAAAGTTATAAATTTTTGTAAAGCATATTAAAAACCAAATAAAAACCAAAAGGTTGTTTTTTTTTTTTTTTTTTTAATTGAACCAGTAAGGCAAGAATCCTGTTACCTGGTACATATATTTACTCAATCAACTATTGACCTTTTGATCAACTAAACACCTATTAATCACCTACAATGAAAATAGAGATATCCACATGTGCATAAAAGGAAAAAGGAGTTCAAAACCTATAAAATAAGAATCCTGCATATCGGGGTATAGGTTAGAGAACCATGGAGCAATACAGGTGTTTTCCGTTTAATTAATTATTACCCACTGATTATAGATACCCTTTGTTTTGAAGTTTCTACAGTGAAAGATTTTAGTAAATTATGGACAGCCATCATCAAAGGAAGGAATAGTGGTACTTGAAAATGGGTGCCGCTGCTTACAGCACACCTCACTCAGGGTGAGACTCTATATGAAATTTACTTGGACTATTCAAAAATACTGTTTCTCTATCTCAGAGTTTTCTTTATTAATACATCCCAACTTTATTACTTTAAAGAAGCATAATCGGAAATAAGTAACCGGAGGAAGTTGAAAATGTAAATCATAGATGCAATTGGATACTGCTACCAACTACTTATTGAAATTCCTTTAAAAACAGATTTCATAATTTCTTTCTTTGTTGGTTTTTCATTCTTTCAAGCTTTATTTCATATGTGTACAAGCACTGAGCTTGAATAAAATTAGTAAACAAGGAAATTCTATCCTTTGGGAAACATAATATAGTCGACTTTTCTCCAATCCCCCCTCTCAGAGATTTTTGTGAAACCCTCCACCTTGTGCTAAATGGGTCTCATCACTGAAAAGGTAACATACAATGGATACTATCCTTCTTAAAGAAAATGAAAATAAAATTATACCCTGCCATCATTTTAAGATTTCTTTTTAATTTTTTTATTTTTATTTTTATTTTTTTTAAAGATTTTATTTATTTATTTGAGAGAGAGAAAGTGAGAGGATGAGAGGAGCGAAGGTCAGAGAGAGAAGCAGACTCCCCGTGGAGCTGGGAGCCCGATGTGGGACTCCATCCCGGGACTCCAGGATCATGACCTGGGCCGAAGGCAGCTGCTTAACCAACTGAGCCACCCAGGTGCCCCTCTTTTTTATTTTTGAGTTGGGGAAGGGGCAGAGGCAGAGAGAGAATCTCAAGCACACTCCATGCCCAGTGTCTGTCATTCTTTAACCCTTTTTTATCCTTGAGACTCCTAGTAAGTTTCGTTCCTCAAAATCTTTTCTGGTCCCTAGGCTGTGGTGTGATTCTTCCACTCAGTTTCCTCGGACATCTTTGGGTTTCTTGTGACGCTCATTCTGTACTGAAATTTCATTTTACAAGCCTGTTGACCTTAGCAGTTTATGTCCTCTAGTGGAATACTGTTATTTATTTCTGAATATCCAGGATCTAGCATAATATCTGGTTTCTGGGCCTAACATACTAATCTTACCTTAATAAAATATTTATTGTGTGAAAAAAGTGATCTTGAAATCCTTTGACAAATGTCATGCCTGGTGCTTACTGTATTTCACATATGCAGGTGGCCTCCCCTATTAAAATAAATTTCAAAGGGGGTGATTTAAGTGGAATTATAGTGGATTATCTTTAAGTGGCCCAAATGGCTAAGAACTGCAGTAACCCTGGCCTGCCTTTCAGTTCCTTATCCATAGATAGGACTACATAGGATAATCTGTGCTCCTTTTCCTATCAGCTAACTGCTGTGTAACAAGTTACCCCAAAAGTTAACTTAACAATAAACATTGATTATTACAGGCTCTGTGTGTCAAGACTTCAGGACTAGACTACATAGAAGGTGCTGCTTCGGGTCTCTTACTGTTGCAGTCCACAAGTCATTGGGGTTGCCGACATCTGAAACGTTGGCTGGAGCTGGAGGAGCTCGTTCCAAGATGATCACTATAGGTAGTGCTGATTATCATCAAAGAGGTTTCAGCTCCTGCCCACACAGGCAGTTTGAGTGTCCTCATGGCATGGAGGCTGGCTTCGCCCAGAGTGGGTGACTCAGGAGAGAAAGCACAGAGGAATTATCAGTGCCTTTTATGGCCTAGCCTCAGAAAGTATGCATCCACCATATGCTGTTTTTTAGAGATGAATCACTGAGTCCAACCCATACTCAGTTGGAGGGGAATTAAACTCTATCCCCTGAAGACAGGAGTATCATAAAACTTGTGAACATATTTTGAAACCACCTTGTTTATATTTATCTTTGTGATGTTTCCTCATCTTACCTTGGGGGGCCCTATATCTGCCCAGCTATCAGCATTAAAATGCCCTAGGCTGCAGATACAAATCACAATATCCACACTGTATCTGGCATCATTGGTGCTACTCAGAATAACAACTGCTTCCCAAAATATGATATATGAATAAATGAAGCATTTCTATAAAACATGGCAGATGCTTCCCCAAAGACAAAAGTAAATTGAGGGCAGCAATTAGATGTCACTGTTCTTTATTTTCCTCCCTACTAATCATGCTTGTCATAGGACAAATTTTCCTGAAAAAGGAACTGGGATGGGGTAGGGGTGTGAACTGAGAGAAGGCCATAGACATGTTACAATGAAAAAGAGGTTTGGGGCACTGAGTTGGTTGAGGGTCCAGCTCTTGATTTCGGCTCAGATCATGATCTCAGGGTCCTGGGATCGAGTCTTGCACCAGGGTCCTGGCTCGGTGGGAAGTATGCTTGAGGATTCTCTCTCTCTCCCTTTGCCCCTCTCTTGCTCATGCTGTCTTTCTCTCAAATAAATAAATAAATCTTTTTTAAAAAAGAGATATTTTCATAGAATGTACACTTCCATAAAAATATTCTGCTTTAATCTGAGTTTGTGATATCACCATAAACTAATAAACTGTTTCTTAAGATTCAGCAATGAGAACTATTTCTTTTCTTTTCTATATTATACTATAACTTTGGAAGACAATGACCATAAACAATGTGTGAAGAGGTGGATAATTAGACCTGTAAATATTCAGGTATACATTTCAGATAGAGTGCAAAATTATTATCTAATTGGTATTATAATAGTAACTTTTTTTAAAATTTTATTTTATTTTATTTATCTTTTTAGAAAGATAATAGTAACTTTATAAAATGCTATAAAATAAATGTCATACAAATGGATGCTAATAATATCGATTTTACTACTAGTAATTGAGAACATAGTTGAATGCCTACTTTGTGAACAACCATAGATATCTAACGGCCAACATCAGGAATAAGGTCGTTGTCATCCAGAAACTTGCCTTCTAGAAGCAGAAACAGAGAGCTAAACAGATAATTGCAATATAATGTTAATAAGGCTAAGGCAGGGGTCAAGGGAGAATAAGGAGTGAGTTTCCAAGTAAGTGATGCTGGGTTTTAAGCTGAGTCAGACAGAAAAGGATAGGAAAGATATTCTAGAAAGAAGGAATACCATATGCACAGGGATGATACTTGCAAAGTTACAATGTGCATTTGGAACTCCAAATAGATTAGTCTGCAATTCCGAGTGTTTGGAGGATAAAGGGCAGGAGGTGACCCTGCAGAGAAGTCAAGGGATTGAAATTGCTAGGTATTGTATATGTACATTTATTTATACAAAAGGCTTTATAAACTCTGCAGAAATAATAAGTATATCTCTATTTTAGGAAGATGATTATGGCTTGGTGGGAAAGAATGGAGATCTTCAGATCAATGAGAGTCCAAAAGCAGAGGTGACAAGGGACTGAAGAGTTGTGACAAAGAAGGAACGTGTTCTAAAAATATCTTAAAGTCTCAGTTGCTGGGGCTGGCCAGCATGTGTGTAAGGAGTTTTACATGACAGTTCAAGTGTTTGATCAATAGGACTGGTTCTCGCTAGCAAAGGCATTTGCTTTTTAGGCTTGAATAAGAGAGAAGAACATGTACCCCTCCTTTCATAGGTCTATTTGCATTTTCATACTAAAATCACTATTATATGAAGTTACACAAATGATTGAATATTTATGACATAAATGCAATTACTGACAAAGACATGCAATTCCTCTCTCTCTCTCTCTCTCACACACACACACACACATACACGTACACACACAGACACAGATTTCACTGCTGATGGCTTTATCAGCAATAGAGAGGGCACCTGCCATTTTGTAAGCCCCAGGGGACTCTGCCTGCCCAGGATACTGCCTGTTCTAGAAGACCACAGGGATTCAGTCCACCTCAGCCTTGGGACCTCAGAGCCTCAGGAGCTAGACCCCTGGGAAGTGCTTCCTGTGCAGGCCACAGCCACTGACTGGGTTTGTGGCTACAGTCTCTCGGGGGCCCACAAGTTTTGAGTGCCCTCTCTGAAGCCCAGGAAGAGAAATGAGAGGGCTGTGTGCTTGAGGTGCCATTTCTATGTTTCTTCAGTCGTCACCAAGGGCATACATTTGGTAAGTGTTGGGGAAGCCAAGGGCAGAGCTCAGGATCCTGGGGCACCTAACTGAAGGACATACAGAGGACTTTAGAGGAGGGGAACGAGATACTAAGAAAAGACAGGGGTGGGCTCAATCCAGTTATCTGTATGAAACAGAGTCTGCAGGCCTGGGGGCCAGATTTTAAGCAGTCTCAGGAATTGGCAGGAGTATGGACAAATGGGGCAAATGAGAACAAATAGGACTACTAGAACTTTTCTTCAGGACACAATTCAACAGCCCAGATGACATGGTCTGAGAGCTTGGATCTGGAAGAGCAGACTCAAACTCTGTTTTCTGTATGATTTGAAAATTTCCATTACTGTGTGGGTTTCTGGCATCCATGTATATTTACAAGTGTTAGTAATAATAATGACATTACATAATAGTATCTATTGAGAGCTTAACACTGAGCCAAGGACTTTACTCATGTAATGCCCACAAAAATTTTATGAGGAAGGCATTTTGGATAGATCATATAACTTATTTGGAATAATGAAAAAATAGGCACTGATCAAATGCAAATCTGAATCTTGACTCTAAAATGCAGGTTCTTAAGAAGTAGCAATAATGTGACTTTGTGTAAACTTTGCCTAAGATTTCCGCATGTGTGTGTTTTATTTCACTTACTCATTTATTATTTTAGCCACTTATTAATTAAACTGTACTTGAAGGGAATATAGAATAAATAGAAGGGGAAATGGAGGTGGGGTAGGAGAAGGGGAAATGGAGGTGGGGTAGGAAATGGAGGTGGGGTAGGGAAAGATGTGGCATAAAAAGGACAAGGTCCCTTATCAAACAAGAACTTGTGTGTGATGATTTAAACATTATTTTTCTACTCAACAATCCTTAAGTGTTTAGAGAAATTAAACTAGGGGGGGCGCCTGGGTGGTGCAGTCGTTAAGCATCTGCCTTCAGCTCAGGTCATGATCCAAGGTCCTGGGATCGGGCCCCTCATCGGGGGCTCCCTGTTTGGCAGGAAGCCTGCTTCTCCCTCTCCCACTCCCTCTGCTTGTGTTCCTTCTCTTGCTGTGTTTCTTGCTGTCAAATAAATAAAATCTTAAAAACAAAACAAAACAAAACTAGAATCAAAATATGAAACTATGACTATGAAAATGTTTTTACATTCAAGATGGGTAGAAGATAGGCAAACATAGACAATAAATTATATGTATTCCATAGGACATATAAGTACACGGTTCTGTGGGTGTGAATAAGAGGACCCAGTCTTGGAGTTAAGAAAAAATTTTCTGGAAGAATTTTCACCTCAATGGAGACAATGGGGTTGGGCAAAAGTAAACAGCCTTATTTCTCTGGATAAAACTTCTTGAGCAATGTTAATACAAATGTTTTAAAAGCCATCATCTTCTTTTTATGTTAAGTAGAAATGCCTTTAGCCCTTTCCTGGTTTGGCATATTATTGACTGCCAGTTTGCATGGGTTTATTTTCCTTTATTTATTTAGTAACAGAGATCTAATGATTTTTAAATGTATTTTCAGAGAAAAGAAGAATATTCCTCTTGTCTTGACTCAGTAACAACATTCAGTTCCGGAAATAGTCACAGGGCCCTTTTTAAGTGCCACTATTGGGCAGATATTGAAAGCATTACTAAAACAGCAATAGCAACAACAACAAAAGCAGGAAGAACAAAACTGACATGATCTTTGCCTTTGCGAAGACTGCAGTCTAGCAGAGACTGGGTGGCAAATGTGATGAATTTCAGAAAAGAGGAAATACGATTGGGAAATAAAATATTCCAACATAGATCAGGAAGACTGTTCCAGGGGAGGTGATACTTCAGTTGAATGAAAGGGGGCTTTGTTGAGACCTGATGGATAAGTAGAATCTAGCATGGCTTGGAGACAGGAAGAGGGAAGGGGACACTTGTTCTAAAGTCAAGGAGGAAATAGATGCAGGGTCTCAGAGTCGGGACACTTTGACATTGAGGAGCATGTGGTAGCTTACCTGTATTTAGAATGGCACACGTTATCCATTTAGACTTTTATTTATCTACAATGACCATTGTTCAGAGAAGTGCAGCATCGAGGCATGGCTACTCACAGCCTCTGGTACCTCTGAATACCTCGCCATGTGATAGCTCACCTGTAAGGAGTCCCGGTGCTCTCATTCCTCTTTATCACATGGCTTTCCAGTATCTTTGGCCTCATTTCTGTTCATCTGCAGAGAAGAAGGGTGAGTCTTAGCCGATGCTTAGGTCAAAATTTGAGGAAATAACTAAATACTATAGTTGGAACCCTGGAAATAAAGTGGTAGAGGAATTTATCATATGTCTTAAATGGAAATTGCGTTTAACATACAGATTTTTAGAAAAAGCAGGACTTGTCTTCCTGGCAAACATTCCAGGAATGTAACAGGAAGACTAAAGAGGCAACAAGACCAGATTGTGGACACCTTGTTAGCTATGTTGAAGATTTTTAATTTTGATTCCAAAAGGATTGGAATTCAGTATGATCAATTGCACATGGGGATTTAAAGAGAGAAAAGTAAAAATGTGATTCAGGAATTTGCTTTGGCTCATTTAGTGGATGATATTTCACTGTGAAATATTCCGTGAAATATTAGACACAGGAGGGAACATCAGGTTTCTGAAAAAATATGATGGGTCTTAATTTTGATTTTTGAAAATTAAACTTGAGTCTTATGAGATATCCATAAGAGAGTATCCAGAATGGAGTTGAATGTATGTGTCTTGTTAGATGTAAAGGAGAGGTAAAGCACTGGGAGATGCCATGTATAGCTACTAATTGGGATCTTAGGAGTTGATAATCTAGATCAAGAAACATGTGAAGAATAGGGTGCTTCAAGCAGAGCCCTGAAGAACCCCAGGCCTTACGATACATAGAATAGGAAGAACAGGCAAAAGATGAGATGAGATGCCAGTGAGGTTGAAGAAAAACTCAAAGTGTTGTGATAAAACATTGGCAGAGTGTTTCAAGATGGAGGGGATAGTGAATAGTGACAGATGCTGCTAAGAAGTCCAGCAAGCGCTCAGGGTGGAACATAGACTTCATTGGCAATGTTAGCAAAAGCTGCTTTGGTGGAAAGGTGAAGACAGAAATGAAATTAGCATGGGTTAAAGGGTAACTCCTCTCTGTCAAATAAATAAATAAAATCTTTTTTTTTAAAAATAAAGTGGTCAGTAGGGTGCTCAACAAGCTGGGAAGAGTTTGATCAAACTCAAGAGTTTGAGTTTGATATTGACCTGCCCAAAAAGAAGCTTGGCATAAACTCTGAGCACAGCACGAACATTCTGTTGGAGACCCTGGGGGAAACAGGGAAGGCTCATTCCTATCTGGGCCCCAAGAAATGAGGGCCTGGACTCCTGGTCCCAAAATGGACCAAAGTGGGCAGGATGCTAATCCTCTCCTGTGTTTCAGTCCCACTCAGTGATGGGAACTCCTGCAGAGATGCTCATTTGTCCTGCTCTTCCCTAGCTTCCCTGTAATAAAGTTGAGCTGCTTTTGTTGGAAAGAAAATACATTTCTTAGAAGACTATCCTAAATGAGCTGATACTTTATGAAGGCTATACTATAATAGGAGTCATAATTATTATCTCCTTTTTTTTCCAGTTGTGCTCCACTTGATTAGTTTCTTTCTCTGCATGTGGTTAGATTGTTTTTCTCTATACTCAGGTCTATATAGAAACTAATTACTTTGACCCAGGAAACACTCAGTCATTACATGGAAATAAAATAGTATACAAGTTGAAGATTCCAGAATAACTGGGTGATGAGTACCAGGTCTGGAGAATCTTTCCTTCCTTCCTTCCTTCCTTCCTTCCTTCCTTCCTTCCTTCCTTCCTTCCTTCCTTCCTTCCTTCCCTCCCTCCCTCCCTCCCTCCCTCCCTCCCTCCTTCCTTCCTTCCTTTCTTCCTTCCTTCCTTCTTTCTTTCTCTTTCTCTCTCTCTCTTTCTCTCTTTCTTTCATCTTTCTTTCTTTTTTTCTTTTTTAATGGGGAATCACTTTTCAAGACATGAATATTCCCCTTACTAGCACTGGGAGGTTGTTCTTGGCAGATAGGAAAGAAGGGAACTAACCTGAAGGAGAGGGTGGAGGAGAATTACCATACAATTTACTCAGGTTCATTAGACACAATTTGTTTTTCAGATGCAGAATCTATTCTTCAGACCACATTGACCATGTACAACCTGAGTAGCTACAACACAGGTGACTTCACCCTTTTGGGCATCCCTGGCCTTGAGCAGTACCACGTCTGGATCAGCATCCCCTTCTGCTTTATCTATCTTGTGGCCATCGTGGGCAACAGTATCCTTCTCTACCTCATTGCTGTGGAGCGGAGTCTTCATGCACCCATGTTCTTTTTCCTTTCCATGCTAGCCACGACAGACCTGATATTGTCTACCACATGTGTCCCCAAAACCCTTACCATCTTCTGGCTTGGTCCCCAGAAAATCAGTTTTCCTGGTTGCCTCACCCAGTTATTCTTTCTGCACTACAGCTTTGTCCTGGACTCAGCTATCCTCCTGGCCATGGCATTTGACCGCTATGTGGCCATCTGCTCCCCCCTGAGATACACCACTATTCTAACTCCCAAGACCATCATCAAGATTGCCGTGGGCATCTCCTTTCGAAGCTTCAGCATCATCCTGCCAGTTGTATTCCTGCTCATACGCCTGCCTTTCTGCGGGA
>CM053613.1:41543177-41580735 GCA_028646535.1 Procyon lotor
GTGACTCATGCCAGGAAGAAGGTGTGCATGTGTGAATGGAGTCAGGAGGTGGACCCCCCACACACCCAGAGTGGGAGTGGAAACCCAGGTCAGGTGAGGTGCGGAATGTGTCTGAGTGGCAGAGTAGCTTTTCCTGCCCAGAAGAAAATTGCTGTTGAGTGAGAAACAAGGCAGGACTTCCAGGAGAGGAAACAGTCCTGGACTGAGATCCAGGAGATGTTGCTCGTCCCAGCTGTGTGTCCCCAGCCCTTCTGCTCATGGGTTTCCTGATCACAGAAAGGGGCACACACAGTGGGATGGATTTGCGTGCATGGGCAGGTAGGAGCAGCTTCAGGCTCCAGACAGTGGCTCTAAGAGAGTGTCTTGCTCAGGATCTCTGGGAGAGCTGAGCCTCTACTGCCACCTCCCTCAGCATGTTCCTTGCGAACCCCTGACTCAGAGATGGCCCTGAGCTGTGTGAGGTCTGCACATGAGGCAGGGACTGGGAGGAGAGCAGAGTGGGCGGCGGAAGATGAGAAGCAGCCCTTTGTCGACAGCCAGACACACAACAGAGGCTGAGGTGGAGGTTTGGAGGAGGGTTCTCAGCTGCCTCCTCCTCCCCTTCACTTAGCCTGTGAGAGGAAATAGAAGGAGCAGAGGTGTAGACTGTAGACATGGACCGTATGGGGCAGTTTCCCTGGAATTTTGCCATAAGGAAGTATGCAGGTAGGACCCCCATCCTGAGTTCAGGACTTTCTCATGGGGCCCCTGCCTGGTACAGGCTATGTTTGCCCTGTGGTTTGGGGAGAGACGTTCCCAGGCCTAGGGGAGTTGACATCTTTCTTTCCTCAGAAAGGCTGAGCCTGTTTTGTTAATCCTTAAAGGATGTTCTCAGGGTCCAGAGGAGCCCAAGGGCCCCCACAGTGAGAGAGGCAAGACCACACCCCCAGACTTGGCAAAGCCTTATTCTTCAGAAGGAAGTTCTGAACCAATAAAACTTTAATTTGGGAAATTCTATCCTGGTTAATTACCTGATTCTTCTCTGCAGGAGTCAAAATGTGGGGGCGTGAGAGAAGGCCCAGGAGACAGTGCTGTGGAGAAGCCTGGAGAAGCCACAGAGCATAAGATGCTTGAAAGCTGCCTACCCACAACCCCTCTGCCGTCCCAGGCCACCCTATTCTCTGCTCACCTGCCCCCACCCAGGTTCTTCACTCCCTGAAATAGCTTAAAATACTAAATGCAGTATCTCATGATGTTCATGGACATACGTGGTCTTTGGGCAGAGCATGGAAAGCACATTCTGGCTTACCTCCTTTTTCTAGGCTGTTCCTTAGCCACCTAAACTCAGATGAGGAAAGTCCGTCCACCTCCCCCGTTTCCACCTACACTGCCACAGTGGCACCTGGCCCCAGCCCCTCCCACGGCAGCCCCACCTTGATGGTCTGCTGTGTTCTCTGGGTGATCAGAACTTTTCCAGACTGATTTCTTCAGAATTTGATGGGTCTGTCCATGAACAAAGAACAGAAGAAAAAACAGCCACAAAGCTGAGTCATGGGATGAATGTCTACACTGGTCAAAGAAGGAATTAATTTTCACAACCCAGGTACTTTGAAGTATGATGAACAGAGCTGGAGGGAGGGATGTCAAAGCCATGGGCCGCTGGGACAAAATACTGGACAAATTGGAAGGAAAAGACTGTTTGGGAGAGTAGAGGAGCTAGGAAAGTGGCTTCTGGAAAAGGACTTTGGAAGAGGAGTTTTGTCTGAGCATTGGTCAGTGAGTGAAAGGAATAAGAGTCATTCCATCTCTCCAACCTCTGGATTACAGAGGTGGAGGGAACACAGAGAATGTTGGGGGGATTAGGCTTGGGTGACACAGAAGCTTCCTCTGGGACAGTCCATCAGGATAAGCATATTCTGATGCTTGCATGTGCCTGGGCTGATGAGGAGACATTCCACCTTGAGAGGACTGTCAGAAGAGTGTGGTCTTTAGTCAGATGAGCTTGAGGGGTTTTTGTCTTTCTTTCTTCCTTCCTTCCTTCCTTCCTTCCTTCCTTCCTTCCTTCCTTCCTTCCTTCCTTCCTTCCTTCCTTCCTTCCTTCCTTCCTTCTTCCTTCCTTCCTTCCTTCCTTTCTTTCTTTTTCTTTCTTTTAAGGATTTTATATATTTATTTGAGAGCCAGAAAGAGAGAGAAAAGAAAACAGGAGTGGGGGTAGAGGCAGAAGGAGAAGCCAACTCCTCACTGAGCTGGAAGCCTGACACTGGTTTGGATCCCTGACTCTGGGATTGTGACCTAAGCCCAAGGCAGATGCTTAACCAATTGAGCCACCCAGGTAACCCAATTTAGTCAGATGAGTTTTGAGGCAAATCCTAGTTTTGTTTACTAGTTGTGGGTCCTGGAGTAAGTCTGCTGACCTGTCAGGAACCAAATTCCTTCACTCATCATACGGAAACATGAGCAAACCCACAGACGGCTAAGGAACCCATAGGTCAGCATAGGTCTCTCAGCGAATGCTGTAGCACCCACAGCCCCGACCCTCATCCCCACCCACGTAATATCCCTGGAGAGCAGGTGCTCGCTTCTCACAGGCCTCACTCACACCCTGCAGAGACAGAGCCCGGTGGAACCAGGAAATGGGCCTGGATCCTGTACTGCCCTCTCTCAACCAGACTGTGCTCCTCCCTGGGCCTGGGCCCTTTATCCTGCTGGGGGTGCCGGGCCTGGAGGCCTTGCACACCTGGCTTTCAGTGCCTGTGTGCCTGCTGTACATGGCTGCTATGGCGGGGAATGGCCTTCTCCTGGGGCTGGTGGCAGCTGACAGGACACTGAGGGCACCCATGTACCAACTGTTGGGGCTTCTGGCCGCCGCTGACTTGGTTCTGGCCACATCCACAGTACCCAAGGCTCTGGCTGTGCTCTGGGGCCTGTCGGGTGAGATCTCCTTTACGGCCTGCCTAGCTCAGCTCTTTGTGACCCACGTGACCTTCATTGCCGAGTCTTCGGTGCTCCTGGCCATGGCCGTGGACCGCTATGTGGCCATTTGTCAGCCTCTGCGCTACGGGGCACTGCTGACCCAGCGCGCAGTGGGCATAGTGGCGGTAGCCGCGGTGACCCGTGGTGCCTGTGTCATGGTCCCCCCTGTGGCCCTGCTCCAAAGACTGCCTTACTGTGGGCGGCGGGAGCTCCCCCACACCTACTGTGAACACATGGGCGTGGCTCGGCTGGCATGTGGCGACACACGCCCCAACGTCTGGTATGGCTTGGCCACCACACTGCTGTCCCCAGCCCTGGACTTAGGGCTCATCGCTGCTTCCTACGTGCTCATCCTTCGCACCGTGTGTCGCCTGCCATCCCATGGGGCCCGCTGCAAAGCCTTGGGGACCTGTGGGGCACACGCTGGCGTCATCACTCTCTTCTACACACCCGCCCTCTTCTCTTTCTTGGCTCACCGCTTCGGCCGCCACACGGTGCCCCGCCACATCCACATCCTCCTGGCTAACCTCTATGTGGTGGTGCCCCCCGCCCTGAACCCTGTGGTCTATGGGGTACGGACCCAGCAGATCGCTCAGAGGCTCAGGCGCTTGCTTCGGCTCTGCTGGGCAAGGGCAGTAAGGGACATGAGCCCTGAGATGGCCTCCCATGGCAGGGACTGAGCACCTATTTGTTGAGGCGTGTGCCCTCCAATGGCGGAAGAGTGCTGCCAGGCCCCACTGAGTAGAGCTCTGACCCAGGTATCCTTATCATCTACCAATAGGTGGCGCTCTGGTCCCCTCAGCCCTGTTCCTTGCTCAAGGACAGAACACACTGAACTCCCCTCTCCTGGTCTGGGGCCAGCGTGCCTAGACTTTTCCTACCCTTTCTAATTGTGTATCAGTCTCCACAGTTGGATCTCACACACACAGAACATGTCAGGCCTGGACCGTGGCAAACAAGGAGACCCAGTTCCTGGCGTGGAGATCAAGATCTCATCTTTCTCCATCACTCTGCCCAGCCAGCACCAGATTAGTGAAAGTGACCTTGCGTGGGGCCGTTGGTCCAGTGTGTGACACTAGGCAGGAACTCCATGTTTGCTGACAGGCGAAGACAGAAAGGGCTGAGGAAATGGCACAACGTGAACCAAAGTGAACAGAGCTCTGGAAACCGACATGGCATCTGAATGGCTGACTCATACTGTCGATCTTAGAAGAGCTGCCTGCTCTGGGAAGGAAGGCAGTGGACTGCCCCACACTGCCCACCTGAGCTATTTCCCCTCTCTGCCCCCGTGCCAAGCTTTCCCAGCTGGTCCCACTTGCTAGGTTTCCCTGGCAAAACATAGACAGAGGACCCCAGCTCCAGTTGTCATGCTTCCTGCTCTGTGTTCTCGCACATTTCCTCCACTCGGAGAAGTTTCCCACTCCATGCATTGGAAATTCCCAACTCACTCCTCTCATACCTCCCTAACCTCTGTGGCTCCCCTGGACCCATGGATACAGCAAGGCCAGGCCAGAGGACTTGATGGAGAATGGGTCCAGGCCTGGAGCAGGGAGTCAGAGGGTGAAAACTATGAAGCAAGATGTGGATATAATTTCTCATCAAGAATTGCCCATCAGAGCCCAAGGCATGTCTTCTTGGGGTCATACATTCATTGGAAGAGCAATGACAAGTAGAGAAATAATAAAGATACAAATTTCTGAATGGGAAAATGTGGTCTTCGTAGGAAATCTGATATCCTCTTAGGGTTTGGGGGTGTTGAGAATCACCACTGCCTGGGAAGTACTCTAGAGGCACAGTAGAAGAGGAAAGTAGAATTTTGGGCGGCCAGCATTAGGGGCACCAAGCTATGACTCAGGAACCAACTCTTCCTTTTCTTTAGGGTACATCAGAGGAGATCCCAAAGGATCTTGACAAGAAGATATTGGGAGGGGGATCTCTTGAAAGACAGGCAGTGGAGGCTGCTGGCATCAAAAGGTCTAATTAGCAGATCTGTTTAAATAGTGGGATGGGAAGGAAATGTTTAGAGTGCTTAAAACAGTGAAGAGGACAAACTTCTAGGTCTGTGGAGGGCACATAGCAGAGCAGGCCAGCACAAGGCTGCTCAAGCAGTCCCCCCAGGTATACAGCTTGGCCCTCACCCAAGGGCCCTAGGTTGAGTAAATGGTTTCTGTCCTGGAGATGGACAGTTACATTTTCCTCTGGAGTATTCCTCCCTTAAAGTTGAGAAAAAGACCATAAACCTTCCTGAAAGGGACCCATCCCAAGGCCCCCACAGCCTGTCTCAGGTTTGCCTTATTCTGTTTGGACAGGAGGGCCCAGCAGGACAAGGACAGAGGAGAGAAACCCTGCTTATGTAAAACAAAACAAAACAAAACAAAAAAGGTCACTTCTACCCCATCTATGGAATCACGAGGGTGTCACAGTCCTTTTTCCCATGCCCCACCCTGTCCCTTCTCAACCCTTCTCACATGATCACTCCTTGCAGATGTTGAAATCTATATCCCTCCTGCTGAGACCATTCACTGGGACCAGAGATAAAAGCCTTGGGGAACTCAAAGGTCTTGCTCCCCTCCCATAGCAGAAGCAAGATGAAGCTTGCCCTGGCCCTCCAGATACCCTTACTGCTGCTGCTCCTGGTGTCCCCAGGACAGGCTCAGGTACAGGCTGTGGGTGAAGGGATCTCAAGCAGGTGGGAGATCGCTCCGGGGCTTTGGACTGGCTTCCCTCACCCCTCTGATCTGTTTCAAGAAGTCCCAGGTTCTGAGAGAGAGTGAAGGTGGAGAGATCTAGGGATGTCTGGAAGGAGGATGGGATACCCAGTCTGCTCTGATTGTTACTGGGCTTAGGTAGGCTCAGAGTGGGAGAGGGAAAACAAGGATGAAGATGAGAAAGGAAGATTTCTGCTCCGTCCACCCTGCTCTTCTATGGGCCTCATTTCTGCAGAAATCTGCCACCCTTTTCCTGTCTGAAGGATGCTGGAGCTGAGGGAGGCCAGCCTGGGCTATTTTAGGCATATATCCTTTGTTCCATCATTCCCAAAAGCTAAACCATTGGGCTGGAGTTGCAGACTGAGGACATAGCTAAATTAACTCCCAGGGCCAGAGAGGCTATGGGTGGGACTATTCAGAGAAGAAATGTGTGGGACTATTCAGAGAAGGACAGGGGCCACACATCTTGATTCTTGAAGAATCTGTAAGGAAACCCCAGCTGAGGGTTTTGTGTGTGTGTGTGTGTGTGTGTGTGTGTGTGTGTGCTTATTTGTTTCATTCTCAGAACCTCTAGTTTTCAACTATAAAAAAAAAGAATTCAAGTCATATGTTGTCATGTTCTTGTGAGTGCTAAATATCAGTCCAGACTCTGGTGCCTCATGTACTGTGAACGTTCATCTCCCTTCTTTGACAATTTGGAGCTCTCTGTTCCTGCTGTCTTCACGACAAAACGAACCTGTGGGAATCTACTGAATCTCCAGGGCAGAGGTACTGGAGCCACTTAACTGGTCCCTTAAGACTTCTTTTCAGACCAGCTTTCTTCTTTTCCACAGAGCTTCCTGGAAGAGTCTACTCCCAGTTCTGTGAACTGTAGCAAGAACCAGCCAGTGCATGAGGTAGGGTGAGGATGGCCCCACCTCCAGCTGGAAGGGGGCTGGGTGAAGTTCTGGGAAGTCAAGGGAAGGGTCACTGCTGCTCATGGCAGAAAGAGACTCAGTCACGAACAACCTCCTGTGCAAAGAGAGCTCTTTCAAAGCCTCTAGAGTAGGGTCAACCCTTCTGCTTTGTGTTCCTTAACAGTACATTGTGCCCCATGTTTCATCACACTTAATGTGTCCATGGACTTGCTTTTGCAGCTGGTGAAAAGTGTGCCAGGTTCTGTGGATGAGGATGGCCTGTGCCATTGTGTAGTTCACCTGCCCAACAACCTCATTCCCCTGAATCAGCTGGAGCAGCTACAGAGTATAACCCAGGAGCTCATGGACAAGTATGATAAGGAGTTATCCAGGGTAAGCGCTGGAGCTGCAGGCTGGGGCTGGCAGTTACATGAGCACATTCTCTCCTGGATCCAGCATGAGGATGGGCTAGGGTGGTAGAGAAATGGCTGAAGGAAGCATAGCCCTCGTCTTCGAGATGAATCCTGAGTATGAAGGAAAAATTAGGTGTCGTTCTCGGGATTCTCAGTAGCAGTCACAGTACAGAGAGGATGTGCTTTCTCCATTAAGAAGCCAATTCATGGATACAGGCGCAGTGGGAGATGGGAAGAGGTAGAGCAAAAGAAGATAAAAGTGGGATGGCCAGTGCACAGGAGACAGAAAAGAGTTGGAGTTGAGTTAAAATTGGGGCAATATCTAGAGAGACTTGTGGGTTGGGCTGGTGAGCTTGGGATCAATGCTGTAAGTAAGGCTGAGTGAATGTGGCATCCACCATGTGATATGGGCAGCTGCTTTTTGGAATGGGCACTCATGGAGCCCTGGGGGAGACTGATGGGAGAGGGCCTTGAAGCTAGAAGTCTGTCCATTTATTCACTCACCAAGACACTCCTGAGAATGTGGCTATAACCAGGAAAGGGGAGAGAGAAGCTGGGCACACAGGGGAAATAGTGATTTTTCCTGAGGTGACAGGAGGGACACCATGTCCTCGGCTGTGAGATGGAGAAAACACTAATGCTCACCTTAAGGGCTCTTAATGGAACAAATGAAAGTGTTGGATCTGAGAGTATTTTGTTGGCTGTGTGGCACTGGGGGGCATGTGAATGGAAGAAAGAGCCACAGTTGTGGAGGTTTGGGGCTCTGCCTGCCCATTTCTCCGTACCCAGGTCAGTGAGTATGCTCATACCATTGAAGTTCAGGATAACCAGGTTCTGGAAATGAACCGTGCCTGAAGCCCATGAATCCCATTGCCCTTGCTTTCTCCTAGGAGGCCCCAACCTACAGCCTGCTGCGCCTGGAGCTGGAGGGAGCACAGGAGTTGGTGACCCAGCTTATGGCCAAGGGAGGAGGAAGGAAGGAAGCTGAGGACCTCCTCTCTCAACTCCAGGGCCAAGTATGTGGATAGATTAGAGAATACCTCTCCCCTCCACAGTCCCCTGTCTTATTTAATCTCATAAATTTGATGAAAATCACTTATTTCTGAGGAAAAAAGACATGGAACCGAGCAGTATGGGGGTCTCACTTCAGTTCTTAGGAACGGTCCGTGACCCATGACCCTTGGCATCTCATTTCCACAGGTGGCTAATGCCAGCCTCACACTTAAGCTTTTGGCTGACTCTGACCAGCGCCAACTCCGTGCTTACCACCAGGAGCTGGATGTCCTCGAGGGACGGCTCAGTGATTGTGAGAAGGAGAAGTGTCAAGGGGCGTCTGGTCCTCCTGTGCCCCCTGGTGAGGCCTCAGCCTGAATTTCGTAAGATCTCATCTCCCCCAAAGACAGGGTTTGGGAACGGAGGGTTGGCTATGTGGGGTACTGAGGGTCGAGCAGCAAAGGTCTTTTGTTTCCTTGCAGGGCACATCACTAAGGGATGCAGACTGAGACGGGTACACTCTCACATATGGGCACACTAGTATACACAGATGTATATAAACACACCTATAATCACACAAGTGCACTCTCCTCCATTTATGCAAAGTCAGGCCTGTTTACATACTCGTGCATGCCTTCGGGTAGAAGGGCACACACTGAAATGCGCACATGGCTATGACACTTCCATTTTTCTCTCCCTGTGGGTTTTGTGCTTCACTCTTAGTTTCCACTTTGCCTGCTCTCTTCTCTAGGTTCTTGTGCCCACGGAGGCCTCCAGAAAGTTAGCAGACCCCTCGTGGTGCAACTCAATTGGAGAGGCTTCTCCCACAAGGCGGGTGTCTGGGGTCGAGACGCAGCACCCAAAGTAGGCTCTTCCCTCTACTGGGTGGCTCCTCTGAGTTCAGGGGACAGGTGAGTTGAGGATTACTTACTCAGGATTACACTCCTCAGGATTACCTGAGGATTACAGGTTACTCTTTTGCAACCAGGTTCATTCCAAATGTTCCCTACCCCACCTTGACGGGTTTCTTTGTGGCCCCAGCAGAGATTTCTCTCTCCATTTTAGGTGTGCTCCTGGAAAGTCTTAGCCTAGGCCTGGCAAGTCACCTGCTAGAGCTCCTCTCAGGATTAAGGAGGACTCAGATGGCCCTGAGCTCCTTCACAAACCCAGTGTCTGAAATTTCTAGTCCGATCATAATCCAGACTGGTTCTACATATTGCCTGATCTTATATCAAGAGCAAACTCTTCTCCACCTGGCCCTCAGAATCCTAGCTTTTTCTTAGAATTTTAAAGAATGAACTTGTTTCTACTTATGACATGGACTCAAACAAAGCTGAGTTTGAATCTCAGTACTTAAGCTAAGTGAGCTTAGAAAATGCATTAACGTCTCAGACTCATTCTAGCTATTTGGAAAGTGAGGCTGTTAAATTAAGAGATTATCCTGTGAGAGTCCATAGAAGACTGTGAACACATAGTCTGTGCTGATATATGCTCTCTTAGATGACAGGATTGCTAACCGAATCTATGAGTGGAAGAATGAGCCCTTCGATAACCCGGCAACCTGGCTAGGCCTCTAGCTGCAACGCACAGGCAGGGTGTTTAGCCAGTCCGTAAAGCTCTAGTATGACAAAGGGCCAACGGAGTAGGAGATTATGGTAGGGTAGGATGAACATGGCTTGAACCTGTCACTTAAGAGTCTCAGCGGAAGCTCATCTCAGATTAATGTTACTGATAACATTGTTCCCAAATCCTACAAGTGCTTTGTAAAAGGTGAAATGCATTAACATCACTTTGCATTTTAAATGGTCTCAAAATCTCTGTGAGTAAGGCAGAACTTACTGCCCAAAGTCAAGCAGTGACAACACTCAGAATTCAGGGATAATTTAAAGAACTTTCCAAAGTAACCTCATGAGCATAGGTCTCCCCAGTCCAGCTCCAGAACTACGTCCTGCTCCGGGACACCGGTGTCTCAGGAGCAGGTGGAAGGCAGGGGACTCCAGGTACAGAAAAGCCTCCATAAAGAAGAAAAGAATAATAGCTATCCTTTGATAATTGCTTAATTTGAGATCAATAGTCTACTGATTGGTTTGTTAGCATTATTTAGGTCAATCTCAATAGCAATAAAATAGATTCTTTTGTTATCCTTTTTACAGATTTTAGTTATAAGCTGAATGACTTTGAGCAAATCACTTAGTCCTTCTGAGACCCAGTCTCCTAGTCCATGGGAATACAACCGAAATTCTGGTACTTTCGCTATAATTAAAGGAGATAACGCACTCACGGTGGCCATGAGGCATTGTTGAGTTTGATGTCAATGTTATTGCAGCTACTCATTTTTTCTTTTACTGTTGTTTTTTGTCCCAGTATAGTGTAAGAAAAAGAAGAGAGATTACAAATCAGTTCTGTTTGATTCCAAAGCTTTCACTATTAATCAGAACACTAGCCTGATCATTTTTATTAGCACTGTGTACCCTGATGATTCTGGTGTGGGGTTTGGCCTAGGTACTTTGACTACTACCGGCTGTACGAGTCCTATGATGACTTGGTTCTGATGAAGAACTATGTGGAGAGGGCAATGGGCTACGGTGATGGCAGTGGTAATACTGTGTATGAGAACTTCATGTACTTCAACTATTACAACACACGTGACATTGCCAAGGTGAATCTCTCCTCCAACACTCTGGTCCTACGACGCACATTGCCCGGTGCCACCTACAACAACCGCTTCTCCTATGCTGGTGTGTCCTGGAAAGCCATAGATTTTGCTGGTGATGAGAAGGGGTTGTGGGTGCTCTATGCCACTGAGAGCAGCAAGGGAAACCTGGTAGTGAGTCGTCTCAATACTAGCACCTTAGAAGTGGAGAAAACCTGGCACACCAGCCAGTACAAGCCAGCCATGTCAGGAGCCTTCATGGTCTGTGGAGTGCTCTATGCCTTACGCCCGCTGAGCACTCGCCAAGAGGAGATCTTCTATGCTTTCGATACCACCACGGGGCGAGAGCGCCGTCTCAGCATCCCGCTGGATAAGATGCTGGAAACGCTCCATGGCATCAATTATTCCCCCTTGGATCACAAGCTCTATGTCTACAATGATGGCTATCTGATCAACTATGACCTCGGCTTCCTGACGCTGAAGCGTAAGCAGTCAAAACTCCCAGCTTGAAAGCTCTCTTGGCTTCTTCCTGATCACATCCTGTCACATCCAAGAAAACTTCCAGGCCCTGAGACTCCTGGAAAAGAGTATTGGGAGAATCATGTCCTCCTTCTCATACTCCAGATGAATCACACCCCCTCAAAATAGCCATCACTCTTACTGAATGAGAAATGTTTTTTATATCTTTATCATCGATAATCTTTATAATTGATAATTCTTCAGAGTTGATTACTCAATCTTCACATTAAAGTTCTTTTAGTAACGGCCTAGGTAGATTTGATTGGGGTTTGATTGGGAAACAAGCACCAACACTAACAAACACCTCTTTTCTAGAATCCTAGAGTTGTAGGAGCTTCACTCTAATTTTTAAAACAAATCTATTCTGTGTTTGGAAAACCAGGAATCCAGCTCTGACAGTTGTAAAATTCCATGAACTATGCTGAGTTAGTAAGTCGTAGGTTGAGAGCCTCTGGTCCCAGTGCAGTGACCCAGGTCATTAGAATGGGATATAGAAGCCCCTTTTCTTATCCTCCTGCAGGGTACCTGGGGAGAAGAGGGGCAGTGTCTTGGTGTGAAAAACCAATGTTTCTCTGTCCTGAGTCGATCTCACTTTGAGTGCAATTGAGAGAAAGACTTAGGCCTGAGTCCCATTCTAAGAGGTGAGCAGTAACGGCTGAGCATGAAGAAAGTCTGATGTGGACTGAGCAGGTGGTCTAGACATTCTCAACAGAGAATCTTTCGGTGTGACACGGGAAGTCCCCTGGCCAACTGTCTGTAATAGCTTTGCTCATCTTCAACACGCTGAGAACATAGAGACCCAGACACTCCACCTCTGTTACTTGTTTATCACCATTGTTCAACTCCTTTCCATGGGGTTGGATGGAATGTTCAAAATTTCAGACCCCAAAGTCTTCACAGTCACTGAGAGGATACCAGAATACTTCATGCACAATATTTCATGCTTATACTTCCCCATATACATCCATTCACAAATATGCATCCAATCAGAATTATGGGTTCTTCCTCATATGTAAAATATTTCCATCTACATAGACATAAATACACATTTTAACATATTCACTAAGGGAATAGTCATCTGCTGCCCAAATATAGATCAAGCAGTATCCTCCAAACCTGCATGGAACAGAGAATCTGTTTTAGTTGCCTAAAGCTGTCCTGTTAGGAATTTTACCATGAATCACCTCCAACATCCCCTGTTGATTTACATATATCTCTCCCCTAATGCTATGAAAGTTGGGCGCTCCCCGAATGCTATGAAAGACTGGGCTAAGACAATGAGTCAAATCTTTCTAAAAGTTCTGCTAAAATGACCTGTAGAAAAGGCCAAGTGATAGGTGAGTAAAAAATAGTTTATGAGGAAGGACTCACTTGCCTTTAATTTAAAATGCCTCTCAGGGAGCCTCCGCAGCCAGCCTTGCTCCTGCTTTTAGGATAGAGGAAAGCTTTCTCCACATGGCAACACTCTCAGTTGAGTCCAGGATCCCTAAACCTAGAGTCAAAGAAAACCATGACCTCCTCTTCCACTTGTGAACTTTGTCCTTGCTCCCTTTTCCTTTGTAGGGCCTCAGTCTTTTGAGCTCTCTAACAAAAGCACTAAGATCCTTCTTGCAGGAGAGATTCCACTCTTACTGGTATGCAGTTTTATTTGTGGCTTTGACAAACCCGACTTTTAATAACAAGCCTGCCATCCCAACAGGGACCCACACATAGCACCACAAACAAGCACACATCTCACATAAACGATCTGGCCTTTTTTTTTTTTTTAAGATTTTTAAAATTTATCTGACACAGAGAGAGGGGCAGAAGCAGGGGGATCAGTAGGCAGAGGGAGAGGGAGAAGCAGACTCCACGCTGAGCAGGGGCTCCATCCCAGGACCCTGGGATCGTGACCTGAGCAGAAGGCAGACGCTGAACTGACTGAGCCACCCATGTGCAACCCCCCTCCCTCTTTTTAAAAAATAGTTCCAACCTGTGAACTTTGTCCTCCATTTTCTGGAAAATGACCTTATTTTATTTTATTATGGAGATCTGGTGACCCCACCCCCACCCCCACATGTACACTTACACAAATATGTCTCCCTTCCCCAGCTGGTCCTGATAGACTGTGAGACTAGAGTTGACATCACAATATCCCTTTTTTGAAGAGGTTATGGTATTGGTGAGTGGGGTAGAGGGAGGGGCAGCCCAGGGTGAAGTCATCTTGACTTAGCCCACCCAGTACCAACTATGAATCAGTAGCCACGGACAGGCCTCAGCTGGGCCACATCTGGAGAGCTGGGGTGGAGGGTATAACATCATAAGATACCTGGCCCCAGCCTGCTCACTCATCCCTTTCTGGGCAACAAGGAAACTAGCCTTTGGCCTAAGAACAACACACCTGAGACAAAGGCCAGCAGGAACATTCGTCTGCCCTCCCCCCTTCTGCCCCGGCTTCAACCTGCTCAGCATCAGCCTTCCCGCTGAGGTCCATGCCGCATGTCATCTCTCCAACACCCAGGATGGCCAGGAGTGGGCGTCCTTCCAGTTTGCCTGCAGACAAGAACATCTCTTCAAGTGTCACCCGAGTCATAGTAAAGACAGCAGGCAAGCAGGAAGACTTTTTGATAGCGGATGACACCTCAGTGAGGCAGTTCAAGGAGAAGCTATCCGCTCACTTTAAGTGCCAGATAGACCAACTTGTGCTGGTCTTTATGGGCCGCCTTCTCAAGGACCACGATATGCTGAGCCAGAGGGGCATCCTAGATGGCCATACCATTCACTTGGTCATCAAGTCCAAACGCGGCTCCAGATCCCTAGCCCATTCCTCCCGGAACCTGCTGACCAAAAAGCCTGGCCACCGGGACAGAGACATCGAAGGAAACAGCAACGGGGTATACCAACCTGCCAGTGTGAGTCGCAATCCAGTGGAATCAGCCCTTCTTGTGGAGCCTGATGCACCGAGAGCGCATAGCCAGGATCTGGAAGTAGGTAGTTCAGAGTACATAGCACAGATAATACAGAATCCTAGCGTCCAGCAGCTTCTGTCTAACACAGACCTCATGAGGCAGTTCATCTCGGAACACCCCTACATGCAACAACTGATGCAGCAGAACCCAGAAGTCTCCCACATCCTTGACAGTTCTGAGATCCTATGGCAGACTCTGGAGCTGGCCAGAAACCTTGCTATGATTCAAGAGATAATGCAGATCCAGCAACCTGAACAGAATCCTGAGCATCCACTGAACCCACAGTCACACTCGGGCTCAGAGACAAGACCAGGTCAGGACAATGCCCTGGGTCAGACTTATGTGGATCGCAATGACCAAATGCTCAACAGCCCACAAGATCCCTTTGGGGGCAACCCTTTCACAGCTCTCCTGGAAGGACCAGTTTTGGACCAAGTTCAGTCCTCACCTCCATCTCCAACACCATCCCAGGAACGGCGGGACCAGCTCCCACAGCTCCCTACAACCCGAGTCATCTATACTAGCTCTTGTGGTTTGTCCTCTATCACCTCAGCCAATGTTAGCCCCAACAGAGTGAACCATACTTCCAGTGCCTGTGCCACCACTATCTCCACCAAGGACCAGAGTCCTAACTGTCCCATTCAGCAGCCGGCTGGGGTACCAGCCTTACCTAGCATAGAGCTCACCCAGCAGCCCCAGGCAGAGGATAAAGATGCCACCATCTCTCTGGATAGCTCTGACCAGAAATTAGAGGATGACCTCCAGGCTTCAGATGAGCAGACCAGCTCCCAGATCACAGGAAGCATGATGCAGTTGCTTTTAAACAACCCGTACTTGGCAGCCCAGATGATGTTGTTCATAAGTATGCCCCAGCTGAGTGAACAGTATAGGCAGCAGCTGCCCACATTCCTGCAGCAGACACAGCTTTCTGACATGCTTACAGCCCTAGCCAACCCCAAAGCATCACAAGCAATATTGCAGATTGAGCAGGGTCTGCAGCTCTTGGCCACAGAGGCTCCTGTTCTTCTACCCTGGGTTGCACCCTACCTATGGGGCCTGGGTTGGCTTCCTGCGCCCAGCTGCAGCTACCCTGACACAGTGCCCTGGGCCTGGGACGTGCCAGATATCGCTGAACCCAAAGATTCCGAATGCTGCCACAAATCTGGAGCAGTCCTGCAGAGGCTACAGTCCTTAGCTGGAGACCCTTCCCACCTTCCACAAGCCCCTGAGATTCGTTTCAGTCAGCAGATGGAATCTCTCCAAGCCATGGGATTTGGGAACCCCCATGCCAATCTGCAGGCACTCATCGCTACTGAGGGGGACACCAGTGCTGCTATTCGCAAACTCAAGAGATCCCAAGGATTCTAACCACCATGGCTACTTATTTGCTTATTACCTGCCTGATGACCCGGTTGACCACATCATCTGCCTCCTCTACCTCTTCTGATGCTTCCAGCCAGCAGAAGTCCTGGAAGAGGAGAAACCAAACAATGCTTTCTCCACTGAATAACAGACCATTGGTGATGGGTAGAAGATCTGTCAATAAAATGGCTACTCCCACATGCTCCCATCTGAGGTTTGGCTTTGTTTCTCTTGCAAAAAAAGGGAACTATCTGTGTGTGATATCCCTGTCTCACCTACAGTACATACACGAGTATACACACATACTACATGCATATATGAATATAGAGATAGAGAATCATAGTTGCATACATAGAGCCACAGACTCAGATATCATACCATGCTCACACACCCAAGGACGTGCAAATGCTGTGCACACATACACAAGGTCACACAGCCAAAGAGTCACTGACACAGCCGCATACATCCAAAGCACTGCACACACAGCCGTGGGCATGCACAACAGCACACAAATACCTAACGACACATACATAGACCCATGTGTAGGGGAAGACAGTCCTAACATACTCATACAAAAGGGAAACATACTACAGATAGACACAGATGTAGTCATAAAGACGGCCTCAATTTCCCAAGTCCAAATTGTTCAAGTCTGAAAGTGGAAGAAGAATGGCCTGGTGGACCAGAGTAGGAAAAGTCCACCTTTCACCCAGGTCTAGGTAAGTATTTATTCTCTTTAGGAATCTCTTACGAACTGCTATTGTCACAGTCGTAGGACTTTGCCGGACTGTTACTATTCTCTCTTTAGGACAGAGAGATACAGTTGCTTACCCTGACTACATATTCCCATCACCAGAACTCAGGCATCTGGGGGCATGGCCACTTCCAAGAAATACACGTCCTTCAGCATATCTAATGTCTGTAGCTTGTGTTCTCTGTAGTTAGTTAGCTAAGGCCCGATCTCTTCCTCTTCCTGCCTCCCCAGGAGTAGCCCAGCCAATGGGTATGTAAACAATTATATAAGTCAAATATTATTTTAGCCATTGAAGAAATAGCAGCGACCAAATAAAGTCAAATAAGTCAAATAATTTCATAAGTCAAATATTGTTTTAGGCATTGAAGAAATAGCAGTGACCAAATAAAGTCAAATAAGTCAAGTAATTTCATAAGTCAAATATTGTTTTAGGCATTGAAGAAATAGCAGTGACCAAATAAAGTTCCTTTATTTAGGTGTTTACTTTTGTGGGGAGAAGACTGTATTCTACTTAACCTATGCATAAGTGTTTTGAGGCAAACTGAAGCAGGGTAAGGTCTTCTACATACATGGTAATCTGGGAAGGCCTCTCCGGAAAGGCAATAATAGATCAGAAACCAGAAGAAATTGGGAGAACTGAACACGCACTCCCTGGGGAGAAGTATGTTCCAGGCAGAGAAAGCTACCTAGGAATAAAAGCATGAGGTGGGAGTATTCTTGATGTGTTTGAAGAATAACAAGGAGATGTTGTAGCTGGAGTGGAGTGAACTGAACAATGGGAGGAAAAACAGGACATCAGGAAGAACTTGGTAGGGTCTGGTGAGGACTCTGGATTTTACTATGAATGCAGCAGAAAATCCCTGCTGGATTGCGGGCAAACAATGCAGGTGTTTCAGTGTGTGGGTCTGGTTGCCAAGTGGGGAAAGACTGTGCTAGAGGTAGAAGTGTGAGTGGGTGCACTAATGAGGTGACTCTTGAAATGGAGCAGGTGGGAGACAGTGGTATCCAGAGCAGTGGACATGGTGATGCAGATGCAGGTCTGCGAAGGGTACCCACAGAAATCCCGTGTGCTCCTCACAGACTACCCCTTCTCCAGCCCTGAAGCTGCCATCAGCAAGACTGAAGGAGAGGCCACAAAACTCCACATGCTCCTGAAGATCTACTGCGAGACTCCCATTCCCCCCTCAAACCAGCAAAAAGATAGGCCTCAAGAAATAATTATAGCTAAAATGGATTTTCCACCTTCCCATCAAGATGCCTCCATCCAATCAATTAATCTTTTTTTAAAAGAGTTTTTAAATTTTATTGATTGATTGATTGATTGATTGATTTATAGAGCTCAAGCAGGAGGAGGGCAGAAGGAGAGGGAGAGAGAGAATCCCAAGCAGACTCCCTACTGAGTGTGGAACCCAGTGTGGTGTTCCACTCAGGGTTCAAAGTGGGGCTCGACCCCAGGACCCTGAGACCATGACCTAAGTGGAAACCAAGGGTTAGATACTTGACTGACTGAGCCACCCAGGCACCCCTATCCAATCAATTAATCTAATTAAGCTTTGTACCCTCTTTGCCTCAGGTTACCTGAAAAGCCCAAGCTCTATTATGTTGTCCTTCTGATTCTTATCCCAATATGCTCTGATAAATCCCTCATGTGATCCAATTTTCCACTGGTCATCAATTCCCTGAATCTTTCCACCTACCATTTAGAACTCATAATTTGGAAACAGCAAAGTGCTACTCTGTCTATAACCTTTTCTCTAAACGATCCCCACCTTTTTGCCATAACTGAAATCTGGATGTCCACTGACAACCTGTATGTTCTATGTTCCATACTGTTATGAATAAATTGTGGACCAAAATCAAGCTCTACGCTTGGGCACTGATTCCAATCTCTCCAATTCATCTACTCAATAGCTTAGTCTTGCAATTATTTTCTCCCCCTTCTGCACCATTTGTCCCTCCTCATTGTATTGTTCCCATCAGAATAAAAGTATGATGTAATATTCTCAGCTTAAGAGAAAACAAAACAAAAATGTCTCTAGCTCCACATTTCCACACAGCCATCATATCCTTTCTCATATCCTCACACTACTCTGATTGAATCCACTTTATTTCTAATGCATTTGCTTTTAAACCCACTGCAGTCAGATTTCTGCTCCCTCCTCTCTTCCAAGCCTGGGCTCATCATGATCCCCATTCTCTTGTCCAACCCAGTGGTCGGTTCTCAGCCTTTATTTTCCTGACCTACTAGCATCATCTGACACCATCAGTTACTCTCTCTTTTCTGAAGATATTCTTCATTTGCTTTGTTCTCCCCCTCTCTCCTTTTTCTGACTTAATGTTTTATTTCTCCTCAATTTCCTTTGTGGAACACATCTAATATTCCAGACTTGTAAATATGTATTGCCCATGGCTTGGTATCTTTATCTTTATCCTGTTACTATACTCTTGAATCATGATTCTAAATACTCTGCCAGTGCTGATGAACTGCAGACTCACAATAGTGAACTCTCTTCCTTCAAGTCCATTTGGGGATAAAATAAACAAATCAAATGTATGTAACTCTGAACTCTGGTTTTCTGTTTAACAGCTTTATTCCCTGGGACACCTGGGGGGCTCAGTCGGTTGAGTGTCTGCCTTTGGCTCAGGTCATGATCCCAGGGTCCTGGGATTGAGTCCTGCATCAGGCTCCTGGGGAGGCTGCTTCTCCCTCTGCCTCCCTCTCTGTCTCTCATGAATAAATAAATAAAATCTTAAAAAAGAAACAACTTTAACCCTTGGTTTTTTGTTGTTGTTATTATTGTTGTTGTTGTTTTAAATCTCAGTAAATAGCCAATCCATCCTTTGGGTTCTTCTGGGGAATAACAATAATCTTTTTAAAAAGTAAAATAAAAACTTTGTGTCATTTTTGGTCCCTCTCTCATACTCTAGATCTTGCCCATCAGAAAGTCAATATGCTGAAGATATATCAAAGAATTCATGGCTAATGTTGAATCAAAGAGAAGATAGGAACGTAGAATGCCAGGAAGAAGAACAATTCAGGGTGCAGCTGAATTTGGGTCTTCCCAGGGACAATATGCTGAAGATATATCAAAGAATTCATGGCTAATGTTGAATCAAAGAGAAGATAGGAATGTAGAATGCCAGGAAGAAGAACAATTCAGGGTGCAGCTGAATTTGGGTCTTCCCAGGGACATAAGGGGCTAAGCCTTTCCTAATTGTGCAATCCAGGGCTGAGTCTCCACACACCCCATATGGGTGTGTGGAAGTAGGACTCTTGGCCTGTGACAGGAGGGTCAGCCCAGGTTGCTCACTATGAAGAAGACATCGAGGTAAAGGAAATAGAAGAGGTAGAGGGAGGAGTGGGGGAGTTCCTGGGGATACAGAGCACCTTGGAGAGGTCTCAAGAATCCATTGTGTGAGGCTATGATGTCAGTGCTGAGGTCACAGAGGTGACCTGATGGAGTGGGTTCCGGCCCAGAAGGCTTCAGGGGTGGCTGTTAGCAAGATGAGGGCGGTTTGGAGCCCTATATAAGAGGAAGGACGGGGCCACAGCTGACTGGTATGTACGCCCTGACCTGAACCCTTCTTCCTGCCTTTGCCCTTCACTCATCTACCACAGACCTCTTTCTCAGGGCACCCGGTCTCCCTCTCCCGACCTGACACCTCTCAGACCCATAATCCTCCACAAGCATCCTATCCCGAGACCCTCATTGCCCCTTCCAAGCAGACTCCCTGTACCCCCCACCCTGAGACCTCAGGCCCTCTTCCCACTCACCTTTCCTACTTCGGCCACTGCCCCAAAGGATGATCTCGGTACCCCATCCCCATCCCCCAGCTGTGTCCCCACAGACCTGGGCCTCCTGCTGCCCACCATGGCCAAAAGCGGAGAGGCCCTGCCACAGGGCAGCCCAGCACCGATCCAGGATCCCCACCTCATCAAGGTGACAGTGAAGACGCCCAAGGACAAGGAGGATTTCTCAGTTACAGACACTTGCACCATCCAGCAGCTGAAGGAAGAGATATCTCAGCGCTTTAAGGCCCACCCTGATCAGCTGGTCCTAATCTTTGCTGGCAAAATCCTCAAGGACCCTGACTCCCTGGCACAGTGTGGAGTGCGAGATGGCCTCACTGTCCACCTGGTCATCAAGATGCAACGCCGCACCATGGGCACCGAGTGTCCGGCGGCTTCAGTCCCTGCCCCAGCCCCCAGCCCTGGCTCCTTCCCTCAGCCAAGCTCCATTTACCCAGCAGACGGGCCACCCACCTTTAGTTTAGGTCTTCTCACAGGCCTCAATGGGCTAGGCCTGACCTCGGGTAGTTTCTCTGACCAGCCCAGCTCACTGATGTGGCAGCACGTCTCTGTGCCTGAGTTTGTGGCTCAGATCATCGATGACCCTTTCATCCAGGGTCTGCTGTCCAACACAGGCCTGATGCGCCAGCTGGTTCTTGACAACCCCCACATGCAGCAGCTGATCCAGCACAACCCCGAGATCGGGCATATTCTCAACAACCCTGAAATCATGCGCCAGACGCTGGAGTTCCTACGCAACCCAGCCATGATGCAAGAGATGATGCGTAGCCAGGACCGGGCGCTCAGTAACCTGGAGAGCATCCCTGGGGGCTACAATGTGCTTCGTACCATGTACACAGACATTATGGACCCGATGCTTAACGCAGTACAGGAGCAGTTTGGTGGCAATCCCTTTGCTACTGCCACCACTGCTAATGCCACCAGCAGCAGCAGCCAACCTTCGAGAACAGAGAATTGCGACCCTCTCCCCAATCCCTGGGCTTCCACATACGGAGGCTCGGGTGGCAGGCGAGGCAGGCGTCCTGGAGACCAGGATGGATCCGAAACTAGAAATAGGGTTCCCAACATTCTGGGTAATATAGGGCTCTATGACTACCTTCAGCAATTACATGAGACCCCCCAGTCCCTGGGAACCTATCTGCAAGGGACTGCGTCCACCCTCAATCCGAGCCAAGAACCACCCCAACCAGGCAATGGAATCCCCCCAACTTCGTCTTCCTCCCAGGAACGTGAGTCAGGCCAGCCTCTCCCCAAAGAGTCAGTAGCCATCAAGGGAAAGTCCTCTTGCCCGTCCTTCCTGAGATACCCCCCAGAGAGCAGTAGCGGACAAGATGGAGGCCAAGGGGGTGCAGGGAACGGCTCCGCTGGTCGCAGCACCGACATGCCTGACCTTGTCTTGGGGCTGGGGCGTTCGACCAACAGGGCGCCATTTGTTCCTTCACCACCTTCCCCCATGGCGGCCTCCCCTGGGATGCCTGAGCACACCTGGCTGCCCCCGCCAGCTTATCCAAGATCTCTGAGGCCTACCAGCCTGAGCCAGGCCCCGCAGTTGCAGGACGAGATGCGCCGGCAGCTGCCACTGCTCCTGCACCTCCAGGCAGCCATGACAAACCCCCGTGCCATGCACGCCCTGCTCCAGATCGAGCAGGGGCTGCAGATCCTGGCTACCGAGGCACCTCGCCTCCTGCTCTGGTTCATGCCTTGCCTGGCAGGCCTGGGAAGTATGGCAGGCGGTACCGGGCCTCGAGAGGGTGGTGCCCTTATGCAGGAAGATCCCTCTCTAGCCCCAGCTCCCGAGGTTCCCCCAGCACAGGGCTCTGCGGAGCTGGGCCTCCAGGCCACCCCTCTCCTCCAGATGTTGCAGGCTCTAGCTGGTGCCAATCCCCAGCAGCTGCAGCCCGAGACTCACTTCCGGGTGCAGCTAGAGCAACTGCGGGCAATGGGCTTTCTGAATCCCGAAGCCAACCTCCAGGCCCTCATAGCCACTGGGGGTGATGTGGATGCTGCTGTGGAGAAGCTGAGGCAGGCCTAGGAGCCCTCGTTTGTTCAAACCATATCTTTTCCTCTGTGCCCTTTCCCCGTATCCCACTCCCCTAACGCCCCCGTTCTTGAATGCAGCTGCACACTATGAACCAAATCCACTATGATGCCCTTTACTGCGGAGACAATGTTGTTCCAGAGTCAATGAGGAAGAATGAGAGCCAGAAACAGGGTGGGGGTGCTGTGAGTGACCCAACCACCCCTGCCACTGTACCATCTTGGGGCCCCAGTCTGAGCTCTGCTTATGCCTATCTTGAGATGCAATTACATCCAATCTCCAGTGTCTGCTGCAGCCCGAGTCCAGTTCTTTGTGGGCTGGGGGGAAAGGGGACAGTATGCCAGAAAAACAGCGACGACGGCTGGGTCTGTGTGGGTGGGAGGGAAATCTCAAAGGTCTGAGGTTCCAAGATTCGTGGGAGAACAGAGGAAAGTGAGCCAAGACCCACGGCTCCCCTGGTGTCCCTCCAGAGGTCCCCCCGATCTTGCGTCCTGTAGGAGCTGCCACCCTGTCCTCTGTTCTTGGAACATTCCTACCACCAGCCTGCCTGCAAAGGGGGCACGGTTAGTTATTTCTAGCACCCCTGCAGACTATCCCACAGGTGCCTCTCACTTTCTGGATTGGAGGCTGATTCCTCGGCAGATAGGAAGCCCCAAGAATTCAGGCTGAGTTCTAAGATTCCCTAATCTCGCCAAGGGTACAGAAGTACTGTCCCTGGTGGACACAGTTTGTCCTGGATGCTGGCTTTCTTGCAGCTGCCAGCTCAGAAATGGAGTATTCACCCCGCGCTCAGCACTCTGCTAGCTGTTAGAGAGGCAATGTGAGACAGACACGATCCTCCTTCAGGAGGCAATGGTCTGGGGGCACAGAGCCTTCAAACTGTATGTGAAAACTCCTCATTATACAGAAGAACAAGCTGGGAAAGGTGTTGCAAGGAGCAGGAGCTAGGGAGAAGCACACGGGGCTGATCTCGTCTGGGGAGACAGGGAAGGCTTCCTGAGTCCACGCTCCAAAATGAAATCTTAAAGCTGGTAAGAACGAAGTAGGCAGACATGTGACAGGAGAAGGGAGAGCATCCCAGCCTAAGAGCCAGGAGGAGCAAAGGTGCTGAGGCAAGCTATGTATGACACACAGGAGGTGCTCTCAGCCTCTCGGACAAAAGTCTTGTTTACACTCAGGGATGCTTTCCCATAATCTGAGTACTTCCAGGGTAAAAGTGATACAATTCATGAATCAAGTGAGCAAACCAGGCCTCACCCACAGGGGTAAACACTCTGGAAAAATGCACAAGCATATAGGGCATAATCATACTTAAATACACCCATGTGTTCAAGCATCCACACAGAACATGGTCTGTTAAGGGTTGGTTGATCTCAGAACGGAGATGTAAATTAAACACAAACATTAATGTTCTATTGCTGTCCAGGGAAGAAAAGGGGCTTTGAGGGAGGGGACTTCTGTGGTAAAACTGGTCATGGTGTGTGCTTAAACATCAGAGACTCAGCGCTAGAGGTCCTTTTAGGAATTTGGAGAAACAGAACCTCCACCCGGGACCCAGAACCTTTGCACCAACCTGTCTGATGCTGCCAGCATGATTCAGAGGTGAGATGAGCTGTGGGGGCAACTTTCTCCCACTGCTTTAGGTTTTAACCTCTGGGTAAAGCAGAAGGTTTCAAGCTCCCCTTCTACCACCTCTTCCCTTCCTCCACCTCAGTGGGGGGAGCTGTCCAGATCAAAGAAACTGCTGTTTCCAGTGGTGCTAGGAGGGAAGGCAGGGGAAAGTCTTGCCTCTCTGTTCCTGAAACCAATAAGGCAAGTGCCGTGGGCTGCCTCTGATTGGGGAAGGTGTACCGTGCAATCTCTAACTGTACTCTTCCAAAGGCCAGGTAGGTAGGTCTGAGAAAAAGCCTCAGGGAAAGATTGCTTTCATTTGCCTTTCATCTGGGCCAAGGGAAGCATGAGGGCTCTTTTGAAGTAAATCCCAGGGCAGAGAGGAGTTGGGAATCTGGGTCTAAGCAGGTGGGAATCCTGACTAGAGAGGAGAGTGTTCACTGAATGTTTTTAGCCCATATGTTGGGAGAGCCCTGGACAGAGGACTGGGTGTGTGGAATCTTCACTCCAGCCTCATCGAAGACTGAACTCAGCCGCATGTCTGGCTCGGTGGTGGTGTCCAGGAGAAGGGGGTTCCCAGGATGGGGATGGTCACTGTCCCCCTAGGGCTCCACCTAATATAGGGCCTGGCCCATGGGAAGCACTCAGTAAAGACTGAATGAATAAACACTGATGAGTGAGGAGATGAGAAAGTAGTTAGGGAGATGAAGCAGATATGAACCAGTAGAGGGTAGCCCAGGATGGGGATTGGGCTTGGGGAAATGGGGACTGCTGGAGTTTGGGGATGAGGGGATCCCGCAGGCTGATGTGACCAAAACAGCAGGCCTCTCCTGATGTCCCATTGGCTCCCTGCTGTGACTCTCACCCTCTGTCAGGAGGTCGAAATCCAGGACCTGCGCCTGGGGAAGACCCACAGCAGGGGTTGTGTACATGCAGAAGAGAAGCAGGGTCAGTCTGGGTGATACTGGGTCTAGTGCCTGGCTCCCCCCAGGGAAGATGTACCCTTTCTTCAGACCAAGAGATTTACTAGAAAGGGAAAAAAAGAGGAAAAGGAAGAAGAAAAAGCAGCAGCAGAAGCAGAAGCATTGTGGTCTGCATAGCCAGCCAGGCAGGTGGAGCAGTTAAGAGCAAGGCGTTATTCAAAAAACAGGAAGTGAGTTTATGCACCTGTTCTTTTTTTTCCAAGTTGAGAAGGAGCCTTTTGCAACTCATTAGCTTAACCAATATTTCCCGAACACTTCCTATATGCCAGAAACTACGCTTGATGCTAGGAATTCAACGGTGAACAAGATAGATATGGTTCTTGCCCTAAGGAGCTTACAATATAGTGGAGATAAGAGACTTCCAACAAACAAAATTAGGAAGGACGAATATCCAACTTTTGTATCAACATGGATGGGACTAGAAGAGATTATGCGGAGTGAAATAAGTCAAGCAGAGAGAGTCAATTACCTTATGGTCTCACTTACGCGCTGAGCATAAAGAAAAACATGGAGGGCATTGTGAGAAGGAAGGGTAAGGTGAATGGGGAGAAACCAGAGGGGGAGATGAACCATGAGAGACTGTGGACTCTGAGCAACAAACTGAGGGTTTTAGAGGGGAGGGGGGTGGGGGTTGGGCGAGCCTGGTGGTGGGTATTGAGGAGGGCACGTATTGCATGGAGCACTGGGTGTGGTGCATGAACAATGAATCTTGTAACACTGAAAAAATAAACATATTTGGGGGGAAAAAAAAGAACAGCTAGCAGAGTACTCACTGAGAACAAGGCATTTCTCAACAAACTTTGTGCCTATTAACATTTAATTCTTACAATAACCCTATAACATTGGTACTATCATTAACCAGTTTTACAGATAAGTAAAGGAAGGCACAGGGATGATACGTGTCTAATCCAAGGTTGCACAGCTAGGAAGTGGTGGAGTTGGAGCTGGGATTTGAACCCGTGTTTCTAGAGGCCACACTCTTAATCTCTATTCTATTGCAAAAATGATTTTGAATTATGAGAAATTTCACATGGGAAATAAACCAAGTACTTAAAAGGTGCGTTTAGAGGGAAGAGGGATGCGTATTTAGAGGAGTGGCCAGAGTGTATCTCTCTGGAGGGAGTATTACTGCAGAGACTTGAAGGGTAAGAGGAAGCCAGACATTTGAGGAGCTGGGAAAAAAATGTTCCAGGCAGAGGGGAAAGTATAAAGCAGTCCCTCAGTCAGGTTAGAGTTCAACATATTTGAAGAAAAAGGAAAGAAGGCCAGTGTGTCCAGATAAGTGAGAATGATGGGGGAGAACGCTTCAGGTTGAGGTGGGAGAGACAGCAGGCAGAATGGTGTGGGACTCTCTTGCCTCCCACCAGGTGTGGAGTGTGGATTTCTTTCTCCTAGGACTCTGTGGAGCACGAATGAGAGGCTGGTAGGGGTGGTAACCAAGTCAAGACAGAAGATCCTAGGGGCGCCTAGTTGGTTCAGTTGTTAAGTGTCTGCCATTCGCTCAGGTCATGATCCCAGGGTCCTGGGATGGAGCCCCGCTTCAGGCCCCCTGCTCAGCGGGAAGCCTGCTTCTCCCTTTTCCAACCCCCTACCCTCCCTTGTATTCTGTCTCTCAATGTCTCTCTCTGTGTCAAATAAATAGATAAAATCTTAAAAAAAAAAAATGACAGAAGATTTTGCCATCATCCAGGTGAGGGATGGTGTTGCCCTTGGACCAGGGTTATCCACAAGGGCATATGGCAAGAAGTGGACAAGTGAAGAAATTTTGGAGATAGAATTGACAAACCCTTCTGATAAGCTCAGATGTGCAAGTTTAAGGCAAGGGAGGAACTGGGGACTCACTTACTTATCCAGCTAACATTAATTGAACACTTTCTCTCTGCCAGGTTCTATGCTGGGTGCTGGAGATAGGAGGTGTTCTAGATCACAAAGCCCTGCCTTTATGAAACCAAGAGAGGAGGCAGATACACAACATAATGGAATTTCAAGCAAAGAGAAGGTTAAGAAACAGAGTAAGGAGACAGAGATTGACAGGTGGACCCTTCTGGGATTGTAATTACAAAGCACATCACTCCAGAGAGCCTTTAAGCAGAATGATGAATAAAGGGAGTGAGCAAGTGAAAGTCAGGAGCGTGAGTTCCCAGACAAATGGGATGTCAGTTAAAAAGCAGATACATGGGTGCCTGGGTGGCTCAGTGGGTTGAAGCCTCTGTCTTCGGCTCAGGTTATGATCTCAGGGTCCTGGGATCGAGCCGCGCATCGGGCTCTCTGCTCAGCAGGGAGCTTGCTTCCCCTTCTCTCTCTGCCTGCCTTTCTGCCTACTTGTGATCTCTCTCTCTGTCAAATAAATAAATAAAATCTTTAAAAAAAAAAAAAGCAGACACAAGCAGGGTGTGGAGTGTGGATTTCTTTCTCCTATGACTCTGTGGAGCATGAATGAGAGGCTGGTAGGGGTGGTAACCAAGTCAAGACAGAAGATCCTAGGGGCGCCTAGTTGTATTGTGTATCCAGAATACAATCAGGGTGCTGTGCCCAGGGCAGGGTGCTTCAGAGATGGGTCAGGGAGTCAGCCTGGGGCCAAATTATCAGAGCATTTTAGACTTGGTAAGGCATTTAGATTAATCCAAGTATCACAGGAAAACCTTTGGTGGTTTTGTGTAAAGAGAAGAGTTAATTGATCTATATTAGCTACTGTGGGAAGTAGTGACTCTAATGGACCAAGAGAGGAAGTAGGGAAACCAACTAGGAGGCTACTGAAAATGTCGAGGTGGGGCACCTGGGTGGCTCAGTCGGTAAAGCAGCCGACTCTTGATCTCAGTTTAGGTCTTGATCTCAGGGTTGTGAGTTCAAACCATGCATTTGGCTCTACACTAGATGTGGAGCCTGCTTAAAAAGAGAGAGAGAGGGGAGCCTGGGTGGCTCAGTGGGTTAAAGCCTCTGCCTTCGGCTCAGGTCATGATCTCAGGGTCCTGGGATCAAGCCCAGCATCGAGCTCTCTGCTCAGCAGGGAGCCTGCTTCCCCCTCTCTCTCTGCCTGCCTCTTTGTCTACTTGTGATCTCTCCCCTCTCTGTCAAATAAATAAAATCTTAAAGAGAGAGAGAGAGAGAGAGAGGTGACCAGAGTCAGGACACATGTCGAAGAAAGAACCCTGAATGATTATTGATAAATTAGATGTGAAAGAAAGGACTCAGGGGTGATTCCTGTGTTTCTGGCCCTAACAAGTAAATGAATGATGGTCTGAGAAGGGAGAAGAGGCTGGGGGGAGCGGTAAGTGGAGATTCTGTACTGATATGAGCTGTCTTGCTTGTAAAACTAGCCGAGATAGGGAAGACTATGGGAGAAGCAGGTTTGTGGAGAGAGAGACAAGAGTTCATTCACTGTCTTATATGATTCCATTATCAGGACAACCAAGGATTCTCATATATGCTTGCTCCACATTCATCCTATTGCTGGACATGTATTAAGGTGAGCAAAACTGCCATGACAATAAATCAGTGTCTGTGTCTTTAATTCCATCTTCCCTTCTCCCTCCTTAACTCCCTCCTTCCCACTTTCCCTTTCTTCCTTCCCACATGTATTTTGTTTAGTGTTTGCTAGCAATGGGGTTACAGAAGCAAATAAGATAAGGTCTCTGAAATGAAACAGGAAGGGATGGGGAAGAAGACAAACCATAAGAGACTCCTAAACTCATGAAATGAACTAAGGTTGGCTGGGAGGCAGGGGGGTAGGGATAGTGTGGCTGGGTTATGGACATTGGGGAGGATATGTGCTATGGTAAGTGCTGTGAAATGTGTAAGCCTGACGATTCACAGACATGTACCCTGGGGCAAATAATACATATGTTAATAAAAAATAATAAAAATTTAAAAAAAAGATAAGATCTCTGTTCTCATGGAGCTTATATTCCAGTAAAGGGATGTGGAAACATAAATGAACAGTAAAGAAGAAAAAAATTACATAATGATAAGTTCTACACAGATAACTAAAATAGACTGATAAGATACGGAGTGGTTGGGAAGGGCTTTGTGAAGAGATGATTTGTAAGGTAAGAAGGATGAGCCTTGTAAAGATTAGGTGGACAAGCATTAAAGGCTTAGGGGACAGCAAGTGCAATGGCTTGAAGGATGGGAAGGCACTTGGCCTGTTTCAGATATAAAAGGGGGGCCAATTTATTTATAAAAAGAAAGCCAGTGTGGCCAAGTTTTGTAGAGAAGGAGAAAATCATCATCAGGAAATCAAGGAGATGAGCAGGAGTCCAACCATGGGAGGCTTTGTAGCTAGACAAGGAGTTTGGATTTTATTGCAAAAATGACATGGAGGTAGTCTTTGTTACTCCCATCAGAGGCTCTTTTTTGGTTTAATTGAACAAATTTATAAGATTATCATAAACCACACTTGGCTCAGACCTACTCAGTGTATCATAGGAGGAAATGCACAGCTCACTAACAGAATCAGGCATTTCTCTTTTAATGGGAATCATTATAGCTCTTCCTATTCAGTTAGCATGGCCACCAGGAGCCATCTTCTCCCAGGTGACAGCCCTGGTTAAAAATAAATTAAACTCTCATTAGAACTTGTGGAAGCAAAATGCTGACAAGAGACACTGAAACTGCATATTATACTGAGCTTTTCGGAGAGCCTGGGTGGCTCAATCAGTTAAGCGTCTGCCTTCAGCTCAGGTCATGATCTCAGGACCCTGGGATCAAGCCCCTGCCAGGCTCTCTGCTTGGTGGGGAGTCTGCTTCTCCTTTTTCCTCTCCCTCTGCCACTCCCCCTGCTTATGCTCTCTCTGTCGAAGAATTCTTAAAAAGTACTGAGCTTTTCATATAGTTTGATGTCTAATAAAACTTTTCTCGGGATAGTTTTATCACGATAGGGAAAACCTTAGCCAATCTTTGTGAAAAATATGGGAATGTAATATGTTTTCTGGAAATTAGATCTTACTATAATAAACTTTAAATCAGGTGCATAAGTCAGCATTTTACTGAATCTGGTTGGAGTCCTGGGTGTAACAGAAGAAACCACACTCCCCTCGCCAGTCTGCTTGGAGTTGTCTCCAACATCTGCCGCTGATGTCTCTGAGCCTTTGGTCGATCCCAACAGACACATCTGTTCTCTGTGTCTAGAGAACAGTCTAGATACGGACCTGACCACAGGTTGTGCTGAGAATTGGCAGTGACTGTACTGTTGAAATCATACTCAATATTTGACAAATGTCTGCTCTGTGTCGAATACTTTGGATTGAACTTGATACTCATTATCTCCTTCAATCTTCAAAGCAAATCTGTGAAAAACTACCATTTTATAGATGATGGAATCCTGGCTTAAAAAGGGTAAATGACTTGTTGACGGTTATTAAATGGTAGGAGTGGGATTTAAACCAGGACTATTTTTCTCTAGAGACTCTTCATTCTCCCTTTTTTGTCCTAAGTGGCAAGTTTTAAATTGATTAAATAAGTAGCAAGTTGATTGTTTTATTTTCCAATTAAAAAAGGAGTTTAGGTGGTGCAATATAAAATATTCCAATTACGCTGGCTTCTCAGGAAGGATGAAGGGTGATTTTTGTGTTGAAGAGCTCAGTGGATGGCATGGGCAGGCTCCCACCCTGAGACACAGTGTGTAAATGGACTGGCAAGGGCTGTCAGTGGGTGGTTGGGAAGGAGACATTCCAGGTCCTGACAATAGAGTTTGAAAGAGTGGAGAGAAGGGATGCTTCACCTCCCAGTCTCTTTAGGAGGAAAAAACAAAACAAAACAAAACAAAACAAAACAAAACAAAACAAAACAAAAAAGTCCTGGAAATATGAGGTATGAGAAAGTGATTCTGGATCACTGTCCCCCAGAATGTTCTTCAACTCCTGTTATGTTTTCATTTATTAGCTAATGAAAAGCCAGGAATGTTAGTTTGAAGATCCAGTTCTGCTGGGTGAAACTTAAAGAAAATTCTCCAAAGGAATTGGTTTTGCTAATACTCCTTGTATGGCAGAAGTTCCTCTGAGATCTGGGCATTCTGGGAAAGGCCAGCCAGCCATGAGGCTCACTCGATGAAGTTTCCTCAGACTGAGAAGGTCTTTTAGACTCAGGAATTACAACATATCAGAGTCTTGATATTGGTTGGGTATAGGAGACAGTGATTCAAACTAGTCCAAGTTTAAGAAAGTATATCAGAATCTAGTAGTAGAGGGCTCTAGATGCTCACATTTCCCACATCCAGCAGAACCTTCTGAAGGTGGTATTGTAGACAGCCAAGTGCTAATTTTGTAGTCCTTGGAAATTCCAGAACCAGAAAAAGTGCCAAGGATATAATGGCAAAAGCCTTAGAACTGAGTTGTTGGTAAGTTACTCAGCCTGGTGGGCCTTGGAGACACAAGCTGCCTTCAAGCCCCCGCTGAGGCTGAATGGACTAACTATACTCATCTTCGTCCTATTCATATGGAAACAAGGAAACTTATGGCCTTGAATGGGTCATGGCCAGTATACAGCCATTCAGTGCAAGGCAGGTGACTAGAACCAGCACTTTCTGAGCCAGTTCTCAGACCCGTACCTTTCCTACTTCGCTATATTCGTTTACCAGTCTCAGGTGGTAAGATTTTCAATAGTGAAATAGGCTGGTGCACAACAGGTTTCTAGACAGAAACATTTAATTTTTTTTTCTATTGCTCTTTAAGTCGAATCGTAAAGAAAGCCAACCTCTGGCAGGTAGGAGAGGCCTCTGCCCTTCCCCCATGTGGGTCTACTTAACTGTGACCTCATCACTGACATCATATCCCTTAAGGCTGGCCCTGGTGAAGGACAGCCAACACCTCTATGGGAGCCAGGTGACCTCGAGGCTACATTAGGAAGCGGCGTCCGGAGGTCGTGGGTGAGTGGACCTCCCTCAGCACTTACCGGTCCCTGCACCCAGGTGTGCTTATTCTCGCACCTGGGCTTTGACAGGTCCTCAGGCAGTCCTGCATTCTGCTTTGGAAGAAATATGGCTCGGGCTAGGGAAGAAGCAGGGGACAGCCAGCTGGTGTCTGGCAGGGAGCCGTCATCACGCATCATCAGAGTGTCTGTCAAGACCCCACAGGACTGCCAGGAATTTATGCTGGCAGAGAATAGCAGTGTCCACCACTTTAAGAGACAGATCTCCAAACGCCTTCACTGTGACCCCGACCGACTGGTGCTCATCTTCACTGGGAAGATCCTCCGGGATCAAGACATCCTGAGCCAGCGCGGCATCCTGGATGGCACTACGGTCCACTTGGTGGTGCGGACCCGTCTGAAAGGAACTCCGCCTGGTCCTGGCACTCCTTCAGGCCCTACTGGCCCCTGCGTGCATCGTTCTGAACCCTCCACCTCAGAGAGCGCCGGGATGCTGGCCAGGCTGGGCCGGCTGGCCCGGAGCTCACCTGATCTGGCCAACTTTCTTGGCCAGCTGGCTCAACTCCTGATGGCCGCCCCTGAGTCAGTGGTGCAGTTCTTGGAAAGCTCTGTGGCTCAAGGCCTGGCAAATGAGAAACCAGCCAATGCCAGCCACGCTCCCGAATCCTCAAGGCTAGTACAGAAACCCGAGCCAGCTCTTAAGGCTCAGGAAATCTTGCAGAACACTGCCCAGCAGCAGGAGCTCCTGCAGGAAGATAAGCGGGGGCTAGAGGCATTGAAGGCAGTGCCGGGTGGTGACAATGCCATGCGTCCAGTCTGCTCTGATATCCAGCAGCTCATGCTCTTCACTCTGGCCCCCCTTGTTGCCTCCAAAGGCCACAACCAAGGTTCAGAGCTTTGCAAAGAGGAGGCTGGTGCCCACATCAATACTGACACTACCGCCACCATCCCCACAGCCTTGGCCCCGGCCAGGCCATTGGCGCAGAAGGTCAGGGCAGGAGACATTACCCAGGCCAGGTGTGTGACCTCAAATCAGGCCAATTCAGGATGTGGAACTGATGTGCCAGATGTCAACTCAGGCCAAGATCTTCTCTCCCAGGAGAGCCAGCAGCCTGTAGGGAGAGCCACTCTCACCAGTCAGCTGAGACCCTCGCCCTCTGCCTTGCGTAGAGCCTTGCGCGTCCTGCAGCAAAATCCAGCTCTGCTACACCAGTTGGCAACTGGAAGCCCCCTGCGACATCATATGCCACTACTTCCTATCCTGACCAACCCCCGCGCACTGCAGGCATTGATCCAGATAGAAAAGGGCCTGCAGACATTGTCCAAGGAAGTGCCCGGGCTGGAACCCTTTTTATGGGGCCCAGGTAGGCCACATGGGACTAAAGAGCCCCCTGAAACCAGAGGTGGAGGGCGGGGTCAGAGAGCAGACTCTGTGCAGCCCACCTTGGCTGTTCTTCAGCTTCTCCATGCATTGGCCAATGCCTGCTCCCAGTCCACACAATCCTCATTATCATCATCTTTCCTCACTGAAGGCTGCTGCCAGCAAGAACTGGAGCATCTGAAGGCCATGGGTTTTGCTAATCGTGATGCCAATCTACAAGCCCTCATGGCCACAGGAGGAGACATTCATGCTGCCATTGAGAGGCTGCTGGGGGTACCAGAGGCCCAGGTCCCTCCAGCTGATGCCCACAGTGGAGAGGGAGGGAGAGGAAGGGGAAAGGGCAGGGAGGGGAAGTAGCATATTTTGAATTCCTCTTACTCAGATGATGTGCACACTTGAACAGCCCCTCCCTCACAACCCAAGCCTGCTCTACATTAAAAAGATTGCTTGGATCTCATGCGTGATGTCATTTTGGGGGTAGGTGAGTGAAGAGAATGCTGTTTGGGAAAGAGATTGATCATGTTACGCGGTCTTGGGTCCAGGCTGCATCTATTGTCATACCCGTAATCTCAGAGTGTTTTCCAAATATAAATGTGAGTGGGGATGTCCTGAGTGTTTTCAGCAATCTAGTTCCACCCCAACATTGTCATCATCACAAGCCCCACCTCTGTCCAACTCTGGAGCTACTCTGAAGGAATCCTGGCTTTTGTTCCGCCAGGAAGCCACTCTCTCTTTCACCAAGTATCTCCATCTTCAGGCTCAGTTTCTCGATATTATAGAAAGCCTGGCCAACCTCCCTCTCAGCTCAGGCTCTTTCTTTCCTACCTGCCTATGTCAGGATCCCTGCTTTGTGAGGTGAACCTCCACCACTTCTGAAGCCCCATGCTCTCCTCCTGGGCAAGTTTCTTCCCTTTACACTGTAAAATGCTTGACTCTGCTGCCTTATCAGCCACCGAACTTCTCTCTCTTTTCGTCTCTGAATTTCTCCAAAGTGGCCCCATCTCCCCATCCTCTGTAGTCAGACACCCCCAGGATGCTGTAGAAGCTTTCTCAAAACTTTCTCCTTCCTCATCTTCCCGTTTTTTTTTCTCTTGTGCAGAATCTGATATACTGACCCATATTTCTTTAAGCTGCTTTATTTAATCTATTTTCTTACCCATTAAAAATTTTTTAAAGGTTTTATTTATTTATTTGACAGAGATCACAAGTAGGCAGAGAGGCAGGCAGAGAGAGAGGAGGAAGCAGGCCCCCTGCTGAGCAGAGAGCCTGATGCAGGGCTCAATCCCAGAAGCCTGAGATCATGACCTGAGCCGAAGGCAGAGGCTTTAACCCACTGAGCCACCCAGGCGCCTCTGTTTTGTTTTTATAGAGTGGTGCTTCCTGAGAATATGCTACACTGATTCTTTATTAATCTTTCAGGGAGTTTGACCATGTCCTTGGCTGTAACTCTTACTATGTTCATGGTTCCTTCATCTGAGTCTATTTATACTTTCCAAGACCTACCAGCCTTCTCCTGGGTGTCAAAGGAACCTCTGACTCAGCATGGTCGGATATAGCTCAACATCTTCCCCCGGGCCCCATTCCTACTCTACATTCTGGGGTCCCCACGTCTCGGTGAAAGTCCCCAATATTTTCCCAATCCACACAGTCTCTTCTGTGGACTCTGATCAGTCAATGAGGTGATTCATAGTACAGGCACATGAAGTGTGCCCCAGAGAACCAGGGGCCAGATGAAACCGTGCAGCAGGATACCACCTCAAGAAAAGAAAGGAGGGAAGCTTGTTGGAGGCACTATTTTGGGGAAACCAGGGGCTGTAGATTCAGAACCAGCCCTAGGGGCCAACTGACCCTGGGCTGAAAGACAACTGAATCTCCTGCTTCCTGGGGGCTGGGGAGGATGGACGTCTCTGAGCTACACACTGTGACTTAATTGTTTTGTGACACTGCATAAGCCCAGAGACCTGAAGACTGTGGCAGTCAGAGACTGTGCATAAAATATATTTGGGACAGCATGACCCATCAATGATACTGATACACAGTTTACTTGTCATTTCCCTGTGGCACCAGGATGTTGGTCTGAATTTCTGAGATTAGTGATGTCCACTGGATCCCAGGGAAGAGTGGGAGTCTGGGGATGAAGTGGGCATAATGAGCAGGGCAGTCTCCTGGGATCCTAGAAGCATGTTTTCTCCTTTATCACACGAGCTCCTGTAGCCAGACACCTGAGTGAGACGGGAGATCTTGGCAATAATGTTAATAGTCTTCCTGGGGACTGGATCCTGCTACATGCAGTCTTCTAGAAGGCCTATTGGCTTCTACAGGTCACCCTTCCCTTCTAGGAACTATTCCATTTTAGCTTCAGGAAGATAAAAAAAAAAAGCCTAAACCAGAGCTCTAGGGAGTGGAGCTTGCTGTGAGGGATGCAGAATCCTCCATCTATCTGTTATCTAAGGTATGTGAAACTTGGAGTTTGGTCAATAAGGGGAAAGCACGGGGAAGAACGTCCTGTGCTGTATCAGTCCAGAGTACAGGCCACAGCGAGACCCCTGTCCTATGGTGTCAGCAGCTGTCTGATCCTGCACTGCTCCTCTTCTAGTCTCTGCTTTACCCCATTGACCTTTCTCTTTTGAGCTTCTCTGAGGCCACAAACCGAGGAGGATAGCCCAAGAGTTATGATGGATGGTTGATGAATTTCTGGGTGAGATGAAGGAGAACTTGGCTGCAAACTATGGGACTTGTGGCCCAATATCAGACACATCATTTGCCCACTCATGAACCTGAATTTCCTTACCAGTCCATTAAGTCCCCTATAGCTCTGTGGTCTTGCAAATCTAGTCCACAGATGGGTGCATTTTAAATATTACTATGGGAGTCCAGAGTCTTCAATCCTGGCCCTGCCTTTGATACTAACTTCCTGGGTTCCTGACCCCCACTTTCTTCTAGGGAAAATGTGAGTTTCATGGCAGGTAATTAGTGTGAATGATGACTAGTTGCCTTTTGATGGGGACTTTTTGATCAAACGAAGCTAGCATCTTAGGGGGAGCAGGCATAAGACCCACAAAGAGGCATTTCAAGAGCAGAATGACAGTTCCCTTGCCCATCCTTACCTTCAACTTCTTTTTATATATTTTTCTCTGTTCCTGAAATCATTACACTATGGGGTCTCTTTACCATTTACTATCTCAAGGGACAAAGGGTCTTCCCTTTTGTTGCTGTGTGTTCGTGCAAGTTGGTATCCTCACACATACTGCATTCTGGATAATGCATGAGATATGGCCCATATAGAAGCATAACCTTAGGAATATTAGCCTTTCTGAATCACACTCTTAATTTCAATTGCAGATAATAATCATATTTTGAATTATTGGGAGCAGTAATTGGGGACTTATTTGTGTATTTTAGAACTGAGGTTACTAGGGAAAGGAGGGCTATTAAAAAAAGCAATTTGGATTGCTTTGAGCAGGCCTCCCTGAATCCTGAATGAGGGGTAATTTTATGACTAAAAGGAAAAGGACTTCCAAATGGAAGACCAGAGAAGGGATGGGAGAAAATACAGTCTTAATGAGCACTATTCATATCCCAAGCACTATCTAAATATTAGAGATGTTGTATAACTTAGTTATAATAACCCTGTAAAATAATATAAAATAATGTAAAATAATATAAGATAATGTAAAATAGTCCTAAAAGTTATGAGTTGGCTAATAATTTTCAAGTTTACATAACATTCTGTTATTTATTGATTGAAAATTTTACATGTTGCCACTGTCTTGAGTTTTCTACATTCATTAACTTACTTACTCCTAGAGATAGCATTAAGAGAGAGTCAGATATTAACATTATCCATTTGATAGTTGGTTAAACTGAAACATAGGAAGATTCAGCAACATGTTTAAGGCTACAAAACTAGTAAGCAGAGTAACCAGGACTCAAACCCAGGTACTCTAACTTTAGACTTTGTGCTCTTCATCGCTACCCAAAGTGTTGGAAATCAGATGAAATTTACTTCAAATGTTCATTTTTTTTTAACTTGGACTCACAGAAGAATATTCCCGCTGTGAAGCCCAGACTTATTTAAGAAGAGGAATTGACTTGATCTTTAGTAAGTCACAGAAACATTTGCAGCAAAAGAAAAAAATATTAGGTGCATTCTACACTGGCATATCATAGTTGGTAAGATTTCTCCAAGGCATGCTCATTCCTAATTGTAAAATATTCCCAAGAGCAAAAATACTATCAACTTTCTGAGCTCTTCAGAGTTATACTGGAAACCTCAGGATTATGGTATGTTCAATATGATTTTTGATACCTCCAACTCATCTGGCCTTCTCTTTCCTTCCAGTGCTTCCTCTCCTATAAGACATTTCTGGTATATCAGAGGTCTCCATCCATGGAAATGCACCTGGACAGTTACCATACCCATTTATTTTCCTTATCTCCAAACTGTGTTCAAATTTTACATTAAAATTTTCCCCAGGTGAAACAGTCTCAGAAGTCGACTCCGAATCTCCTTGGTCCTAGCCCCATAGATGATCGGGTTAAGCACAGGAGGCACCAGCACATAGAGGTTCGCCAGAAAGATGTGCACATTCTTGGGGACTCGGTGCTGGCCAAAACGGTGGGTGAGGAAGGAGAAGAAGGCAGGAATGTAAAAGACCAGGATGACTCCGAG
>CM053613.1:41590788-41611594 GCA_028646535.1 Procyon lotor
GGAAGATGAATGGAGAGACGACGGCTACACTTCGGAGTATGCCAGCAAGGCCAATTTTGCCTATCACAGAATGGTTGAGGATGATTGTATATCTCAGTGGGTTGCAGATAGCCACGTAGCGATCAAAGGCCATGGCAAGAAGAACCGAGGACTCCAGAGCATAGATAGAATGGACCCAAAACATCTGTGCCAGACACCCACCAAAGGAAATCTCACTAGCATGGAGCCACAAAATGGCTAATGTCTTGGGCACAGTGGTGGAGCTGAGAGCCAGGTCGGTGAGTGAGAGAAGGCACAGGAAGAGGTACATGGGTGCATGAAGAGCCTGGTCTGTCACAATGACCAAGATGAGGGCAACATTCCCAGCCAGAGCTACCAGATACACGGCACAGAAGGGGATGGCTATCCAGACGTGGGCCCACTCCAGCCCTGGGATCCCTGTCAGGAACAGAGTGGCCGGGAGGCTGTCCTCACTGAGGTTGGAAGCTGCCATTCTGCATGGAAATAAAGGGCTCTATCCAAGGGGTCATGGTATGATGGGCCTGTCACATCAGGTCCTTGGTTCATTTGCATAAAACGATGGTATTTCTGTGAAACAATCTTGTTTAGGCTGAGAAAAACATATATTGTTTTTTAACTTGTTCCAAATCTTAAAATATTGTATCCCATATAATCAATTTTTTTCATCTATTTTCTATAATTGAATCTATGTTGATTCTAACAGAATCTTTGCAGGATACCTACACCCCTAAACATTAGTCCTAATCTGTCACAAAAATGTTGCAAAACCTTGAGAAAAATCTTTTCTCTTCCATGGACTGTCTACAAGTATGAAGAACAATGAGTCTGGAATCCTAGTCACAGCTTTTCTATGTATTCACTCTTTAACACTGGATAAGTTCCACAATATTTTTGATACTCAGTTTTCTCATTTATAAGTTGAAAATGACAGCACTTGGCTTCCTCATATCACACGACTTTTGGGGGGGTAAAAAAGACTTAAATATATAGGATTAAAATGTTTGGACACCAAAACCAATGTCCTCCTCATTCGTGCAAGCTCTTTTTCCTGTAGCCGTATTTTGGAGTGATAAGAGAGTATTATAATTATTCTACATTTGTTTTACCAAAGGGAAGTCCAAGTTCAGAAAAATAAACTAATACAATCCAGATCACAAAATGTGTTACTGTCAAACTAAAATTACATCTCACATCTCCCGATTCAAAGTTTGGTGTTTTCACCTCACTTAGGCTCACTTATATGGCCAATACTTAACTTCTTTTCCTTGCCAGATACTCTCATATCAGTATCTAATACTGTAATCACTTTATTTGTCACCTGGACTTCAAAAAGACAGACACTAGTGAAAACCCCTCCTATTTGCCTGGGGACTTCCAGTGATGGCCCCAACCCTTGGAGGAAAAAGCATGGGTGGTGGAGTGGAGACTGGAGTCACTACCACCTTTTCCTGTTCTCTCTTCCCAGCCTATTCTTGCCAGCAAAGGAAGATTTCCAAAGATTACTGTAAGGAAGTTACTACTTTATGAGCTACTCTGCCACTCCATGTGGGTACTAGAAAGCCTAGGTCCAAACAAGGTTGTTTTCCAGGGGAACAAAGTGAAAAAGACACAGAGTTGGAGCAACCCTCTGGGTGGAATGTGGACACCCTTCTGAATTCATCGCACTCAGCTTTGGCTCTGGGTCATTAGGATGCCTTGGAGACCTAGACTTTAATAACTGAACTCTGAGTTCTTTCTTGACACATAATATTTTTTTCTGTCATTTGATTTCGAAAACATACCTGTGTCAAGTGACATTTGCTCACAAGTTGAATGTGCTGAGGCTGGAGCTCTGTGATGGGTGTCCCCCATGAGCGGGGGGCTTCGTGGAGAGGACATGGGTAGAACAACAGCTTGTGCAGGTGATATGTGCCTGAATGCAGTGCTTTCTTCAGGGATGGGAAAGCTGTGTTCTTGGGCAGGATGGATGGATGTGATTTGTAGGATGATCAGGGCTGAGTGTGGAATCTGAGTTCAAAAGTCTGATCTGCCCTCACTTTTGTGAGCTCATCAAGCATCTTCAGCTTAGTTCTGACTTCCAGCCTCCTCTAGTCAAGAGATTGATAAGTGAGGCTATTTATTGACTCTCTCCGATGCTAATTATGACAACCCAAGGCTGTTTGCTCTAGAGATTTGATCTATAGTGCTCATTCTTAGGGAGACAATAGAGAGGGGTTGAGAAAAGAGAAAGAAATGAGGAAAGAACATTTTCCCTAGGGAATTTTCAAGGACAGTGGAAATAAAATCTATTCTCCTAATTCTCTTCTCTTACTTTCCTTTTTCTTTCCTTTTCTTTTTTTTTCTCTGTTTTCTCCCTTAATTGCGGTATCTCTCTGAATTTCCTTGTATAGTGGCCCATGGTATTCTGTGTACACATGGCATCATGAATGCTATATGTAAATATGGTGGTAAGAAGTGGCGGTGGAGAGGCACAGGCTCCATTGTCCTATTAACTTCCATAAGTTCAAAAATAAGTTACTAAGAATTTTAAGAACGTGGCAGTAAAATCCTAAATCAAATATAGGACCCTTCTGCCACTGGGCAGGTTTCACACCCACAGAGCTCACCCTAGGAGTGAAGCCATCAGTTCTCTAGCCAGATGCACTCGGATCCTTTTACATTACCCAACTATCAAGACTTCGCACAAAGGGTTCCATCCATCAAAACCTTCAGAGTGTTGCACTCTTTTCTCTTGTGCATACTTGTTTCCTCTCATTTTTTTTTTAAGATTTATTTATTTGAGAGAGAGAACAAGCATGCACATGAGAGTGGGGAGGGGCTACGGGAGAGGGAGAGAGAATCTCAAGCAGACTCCATGCTGAGCAAAGAGCCCCATGTGGGCTCAATCCCATGACCCCAAGATCACGCCCTGAGCTGAAACCAAGAGTCAGACACTCAACCTACTGAACCACCCAGGCACCCCTCTTCCTATGTTAATACAAAGCAGTCTTCTTCAAAAATTTTTGCCTACTTTCCAAAAGAATTTTGCAATAATATATACTCCCTCAAAAATGTTAAGTTGACTTCAAAAAATTGTCATTTACTATTTAAATATTAGAAAAAATATGATGTACAGTATAGTGTGAATGTTGAATTTTTTAATATTGATTTTTTTAAGAGAAAAATACATCAGTCTTTAGGTGTATCCTATGGAATGTAGACAGCCTTGAAATTTTCTTCCCCTTATTTATTATCCATTTAAAAATACATGAACAAGCCTTCCATAACTGTCATATATATATATATATATATTAGAGAAAGAGAGCATGAGTGAGGGTAGAGTGTGGGGTAGAGGCAGAGGGAGAGAGAAGCCAAAGAAGATTGTGCACTAAGCATAGAGCCCAATGTGGGCTTCTTTCAAACAGCTGAACAAAGTTAGCAAGTGACTCAGCAATTTTACTCCTGGGTATATACTCTAAAGAACTGAGGATATATTTCCACACAGAAGCTTATACATTAACATTCAAAGAAGCATTATTTGCAGCCCCAAATTGAGAATAATTCAAATACCCATCAAGTGACCAATACACAAAATGTGGTCTATGTATACATTGGAAAATTATATCAGCAATGAAGCACTGATAATAATGAACCTTGAAAACATGCTAAGTGAAAGAAGCCAGGCATAATCAGCCTCACATTTTATGACAGATAAAATGTTCAGAAGTAGTCAAGTCCAAAGCAACAGAAAGTGGATGAAATGTTGCCAGGGGGCTAAGGTAAATGAGAAGGGGTAGTGACTTTAAGTGGTGCTGAAGCTGCTTTTCAGAGTGATGAAAACATTCTGCACTTATATATTGGTGATGACTGCACAACTTTTCAAATATATAAGAGATCACTGGCTTGTACACTTAAAACTGAATTTTATATATATATATTTTATACATTGTTATATATATAATTTTGCTATTTATATAAAAAACCCAGTTATAAATATAAATATATATATCATCTAACCCAGTTATAAATATATATATTATATGGTAATATAGCAAATATATATATAAATATGGTAGTATTTAAAATATATATGGTAATATATAACATATTATATAATGTAATATAATATAATATATAAATAAGTGTATCTATATAAAATGGCAAATATATATATCATACGGTAATAGCAAAGTTTTAAAAAGGAGGTCATAAAATCATGTAATCTTTGAAGCTTAAAAGTTCAGCTGTCTGGGACTCACCTGTTTATGTGACACCATAAATGTGACACCATACCTAAAGCAGATGCAAGCCCTTTGGTTAGGGGTACTGAGGAAGGGGTCAGGCTTGTCTCCCAGATAGTCGCCAGTGGCAAGCCAGACATTCACGGTCATAAGATGAGAGAGAATAGTTTTCACTTATTTTATCCTTTCTTCCCCATTCTGTGTTCTCTAATTGTTTTTGAGGGAGGTTGCACAGAGAAAGGCAAAGACAAGAAAGATAACCAAATATGAAAGAAAGGATAACTGAGGAAAAAGATAAAGATGGTAGTGATTAACAGGTATATGAGGCATGTTCCAGGGTCACTGCTGAATAAAAATTTTTATTAGGTTTTCTGAAAATGTTAAGTGAATAAATTAACAGCCTATATGTTTGCACACAGCCCTGCCACTCAGTGGTATTATAGCTTTGGACCTCATTCAACCCCTTGCACACTCATTCTTCTCAATTGTAAAATGAGAAGTAAACATTTCTGGTTCCTGGGTGGCTTAGTTGGTTAAATGTCTGCCTTAAGCTTGGGTCATGATCCTAGCATCCCAAGACCCAGTCCTGCGTCAGGCTCCCTGCTCAGCGGGGAGCCTGCTTCTCCCTCTCTGCCTGCCGCTCCCCCCGCTTGTGCACTCTCTTTCTCTCTCTGTCAAAAATAAATAAATAAATAAATAAATAAATAAATAAATAAATAAATAAATAAAATCTTAAAAAAAAAGTGAACATTTCTTTCTAAGTGTGATTTTCAGAATAGAGAGAGATAAGGCTCATAAAGTTCTCGATGGAGTTTAGGGAACATTGTAAACACACCCAGTATCATTGATGATTATTACCTTTCTATCACCTACCACCCAAGCCAGCCCTGCATTCCGCCTTCTGAAAGTCCCCTAAGAAGATGGCCCTGGAGTGGAGACTTGTGGGGAAAGGAAACCTCAGAACTGAGGATCAGGAAGCATGAGTTATATTCTTAGCTGCCCATTTACTAGCATTGGGACCCCTGGCACTCATACTCATCATCTGCTAGAGCTGTCTTAAAACTCATCCTTAAGAGGATCTCAGAAGCCATGAAGACATGGTGTGGGGACAGGTAAGCCCTGCTCGGCTGGGAAGACAGGAGGCCTTGACAGTCAGATCTGAATCACCCACGGGAATAGACAGCAAGCAGAGTCCACTGGGATTCCCCTGTGAGGAAACTATTCCCAGCACAGTGTGACTGAGAGATATTAAGGGCTTGCATAGGGAGGCCCTCCACTGCTCAGAGCCTGAAAGGCAGCTCCTGCAAAATATGGTGTGTGTAGGGTCTTCAACAGCCTTGGCTTAGCTTGGGGAAAAGAAAGGCCATCCTCGTGGAACACTTGGGGCATCGCCCTGTGATGTTCTCAGTATTCTCAAGAGGTGTTCTTGGCCTTATTTCTCTTCTTTCTTCCTCTTTGTGTTTCATGTTCTAGTTACTGTCTCCTTAAAATTCCTTCTCTGGTCTGTCATTCCCCTTCCCTCACTTGACTCTCCCATTTCCATAGTATTTCCTCTATATTCTTTATTCCCTTCTCTCTGTCTCTTCCCTGCCTTTCGGTTCTTCTCTTTCTCCTTATCATGACTCTCTTCATCTTCGGGCCCACTTTCTGCTTTGCATGAACACTGAGAAAACAAGGAACCGAGTAGAACACTGGGCTGAACTCTAATATCTCTAATTAGGACGGGAAGGAGGTACTGAAACTGGCCTTCTGCAGCAGCAGACTTTTACTTAAGACAATTTTAGACTTCCTTAGAGTGGGACATGTGACAGGAGAGAATGAAATCCAGGTATGGGTGCTCAGGAAGGAGAGACCCACGATATCTCCTTAAGACCATCTCCTCTAAAATCCTCAGTCAGTTTCTTTGTGTGGTTCTACTGAGAGCTCATTACAAGGTGCACGGTTCCCAGGGCTTATCTGGTTCACCCCTCCCACCTCTCCCAGTCCGGCGCTGCCGCTCAGCATCCCCATCCTTCACCAGCAGTTCCCTGAAACTTTGTCCCAGACCCTTATCCCTTTAGCAGGGAATTTCTCCCTGATTTCTAATCTAACTGCTCATTGATGTAATGCCGGCTTTATGGGAGAAAGCAAACAAGTTTTCCCCCAAAGATACATAAAATAATAAATTACTCAGTGGTGAATAATTTCATTCAAGTAACCATGAGAGACAGAGGACCTCTAACAACTGAATTCCAAAACTAACAGGTGAAGCTACTTATCACAGGGTATGCAAGAGGTTGCATATGAAATACTCATTGAAAGACATTATGACATGAAAGACATTATGAAATACTCATAAATGTAGCTCCCTTCCCAAATGGTTATTTCTGAAATTCCACAGTATAAGGAAGATGGCAAATGCATAGATTATCCGTTATCACCCCTCCTCACAACCTCGTTTGGGCTGGTGTAAGGCAGTGTTTCTTATTTTCTACTCCTGTTGAATTTTGACAAACTCTGAGATGAAAAACAATGGTCTGTTAGAGAAATGAGAGAGCGCTATTCTTTAACAACTCATAGGAAAAAATAAGGTAATGGAAAGAATGTTTTTAGCATTATAGTTTTTCTCTCTTAATAATTCTCAAGCTTTTGCAAATTGACTTCTGCTTGTCTGTGCCATAAGCTATTATGTGATAACAAGTGTTTTAAAAAATATATATTTAATATAAATGCATTCAATGACTTTTGTGCTTTTGGAAAGCACAATGTACTATTTGTTTTTCATCTAAACATGCTTTTAAAATAATAACTTTTCAATAATAACAATAATAGCAACACTTCTATAATGCTTGCTGTGGGCAGGACCTGTTTTAAGTCCAAGTTCTCTCTCTCACCCTCTCTCTGTTTCTCTCTTTCTATCTTCCATATGCCTGTATCCACATCCATAGGGCAGCTCTCTTTTATCCCTTTTGTAAAAGTAAAGAAACACAGGAAGAGAGTTTAAGAAATTTACCTAATGTCACGGGAACTCAAACCCAGGATGTTCTGGTGCCATACTCTTAATTAGTATTCTCCGATACTTCTTGAGATATTTTGATTTTCCAGGGGTCCTGCATGGACTCTTACAGCGTGAAATGTGGGCTGTACACCATGTAAGCACCTCAGGGTGGAGATTAGATTAGTGAAATCTAGTTCAAGCCATGTAACTGCCTTCCAAGAAAACTTGGACTAATTCTTTTCTTTTTCTTGTATACTTGGTTCCTCATATGTCAGACTGAATGGAAGTATGAACATTTCTTGGGGAGTAGCTAATATCATGGCTGTGTAGGTTTAGGTGTTTGGAGGAGAGCTGTGATGATGATTACGTGTAAGCCATCCAGAGGGCTACTGACAAGATTTAATGAACTAGTCAACTACCCCGAAGAACGGTTAATCTACTCTTTTTCTGAAAGATGTCTAAGAAAGAAGTCTTTCTTTCAATGGCCAGCACTTTATGACTTCCTCCTCATCCCCCCAGTGTATTTTAGGAATAAAATCTATGTGTAATCACAATTTATAAGCTTTTGTGTTGTTTTTCCTTCCTAGGAACAACGGTAGTCTTAGACACAAGTTATAATTTCTCCAAAAAGTTGGATTGGCTGGTATCAAACGTCCCCAGCTTCTCATGGGTAACTTCAGAATCAATGTCTCTGATGCTCCCACCTTTATCCTGACGGGCTTCCCAGGAATGGAGGTCATGGAGTCCTGGCTATCCTTCCCTCTCCTTCTGTTCTACGCTGTCTCCATTGTGGGAAACACCCTGATCCTTCTCATTGTTAAGGAGGAACAAAGCTTGCACCAGCCTATGTACTACTTCTTGTCTCTCCTTTCAGTCAATGACTTGGGAGTGTCCTTTTCCACATTGCCGACTGTGCTGGCTGCCCTCTGCTTCCACACCCGGGTGATTTCCTTTAATGCCTGTTTGGCCCAAATGTTTTTTATCCACCTTTTCTCATGGACAGAATCTGGCATCCTCCTGGCTATGAGCTTCGATCGCTATGTGGCCATCTGCGACCCCCTACGCTATGCTACGGTGCTCACTAATGCCTGCATTGTGGCAATGGGTCTGTGTACTGTCCTCCGAAGCTTTGCCCTCATCCTAGTCTTTCCGCTGCTTCTGCACAGACTGCCCTTCTGCCATTCCCAGAACATCCTCTCCCATGCCTACTGCCTTCACGTGGATATGATTAAGCTGGCATGTACTGATGTCTCCCTCAATAGCTACTATGGGCTGTCCATTGTGCTATTCATCTTTGGCCTGGACTCTGCACTCATACTCATCTCCTATGTACTAATATTGCGATCAGTTCTTGCCATCGCCTCCCGAGAGGAGCGCATCAAGACACTGAACACATGCATGTCCCACATCCTAGCTGTGCTCATCTTCTATGTGCCCATGGTGAGTGTGTCCATTGTGCATCGCTTTGGTGCTGGCCTGCCCCATGCTGTCCATATCCTTATGTCTATTCTCTACCTCTTTGTGCCTCCCATGCTCAACCCTATCATTTACTCCATTAAGACAAAGGAGATACGTCACAGGCTCCTCAAGATGCTCTTTAGGGTTAAGACCTGAGTCTCTGGTAGAGCTAGAAGCCCTGGAAAATTTGGTGTTGGAGTGAGAACCTTTTAGACACCAGAGGGGGAAAGGATCAATCCAGAGAATGTTAGCACTACACTTTAAGTTATAGGATCAACGATCAAACATGTAATCTGGTATGTTGGGTCAACACCTGCCAAAACTATCGTGGGTCTTATCCATAAATCACTTATTTTAATGCCCTTTAGACAGAAAAAAATGGTCTCTTTTCAAGAATAACCCAAAGAATGTCAACTATCATTACAGAGTGAGATTATTTTCTGGAGGGGCAGGGAGATATCTTCAAGATACTTGATGACATGATACTTGGACTTCTGGTTACAGGCCTGCACAATTCCGAAAAAGACAAGGGCAAAGAGGGGATAATTATGGCCTAGATATCCCATCTTTACCATTATGCAAGTTTAGCTTGGGTGATTGGTTTCTGAGCTTACCAGAAGCCAGAGTTCTTCTCATCGTGCTCTTTGAAAAAACAAGTTTTAGAATTTGACAGTGGTGATAGTTAATAGCACATATGAACTTGACTGGGCCACAAGGTTTCTAGATATTTGGCTAAACATTATTTCTGTCTGTATCTGTGAGGGGGTTTCTGGATGAGATTAGCATTTGAATTGGTAAACTGAGTAAAGTATATTGCCTTCCACAGTGTAGGTGGGCCTGATCCAATCCATTGAATGCATGAATAAAGGAAAAGTCCAAGTATGAAAGAAAGAAATCTCATTCTGATTGTCTTTAAGTAGCGACATTAGTCTTCTCTTGTCTTTAGTCTTAGGCTTGGCCTGAAACTTTAATCATTGGTTTTCCTGGTTCTCAGGTCTTTAACTCTGGACTGGAACTATACTATCAGTTCTCCTGGGTCTGGACTTCTGGGTCTCTATAATTGTGAGAGCCAATTCTTTACAATAAATATAATAAATCTCTTTACACACACATCTTATTGGTTCTGTTTCTCTGGAAAGCCTTGACTAATCCAACAGCTACTAATCCAACAGCTAATCCAATTTTAAGTATGAAAAATTAAGACTTTAGGATTCCTGGTATGTTCATTTCACAGGGGAGATCCTGAAATATGTAGGCACTTGGCTGTGTCAACCTCCACTGAACTTGAAAGTCTTATGCTTATCTCTCTGCCATGATCTTTCCCTCTCTTATAATCTATCTGCTTTCCCCTCATGGAATCTGAGCTCCTTAAAGCAGTAATTTTGTCAACTATTTTGTCTATCTACATCAGACAGACTATAGGCCCTCCATTCAGATAATGTCTGATGATGCTAGAGCAATAATGAAAGAACGAGTGGAAAAAAATGGATGAATAAATAATGATGAATGAATAAGAGAAGAAGATCACAAGTGAATAAGTTAATGAATGAACATATGAACTAATAATACATTTTTTTTTAAGTAGGCTCTATGTCTAGCATGGAGCCCAATGGAGCCCATTATGGGGTTTGAACTCACAACCCTGAGATCAAGACCTCAGCTGAGATCAAGAGCCAGATGCTTAACCGACTGAGCCACCCAGGCACCCCATAATACATTTTCTTAAATCAGAATCTCATGTTAGGAAACATTTCCTTCCCCTCTCTGTCTTATAATTCTCCCTATGGAGAGAAGTGTAAATTAGAGGTTATATCTTTTTTTTTCTTTTCCTTTTTTTTTCATTTCTCCAGCTTTATTGAGATATAGTTGAAATTGACATATAATCTTATATAAGCTCAAGGTATACAATATGATGATTTACTACATGTACACATTGTGAGAACATCACCACAGTAAGGTTACTTAACCCATCCAGACTTCTTGAGTAAGTGGACTGAATCTCTCAGTCTTAATTTTCTTATCTGTAAAATGAGACACTGATCTTTGATTTATCTACCTCATGTTTGTTTTGAAGAGTGAATAAAATAAACTGTTCTAAAAATTATATAATGATACACATAATTTATTTACTCATATTATTTTGATTCAGTAAGAATAAATACAAAATATAGTGTTTAGCTTCAAGGGATCATGAATATAAACCAGAGTCTGAATAAATATTTCATCTAAGATATTTCTTGATCCCTAAGTAGCACTGTTCTATATCTGCTTTATACCCCACTGTACTTGGAATGTACTTTAATCATATCCATTAGTTTGGGTAGTTTGTCTCCTCCACCAGACTTTAAACAACATATGCCCAGGAACATTTATCTTATTCATGTTTATACTCTTCAGTCTCTAACATAAAGCATGGAATATACTAGACATGCCCAAAAAAGTTAAGAAATTAGTTAATAAATGATTATATTTGTACTTATTTACATACCAATTATCTCTTTACATTTCAATGAATTACCATATCCAAAATGTTTTACTCTAAAATAGATCATAATTTTCTCAAAGAACAATTTTATATGAAGACTTCCATATTGTTCAGAGTCTAAATACCATGTGACCGGAGTAAATAAAAAATGAATTGTACTTGAAATTTTCAAGCATTTCACTAATGTACCTTGCATATTTATACTGCTCAGACCTTATATACTGTAAGGAGGGTGGACCCATAGAAATTTCAATAGAATGCCAGCACTGTGCCTGACCTTTAACATGTGGACAAAGAACTATTTTTGAAACACTGTTGCTATTTAATGATCCTGGCTCTGTCAAAAATATGACTTATAATGAGGTTATTGCCTTAATAAGTGGACAGTATGCTTTCAGTGATAAATACTTTTGCTTGCTTCTTTAAATCTGAAGGACTTTGAAACAACTATTTGGCTCATTTATGTACTTGTGAAAAGCTGTCTAGGAACATCTGGGCTATTTTCCAGATCACATTCTAGAAGTAAAAATATTCAGTATTCTTCTCTTGCCCTAAGAAATCTGCCTAGTCTAAAAGAAGCTCAGTAGATATTTGCTGTCTACATCTTCTTCTATTTAGCCCATTAAAGAGAATATTCATGACTCTGCCTGGATCTGTAACTTGCCAATCGGGAGGTATTGGAGTCCAATATGGAGTCTCAGACTGTGACCTAGTTTACTGATTCTCATTCTCCACCTTGGTACTCATTCTTGGAGAACCTCTTGGACACACGCATTGGATGAGTGTAGAGCATGGGAGCTATCACTGAATGGGATCTGAGTCCAAAATGGGGTTATTTGACCATCTGCCCTTCTACATGATTGTGGAACCTCAGGTGAGGTCCCTCAGTCCCTTCTGTGCCTAACTCCCTCTGGTTCTACACAGCACACCTCACACTGCTGTTGGAGAATATGGGGGTGCTATACCTCAACCTCAACAGAGGGCTTCTGGGAGGAGTTACCTAGAAGATTAAAAAGCATTTAATGATTAAATTCCACGTTTGAGTGAAATCATATGGTGTTAACAGATGAACAAAGGGGAAGAGAGGGAAAAATAAAATAAGACAAAGACAGGGAGGGAAACAAACCACAAGAGACTCCTAACTATAGGAAACAAACTGAGGGCTGCTGGAGGGAGGTGGGTCAGGGAATGGGATAACTGGGCATTAAGGCGGACTTGTGATGGGATAAGAGCTGGGTGTTGTATGCCATTACTTTCCTTTAGGGACAACAGACGTCCATCAGGCAGATTACTTCAGTAGTGCTTACCAGGGGATTCCTGACTGACTGGTTTAAGATTCCATTCCTGGAACAGCAAATCTATAACTAAGCGTCTATTTGGTGGTGTGGGGCTTAACCTAAGTGACTCAATATTGGCATGTTGTCTTGTTTTTAATATTACTTTCTCCTGTGTATAGCAATGGCATAAGCATCTCTCTTCTCTAAATTTCCTGGACTCACAATTGAGACTATTTATTGTCTGTCTGGCTTTGATGGATTAATTTCTCACTAATTTCCAATTTATTTGTTAAGCCTCCTAAGCCCTTCTGTCTCCCATTCTCCTCCTCAGTGTTGTTTCTCAAGCCCTCATACCTGTGCAGGTATGTCACATCCACCAGAAATTATCCTTTTGTTCTTTCACTGTCCTCTCCCTTCTGCCTGAGACTTACTGTATTTGTTTTATCTTCCTGCTCTAAGAAATTACCACAAATAGCATCTGGATGGCTCAGTCGGTTAAGCATCTGCCTTTGGCTCAGGTCATGATGTCAATGTCCTGGGATCAAGTTGGGAATCCCTGTTTAGCTGGGGGTCTGCTTCTCCCTCTCCCTCTGCCTCTACTCCAGCTAGTGCTCTTTTTCTCTCTCGAATAAATAAAATATTAAAAGAAAAAAAGAAAAAGAAGAAAATAAGTTATTGCAAACAATAAAAATCTCATGCCATTGTTACTGTAAGTCAGAAATCCAGAAACCCTAAATGTTTAGGGTCTCTCAAAGCGATAATGGTGATGGCAGGGCTGAGTTATCTACCTGAAGGGTCTGGGGAAGAAGCTCCTTCGAAGCTCATTTAGGTTGTTGGTTGAATTCAGTTCCTCATGAAAGTAGGACTGACATTTCAAGTTCCTTGCTGGCTATTAGCTAGGGGCTGGTATCTGCTCCTTAACACTGTCCACACTACTCTCATGCTATTCATTCAAACCCCTCCAGTCATTGTGGATAGACCATGTCTTTTGTTTTGATTCTGACTCTTCTGCCACATTTTTCTGATTCCAGCCTGAGAAAGTTCCCTAATTTTAAGAACTCATGTAAATCAATTAGGTCTGCATGAATCACCCAAAAGGAAAAAAAATCCTTAAGGTCTATAATCTTAATTATTTCTTCAAAGTCCTTTTTGTCATGAGATGTGCACATTCGTAGGTACCAAACTTGGACATCTTTGTGGGGGGCATTCTGCCTACCACATTCACTTAAATAATATTTGCTCATAATTTGAGAGTCAAGAGATGCACCTGGAAATCTTCTCTGACTGTCCTAGAATATTACAAATCCCCCTCCTTTGTTCTGTCCTACCTTGTATCTTTTATCATCAGTCCCTGAAATATACATAAGTGTTTTCTTAGGCATCTCCCTAACTGGACCATGAACTGTTATGCTTATTTATCTACGCATTCCCCAAGACTAAAATCATTCTACTATCGAATGAATGACTTGATTTATAATTACTTTTGTTAACATACACCTTATACCATAGACCTAAATTTAGGGTAAGAATTGTGACCTTGTTGTAAATGAAAAGACAGCATTTTTTTTATATGGGAAATTGAAAAGAAAGAATTATGACAAAGGTCCAGTAGACATAGAATACTGATAAATCTGTGCATATTGATCGGGGTTTGGGTGGTTTCTTGACCTTTTCCCATGACCATCTGTGTGACTGCAAGAAGGTGTAGGAGGGGATTAGGTGACACACTAAATCCTTTGGTCTCACTTATCTACAAGTTAGAGTTTTGAAAAATGACTGTATTTTCAGCCTGATTAGTCCCAGAAAATCATTAGGTTATCTGAGGGCCTCTTTCTAAATCCAACTTCTTTTATTCTCCTCCCAGGAAAACAAATGAAGATATTCCACATTCCCAGCAGTCCCTGAGTACTTGAGCTGATAAATGCTCAAGGGACTTCCTGGGTGTAGCCTTATATTCTCAGGCCAGGGAGTTGGCAGAGGTAACTGGGTGGAGGGTTGGGGCAAGGCACTCCAGGCCCCCACTACTGTTCTTCCTTCCTCTGTACCTTCTGCGTGTGGAAGGTCTCACAGGTGGAGCTCTCACAGGTAAGTCAATGGGAGGATCAAATACTCCAGTCTCAAGCCTTAAGGCGCTCAGCCCCTGAGTGGTACAATATGACCATCTGAAGGAAGAAAGGCTGTCCTTAACCTGAGTCAGGTTGTTTTATTTCCTGCACACGTTCACCTTCATCACCTTCTCAGTTTTACATTTGCTAGCTGTTGCTCTTGTTCTCTCAAATCCTGCCGTGCTTTCTGCTTCAGACATGACTTTCTCAGCAGGGTGACCCCATCTGGCTATACCTGGATATAGACACCTTGATGTGAACAAGCACCCCCTGAATATCTGGCATAAGGGGCATATATAAAAAGACACTGGCTGCTTTGGAAGCCACTTGGCAGGAACTTACTTAGTGCTAAAAGACCCTAAAATCAATCAAGGGGGTCTGCAGAGACAAAAAAACATGTTTAGGAAGAGTTTTCAGGTAGGGAAGACAAAGCAGTCTTAAGAATATGGAATAGAAGGGAAAATGCATCCTGTGAAGAAAGGTTAGAGGAGTCCCGAGTCCGATGGAGGTTTGGCAAAGGTATAGCTGGAGGTGAGGGCAGAGAGCAGCTCTAGAACTCAGGGTTGCAAAGTTTTCACAACTGTCCACTTTTGGATCTTCACAACCTCATTAGCTCAGTTTCTTAGCATCTCTAGTTTACAACAAAGAGACCAAAACCCAGAAGGGGTCGGTGACTCAGTGGGTACGTCTCCTGTGTGAGACCTTGCACTAAGCACAAGAAAGACTCAACAACAAACGGGAGTCAGGGCTCAGTTTTTGGAGCTGGCAAGTCATGCAGAAATATAGAATTCACAAAGCTATCATGGAAGCCAGGCAGAGAAGTGGGCACACGAGGAAACTCAAACTTACAGTTACAAAAAGCTGTGGCAGGGACACAAGTTACCTCTGCTGCCCACGACCAGCAAGTCTTCAGAGCAGAGGGCATCGCTGGTCCTGCACCATGGAAGATGGATTGAATGGGTATGATCTCATGCTCAGGGCAGCCTTTGGGAACTGAGGGGCTGCACTTCTTATTTGGATAATGGCAAATAGATCCATTTGGTTTCCTTGAGGTTTAAGGAAGGGAATTTTGAGGATTGAGGCCAGAACTACTGATTTAGTACTGACTACAAAGGCCTTCAATTCTAGGCTAACGAGTTTGGATTTGATCCTTTGGTAGTGAGGGAGCATTCAAGGCTTCTAACTGGAATGGTGCCATTTTCAGATCCTACCTTTTAAAAATATTAGTTTAGTTCTACTATAAATTAAATTAGTCCTACTCCATAAAGAAACAGAGAGTGGCACGAGCTTTATTAGGAGGCTGTCATTATGGTACAAGAATGTGATTGCTTAGGTCTGCAGGGGAGACTGCAGGTGGAAGGGAATGGAGGAAGGTATTGACAGAGGCATTTTTGGAGTCAGTGTTTTCCTTGGGTTTTACCTCGTTTAATGCAGTAGATACAGGAAAGAAAGTCAAAATGATGTTTGGATTTCGAGTCTCAATCTTAGGGATAATGATGGTATTATTCAAAGAGATAGAAAATTAATCTTGTAACACTGAAAAAATAAAATATAAGTATTTGGGGGAAAAAACCCAAAGAGATAGAGAACATAGATAAGCAGCAACTTCAAGGAATAAATAAATGATTATTGATCCAGAATTAAGGTGCCATTTGGTTCTGAAAGACATTATTAAAAACTAACTTTTAGTATATTAAATTATCCAGGGAGAAAAGTGATGATACAAGTTAATTGGATAGAAGAATGCAAAGATGAGTGGGAATATGGGAGTCTAGTGCATCTTGTTGAATGTCTGGAAGGTTATCTCTATGGATGGATATCTTTCTACCCATTTATCTTCTGTCAGGATGAATGGATAGAAGAACTGACAGACTATATAGGAGTAGAGAAGTTGGAGAGTCATAATAGGATAGTACATGTTCAGCAGCATGAGAGAGTGGAAATAGGAAAAGTTTATGGTTTGATGAAGAAGCAAAATGCTAGGGAAGAGGGCCAAATTGTCAAGGAAGTAGTGACCAGGGCAGTTTTGTCACAGGTCTTGAATAAAGTGATGCTCAGAGATTGATGAAAACAGTTCATAGCTTTGAACATGAGAAGGAGCACTGTGGCAATAGGCTCAGGTGCAAAGGAAGGCAATGTGACCTATTTAGCCAGCTGGATAAACTGAGAAAACTCAGACAATTCCAGAGATCTTGGTGACAATGAGAGACAAGGATGAGTGATTTGGTGAGCAAGACTGATTAATACTGTAAAGTAAGGGATTGGAAGATACATGAGAGTCTTAAAATATTAGGTCTGTGCCTTGAGCTAAACTGTATGTTTGTCTTCTTTACAGACTAGTGGTCCTAGAACCTAAGCAGTAGTGCCAACATGGGAGGAAAATCCCACAACAGCTCTGAGTTGCCTCCTTTCACCCTGACAGGGCTCCCAGGGTTGGAGACCACCCAACACTGGATGTTTCTGCTTCTTGGCATCCTCTACATTGTCTCCATTGTGGGCAATTCCCTTATCCTTTTCATTATCAAGGAGGTAGAGAGTTTGCATCAGCCTATGTACTACTTCCTGTCCCTGCTATCAGTTAATGACCTAGGTGTGTCCTTTTCCACACTGCCTACGGTGTTGGCCACATTTTGCTTCCACTTGAGAAAGATCAGCTTTGATTCTTGCATGGTTCAAATGTTCTTTATCCACCTCTTCTCCTTCATGGAGTCTGGAATTCTGCTGGTTATGAGCTTTGACCGCTATGTGGCCATCTGTAACCCATTGCGCTATGCCACAGTGCTCACTGATGCCCAAGTAGTGCGCTTGGGCATGGCTATTATCATCCGCAGTTTCTGTATGGTTTTTCCACTGCCTTTCCTTCTGAGGAGGTTGCCCTTCTGCAAGGCCAATGTACTCTCCCATGCCTACTGCCTGCATCCAGATCTGATCCACCTGCCCTGTGGTGACATCACCGTCAATAATATTTTTGGTCAATTCATTGTCATCTCTAACTTTGGTCTGGATTCTGCACTCATTCTCCTCTCCTATGTGCTCATACTGCGCTCTGTACTTGCCATTGCATCTCGAGAGGAAAGACTTAAGACACTCAATACGTGTGTGTCACATATATGTGCTGTGCTCATGTTCTATGTGCCCATGGTTGGTGTGTCCATGGCTGCTCGCTATGGGAGGCATGCCCCACAGTACGTGCACACACTCATGTCTCTTATCTATCTCTTTGTACCTCCTATGCTTAACCCAGTCATCTATTCCATCAAAACCAAAGAGATTCGTCAGAGGCTTTGCAAAATACTACTAGGAACAAAGTTTTAAGCAGGAGACATGTTAAAATTCCAAGATTCAGAGGATATTTGTTGTTAGTGCACAAATTTGAGTTTTTAAAAACTGCTTTGACAAAGCTTTTAAAATTTCTTTTTAGTCACTAAACAATATTAGAATTTCTGTCTAACAATAGTTATGACCCAAGCCAAAAGGTTTTGCCAAGGTAAATGGGGTCATAATTTAGCAAAAACAAAGAAAACAAAACAACATTTGATCAATTTCCCTTTTTTTATCCAAATATACATATTCTCATAACTAGATCTTCATTTCAGTGAGATATGTTTCTCTTATCTTTGCTGAAAGTGAATCAGCACAAAGGAAATTGCTTATTACCATGGAAACTCTGTCATAACGGGTCAAGGAATTTGTTTCCCCAAGATTATGTCAAAGGTAGTTCTATTTTTTAATTTTTTGAGGAATCTCCATGCTGTTTTCTATAATGGATGCACTATTTTACATTTCCACCAATGGTGTGCACAGGTCAAAATTTCTATACACATGTCTTGTTGTTGTTGCTGCTGTTGTTGTTTTCTTTTGTTCTGTTCTGTTTGATAGTAGCTACTTTGGAAGGCATGAAGTGGTATCTCGTTGTGGTCTCAATCTGCATTTCCCTAACAATGAGTGATGTCGAGCAATTATACATTTTGTTGACCATTTGTAATGTTCTCTTTGGAGAAATGCCTATGCTACTCCCATAGCCCATCTTAAAATCAGTCTATTAGTGTGGTTTTTTTTTTTTTTTGAAAGATTTTATTTATTTATTTGACACAGAGAGGGATCACTAGTAGGCAGAGAGGCAGGCAGAGAGAGAGGGGGAAGCAGGCTCTCTGCCGAACAGGGAGCCCAATGTGGGGCTCGATCCCAGGACCCTGAGATCATGACCTGAGCTGAAGGCAGAGGCTTTAACCCACTGAGCCACCTAGGCACCCCCAGGCTATTAGTTTTTATACTATTAAATTGTAGGTGTTCTTTATATATTTTGGAGATTAACCCCCCTTATCAGATATATGATCTGCAAATTTTCAAGGTTTCCTTTACACTTGATTGTTTCCTCTGCTATGCAGAAGTTTTTTAGTTTGGCATAGTCCCAGTTCTTTATTTTGTTTTTGTTACCTGTGTTTTTGCTGTCATAACCATATGATCCAGCAATTTGACTTTTGGGTATTTATCCAAAAGAAATGAAATCAAGATGTCAAAGGGATATTACCATGCCTGTGTTGCAGCACTATTTACAGTAGCCAAGATGTGGAAACAACATAAATGTCCATCAACAAATGAAGAGGTAAAGAAATGTGTCATACGCATAAAATGGAATACTGCTCATCCTTAGAAGGAAATTTTGCACTATGTGGGAATGTGGAGCACCTTAAGGACATTACACAAAAGTGAAATAAGCCAGTCACAGAAAGACAAATGCTGCATGATTCCATTTCCATGAGTTACAGAAAAATAGTCAAATTCATAGAATCAGAGAGTGGAATGGTGGTTGCCAGGGGCTGGGGGAAGAGGGAAATAACCAGTTATTAATTGATGGGCATAAAGTTGTAGTTAAGCAAGATGAATAAGCTGTAGAGATCTGCTGTGCGACATTGTACCCATAGTCAACAATAATGTAATGTGAACTTAAAAATGTGTTAAGAGGGTAGATCTCTTGTTAAGTGTTTAAATATTTTTTTAAAAAAAAAGACTATGTAAAAGAATATTAGTTAGAATGAAATATATCTGTATTAGCTATAGTTATGCATGTCAGCATTTGTTTCATACAATACACATTATTCACCAACTTTTAAGATGAAATAAAGACATTTGCAATATAAATTGTACTAAGAGATCTAAGTTTCAATAATGAAATTCAGTAAAGTGTATATTATAATATACATCATATATGTTCACATATACATCATATATGTTCATATATATTTATATGAAAAATAGAAATGCATATATTAAATAAAGAAACAATGAAAGTGGGGACACTACATAGCAAACATGAGACATGTCTGCCTAAATCCATAATCTTATAAAATGCTAGTGGTATTTTTTATGACATAAAAAAGAGAGGAAGTTAAGAAATTAAGGATTCAATTTAAGACATTATGAAAGGATAAAATGCTATATAAAATAATTTCAAGATGAAAATGTTAATAGGACTGAATGAAGGTGAATGGGAAAGACTGAAAATAATCCAATAATCAATCTTTAACAAACTCCCAAAATGGACCAACCTCTAAAAATCTAATGAGATGGAAAATAAACTTAAGAATCACGTATAATACTAGATTAGAGGTATTTTTTTTAATTATAGTACCATGTCCTATAAGTAATATGAAGTCTTGGATGAATTGGTATTTGAAGGAAAATTACAATATGTAAATCCGTGAAGACTTAACTGATAATTGAGGAAGAAATTAAAACTTAACAATTACACTCCCACCATCTCCAACATATTATAGACAAGATCTTTTTCTTTGCTTTTCTCCCCACATTTGAAGAAATAGATCATGCTTTTTATATATCTTGTCATAAATAAAATTAAAAAGCTGTGCAAAAGAGCACATATAATCCTGATAAACAATATGGAAAAATGTATAACAGCAAACAATCCTGTAGACAAAACATATTAATGGAAACATATGTGTATATACTGAAAGTTGTGAATACAATTAATAATATAAACAAAGAATAATCAACATTATTCTAAGATTAAAAGAATGACTCATTTTTCAGAAATTCATCAAAATAATTCATCATATTAGTGAGTGAAATAATGAAAAAAAAAAAATATGGGACCTTTGATTCAAGATGGCGGAGGTGTAGGAGGCACAGAGAGCCCTGGGAATCAGAAGTCCAGCTAAAGAGGAGGAAATCACTCTAAAAGCCGGCAAACGCAACAGCAGAGAGAAGAGAATAAGAACAGCAATTCTAGGAGCAGAAAATCG
>CM053613.1:41612094-41632144 GCA_028646535.1 Procyon lotor
GTGGCTGGGTTGTGGACAATGGGGAGGGTATGTGCTATTAAGTGCTGTGAAATGTGTAACCCCGAAGATTCACAGACATGTACCCTGGGGCAAATAATACATTATATGTTAATAAAAATTAAAAAAAAAATATGGAAGCAATAGTAGATTCCAGAAAGGGTACTGAATGAGACCAAAAATCCAAAAAATATATAAAAATAAAACAAACTTTTTTGTGTATATTTTCTTAATGTGTTATATTGTACACTTTCTGGTTAAAATTTTAAAAATTTGCCATGTATATGTGTGTATACATATAGAAATAGATACATATATAAGTATATGCACTCTTTTTTTGCCAACACTTACCAATTTTTGGAGGAATCTTTAAGCAATGAAGTAAAACTTGAAATAGAAATGACTATTTTATCTTACACTGTATCTGTACCTTGATACTAAATCCTGACAACTCTAGATTTTGATTTTTCCAAACTTTACCCCTACCTCACCACTGTTGTTACCTTATTTTGGGCCTTCATTATCATCCCTCACTTCACTTGGCAATATCTTCCAAACAGATCCATTGTTTACTGATCTTTTCTCTTATTTTCTCACACCACAGCCAGAATGATCTCCTTAAAGACTCTATTTGATTATATAACACTCTAGCCTTCAATGGTTCTTACTGTCTCTTAATAATATCACCACTGTATTTCCTATGTCTTACTATCTCAATGATCCCAACCCCCCCAAACAATGTTGTTTTGCTCTGGCCATAAGGAACTATATGTGATTCCCAAATCAACAGGCTGCTTTATGTCTCTGTACCTCTATTCTGAGAACCTTTACTTAGACAATCTTGTCCATTTTTATCTGCCTGGAAACTGCATATCATTCTAAGTCTTTATTAAAAATATGTATTAGACAGATACCATGAACCAGACAATGGTTCAGCTTCTGAGTTATCTGCTCTGTATAGCATTTTAAGGAATTCCTTTACTACCTGCCTTCTAGCTACCTGGTCCCCTCACCTCTAATAGTGATAAAACAGAGGTTTTATTATTTTTATGCTTCTAATGTATTTGTGTAGAATTACACCACAGCAGCCAGATATCATTCTGTACTACTCCACAAATAGCTTCCTATTTGAATCATAAGCTTCTTGAAAGAATGAATTGTTTAATATTAGAAAGAATGTGAACTTTGCACAAGGGAGATCATGGCCTTAGAAAAATCCCAACTTCTCTGAACTTCACAGTTTACTCATCTATAAATTGTTACCAAAGTAACCAGATCATATTTTTATAAAGTTTTGAGATAATGTTTGCAAGATGGTTGGTACATTGCTTGCATATAGTAAGTACTCAATAAGGAAAAATCTTACATTTATAATAACCAAATTACTCTCAGAACTTAACCTTGTACAAAATGTACAGATTTTAACAAATGCTTATTTTTTATTAATAATAAATGCTTATTGATTGGATAAATGAATGAATGCATTATTATTATTATTTGCAAGTATATAATTTGTGGCTTAAGAAAACACAAAGATCTAGGGGAACCGTTTTGCATGTCAATTGACCTCAAAAGAAAGCTAGGGTAGCAATTCTATCATACAAATTAGATTTTAAACTAAAGACTATAGTTAGAGATACAGAAGGACTCTGTATCATTCTTAAGGTGTCTATACCACAAGAAAATCTTGCAACTGTAAGTATCTATTCCCCCAACATGGGAGCAGTCAACTACATAAGTTAACATAAGTTAAGGAGACATATAAACAATAATATGCTAATAGTAGGAGACCTCAACACTCCACTCTCAGCAATAGATTATCTAAGCAGAAAATCAACAAAGAAACAAAAGTTTTGAATAACACACTGGACCAGATGGACCTCATAAGATATATACAGAACATTCCACACTAAAACAACAGAATACTCAACTTCTTGAGAATAGACCACATTTTTCTCCAGAATAGACCACATACTGGGACACAAATCAGATACCAAGAGATTATCAACTGATACCAAGAGACTATCCCCTGCATATTCTCAGACCACAGTGCTTTGAAATGGGAATTCAATCCAAGAAAAAATTTGGAAGAAATGCAAACACATGGAAGCTAAAGACCATCCTGCTTAAGAATGTTTCTATCAGGGGCACCTGAGTGGCTCAGTGGGTTAAAGCCTCTGCCTTCGGCTTGGGTCATGATCCTAGGGTCCCGGGATCGAGCCCCACATCAGGCTCTGCTCAGTGAGAGCCTGCCTCCCTCTCTCTCTGCCTGCCTCTCTGCCTACTTGTGATCTCTCTCTCTCTCTGTCAAGTAAATAAGTAAAAAAAATAAAAAATAAAAAAAAAAAAAGGATGTTTTGATCAACCAGGAAATCAAAGAACTTAAACAATTCATGGAAACCAATGAGAATGAAAACACATCAGTTCAAAACCTATGGGATACTGCAAAGTCTGTCCTAAGGGGGAAATACATAGCCAGCTAAGCCTCGCTCAAAAAAAATGGAAAAATCTCCAAAACACAAGCTAACTTTACACTTTAAAGAACTGGAGAAAGTACAACAAATAAAGCCTAAGCCAAGCAGCAGAAGAAAAATATTAAAATTAGAGCAGAGATCAATGCATTAAAAACCAGAAATACAGTAGAGCAAATCAACAAAACTAGACACTGGTTCTTTGAAAGAATTAATAAGATCAATAAGCCACTGGCCAGACTTATCCAAAAGAAAAAAGAAAGGACCCAAATTAATAAAATTATGAATGAAAGAGGAGAGATCATGACTAACACCAAGGAAATAGAAAGAATTATCAGGAATTACTTTCTACAACTATATGCCAATAAATTAAGCAACCTGGAAGAAATGGATGCTTTCCTGGAAACCTATTAACTACCAAGACTGAAACAGGAAGAAATTGAAAATCTGAGTAGACTAATAACCAGTAATGAAATTGAAGCAGTGATCATAAACCTCCCAAAAAACAAGAGTCTAGGGCCTGATGGATTCCCAGGGGAATTCTATCAAAAGTTTTAAGAAGAAATAATACCTACTCTCTAGAGGCTGTTTCAAAAAATAGAAATAGAAGGGAAACTTTCAGACTTACTCTATGAGGCCACCTTTACCTTGACCCCAAAACCAGGTAAAGACCCCATTAAAAAAGAAAGTTTCAGACCAATATCTCTGATTAATATGGATGCCAAAATTCTCAATGAGATCCTAGCTAATAGGACCCAACAGTACATTAAAAGGATTATCCATTCATGACCAGGTGGGATTTATCCCTGGGATGCAAGGGTGGTTCCAAACTTGCAAATCAATTAATGTGATAGACCACATTAATAAGAGAAGAGAGAAGAACCATATGGTCCTCTCAACTGATGCAGGAAAAACATTTCACAAAATACAGCATCCTTTCCTGACTAAAACTCTTCAGAGTGTAGGGATAGAGGGAACATTCCTCAATATTATAAAAACCATCTATGAAAGGCCCACAGCAAATATCATTCTCAACAGGGAAAACATGAGAGCCTTTCCCTTAAGATCAGGAACACGACAAGGATGCCCACACTTGCCACTATTGTTCAACATAATACTAGAAGTCCTAGCAACAGCAATCAGGCAACAAAAAGAAATAAAATGTATTCAAATTGGCAAAGAAGTCAAACTCTCTCTTTGCAAATGACAGGATGCTTTATGTGGAAAACCCAAAAGACTCCATCTCAAAACTGCTAGAACTCATACAGAAATTCAGTAATGTGGCAGGATACAAAATCAATGCACAGAAATCAGTTGCTTTCCTATACATTAGCAATGTAACTGTAGATAGAGAAATTAGGGAATCGATTCCATTTATAATAGCACCAAAAACCTTAAGTTATCTTGGAATAAACCTAACCAAAGAGGTAAAATATCTATACTCTAGAAACTACACTTATGAAATTACTTATGAAAGAAATTGAGGAAGACACAAAGAGATGGAAAAACATCCCATGCTCATGGATCGGAAGAATAAACATTGTTAAAATGTCTATGCTTCCCAGAGCAATCTATATTTTCAATGCTAACCCAATCAAAATACCAGTGGCATTTTTCAAAGTCCTGGAACAAACAATCCTAAAATGTATATGGAACTAGAAAAGGCCCCAAATTGCCAAGAAAATGTTGAAAAAGAAAAAAAAGCTGGGGGCATCACATTGCCTGATTTCAAGGTATTACAAAGCTGTGATCACCAAGACAACATGGTACTGGCACAAAAATGGACACATAGATCAATGGAACAGAATAGAGAGCCCAGATACAGACCCTCACCTCTATGGTCAACTAATCTTTGACAAAGCAGGAAAAAAATATCCAATGGAAAAAAACCAATCTCTTCAAAAAATGGTGCTCGGAAAATTGGATGGCTTTATACAGAAGAATGAAACTGGATCATTTGCTTACACCAAACACAAAGATAAACTCTAAGTGGATGAAAGACCTCAGTGTGAGACAGGAATCCATCAAAATCCTAGGGGAGAATATAGGCAGTAACCTTTTCAACATCAGCCACAGCAACTTCTTTCAACACCCGTTTCCAAAGGTAAGGGAAACAAAAGCAGAAATGAACTTTTGGGACTTCAAGATCTGCACAGTAAAGGAAAGTTAACAAAACAAAGAGGCAACCCATGGAATAGGAGAAGATATTTACGAATGACACTACAGACAAAGGGCTGATATCCAAGATCTATAAAGAACTTCTCAATCTCTGTTGAGAAACAGAGAACAAATAATCAAGTAAAAAATTGGGCAGAAGACATGAACAGACACTTCTCCAAGGAAGACATACAAGTGGCTAACAGGCTCATGAAAAAGTGTTCAACATTGTTAGCCATCAGGGAAATTCAAATCAAAAGCACATTGAAATACCACCTTATACCAGTTAGAATGGCAAAAAATGACAAGGCAAGAAACAACAAGAGTTGGAGAGGTTGTGGAGAAAAGGGTAACCTCTTACACTGTTGGTGGAAATGCAAGTTGGTACAGCCACTTTGGAAAACAGTGTGGAGGTCTTCAAAAAGTTAAAAATAGAGCCACCCTATGACCCAACAATTATACTACTGGGTGTTTATCCCAAAGATACATATATAGTGAAAAGAAGGACCATATGCACTCCCAATGTTCATAGCAGGAATGTCCATAATTGCCAAAATGTGGAAAGAGCCAATATGCCCTTCAACAGATGAATGGATAAACATGATGTGGTCCATATACAGAATGGAATATTGCTCAGACATCTGAAAGGTTGAATACTCAACTTTTCATCAACATGGATGGGACTGGAGAAGATTATGCTAAGTTAAATAAGTTAAGGAGAGAAAGTTAATTATCGTATGATTTCTTATTTGTGGAACATAAGGAATAGCATGGAGGACATTAAGAGACGGAAGGGAAAAATGAAGGGGAAGAAATCAGAGGGGTAGATGAATCATGAGAGACTATGGACTCCAAGAAACAAACTGAGAGTTTTAGAGGGGAGGGGGTTGGGGGGATGGGTTAGCCCAGTGATGGCTATTAAGGAGGATATGTATTGCATGGAGCACAGGGTGTCATACACAAACAATGAATCATGGTACACTACATAAAAAACTAATAATGTACTAACATAATAAAAAAATAAAAAAACAGAAAAGATCTGAGAAGAAAAATTACTAAAAATTGAGAAAATTTGCCAAATATAGTAATACAAAACTGGCGATTTCAAAAACAACAAATATTTTAATCCAACTCTCAAACTTAAAAAATAACTTGTCAGTAATATTTTAATGAGCTATGCCATGGAAAAAAACTTCATGTATGATTGATAAGTTTAAAAATAAACTTGAGGGGTGCCTGGGTGGCACTGTCAGTTACTCTTGATTTCTGCTGGGTCATGATCTCAGGGTTTGAGATGGGATCCCAAGTTGGGTTCCATGTTGTGGGTGAAGTCTGTTTAAGATTCTTTCTCTCCCTCTCTTTCTGCCCCAACCCCCCTACAAAAGTAAAATAAAATAAAAAATGAGTTGGATGAATGGATACAAAAGCACATGTCTAGGTTGAAAGGTTAAACATATACTGAAGGTTTCATTTCTTCCCAATTCAATTTACTTAATTCTGAGTATTCTAGGGAATACAACATGATTTTATTTATTTATTTGTTTGTTTGTTTGTTTATTTTCTCCTAAATATGTTTATTTTCTCAGTGTTACAAGATTAATTGTTCATACACCACATCCAGTGTTCCATGCAATACGTGCCCTCCTCAATACCCACCACCAGGCTCGCCCAACCCCCCACCCCCACCCCTCCAAAACCCTCAGTTTGTTGCTCAGAGTCCACAGTCTCTCATGGTTCATCTCCCCCTCTGATTTCCCCCATTCCCCTTTCCCTTCCTTCTAATAATGCCCTCCATGTTTTTCCTTATGATTTTATGTATTTATTTTTAAATTTTATTTTATTTTTTCGGTTCCAAGATTCATTGTGCATGCACCACACCCAGTGCTCCATGCAATACCTGCCCTCCTCAATATCCACCACCAGTATTATGCCTCCAACAAATGATTTTAAAGCTAATCTAGAATTGTTACACAATAGAGATTACCTTCTATAAAGTATTTTAACAGTGGGAAACAACAGGGGAGGGTGGGGGAAGTAGGGGTCTGAGGGAAGTAGGCACCTGGATGACTTAGTTGGTTAAGTGTCTGCATTGGGTTCAGGTCTTGATCCTGGAAGCCCAGGATCAAGCCTGGGATGGGCTCCCTGCTCAGCGGGGAGTCTTCTTCTCCTTCTCCCTCTGTCCCCCCCAACCCCGCTCATGTTCTCTCTCTCTCTCTTTCTCTCAAATAAGTAAATAAATAAATAAACAAACAAACAGATAAGTAAATCTTTTTTAAATTTTAAATTTTTTTTACTTTTTATTTTTTTAAGATTTTATTTATTTATTTGACACAGAGAGAGATTGCAAGTAGACAGAGAGAGAAAGGGAAGCAGGCTCCCTGCTAGGGAGAGAGCCCTATGTGGGGCTCGATCCCAGGACCCTGAGATCATGACCTGAGCCGAAGGCAGACGCTTTAACCCACTGAGCCACCCAGTCACCCCAATGAATCTTTTTTTAAAAGTGGGAAATGGGACAGGAATATAGTCGATCCCCCAAATGTTAAGACGTGAAGGAAAAAATTTAGAAAGCTATAGTACCTGAAATAGAAGCTATGGCTGGGACACCAGATTTCTAGCACTGGACAGTTTGGGAGAATGTATAAGCCACTGTAAAGTAGTATTTCAAATAAAACATCTTATCAAATAGAATTTATAGCATGCTGACACTTTTGTCTTGGTAAAAACACTGACATAATATTGCTGTTAAACATTCATACATTTGCATAGAAAAAGTATTTGGAAAGAATAATTTATTAGTAGTTGTCTCTTGTTAGTGAGAATTGGGAAGCCTTATCTCTCTAATTATCTATATCTTTTACTTTTCTACAAAATCTATATTTATGTTTTTAGTAAAATGAAGGAGAGAAGAGAAAAAGAGATGCATGCAGGCGAAACCAACATGAGAGTCCCACAGATCTGGGAGTCCCGCGGAGGTGTTGAGCCTCCCAGGGGCAGAGTCTGAGCCCAGGTTCCCCTGGTGACTCCCCACAGAGGTGCTTTCTGAACACTCTGCTCTGCTCATCTCAAGGCATAGGCATTTCCTTTTCCTAGGGGAGCCATTCTTTTCCAAATGTGGCTACAGACTACGCAGTGGAAGGCCTATCTCATCACTACCTACAGATGACTGACTTGGGCCATTGAGACTCAGCCCATCTGGTGCATAGCCAGAGCACATGGAACTTCCATTCTCAGTAGGCCACCTCAACCGGAAGCCTGTGCTAACCAGAATGTTTATTCTGTGGCCAAAGATCATATGAAATCATTAGTTTAAAAAGAATGATAGAAAATTTGGAAACTATGGGTGTAAAACTGACCAACATGTCTTCTCTTGCTCTCTTTGTGTTTGCTTTCAAGAAATAGACATTTATTCTGATTTTCTGGATCCCCATTGGAGCCATGTGTGGTTTTTATATTATATATTTTTGGTTTTTATATTATATATATACATTGTGGTTTTTATATATTTATCTCATATATTTTACATTTTAAATGGATGGCTATCCATTTATTTTTTAAAATAAATTTATACATTTTAATATATTAATGTAGTGTTTATTATTTCAAATATACGTAATAAATATTTAGGATAGACAGAGTTTTTAGTGTATTCTTCACTACTATAATTTTGTTATGTGTAGTCTGCCTACCGAAAAATCCAGCACTGATTTTAGGCATAATAAAATGCATTCATCAGGTTTTCTGTGAGGATTAAATGAGCCAGTCTATATCAAATAAGCTATCATAGTCCCAGACACTTGGTGAAAGCTCACAACATACGAGTTATTCTTCTGTCCCTCTGCAACCCTGGTAATGAGAGACAGTATGGGCAGTGGGCATAGACTTTGGGTCTGGATCAGGAAAATTCTGTTCAAGTTCTGATTGTAACTTTCTCTGGGCATGACAGTAAGCCTCTTCCTCCTTAAAGCCTCCATTTCTTCATTGCAGAAGTTTGGGTGTGACACAAGATGTCCAAAGACTCTTAGTTTAAGACCTTTGGTTACTAACCTTTGGTCACTGTCTTAGGAATCAACCTGTCCTCACAGCCCTCAGAGCCCCCAGAACCCCCAGAGCTCAATGGTTATCCCATCTCCTACTCAAATTCTTTCCTGACAGATGAAAAATTGGCAAGTCATCACATTAGTTCTTGTTTTTTAAGCACTTAGTATGTGATATTGTCACATTCAGCTGAATCTACAGGCATCTGAACTGTAATTTTACAAATGAGGAATTAGGCTCTTGAACCAATTAAACAATTTTTTTAAAGAATACTCAGTTGGATAGGGAAGAAGGTAGTCTTGAATCTAGAGCTAGATGTTGGGTGACAAACTGTCCCAGTATGCAGGACTGAGGGGTTTCCCCCATGCAGGATTTTCTGTGCTAAAACCGGTAAAGTTCTAGGCAAACCAGGATGGTCACTCCATTTGCTGACTATAGGTCATTAGGTTTTTGGTGGTTACGCTATTTTGCTTCTTGAAATCTATTTGGGTTCTGAGATAGTTAGTACAAGGACTCTAATTTGAGGATCAGTGATAGTCAAGAGGGTCTGGGATAGAGTCCAGCTGTTTGTTGGCTTACTGAATGGGTTCCTTCTGGGCTTCAGTTCCTCTTCTCTAAAATAAAGAGCAACACAGTTCTAATTCTTAATTTCTTTGAAACCTCTAAGGAGGAGAGATTCTAGGGCACAGGGGGGCCACTCTCTCAAGATTTTTTGCATTATCTGCTGCCCCAGCCAACTCTGAGCCCCAGGACTCGCTGGGCCCAGGGGAATCTAAGAGGCAACTTTATAGACATCAAGGCTGAGAGGTTGTGTGCAGAATGTGCCAGGTCTGTGGTGTTTCTTCCCTGGTAAATACCTCACCTACCCCTCTCCTCCCTTCCAGCAGAGCTGCCCTGAAGAGGTAAGTTGGGAAGAACCTCACTACAAGCTTCAAAATCCTAAGGCAATTAGGGTACAGACACTTGAAGAAGGAGAGGCTATGATCTAAATTTAGAGATTTTGCCTGCATTCCTCTTCCTCAAACCCATACTCTCCATCTGTAGCCCTTAATTTCTGAAATCCCACCATCCTGGCCTCTTTCTTACAGATTTACTCTATGGTTCCTGGTACATATAGACCTACCAGGCAGCTTCTAAAGCTTTTTTTCAGTGCAAATGCTTCAGTGTGATTAATTTATACTCCAATATTCTAATTGGATGGTGGATAAAGGCTGAGACAAAAAGTGAGATCCTTTGGCTGGGAACCCAAAAGCGGGAAGACAATGTGGAAAGAAGACCAGAGGATGTCACCCCCTAAATAACCCCTTTCATCACCGCTCTCTTGGTTACCATTTATTCAGTATACAATTGGTATCAGGCTCCTGTTATGAATTTTAAGTGTTTTATTCTGCTTTTTTCTATACTGCAGATGTCAAAATAAGGCACAAAGACATAAACTAAATGCACAGCTAGTACATGGCAAAGCTGATATAAAAATTCAGTTATTAGATGTTAGATGAGTTATTTAACTTATCAAATTCATTTTGCACTTAAGAATATGTAGCTTATAATACCTTCTTCTTCAGAGAGCTTATTTATCTACTTAATTCTTACTGATTAGATCTAGAACTGGTAATCTTTGAGTCCTAACCCAGGGCGCAATGCTCAGTGACTTGGCTAAGCATTGGGAATAAGAAGAAAAGTAAAAGAGATAATTATGTGAACTTACAATTTATAAGGAGAGAAAGATACTAATCAAATATCCAAACAGATGCACAATAATTCACTATGATTCTGAAGTGTGATAAGTCATGAAGAAAACTATATGAGATAGTATAACAGTGACATACAACCATGAGCAGAGAAGTAATGAGTGATTCAAATAATTGAAAGATGACAACTTCCCTGGTGGTACTGATGCTGCTTCATAGTAAGGATGTATGCATTTTTTAAAAAAGAATTTATTTATTTATTTGACAAGGAGCACAATCAGGGGGAGCAGTAGAAGGAGAGGGAGAAGCAGGCTCCCTGCCAAGCAGGGAGCCCGATGCGGGGCTCTATCCCAGGACCCTGGGATCACGATATGAGCTGAAGGCAGACACTTAACCGACTGAGTGACCTAGGTGCCCAGGATGTATGAATTCTTATTTCAAAAAGTAAGGGAAGCCCCTGGAAGATTTTCAGTGAGAGTGTAATACCATTTATTTATTTATATTATAAACAAGTAATTTGGCTGCTTTGTGGAGAACAGAAAAGGGCATGATATCCAGCCGGGTAATAATTAAGGAAGGTTCCATAGACATCCTTGCTGAAGATTCTGAGGTGAATGACAGTTGGGAGTGAGAAGGAGAGGAGAAGCAGTGTTAAGTATATTTTGGAAAGATGCCAATAGATTAATTAGATCTCAGAACGGGAGAGGGTGAGAGATGTTTCCTAGGTTGCTCTGGCGTGAGTGCACGGATAGATAGTGATGGGTTTCCGTGAGATGATCAATATTGGAGAGGATCAAGTATGGTGATTAACAAGAAGTTCAACTTTTTTTTTTTTTAGGAAGTTCAACTTTGTATATTATGTTTGAGACACAGATGAGCTATCACAATTGATGGGTCTGGTAGGGAATTGAATGCTTGTGCCTTTAGTTAGAAAAAAATCTGAGCTAGAGAAATAAATTTGGGATCACTAATGTACAGAGAGGAGATAAAGAAGAACATTGTGAGTAGAAAATAATTTTGAAAATACTATTTCTGAAGGAGACAGAGAAATGAATGGTTACTAGAAGATTGTGTGGGGACAATAAAGAGGGTTTTTTGTTTGTTTCTTATGATCGATGATGAAATCTTTCCTCAGTAAAGAAGAAGTTGGTGTGGGGTGATGTGAAGCTTATGGGAGTGATTGAAACCCTTGAATCACCTAGGAAATTAAAAAAAAAATACTGATTCTTGAGTCCCACTGACAGATTCTGATTTAATTGATACGAGTGAGGCCCAGACAAAGGAGTTTTTTAAACCTCTCAAATGAATCTCACATACAGTTTCTGAATCCTTAATCTAAACAGAGGACAAAAAAAATGTGAACGTGCAGGAGAGGAAAACCTAAAGCAATCAGTTATGGAGGAGCATGAGATTTTGGACCCTTGGTGAAGAAGTGAGGGGCTTGAGCAGTGAAGAGAGGATGAGGATCTGGAATGATGGTTGAATGCAGTCAAGAGAGAGCAGCTCAGGGTCTAGATGGAGATGTCATCACTTGCACGGGAATGCATGTATCAGTAAGCAGAGAGGAAGGAAGGACATACTGTACCTCACTTCTTGAAGAAGGTGGTAGCTAAGAATTGGTAGAGAGAAAGGACAAAGTCACCTTCCACAAATGGAGAAATGTTTGAATCTTTCTGTAAAGAATACAGAGGCAGAAAGAACAAGGGATAATTTCCCCCTTCTCCCCCCAAAAAAGAGTCAAAGGATATCTGTAGGGAAGGATTTGGAGCCCAAGACACATCTGTGGATATGGGGAGACTGCAGAAAGTCTGAGATGTAACAAACAGCCCTAGTCTGCTCCTTCCTGACCCTTTCATGATCTAACAATCATAGAAGCTAAGTATCATTGCCCTTTCCATCCTGATCTTCTGGTCTTCCACTGTCTGACCTCACTTTACTCTGGTTCTATTTCTTCAAAAGCTACTCAGAGACCCTCATGGGAAGTTTTGGGACTAATGTCTCTAGCACTACCAGCTTCACACTAACAGGCTTCCCAGAGATGGAGGGCCTGCAGCACTGGTTAGCTGCCCTCCTCTTGCTGCTTTATGCTATCTCCATCCTGGGCAACATTCTAATTCTCCTCATCATAAAGGAAGAGCAAAGCTTGCACCAGCCGATGTACTACTTTCTGTCTCTGTTGTCTGTCAATGACCTGGGTGTGTCCTTTTCTACGCTGCCCACGGTCCTGGCGGCCTTGTGCTTTCACGCCCCAGAGACTGCCTTTCATGCCTGCCTGACCCAGATGTTCTTCATCCACTTCTTCTCCTGGATAGAATCTGGGATCTTGTTGGCCATGAGTTTTGATCGTTATGTGGCCATCTGTAACCCCTTACGTTATTCTTCAGTGTTCACTGATATCCGTGTGGCTCACATGGGCATATCCGTCATCATCCGCAGCTTCTGCATGGTCTTCCCATTGCCTTTCCTTCTGAAGAGGCTGCCTTTCTGTAAAGCCAACGTGTTAACCCATTCCTACTGTTTGCACCCAGACCTGATCCGCCTGCCCTGTGGAGATACCACCATCAACAGCATGTATGGGTTGTTCATTGTTATCTCTGTCTTTGGTGTAGACTCAGTGCTCATCTTCCTCTCCTATGTGCTTATACTGCGCTCTGTATTGGCCATTGCCTCCAAGGAGGAGAGGCTTAAGACACTCAACACATGTGTATCACACATCTGTGCCGTGCTCATCTTCTATGTACCCATGGTTAGCGTGTCCATGGTTCATCGGTTTGGGCAGCATGCCCCTGAGTATGTACACAAGTTCATGTCCCTGGTATATCTTTTTGTGCCTCCAATGCTCAATCCAATTATCTATTCCATTAAGACTAAAGAAATTCGTAAGAGGCTATACAAAATGTTTTTGAAGGCTAAGCTCTGATCAGGGAGAGATCGTCTGGAAAGCCAGGTATCCTAGGAGTTTGTTGTTATTGCTGATTCTTGGGTATACTTGGCCCTGGAGGGTTTTAATCCCCTTCTGTAATGGACCTATGATCAGGTACCTGCTATTAGTTGTGTGGTACAGCCTGTTGTAACTATGTCACAAATTGTCATAGGTGACTTATCTCAGAGCTAAGAAGGAAGAGGGTCTTCAGTTAGACTCCTTTATTTGTCCCAATAACCAATTACACCCATGCTTTCCAGTAATTCTCAGAGAATTACTCTGAATTACTCTCTTATTCTAAGAGAAAAACTTAGGTAAACCACACTATAACTGGAAATTATGTTACTTGAGATCAAAGGTATAACAATATATTATAAAGGAATAGTACTTTTGGGTATCTGAACTTGAAAAATTAAAATACAAAATAGCTGCGACCAACTTTTCACTTTTAAAATAAATAAGAATATTCCTGAGTCTTATAAAAAGGAACGTATATGCTTGTCATTCTGACTAAGCAATGTAAGGGATGTTAACACTTGAAATTTACAAGTTCAAAACATTTTTTTTAGATTTTATTTATTTATTTGACAGAGAGAGAGAGAGATCACAAGTAGGCAGAGAGGCAGGCAGAGAGAGGGGGAAGCAGGCTCCCTGCTGAGCAGAGAGCCCAATGCAGGGCTTGATCCCAGGACCCTAGGATCACGACCTGAGCCAAAGGCAGAGGCTTTAACCCACTGAGCCATCCAAGTGCCCCGAAATCTATAAGTTCAAACAAGGAGAAAAGTTTTTTGGAAAAAATCATATGTTGTCATCCCTTGGGTAGACTGGGAGGATGATTAAGTTTCTTCTAGGGAGCTAGTAAGCCCTCTAAATGAAAGGCTAAGAGACACCAGTGATGGATGGTGGGGTGAGTCTGCTTCAGTGGCAATGGCAGTTTGATCCACAGTTTGCTGGAATGTAGATTTTCAAGGCCTATAGTGAGCACTCAAGCCGAGACTTCGGCACTTGCTAGAGTAGAGAATAGTAGATGAAGAATATCAGGACATTCAGAGAGCATAATCCCTGCAGAGTAACAGCCATGAGGCGAGAGGGATACTCAGCAAAGTCATGCAAAACACACATAGCACGGCCCACACAGGCCATGTGGGCTGAGGTAAATACAGGGAGAGGTAAATACAAACATGAGGGCTTTCATTGGATGGTCACAGGCTATGGCATAATTCAACTCTGTTGGATGATTGGGGAAGAGGCAGAAACATATCAATTTTAAAGAAATACCCTTTTTCGTGTTTTTTCCCTGCAAAGATCATGAAATAACTTTTCTAAAATAAAGCCACAAGGACTGAGTGACATGATATTGCCCTAAACATAGCAGCAATATAAATCTGAATCTCCTCTGATGGGGAAATGACAAGTATCCTAGATCAAGGTAGGTATAGCCAAAACAGAATTAGAAAATACATGGTAGGGAGCAGTATAGTGAAAGGAAATAACCAAACTTAGTCCAATAGGAAATGACAAACCCCAAAATCACAAACCCTCACCCCCAGTAGGAGAGGATGGAAACCTAGGCAGAAACCTGGATGATGGCTTTGAGACTGACTGGTGAAACTGGGAACATCCTTATAAGATCTAAGTCCTCATGCACCTGAAAGGATCACACAATATTCTGGTGCTCCTATACATTTGAGAATCTCTCAGGTGCTCAGCACATAAGCTTTTCTGGGAGGATTTTGCTTTAGCCAGAAGGAAACCTCAGAAAAAAACAGATAAAGACCATGGAGTAAGAAAGAAGGTGCTGGTGACTGATACAGGCTCTGGAGGAAGCAGGTGCAGGATGGTGCCAGGGCACTGTAATTCTCAAAGATGCGCCCCCCCTCTTGGAAGGAAGGTTTGTAGAGCTCTGGAGCTGGAACAGAGAGAGGGAGCCATACATCATCTAGAAACAGTCTTAGCTCTGGGACATACAAGTGGCCTCCAAGAGAAGTTGGAGCTGTTTGCACAACAACAGAGAGAGCCCCAGAGCCACAAAGTGGGAAAATCTACCCTACCATCTCCACGCAGTCCAGAGAATTCACCTCCCAGCCACCTGAAAAATCATCCTTCTGTATATATGGGTCCAAAAACTGGATATGAGCTAGCTCTGTGCACAGTTATGAGCAAAAATGATAGAAAAAAAAGACAAAGATTAACCAATGGCCCTTAAAGTCATGATTAGGATGAGAATCTATCTTCTTTTTCAAAAAATGTTTTTTGGGGCGCCTGGGTGGCTCAGTGGCTTAAGGCCTCTGCCTTCGGCGCAGGTCATGATCTCAGGGTCCTGGGATAAAGCCCTGCATCGGGCTCTCCACTCAGCGGGGAGCCTGCTTCCCCCTCTCTCTCTGCCTGCCTCTCTGCCTACTTGTGATCTCTCTCTCTGTGTCAAATAAATAAATAAAATCTTTAAAAAAACAAACAAACAAAAAACCAAAAAATGTTTTTTATAGCCTACGGCTCCAGTATCTATAACTGAATATTGGAAACTATATGGCCGACTTCAGTATTTCTTAGGTTTCTTTTTTGTTTTTTAATCGTATCTTTGAATTCAACCACAGGATTGAAGTCACAGAATAAGGAGCAAAGCGAGTGCCAGGTCTAACACAAAGTATTTCTGTCATCATTTTGTGCAGTGACAACTTTTGCATTCCTTTAGCAAACACACATGGAATGAGGAACCTGTGATAAGCACTGGGCATGGAGCTAATTGAACCAGTTCCTGATAACAAAGAGCAGGTGACATTGAGAGATGTTTTCTTGTACCTGTCTCACCAGTTGAATATGGACATGCTGAGCTAAGCTCTGAAATAAATAAGGGACAAAAAGCACAAAAAAGTGATAGAAATTCCTTTCGGTGTTCCAGAACTACTCACCCTCCAGTTCTTAGTTGGATAAGGATCACTGGGGTTTACACACACACACACACACACACACACACACACACACACAGTAAATATAACCTGTTTATATTGACTATAGATTAAAGAGAAGTTTATTGAGGAGGCGGAAAATGAAACGACCTTAATTTATTAGTATAGAAAAAAATCCATTATATATATATATGCATGTGTATATGTATGTTTAATGACTGCCTAAAAAATACTGGCCAAGTCCCTAATTAGCAGTATGTTAAACAAAGGCTTTTCTTTCTCACATAAATTGCATTTGTTCAAATGGGTAAGATTAGTATTCAATCTCATATCTAAATGTACTGATATCTAAATAAATGATAAATTTATAAACCTGTTTATAATATTTTGTGTGGTCTAAAGGCTTATATGATTAAGAAATTATATTGAAAATAAATCAGAATCAGTTTCAAAATAGTGTCCAATTTTCCAATTTATATCTGAATTGTGCCTTACAACTTTCTTTCCCCCTGAAAACCATGAACTTGTTTTTCTACATTATTTGTAAACATGTTCTTACACATATTTAGATTTTCTAAATTTGATTGATATTTCCTAAGGAATGTTATCATTAATCTCCATCCTTGCTGAATAAATGAAATGGGAAATATTTCCACTCTAGCGTTTGTAACCCAAGCATATAATGTTTTAGATATATGTTTCACAGAAATTTCTTTGTTTGAGTTTCAGATTTATTTAACCTGCATCTACCTTTTTAGAAATTTTAGTGAAAGACCTGTTTATGAAGTTGCTGACTCTCACACTTTTGTGTTAAAATCCACAGATTTGGTTTACATCAAGTCATGTCAAGTGTCAAACACAGAAAAAGCCACTTAGTGCTCTACTACTTCTAAGCTGTTTAACATTCACAGAAGATTTCATCTCAATCAGAGACAATGCCCTTAACTGTCAAGACTAGTACTTAAAGTTTACTGAGCCATTGTTGCTTGTAGGCTGTCTTCCATGGTAAAAATACCGATGTCCACTCGGGAAGTTTGTTTCTCCTAGCTTGTAATATGGGATCCTTGCCTTAAAAAACAGCCGGAGAATCCCAGCCTTCATTCTGCCCTGCCACAGTTTGCATGAACATGGACTAGATCTCCACCAGTCACATTTTCTGTCACACTGCAGCCGTTCAAAACATGGTGTGGCTGTGCAAGGCAGTACTTAAAAGGGATAGTTAGTAAATACATCTTGGGAGACTTTGGCATATTCCTTAAACCCTAACAACTAAATTCTGTAATCACAGAGCCATCAAACCAAACACAGTCACTCCTGCATTGTAGGCCCCAATAAATACTGTTGAAGGAACAAATAAAAGAGTGAGCTATTGTGTTTCCTTTAAGTAAACAAATAGTAAAGCTTGTGAGGAAAATAGCGTATGCCAGAATTATATCCAATCCCCTAAAAAACCAATACTTTTTTCTTTTTTGACTTGAGGTTGAATAAAGGAAAGTGCCTAAATATCTCTCCTGGGGAAAAGGAGATGGAGAAGCACTTGAGAAAGAAATTTTTCTGAGCACCAAGATTGGCAATAAAGATGTAAGATCAAGATTTTCCAATCACCAGCTCTGTTGTATTTCCATTAGTTGAGGTCTTTTTATAATTTAAGGTTTTAGTAAAGCTTGCCACATATCCATGCTTTCGGTGATGGAAAGCACGAGTGATGCACGAATGCGGAAATGTATAGGGTTGGCTGGGGTTACACATTCTATTCGGAGATTGTTGGGAGTTTATGCAAATTTCAGTGAAATATCCAATATTTAGGTGGTGTCAGCTGACTCCTGAGTGACACATGTACAAAACAAACTAAATTAATCATTTAACAAATAATATATCTTCCTCTATTTTCTTACATATATTTGATAAACAAGTTTTCCATGGGTAAAAGAAGAAAAAAAGGAATAAAAACACTTCATATTATAAATATGAACCATATACACCTACTCTTAGTAAGACAAATCCCATGAAACAAAATGTTGGCTATTGATGTTGGTTTGAAAGATCCTCAGAAGTGTCCCAAGTGTCATTTGGGACTGGTCAACTGGTCTCCATATTCAGAGGACAGGGAAGAGCCCAAGAAAAGAGGCAGGTCACTCCAGATGGGTTGGCGGCAGATTTAACAACCAAAGGAGCTTACATACTAGCTTTGTCTTGTGTGGCTGAAAGCCAGTACATCTTTACACCTGCTGCCGGAATCTTGAAAGTTTATACAGAAACCCTATCTGAGCTCATGTATATTTTGCAGAGAGTCTCAGCAACACAGGACTATCTCAGGGTCACGTCCGTGGGACTGCTTTTCAGAGGGGCAAGGCAAACGCTAGGCACATTCCAAGGACAGAGTCAGGGATGAGGAGCCTCGATTGCTGGGGCCCAGCCTCGACCAGTGAGTGGTTCGACCAGCAGTCACGTCCTCTCCACAACCTTTCCGATAAACATCCACATCCAGGCACTGCTTGATAATGGTCCTCCTCTTCCCCTGCATGGGGTGATGTCTCAGCAGGACTCAATTACTTGTTTGAGGCAGGAGGATGGTAATTCACAAAGGAATGGCTGGCTTCATGAGCCCTTTGCTGTGTCTATGAAACCTGAACCCCCTTCAGGACACACACTCAACTCAGCTGTGTGGAGGGCCTCTGGTAGCCTATGCTCAATGCACAGCCCCCAGCACGTGGATCCCCTCCTTTCTGAAAATGAAATAGCACAGCTCAGGCTCCTGAGCCCACGTCACACTGGCACAGCGAGGCAGCGTGTGCAGCTGATGATGGTGTGGGGGGTATCATCCCAGTGAGGCAATGCCCCTGCTGTGCAGAACTCTAAATCAGGAGAAACAGTATGTGCCCCTGCTCCTATGTATCTTTTTGTAGAACAGTATCTGGGGAGGAGCCCTTCTCATCCCGCTGAGTCACAGCTGCAGCACAAAGCTGACTCATCCCAGCAGAACTGAGCAGGTCTGAGGACGGCTTCCTGGCGGTGGGGCTGTACCTCAATGGTACTGAGCAAGTGGGGCTGAGGGCCAGCCATGCCCAGGGGCCTGTCTGTGACCCTCTGCTACCTCGCTCTTGTTTCTGAAGCTTCTCTTGCTTCCTGGGCTCACATGGATATTAACTCCATAGAAAGGCCCCTGCCAATGGATGTGTGTTTTCTCGATTCTGCATGACATTCTACTTGTATGGATTTTACTATGAGTCTTACTATGAGGCATGGGGGTCAGGTATCCAACCCTGCCATAAGTCTTGTTCTAGTTTCTTCTGGCTGTCCCTTCATAGACCCACCCAACACAGACTCTGGGGGATGACATTGGCACTCCTCACAAGGCCATGCAAGAGCATGACTTTTATAACTCAGAGATTTTTTTTCCCACAAGCCACAATATAGGTCCCGTCCAAGCTTAACTGAGCCAAGTTCAGTATCTAATTTTCTAAGGCAGAAGTAAGGTGCCTAACATAAAAGAAGTATATAATCTTTACTCTTTTTTAGTTGGCCATAATCTAGGTATTTTCCTGTTTGATAGGGGAAAATGTTGAGTTCAAAGAAAAGCTTGTTAACAAAAGAGGAAATAATGTGGAGAGGAGGCAGAGGTGCTGATAGGAGGCTCCTATTCCAGGACTCCCTGTCTTTTCTCCTTACACCCTTGGGTGTCAATGTGGGGCCTGTGGTCATAGGCCTGTCTTCCTCTCTCTCCCCAGGGTGGGAATCAGTGAGTGATTTCCACACTTTCATATATAGAAAGTTTCCTAAGCTTTGTCTTTGCATCTTCATAATCATTTAACCTTACTCTCAAGGAATGATAAATTACTACTATTACCACTATTATGACTACTACTACTA
>CM053613.1:41632644-41686839 GCA_028646535.1 Procyon lotor
ATGGCATTGAAGGTATAGATTGCTCTGGGCAGTATATGTGCAGTTTCAAAAACATGGTCTGAAGGGACTGTACTCTGGGACTACTGTCCATCATTCCAATAAACACAGTAAGTATTGATTAAGCATGCTGTGTGTGGATTGATAGTGGAAGAGGAATACTCCATTTGGCAGAATACTTCTTTCCATTAACAGAAATTCCAGTGGCCAAGTATTTATTTCCATTAACCTTTATAACATTGACTTTTTCTGTGCTCTCCCCCACTGTGGGTAAAAGCCAAAATGATCATCCAGAAGGTTGTAGAAAGAACATGGAGAACTGAGCTCATTTTAGAGGTGTTTTATCCAATAAAACTAGATAAGCCTGTGTCTCCAGTGGAAAGCAGTCTGCAGTGCTGCTTGGAGTGGCAGAGATAGGCATTTAGAATCTTTATCCCCTGCGCAATTCTCTACTAACTTTGAAGTAATTTTATTCTAACCCCTGTCCCCATTGATTACTTAAAATCCAAAATTTTCTAACAGGGAATTTAGAGAATGTCTGATAGATTACAGCTTTCTTTGTGTTAGTGTCTTTCCAATGATGTCTTTTTAAACTACACAATGCCACGTCTTGATAGAGACATGGAAAACATTCAATTCCTACCAAATAAACACAGTGAAACCACTATGGAGATTAGTTTTAAATATGAGTGATAAAATATCCTACCCGATTCCCTTATTCTGGAGATATGCCTATTTGGAAGTATGACTCTACATTTTTGTTTAGCATCAAAGACCAAAAGGAACTGGTCATGAAGGGGAGGAAGGACATAAGTTGACAAATCATATGAGGCAGAGGAAATTGCAGGCTCCCTCAGTCTCCAATAACTTTTATGTGTCTCACCCCAGGTTGTGTCTCTGGCACCTCTCTAGGTCAAAGTACTCAGACTCTATAGGGAAATGTTCAACAGTAGTAAATTTAACCCCAAATATTTCCTGCTAACTGGTCTTCCTAGTCTGGAGGCCCTGTACCCTTGGTTTATCTTCCCATTCTGCTCCATATATCTCGTTGCACTTGTGGGCAATAGCCTGGTCCTGACAGTGATCAGGAAAAACACCATTCTGCACCAGCCCATGTATCTTTTCCTAGCTATGCTGGCCTTTGCAGAACTTGGCGTCTCTGCTTCTACACTGCCCACTATGTTGGACATCTTCCTTTTTGGTGCCAGTGAGATCTGCTTTGAAGCCTGCCTTTTGCAGATGTTCTCCGTACATTCATTTTCCATCATGGAGTCTGGAGTTCTGCTGACCATGTCTGTGGACCACTTCGTGGCCATCTACAACCCACTGATGTACACCACCATCCTGACCAGGCCTTGTATTGCTGCTACCGGTGCTGTGCTTGGACTGAAGAGTGTGATGCTCATGTTTCCACCGCCCTTCATCCTGAAACATCTGTCCTTCTGTGGCCACAATGTCCTCTCCCACTTCTACTGCCTTCACTCAGATCTAATCCAGCTGCCCTGTGGGGATACACAACCCAACAGCATTCTGGGGCTTTGCTTTGTTACTTCCACTTTTGGACTGGACTTGCTGCTCATCGTCCTCTCTTACATGCTGATTCTCTACACAGTACTGGGCATCACCTCTGGGAAGGGACAGCAGAAGGCCCTCAACACATGCGTGTCACATATCTGTGCAGTGCTTGTGTACTATGTGCCCAAGATCAGTGTGGATCTTGTGCACCTCTTTGTGAAGCACATTGTACCTGTGGTCCATCTACTCCTGGCCAATGTCTACCTTCTGGTGCCTCCTGTGCTCAACCCCATCATCTTCAGTGTTAAGACAAAGCAGATTCCCCAGGGGCTAATCCAACTCTTTCTTCCAAGAAAAGAATAATGAGATTAGGGCCAGTGAGATGTTTCCCACAAGCCAGTCCTTTTCATCACCAAAAGTAGTCCAGGGAACCAGAGAATGCTCATCACCTTGTCAAAGTCAGAAAGTTTCATAAGGCTGCATGTTGATTAATGTATCGATAATTCATATTTCAACACAAGAGGTCATAATCTAAATCCATATTGTATAGTATTTTGTCAGCTCCTTTACAGCTCCTTACATATGTCAACTTAAAATGCATCTAATCTTTAATCCAGAAAATCCAGTTCTCACTGGATTTACACTCTGAGGTTTGTTTATGAACACAGAGATTTGGATAAGAATTTTTACTTCAGCAATGTTTGAAATAAAATAATAGTAATAAAAATCCCTAACTGGCTGTCAATAAATAAGCAAATAGATAAAGGAATTGGGATCAGTGCATACATGGAGTTATTTCACACTGTCAAAATACTTAGATTGATAGGCATTCAAGGTTTAAGCAAGAGATAGCAAGATACACATTAAGGTATTTGATAATACTTTTTATAAAACAATTTAATTGTATAAATATCAGTTAATGTATTCAAAAATGCATGCTACATTGATAATAATAATAGCTTCTTTTGGAAGAGACTGTGATGGTGAAGAGAAGAGCAAAAGGAATTCTTCCTTGACCTGTATTATTTTAAAAAAAATAAGAATAAGGCATTCCACATTGTCCTTCATTATAAAAATATACAGCTATATGTATATATACATATGTTTAGGTTTATACTGAAAAAAAATGTTCAAACCTTAGAACAATTAGAAGCAAACTAGGTACTAAGAGCAAAGCCCTAAAATTGAGAATAAGCCCAGAAGGAACAGTTTTGTCAATCAGTAATCTGGTTCTTGAGGAATACTGACTGAGGAATAGAACTAATTCTTCCCACAAAGACCTCATTGGAAAAATCTATTATACATGCTCATTGAGATGGTGAAGTGGAAAGCAGAGAGCATAATTTACTAATGTTAAATATCCTTAGTCAGCTTGAGAATTTGAAATGTGAGATTCCAGAAGCTGTGCTAAGTTGAAGTCATTGATCTGGAGTACTGTAGGGAAACATGGGAGGGGCAGATTCTGAGAGGCGTGTTTTCCTTTTAGGGACCTGAATTTACAAATATCTCTCTCTCCCTCACAAGATTAGCTGTTGCCCCACTTGAATTCTAACTGCACTTTTCAAAAACCTTCTTGTTTTTGTCTCATACCGTACATCACAATTGTAATCAAGTAATTGTCTTTATACTGTTTTGTACTGTTCTATTTTTCTATTCCCAATACATTTTAAGTTCAGTAAGGTAGAACGATGTCTTTGTGTTCACTCGGAATACACTAACTATTCAATAAATGCTTGGTGATGAACAAATTAATCATTGAGTGAATTAATACAAGTCAACAAATATTTCCTCGACCCTTATGCTTTTCTGTCTGCATCAACCCCATTTGATGACACTGTATCCCTATTATTCTTTCTCTCCCTTCTGTTTTCTGTATTCACTACCATTGTTTCTCCCTCTCTTACTTTTTTAGGTTCTCTTTCTAAAGTCAAAAGAAACACTAGTGGTCTCAATGCAAAAGTCATCCTCACTCCCAGCACATGCGCTTAAGTTAAACATTCCCAGTAACATTTGGGAGACTCTCGGCAAAATGCATGTGTGGCTTAATCTTAATCATATATGGAAAAGCTACAGTAATATTTTAGATATGGTATGTGAGATATGATTACATTTTGAAGAAATTTCAAAAATAGGTTTGGTTTTGCTTTTGTTTTAGGTTGTTTTGCTTGTTCAGTTGCTTTAATCTATCACACATCAACCCTTGGGTCCAACCAACCTTATCAAATCCAAAAGACCTGATTTCCTTTTTTTAAGGTAAAAGGTATCTCACTGTTATCCCATTGCTGGCATTTTCATTTTTGTCAAAAACAAAATTACAGAATGCTTTCAAAAAACGAAAGCAAGGAAAATGAAAAGCATTTTCTTTAAAGAAGCTTATATCTTAAAGATAGATGAACAAAAAGATAGATAAATAGATGATAGATAATTTTGGCTAAAGTAAGAGAATACATGATTAAATGATCATCTTTAAAATGCACATACTGTATATAAAATTAAATTCTTACACATGGCACAAATACATTTGTAGAGTATAAGGATTTCACTAGTTTCAATTCAGTATGGAAAAACTTTATGTGATGTGTGGAGTTCCAAAATTATACTCTGACACTCCAACATTCTTAGCCTTATATGAAATACAGATTATGTAATTCCTGATTTTTTGGTAGAAAATTATAGCCTCCATTTTTAAAAGCATAATTCCATCACAATGCCTCATCTAAAATATATTTACCTTGGCAAGACTTTTATATAAGAGTTGCTACAAAACTGAGGGCAAAAAATTGGCCAAAAAAATTGAAGGCAAATATTTCTCATGGAAACATTGCAAATATTGCCCATTCCATTAGTTGCAATGATCTGAAATGTGTCTTTCTGAGAAAGATGTGCGGTGTCCTTAGTACAACTTACTTGAGAAAAATAGTTAATAAATATGTTCTATCTAGCTTCTCATCTTCACCATCAATGGGTTTAATTCAATTCCACATTGCTCACCCCATGGCGTCTCCTGGATCTCTACAAGCCTATATTCTGACTGCAGATATTTATCTCCCAATTCCTTATTTTCTTATTCACAGTAGATTTATTTGACTTTAGTCTTCCTCAGTCACTGAATTCTCCCCAAGTCTGTCAGCTCACTGCCAACTTCATACATATCTGAATCTCATCTATCCACATATCATTTAATGCATTCGCATGCCAATCACACAAAATACTCTTCTCTCTGGTTCAACTGGCAGCACAAAAAGTATGCTTTAAGAACTTTTAAAAGTCCTATAAAAATGGGTCATGGTAGATTTTCAAGCCAAGACTTTTTTTTCCCTTTTTGGTCAGAAAATTAGCCAATGAACATCAACAAATAATTGAAATTCATTGATTGGCTCAGCAATTTTAAATCCTCTTAATGCTGGTCTGGAAATGCTCACTCATTGCCATCTCTCTCTAGTCATCTTATGCTAGTAATCAATCTTTCTGATCAATCTTCCCCTCCCCTGCCCCCAACCCAATCTGAAATATTGCTTCCAAGAGCTTAACCCCTTGAATTTCATCACCTCCTTTTATTAAACACCCTTGTCATTTTATGGATACCATCAGCTCTGTGCCCTGTTCCTTACTCATTATCTGCATGTTTGTAAAAGTGGCAGCCGATGACCATAGTAAATTAATATATTATTTCTCCAAGATACAATTATTCTATAATTGTTACAATAATAGCTAACCCTTATAATGCACTTTTTATAAGCCAGACACTTTCTTATGCAATTTACATATATCGATTATTTTATTCTTGTAGCAGATGTTTATTATTATTATGCTCATCTCAAATAGGTACTTACTCTGCCATTGCTTGTTTCCCTTAAGGGCCCCTGGACATTGAGAAGGAGTGATGAAATTATCTGGGTACTGCTTTTTTTAAAGTTTATTTGACAGAGAGAGATCACAAGTAGGCAGAGAGACAGGCAGAGAGAGGGAAGCAGGCTCCCTGCTAAGCAGAGAGCCTGATGTGGGGCTTGATCATAGGATGCTGAGATCATGACCTGAGCCGAAGGCAGAGGCTTTAACCCACTGAGACACCCAGGCACCCAGGGTACTTTTCCTCAGGGAAGCAAATCCCTCTCCAACAGGAAAGATCATTATTAATAGAAATGTGGCATAATTTGAACTTGACTGATCCCTTCTGAGGATACCTGAGAAAGGAGGCAGAAAGTGCAGGGATGCTGATAGTCACTGGTTGCTAAAGGTTCCTATTCAATACCCAGAGCCATTCTGAGGTAGGTATCAACACCTCTATCTTTAAAAATGAAGAAAGGAGCCTCATAAAGCTTAAGTAGGTAAAGTTGTCCTGCACAGAGCATTCACCTCCATCTCTGTCCACTTCTAGGAATGTAGTATTTACTGCACCATATTCTTCTGTCTCTGCTGACCTGTGGTGTTCCACTGTGTATTACAGTGGGCTTTGGATTAAACAATTCTCTTTTTCCTCCCCAAACCTGAAATGTTCTTGTCATATGAATCTGAAGCTGTGGGTAATTATTGCCTTTTAATATAATTTTTATTTATTTTATTTTATTTTAAGATTTCATTTATTTATTTGACAGAGGGAGAGAGATTACAAGCAGTCAGAAAGGCAGTTGGGGGGGGAAGCAGGCTTCCTGCCGAGCAGAGAGCCTTATGCAAGGCTCGATCCCAGGACCCTGAGATCATGACCTGAGCCACAGACAGAGGCTTTAACCCACTGAGCCACCCAGGTGCCCCTAATCTAATTTTTAAAGGCGACTTTGAAGGCTCTTGAAGGAGCCTTGCTTGGCTGGGGAGACTTTGAAGGTCAAGGACAGAAAGGATGCAAAGAAGCAAAAGGGATAAAAACAGAGAGAGAGAGAGAGAGAGAGCACACAAGGAGAGCCAGAGAAGACTGTCAATAACAGGAGAGGATAGACCCTAGTTGCAAGTCTCCCTCGAGATTTGTTTCTTCCAATATCAGGTTATCAGAGTGGTATAAACTGGAAATAGGGAGCACTGGCATCAAGGGTGTGGTGAGGCCGCACACAGGAGAAACAGCTGCTGGACCCAGAGGCAGACCAACTTTGGTCCTCTGTAAAGGTTAAGAAAGACACATTGGGCTTTGGGAGGAGAAGGGAGAAGAGAAGTTCCCCATAGTTAGTGGGGAATGTTAGTGTCTTCCAAGTCCCTCAGCTGTGGGATCATGTCTTGAGGTCAATAACTTGTGCCTGAATGTCCTTACCTGAAGTTTTAGCTCAGCCCACTGCAGTTTCTCCTAAACTAACGTTTGCTAAGGTGACCGCATCAGACCATGGTAGGTGCACAGGGATTCTGCATTTGGGTAGGCCATGAGCTTTGTTTTTGTCATGCTTCCCTCTCATATTTTCATGAAAGTAAAATTTATGAAAACAAGCAATGACTCTAACATCCTAGCACATCTATAGTATCATTCTCTCCATGTTTTCTTTCAGCCCTGGTCAGAGTGCAGACCTAGGCACCCACTGCCACGGTCACTGGTTCCTGCATCACATCCCCAAACCTCTCCATTTAGCTCTGGAAAATTTGAATTCTTAAGATCTCAGCTGAAACCTCACTTCTGAAGGAAAGCATTCCCTGATTTTTAAGAACAAATTAGATTTTTCCCTTTAGGTCCCTTCCATTGTATCCTGAACTTTTTCCTTTGTTTCCTTCCTTCCTTCCTTCCTTCCTTCCTTCCTTCCTTCCTTCCTTCCTTCCTTCCTTCCTTCCTTCCTTCCCTCCCTCCCTCCTTCCTTCCTTTCCTTTATTTTGTAGCACTTAACATAATCATAACTAGATTAGACAGAAGGCTTCGTGTACGTGATGTATGTGCCTGCATCTACATGGGAGAGAGTGTGTTCTTTGATGCGTGGTTGAAAGTTGCAGAGATTTTCTGAGTACGGCCAGGACTTTGTGTCACCAGGGTCCCTCATGGTGCACAGCATGACAGAGTGCTGGTTGCTTATAGGTGTTCATCCTCTCTGCAGTTTGCTGACAAGTAGAAGGGGTAAACTAAATAGTAGTTTCTGACAATAACTGGGAAGGCTTTTTCTTCTTAAATAGCCATGGAATTGGCATAACTTGGAATGAAGATAAAGCTTGGAACCAAGACAGAAAAGATCTAGTGTGTGTAGAAAGGGCTGTTACAAATGTAAGACTTTGTTGTGTTCTGTGTGGAGACTCAAGCATGTGAAGCTTGAACATCATAATTCTTCCATTTGTTTTTGAAAAGAAAGCTGCTTTGCCATTTGTTATTTAAAAAACTTGCCCTAAATCCAGTTGTCTAATGAGATTTGTATGAATTTGGCTTTGTCTGTGTGCCGTTGTTCCACAAAATACTGTGTAACTGTGCTTATAGTAGTAAACTCCACCACCTTTGTAAGCTAATGAAATTAAGTTTAATAAAATAAGTCACCCATGTATATATTAACGTTTACTTGTGTTCATTCTTGACTAGGTATCCCCTTAGCCTGCAGAGAAGAACTAAATAACAACCAACAACCAGCATATAATAGTGAGGTCCCTAAAGTTCAGCAGTGGTCGAGTGAGGAATCCTCATCAGAGAAGAAGAAAACAAGATTTCAACAAGTATGGAAATATATGCACATGCAAGTGTGTGAGGGGTGTGTGTGTGTGTGTGTGTGTGTGTTTAGTTGAATTAGTTGAAAATACCTCCCCAGAGGTCCTTCCTGCCCTGTCAGCCCAGAATTCTACTGTGATACCTGTGCCATCCCAGAAAAGAGATGAGCTTAAAATACCCCCACTTTAGAGAGGCGGTTTTCTCCTCCTCTCTGTTGCCTTCCTCCCCTGCCCAGGACAATCTTCTTTGAAAGTCTAGTTAGGTTCCCAGTGTTGCTGCAGTGTATCATAGGTATGTCTTAGTCAGAAAGAAGATCCAGTGCATCAGGTAGGTTGTCTTGGAGAACTGTGAGTTGAGAGATAGTGTATATCATGGTGACAGAATATTTTCATGAGCTTTAAAGTCTGCATGCAAATCCTTCTGTCTTGGTTCTTGATTCATTCTGTCCTTTACACATGATCTTTTCAGTTGCTTCCTCATCCTCTCAAAGCACAGAACAACTAAACCTAGTGTAGATTCAAATTCAATGTTTTCTAGTTAATTTTCCAATCATTTGCTCCAGACTCTGGTCACTGCCACTTCTTAGCCTTGCTTTAGGCCTCAATTATTCCATATGTCTACATTCATTCCACAGATATTTTTAGCTGTTTTCATGTACTGTGCTGCTTCTGTTATATCTATATCTATCAACGTGTTTGTCCACCAATTCCTGACATTAGTCCATACCTTAAAACTGAAATTGCTACACATGCTTTTCTCCCCAGCAGCTTTCTGAGACCAAGGCATTTGCACACCAAGACAAGTCAGCCATTTTTCCCTTGGCAGATCCAAAGTGAAGTACAATTTAGAGGGATAATTTTCTATCAGTTTTGAACTTTACTCTGATGGAGACTGTCCCTTAATCCCCTTAATACTGAGAATTTCCTGATGGTGGCCATCTTGTCAATTTTCAGGCAGGAGACCTATGGCCACCTGAATCTCTAAGCTTTATTTTTTTTCTTCCCTTCCCTCAGAGTCCAGAAGTCTTTCTCCATTATAATGTGATCTCACTAGCTTGTTTCTAATTTTTAAGGTAGCACTGATCCCATGGGATGAGATTTCAACATGAAGAACTCCAATAGCTCTTTGGAGTTCTTACCTACAATGTTCATTCTGGTTGGCATCCCAGGGCTGGAGGCAGAGCACATCTGGATATCCATCCCCTTCTGCCTGGTGTACATTATCATCTTCCTTGGGAATGGCACCATTCTTCATGTCATCAGAACAGACCCTGCCTTGCACCAGCCCATGTACCTCTTTCTCGCCATGTTGGCATTGGCTGAGGTTGGTGTTTCTGCATCTACTCTACCTACAGTGCTAGGCATCTTCCTTTTTGGCATAACTGAGATTACTTTTGATGCTTGCCTTTTTCAGATGTTCTTCATCCATTCTTTCTCCATTTTGGAGTCAACCGTGTTGCTGGCCATGTCTGTGGACCGATTTGTAGCCATCTATAACCCATTGCGTTATACAGCCATCCTCACCCTGCCCCGTATCTTTAGCACAGGAACTATCATGGGGCTGAAAAGCATTATTCTCATGGCCCCATTGCCCATGCTCTTAAGGCACTTGCCCTTCTGTGGCCACAATGTTCTTTCCCATTCTTATTGCCTCCACCCCAACCTTATCCATCTACCTTGTGGGGATGTTTCTATCAACAATATCTATGGGCTTTTCATTGTTACCTCCACTTTTGGGCTGGATTCACTGCTTATTGTGGTTTCCTATGGGCTTATACTCCGCACTGTGCTGAGTATCACCACTGGGGAGGGGCGGAGGAAGGCACTCAACACATGTGGATCACATGTTTGTGCTGTGCTTGCTTACTATGTGCCTATGATTGGTTTATCTATGGTGCATCGCTTTGGACTCCATGTCTCCCCTTTGGTTCATGCTATCATGGCCAATGTTTATCTCTTTTTCCCACCTGTTATCAATCCCATTGTCTATAGCATTAAGACCAAAGAGATCCATCATGGCATTGTCCGAATGCTTTTCCAGAAAAGAGCCAGAATTTAGACAAAGGGTAAAGTAGGAGGGAACTTTCCTCTATAATCACAGGTGGTCCTACCTCACATGTTATGCAAATGGTGTTACCTTAAAATATGTTATCTGATGAAGGTTCTGCATAACCTGGCAATATACTAGAGTGGGGGTACCAGTGGGGGTGAACTGTCTGTGATACAGAACTCTAAAGAATTGATGTTATTTTTTAAATGTTGTGCTACATGAGGTTTTCCATTACCTCACTTAGCTGGAGCAGGAATGTGGGAAGGCTGGCTTATGAAAACATAACTCTCCCCATAATTGAAAGGTAATCAGGAGTTGGAAGATGTCCTCAGAAATCTAGTGAGCCCTTTTTTCTAGGGAACAGGGTTGTGAAATGGGATTATGTTCTCTTGAGTTGTTGGTACCTGATCTCAACAGCAGGAGAATACACCAACTAGCTTAAAGGAAGTTTCTAGTACTGACTCTGACTGGTGTTTGCTCAACCTCAGAGCTCCTATTTGAGAGTGGCGAAGATTACAAATCTTGCTTGTTATATAAAATTCTGAAATCTCCCACCCAGGATACAGAATCTTTTAAAAAGGCAAGCACACCCCTTATACATATTCATTATTTTTTGTCTAGTTGGTTATTTATTTTCAGACATTTGAAATAATGTAGAAATTTCACATTTAAACTTTCAGGAAAGGAATTAAGACTTTTATGATGCAAACGTATACTAAACACTCTATTATTTCAATCACTTCCCATAACCCCCACTTCCCACCTAGTATTAAGGTTATTTTTTTAAGATGAAAAACTGGAGGAAGAGGAGGAGGAGGAGGAGGAGGGGGAGGGGGAGGAAGAAAAAGAAAAGAAAAACTGGTGCTTTGATAGTACACATTTTGCTCAAACTCAAGTACACATTTTGCTCAAACCCATCCACCCAAGAGCAAATAGCATTAACTGAGCACATGCATGGATCAAACACAAATCTAAGCCCTAGAGATAAAGTGTTGACAAAAGAGACACATTCCATCCCTCATGGAGCTTAGAAATAAATTTTTTCTATCTCTCTTTCTGCTCTACTTTGTACTTTCTGAAGCTAGGTTTACAACCAATTTAAAATAGACCTTGTAACACTCCCACACACAAAGAAAGTTTTTTAATATGTCTTTTTAAAATGTTATGCCAGTACCATATTGTTTTGATTACTACAGCTTTGTAATACAACTTGAAGTCTGGAATTGTGATGCCTCCAGTTCTGTTTTTCTTTTTCAAGATTGCTTTGGCTATTTGTCTTTTGTAGTTTCATACAAATTTTAGGATTGTTTGTTCTAGTTTTCAGTAGGGATTACATTAAATGTGTAGATTTCTCTGGGTAGTACAGACATTTTAACAATATTTGTCCTTGCAATCCATGAATATAAAATGTCTTCATTTCCTTGTGGCATCTTCAATTTCTTCCATCATTGTTTTTTAGTTTTCAGAGTACAAGTCTTTCACCTCTTTGGTTAAATTTATTCCTACTTTTTATTGTTTTGGGTACAATTATAAATGGAACTGTTTTCTTAATTTTTTCCTGCTGCTTTATTATCAGCCTACAGAAATGCTATAGATTTCTGTACATTGATTATCCTGCGAACTTACTGAATTTATTTATCATTTCTAGCAGTTTTTTGGTGGAGCCATTAGTATCACTTCCTATGCAAATAGTGAATGTTTTACTTCTTCCTTACCAATTTGGATGCTTTTTATTCATTTCTCTTGTCGGACTGCTGTGACTAGGGTGTGGCAAAAAAGGAACTCTCATGCACTCATGGTAGGAATGCAAACTGGTGCAGCCATGGTGGAAGACAGTATGGAGCTTCTTCAAAAACTTAAAAATAAGGATGCCTGGGTGGCTCAGTGGGTTAAGCCTCTCTCTGTCTTTGGCCCAGGTCATGATCCCCAGGGTTCTGGGATCCACCCCTCTATCAAGTTCCCTGGTCAAGGAGTCTGTTTCTCCCTCTTTCTCTGCCCTTCCCCCTGCTCGCGCTCGCTCTCTCTTTCAAATAAATAATCTTTTAAAAATTTAAAAAACAAAAACTTAAAAATAGAACTACCTTGTGATCTAGAGTTACAGTACTGGGCATTTATCCAAAGAATACAACAACACTAATTTGAAAGTATGTATGAACTCCTATATTTATTGCAACATTATTTACAATAGCCAAATTATGGAAACAGCCTAGGTGTCCATCAATAGATGATTAATGTATAAAGATACACACACACACGCACACACACACACACACAGAATAGAATATTTTTCAGCCATAAAGAGAATATCTTGCCATTCGCAACAATATGGATGAATCTAGACAGTATAATACTAAATGAAATAAGTCAGTCAGAAAAAGACTAATATGATTTCACTCCTATGTGGAATTTAAGAAACAAACACAAGGGGGAAGAAAAAGACAAACCAACAAACAGTTGAGACCAGAGGGAAGGGGAGGAGGGATGGGTGAAATACGTGAAGAGGATTAATAGGGCACTTATCATGATGAGCCCTGAATATTGTATACAATTGTTGAATAACTGGGGCACCTGGGTGGGGCAGTTGGTTAAGCATCTGACTCTTGATTTCAGCTCAGGTCATGATCTCAGGGTACTGGGAGTGAGCTCATGTCAGGCTCCATACTCACTGCAGAGACTGCTTAAGATTCTCTCTCCCTCTCCCTCTATTCCTCCTGCTTGGGCTCTCTCTCTCAGATAAATAAATCTTTAAAAAAAAAATTGTTGAATCATTATATTGTATGCCTGAAACTAATGCAACACTGTATGTTAACTACACTGGAATCAAAATAAAATACAAAAATAAAAAGTAATTTTAAATGGTTTGCTTGCATTGCATTACAGAGGTGCCAAAAGAACCAAAGATTTTTTGTAAAAGTTAATTCTGTGACTTTAACTTTTCTGTAGATTCTGACCTAAGGATCTTAAGTTGCCTCTAACTATGCCTTAGATTCATAGCCCCCTGATGGGTGACTGAACTCTGCAGACAACTGTGACTTAGAACAATCAAGTGAAACTGAGCAGGCAAACCACAGGAGAGGCCATCCCACAGATGACCAGAGAAGTGAGAGTGGCAGCTCCCTGGGAGAAAGGAGAAGAAGGGGCAACTTTAGTGTCTGGAGAAAGATATCCTATAGCTGGAGAGGTACAGGAAGGAATGATGAGGCCAGATTGTCAGGAAGCCTGACATAAAATGAGAATTTTAGATCTCACTTTCTTTCTCTTTCTGAAATTTCTGAAGGACTCTTAGGCTCAGGTTTCCTCGATATCATTACTCTTATATTTAAGGCTATCAAAGACCCTGAGATTCTAAATATAGATACAGTTTGTCAAATCATGGTTAATTTAATGGCTACCTTTCAAAAAGCTCCATCCTAAAGAAGACTCCATACATAATAGCCCTTTTCTAGCTTCTTTCTTCCCAATCTTTTTCACTCTATTTTCCTGAGGTTCAGTCTCAGAGACAACCTCAAGATCAGACAAAATCCTAGAAAATCACACAGGGAACAGAATCTAGAAGTCTCTGGGTATCTATGCAATTGAAAAATAAGCAAAGTCCAATATGACTGGAAAAGTATCAAGTTTGGCTCCATCTTTTTCTGATATAGTCACTATTCTAACTTAAAATTTAGACCTTTTCAAATCAACTTTATTCTTGATTTTGCCAACAGGACCAAATGATGTCATTATAGTAAGGTAGGCATGAAGCTAAATTATTAATTAGAACACTTGAGAAAAATGCATGACATGTTATAAGCATTTCCACATTCATCAAAGTAAGTATTAGTTTGTTTCAGACCAATTCTCTTGCAATTAGGAAGGTTAAGAGAAATATTTTGTAAATGACTTCAGAGAGTATGTCACTAATTTTTATTTTTTAATGAAAGGATAAAGCATAACAAAATAAATAAATAAGAACCTTAAAGAACATATGGTATTTGCTGGAAAGGTCAAGTACACATGGAACTAGAGCTGCAGAAATAGAGTATCCTGGGACACCAGCAATATTACAATATGGTAACTTACATATTTTCTAAAACTGACATAAAACATGAGCCAAAAATTCAAGAAACACAATAAGCTACAGGGGGGATAAATACAAAACAAACAGTATGTTCCCTGGGAACTTCAAAATCATACAGTTGAAAGGCAGAAGTTAAAAGAGAACAGGAGCACCTGGGTGGCTCAGTCGTCAAGAGTCTGCCTTCGGCTCAGGTCATGATCCCAGGGTCCTGGGATCGAGCCCTGCATCGGGCTCCCTGCTCGGCAAGAAGCCTGCTTCTCCCACTACCATTCCCTCTGCTTGTGTTCCCTCTCTCGCTGTGTTTCTCTCTGTCAATAAATAAAATCTTTAAAAGAAAAGAAGTTAAAAGAGAACATATTAAAATTAAAGCAAAGGAAAAAAGCATTGCCATAAATCTATCAATTTTCAGCAAAACAGCAACATCTCTCTTTTCCAATATTTTTAACAAAAAACAACAGAAAAGACAATGAAGTGATGCCATCAAACTTCCAAAATAAAATAAATCACAGTATGTATTCTATATACAGAAACATAATACCATTAAAAAATAGAAGCCAAAAAAAAAAAAAAATCCAAAACCCAGAGAATCCATTGCTGTTGTTAATTTACAGGGAAATCATCTGGTAGAGTATGGAGCTGCAAGAATACAGAACAATACTATACAATACAATACAAATATAACATTTACATTGGGTAAATGTAAATAGAGATTGACAGTATGAAAAAATAGACTATTTCACATTCTTTTTTTTTTTTTTTTTTTTTTTTTTTTCTATTTCACATTCTTAAATTAACAAAAACAAAATACATATCAGAAAGATAGAAGATAGGAAGAGGTAAGTGGAATTAAATTAGCCTTAAGTTCCTATATGGTCTACGAAGTAGTAAAGACCTAATATAAATTAGACAATGTATTAATTAGTTCAGGTTGCCACAACAAAAATACATAGGTTTAGCTTAAACAACAGAAATGTATTTCTCACAATTCTGGAGGCTGAGGAGGTCAAGGTGAAGGTGCCAGCAGATTTGGTCCTGGCAAAGCTTTTTCCTGTCTTACAGATAGCCACCTTCTTGCCATGTCCTCACACGGTAGGGGGAGAGAGACCTCTGATCTCTCTTCTTTTTTTCGTAAGGACACTAATTCCATAATGAGGTCCTCACTCTCAAGACCTCATCTAAACCTTATTACCTCCCAAAGATCTACTTCCACATACCATCACATTGAGGTCTGGGGACACAAATATATTTAATCCATAGCACTTGGTAAGTAAAAGATACCTATTTCTTTTCTTTTTTTTTTTAAGATTTTATTTTTATTTATTTGAGAGAGAGAGAGAGATCACAAGTAGGCAGAGGGGCAGAGAGAGAGGGGGAAGCAGGCTCCCTGGAAGGCAGAGGCTTTAACCCACTGAGCCACCCAGGCACCCCAAAAGATCCCTATTTCAATCTCTATGAAAACCATTAAAAATTAGTGAAATACTATTCAACCAAAATCTTATATAAATGAAAATATAGTAATAAAACAGTAAGTAATCTAAAATAAAAATATGCGAAAGAGTATGGTAAATTTTTAAAAATGGTAATATGGCAAATTTAAATGCATTCAAATCATTTAATTTATTGAAAATAAATATATAATGCTCCAATTAAAAATCAAATGCTGTCATACAGAACTAAAGTATATGGGCTTCCTTTAAGACCTATCTAAAATATAAGGACACAGAAACACTTCAATTAAAGATGTTTAGAAAGATATTCCTTGTAATCACTAACCCAAAGAAACTAAGCTTAACCTTACTTAGTTGTATCACATAAAATAAGCTTGAAGGCAAAACAATCACCAGAGATAAAGAGGGACATTCCATAATAAAAAATAACATTCCAGATAGGTAAAAAGTTTCTAGATTTTAAATACAGAATAAAATACATAGAGCCAAAGCTATCAGAACCACAAAGAGAAGTAGATAAATCTTAGTGATAGATTTAATTACAATTTTCATAGTAACTGACATAATAAGGAAGTAAAAAATTAAAAATCAAATTGACTTAAAAGAATTGAAACACATGATTTAAAACCTTGGCCCATAATCTTTTAAGACTGAAGTAGGAAGAAATTGACAACCTGAACAGACCAATATCTAGTAATGAGATTGAAGCAGTGATCAAAAACCTCCCAAAAAACATGAGTCCAGGACCGGATGGATTCCCTGGGGAATTCTAGCAAACTTTCAAGGAAGAAATAATACCTATTCTCCTGAAACTATTTCAAAAAATAGGAACATAAGGAAAACTTCCAGACTCTTTCTATGAAGCCAGCATTACCTTGATCCCCAAACCAGGCAAAGACCCCATCAAAAAGGAGAATTTCAGACCAACATCCCTGATGAATATGGATGCCAAGATTCTCAACAAGATCCTAGCTAATAGAATCCAACAGCACATTAAAAAGATTATTCATCATGACCAAGTGCGATTTATCCCTGGGATGCAAGGGTGGTTCAACATTCACAAATCCATCACTATGATAGAACAAAACAGTAAGAGAAGAGAGAAGAAACACATGGTCCTCTTAGTTGATACAAAAAAAGCATTTGACAAAATTGAGCATCCGTTCCTGATTAAAACTCTTCAAAGTATAGGGATAGAAGGAACATTCCTCAACATCATAAAATCTAATTATGAAAGCCGACAGCAAATATAATTCTCAACGGGAAAAAGATGACAGCCTTCCCTTGGAGATAAGGAATGCGACAAGGATGCCCACTCTCACCACTCTTGTTCAACATAGTGCTAGAAGTACTAGCGACAGCAATCAGACAACAAAAAGAAAGGGGGTTCAAATTAGAAATGAAGAAGTCAAACTCTCTGTCTTCACAGATGACATGATACTTTATATGGAAAACCCAAAAGACCCCACCCCCCAAAGTATTAGAACTCATACAGCAATTCAGTAATATGGCAGGATACAAAATCAATGCACAGAAATCAGTTGCTTTCCTATACACTAACAATGAAAATATGGAAAGGGAAATTAGAGAATCGATGCCATTTACTGTAGCACCAAGAACCATAAGATACCTGGGAATAAACCAAACCAAAGAGGTAAAGGATCTGCACTCAAGGAACAGCAGAACACTCGTGAAAGAAATTGAAGAAGGCACAAAAAGGTGGAAAAGCATTCCATGTTCCTGGATCAGAAGAATAAACATTCTTAAAATGTCTATACTGCCCAGAGCGATCTATACTTTCAACACCATCCTGAACAAAATTCCACCAGTTTTCAAAGGGCTGGAACAAACAATCCTAAAATTTGTATGGAACCAGAAAAGACCATGAATTTCCAAGGAAATGTTGAAAAAGAGAAACAAAGCTGGGGGCAACACACTCCCTGATTTCAAGCTTTACTACAAAGCTGTGATCACCAAGACAGCATGGTACTGGCACAAAAACAGACACATAGACCAGTCGAACAGAATAGAGAGCCCAGATATGGACCTGCAACTCTATGGTCAAATAATCTTTGACAAAACAGGAAAAGATATCCAGTGGAAAAAGGACAGTCTCTTCAATAAATGGTGCTGGGAAAATTGGACAGCTCTATGTAGAAGAATGAAACTTGACCATTCTCTTATACCATACACGAAAATAAACTCAAAATGGATAAAAGACTTCACGTGAGGCAGGAATCTATCAAAACCCTAGAGAAGAACATAGGGAGTAACCATTTCAACATCAGCCTCAGCAATTCTTTAAAGACATGTCTTGAAAGGCAGAGGAAACAGAAGCGAAAATGAACTTTTGGGATTTCATCAAGATAAAAAGCTTCTGCACAGCAAAGGAAAGTCAACTAAACAAACGGAATCCACAGAATGGGAGAAGATATTCGCAAATGATACTACAGACAAAGGTCTGATATCTAAGATCTATGAAGAACTCCTCAAATTCAACACTCACAACACCAATAATGACATCAAATAATGGACAGAAGACATGAACAGACACTTTTCCAAAGAAGACATACAAATGGCTAACAGACACATGAAAAAATGTTCATCATCTTTAGCCATCAGGGAGATTCAAATCAAAACCACACTGAGATACCACCTTACACCAGTTAGAATGGCCAAAATCAACAGGACAGTAAACAACAAATGTTGGAAAGGGTGTGGAGAAAGGGGCACCCTATTACACTGTTGGTGGGATTGCAAGCTGGTGCAGCCACTTTGGAAAACAGTGTGGAGATTCCTCAAGAAATTAAAAATAGAGCTACCCTATGACCCTGCCATCGCACTACTGGGTATTTACCCCAAAGAGGAAGATGTGGTACAAAAAAGGGCCACATGGACCCCAATGTTCATGGCAGCGATGGCCACAATCGCCCAACTGTGGAAAGAACCAAGATGCCCTTCAACGGATGAATGGATAAAGAAGATATGGTCCATATATACAATTGAATATTATGCCTCCATCAGAAAGGACAAATATCCAACTTTTGTATCAACATGGACAGAACTGGAAGAGATTATTCAGAGTGAAATAAGCGGAGAGAATCAATTATCTTGGGGTCTCACTCACATGTAGAGCATAAAGAAGAACATGGAGGGCATTGTGAGAAGGAAAGGAAGGTAAAAGGGGGAAAAAGGGGATGATGAACCATGAGAGACGGTGGAACTCCTCAAATTCAACAATCACAAAACAGATAACCACATAAAAAAAAATGGATAAAGGACATGAACAGAAACCCAAAACCCCCGCCCACAGCAACAAGGGCAGGCACCTTCACACACACCTTCACACTTTCACACCGAAATCAATTCCAGTAGAAAACTTGCAAGACTCGCACACAGCAGTCCCAAGTGAAAGGCACAAGCACGCCGTCGCAAGTCCCCAGATTTGTGGCCCCCCAAAGCCAGGGGCCTGGTGGACAGTGCGGCAGAGCCGCCTCTGGCCCAGAGTTGAACACAATTATCTTGAGTTTTCTATCTAAAACTCGCGATAATTCGACCCACGGACCCCAAGTGAAAGGCTCCCGAATACACTGCCAGGCCCTATTTCCCAGGGAGCCGAAGGCTGTGACACCGTCGAACAGCGCCTGCGGAGCAGGTTACTGGCGAGATTCAGTCCCAATTCTCGCCAGCTTTCTACCCAAATGGATATCAATTTGGGTAGAAACTGGAGAGAATTGGGCCCGCTGGCACCTCGTGAAAGACCCCTACCCGCGCGCCCCAGGCCCGCAATTCCCAAGGCGCCAAAGCCCAAGACTTGACTGACAGCAAGAGAAGGGCGGCCTAACGTCGAGAGTTCGATGCAATTCTCGCGAGTTTTCTGCCCAAATCGAAATCGATTTGGGTAGGAAACTCGTGAGAATTGCGCCCGCAGGCCCAGCGCGAAACTGCCCCGCGCGTGCGGCGTGGGTCCCCATTTGGCGAGCCCTCGAACCTGACTTGAGAGCGCGCGGGGGCAGCCCGGCGGCGAGAGTTGGACGCAATTCTCGCGAGAGTTTCCTACCCAAATCGAAAACGATTCGCGAGCCCTCGGAGTCCGCGGGACTGGCGTACCTCGCGCGGGGCCCCCTCGCGGCGAGTGTTGGACGCAATTCTCGCGAGTTTTCTACCCAAATCGAAAACGATTTGCGTAGAAAACTCGCGAGTATTGCGCCCGCCGGCCCCGCGCGAAACTCCCCCGCGCGCGCAGCCGAGGCCCTGGTATCGAGAGCCCTTGGAGCCCGCGGGCCTGGCGGTCAGCCCCCGGGGGGCAGCCCGGCGGCGAGAGTTGGTTGCAATTCTTGCCAGTTTTCTACCCAAATCCAAGGGTGCAGAGGGGGAGCTAAGAAGCATTTGTGATGTTTATGGTCTCACTAAGAGGCTGAGATCCCATCCTCGGACTGCCAAGCCCACCCTCTGCACACTATTCAACACAACGTGTTGGTTTCCAGCATTGCTTTTATCCAGCCCTTCTTGTCCTGATTTCAAGTAAAAGGATCTCAAGACATCAAAAGTGCAAAAAACACAGTTTGAAGAGACAGAGAGAGCCTTAGAACCAGACTCAGATGCGGCAGTGTTGTTAGAATTATCAGACTGCGAATGTAAAACAATAGTGATTAATATGCTAAGGGCTCTAATAGATAAAGTAAACAATATCAAGAACAGATGGGCATTGTGAGCAAAGGGATGGAAATCCTAAGAGAGAACCAAAGAAAAATGCCAGGGATCAAAGTCACTAACAGAAATGAAGAATGCCTTTGATGGGCTCTATGGGTGAGACAGGGTTGAGGAAAAAGTCTTTGATCTTGAGGATATAGCAATTAAAACCTTCCAAATGAAAAAACCAATTGGAGAAAGGACTGAAAGGACTGAATAAACAGAACAGAATACCCAAGGGCTGTGGGACAATATGCATAGTACAAATACCAGAAGGAGAAGAAAGGGAGAAAAGAACTGAAGAAACATTTGAAATAATAGCAACTGAGAATTTTCCTAAATCAACGTCAGACACAAACCCCAGATCCAGGGAGCTCAGAGAACATCACCCAAGATAAATGCCAGAAAACTACACCTCGATGTGTCTTTTTTCAGACTCTAGGAAATCAGAGATCAAAATAATACTGAAAGAAGCCAGGAATGATCTGTGCTGGTGTCAAGGAGAAGAGTCCTACATGGGGAGGGGGCCAGCATAGGAGCCACAGGGACACAGGACTATCCTGCCAGCAGGACAGAGACAAGAGTTCTGGAGAGGCCAGAGAGCTGCCCAGAGATATGCAATGCCATGACTGCTGAGTGAACTTTGGCTTCCCCTGAGTACAGTGGGAACACCAGCAAGATTTGGGACTGAGGACTGGCATGATCTGCCTTCTCTTTTGATCATAGATATGTAAAAAGAAAAATATGATTCTACTACACAACGCCAGTTTAAAAAATACTTTAGAGTTTATATGAAGCTTGATGTCGTGCTTGGAGTCGGACCAGCTCCCCAGTCTGGGGGAATAATCCCCGTATGACTGTCCTTTTGGTCCCCGCCACATACTTGTGGTGCTCATGACCATGTTCAGGCTATTCACCTGGCTACAAATTTAGTATTTCCCACACATACCCTCAGGTTTGACAATTGGCTATAATGACTGGCAGAACTCAGGAAAAGTGCTGTATTTAAAGATGACAAATTTATCATAGCAAAAGCATGCCAATTAGAACCAGCCAAAGGAAATGACAGGCATAGGGCAAAGTCTGAGAGGATTCCCAAAGTGAAGGTTCTGTCATCCTTGGCAATGCATTACCCTCTCTGTATTGTAGTGTGATGATACTCAAAGTGCACCAGCCAGAGATGCACAACTTAGTGAGGTGCCCAGAGTCTTGGCTGAGGCTTCGTAAAGCAGTGATGACTGGCTAAATGCTTGGCCACATAGTTGAATCCAGTCTCTCACTGCCTCTTCCTGCTTAGCCCAACTAGTTAGTCATGTAATTGGTCCCTCTGGCCATCTTGAGTCATCTGGCTTGTGCAGACAACAAGATGTGACTCCAGGTGCCCACTGTGACCAACAGAGACACTGGGGAAATCCCAAAGCTTTCAAGTCTCCCTCCCAGGAACCAGAGACAAAGGCCAGCCAAACTTTACTATAGAGAGCAAGCACATTTACACGTTGTCAAAAAATTGATAATCAAGTAGGTATTTTTACTCCCTAACTCACATCAATTCAATATAGATTGGCCATTGATCCTTTGTACTTGGAAATGCTGTTTTTGTCTCCCCTCATTCTTTCTCTTTTTAAAAAATTATTTATTTATTTGAGAGAGTGAGAGAGAACATGAGCAAGAGCTAGGAGCAGAGGGAGAGAGAACACAAGCAGACTGCCCTTGGTGAAGAGCCTGATGTAGGGCTTGATCTCACAACCCCAAGATCTTGACCTGAGCTGAACCCAAGAGTTAGGTGCTTAACCACGTGTGCCACCCAGGCACCCCTGTCTCCTTCTATTCTTAAGATGAACAGTTTGTGATTTTCAACTTGTTTAGCACCAAAATATTCTTTATGGTTTTTTCTCTGTAGTTTTAAATTGTGTACATTTTTCTTCTAAGGACTATTTTTCATGTGTATCCTTTTACATATGCTTCCATCTTACTTTTGTTCTTATTCTTTGGTTTCTTAATACTCAAGGTATGAACTGTCAGTGTATAAATTGCAGTATCATACTTCTTTCCTTTTGATTTTTTAAAAAGATTTTATTTATTTATTTGTCAGAGAGAGAGAGCACAAGCAGGCAGAGTGGCAGCCAGAGAGAGAAGCAGGCCCCCTGCTGAGCAAGGAGCCTGATAAGGGACTCGATCCCAGGACCCTGGGATCATGACCTGAGCTGAAAGCAGCCATTCAACCAACTGAGCCACTCAGGCATCCCTTTTTTTTTTTTTTTTTTTTTTAAGATTTTCATTTTGCTTTTTTTAAGAGATTTTATTTATTTATTTGAGAGAGGGAGAGAGAGAGAGAGAAAGTGCGCAAGCAGGGGTGATATGGAGGGAGAAGCAGGCTCCCTCCAGAGCAGGGAGCCCGATACTTGACTTGATCCCAGGACCCTGATATCATGACCTGAACCAAAGGCAGACATTTCACAGACTGAGCCCCCCAGATGGCCCCCATTACATCAGTCTTAACTGGGACATGCTGCTCAGTTTTCTCCCTGGCCTCAGTGCAGAATCCCAATTGCTCACTGTCCTTTTGAGTTTCTACAAGGGTCAAATGCAGGAAATTAGGTATCTGTTATAATTCTTATTTCTTTCCTCTTCTGTGGACACCCTCCTTTCTAAGACCAGATGGCCCATCTCAGTAGCTCTGAAGAGGACTTTCAGAAGACAGTGGTATGTCAGCATGAGCTTGTGAGCAGGTCAGCAGCTCTCCCCTCTGCTTGAGGATCTCACCCCTCTCCGACAGCCTTCCAGTTTGGGATATTTTCTTGTTTTCTGATGTCAGGCATGGTCTTAGCCTTGGCCAGTGCGTGACTAGAGATCTAATGATGGAGAAGGCACACAGGATATTAGCAGGGCCCACTTCTGGTTTGTGTTTTAAAAGAAGCACAGAAACCTGGTTGCTGATTTGAGAACAGAGCCAGGGGCAGGGAGAGAAGCCACCCAGGTGCCCCAAATGTATTTTAACTAATACTATTACTTTTGTTATTATTCATCTTTAAAGGGTCACATTTTAAACAACATGCATCTTGAGAATATCAGTGCTGGTTTTGAGGTAGGCAAAAACATACCTATCATCTAGAATAAGTCTTTCTCATCCTCTGTGTCTGTGTGTTTTCTGGCTGTTGTCCAGTTTGAAACTAACAATAAGGAAAAGCTATCTGACATGAATGAAGCTACTATATTATGGAAATTTAAAAAATTGAAGATTTTGAAGTAGGATTTGAAAATACATTTAAGGTATCTGTTCTAATATATAATGTATTTATGTATGTATACTTATATATGTAATATATATACATATATATGTAATATATACACATATATGTAATATATAATATATAATATATTTACTAATATATAATGTATTTACTCTGCCTTTCAACAGACTTTTGATTATGCTCCCTAAGACTGGGCCCTTTGGAGATTTCATTTAAAAGAAATAAAATTTCTAATTTCAAATTCAAAAATTCAAACGTGTTCCTCAGCACATGGGGCGTTGCCCTTTCCTATGCTGATCTGAGACGAATTGGGGCCAGATTAGGGAAAGGTGTTCATCGTGGTTTTTCCAAGATTGCTTCTCCTAGGGAGAGAGTGGACCACAGACATGACATTGGCGATGGGTCAGCCTGGTGTGAATATGGCTGGAGCTCTCGGCTAGTTTTACAAAGTGGCTAATGACTCCTCTCTCTGCTCCATAAGGAGCTGGGACATGTCAGAACGTCCAGTGGTTTCCACAGCTCCATAGCTTAATTCATTATCTAATCAGATGATTAGATAATATTAGATTAATATTATAGATTAATTAGATTAATAGCATATCTGATTAATATAATTAGATATAATTATATTAATTATAATTAATATAATTATAATTAATTAATAATTATATTAATATATCTAATATAACAGCTCCCTTGGAAAGCAGGACAAAGCTGGGCTTTGTATTGGTTGTTTCTGGTTTGGATTTTGGAGTGTGTGTGTGTGTGTGTGTGTGTAGCTGCATGACCCCATATGAGAAGCACAGGGCTGTGAGCACAACTGGCTGGGAGAGCCACAGAAGAGTGTGCGTGTGCTCAGGATGTGTCTGTGCCCACGGACAGTGTGACTGGGCCCAGGGTAAAATCAGCTAATCAGCCACTCGTGGTTGGTATTTTCTTATTCAGGGAAAACCAGGGGCAGTGTGTGTATAACAACAAAGTAAAGTCCACATGCATATTCCAAAGTTGTTTGTCTTAAACAATAGTACTAATCATGGCCTGAGTTCTGCAGCATGTGTCTGTGCAGTCCTTCTGTCTCAAAAAAGAAAACTCAGGTAGTTAAAGGGCTTTGAATTTACTTTCTGTTAGAAGGTAGGCTGCACTTAAAAATGAGACTTTGAACTTTCCAGGTTACATGGTACAGAGCGAATATCAGAAGAGCATGGACTGGATAAACTTAAACCCTGGGCATTCTCTGCATTTTCTATAGATTCCATCCTTTTAACTTTTCTTGTTAATCTATTTCAAACTGAATATATCTTTTTAATTTGATATTTTCTTTTTATCTTTTAATTGGATAACTAAGTTAATGTATATGTAAATATACCATCATGATAAATATTCATCCTTGGGGCACCTGAGTGGCTCTGTTGGTTAAGCAATTGCCTTCAGCTCAGGTCATGATCCTGGAGTCCTGGAATTGAGTCCCGCATCAGGCTCCCTGCTCAGTGGGGAGTCTGCTTCTCCCTCTGATCTCTCCCATCTCATGCTCCCTCTCTCTCATTCTCTCTCTCTCTCTCTCAAATAAATATCTTAAAAAATAAATAAATATTCATCCTTGTCTTTTTTTAACTTATTTTTAGATTGAATGATTTTATGATTTCATTTTTTTCTTCTGTAATATCTTACAAGTTGTATATGTTTTCAAATGTAGTCCCAGTGATTAAACTAGGTGTTTCCATAGAACTTCTTGGTTTCTCAAAGACTGTTATTTGTAATTTTACTTCGTTCTTGAACATTTCAAGGATCTCTTATCATTTTAACTTTATTTACCTCTACCATTTCTTACAATGTAGGTCTGCTGGAGAAATGTTCTCAACTTTTGTCTCGCTGAAAATATCTCCATTTCACTTCCATTTTTGAAGGACACAGTCACCGTATATAAAATCTAACTGAAAGGTTGTTTTTTTTTTTCCTCCTCACCATGTTAAGAATATCATACCCTGAATCTTGGCATTGGTTGTATCTGATGAGCAATTAGCTATAATTTCCTTTAAAAAATCTCTACACAAAATGTTTATCTTTTGTCTGCTTTTGGGATTTTCTTTCTTTTTGGTGTTCAGCAGTGTGAGTATGCCGTGCTTAGATGTCTGTTTCTTCGTATTTTTTGTTCTTGGAGTTTTCAGAATGCCTTCAGTCTATAGGTTTCCATCTGCAATACATTTTGTAAAATTAGTGGTGATGAACTCTTTTTTTAAAAATATTTTATTTGAGAGAGGGAGAAGGGGGGGAGAGAGAGAGAGAGAGAGAGAGAGAGAGAGTAAGAGGCTGTGAGTAGGGAGAGGGGCAGAGGGAGAGAATCTCCAGCAGACTCCTTGCTGAGCATGAAACCAACCATGGGGCTCAATCCCACGACCCCAAGATCATGACCAGAGCCAAAACCAAGGTCAGGTGCTCAACCCTGTGAGCACCACAAGGCTTCCAGCTGCTGGCTCCTCACCACAAAAGACCTGTTTCACCTTTCACTTTGGCCCCAAAGGCGCTCTGGATTGCAGCTGCCTTGCATTTTGGGAATGCTCCTGTAGCTTGGGGACATCTCCAGCAGTGTTCAGTCCACCTGCAGCCTTGGGAATGAGTGTCTGGTATGTCTCTCAGCCATCCAGTCCTGCTCTGAGCTGTGGGCACAATACCCTCTGTTCACGGGGTTGGCCCACTCATTGCCTGGAGCTGGTTACTCTAACCTACCGCACTAGCACACACATACCTTGTATTATCATTAAAAATTCATCCGGCTTCTCTTGATCCCCACCCACAGAAGATTTCCTTCTGCTGATCCTTTGAGGCTGATAGCAATGGTGAGTCTCTAATCCTTAGCCGGAGTCATCTTTCTGGAGTTTCTTTTCTTTTCTATCTTTCTTTTTTTAAGATTCTATTTATTTGACAGAGAGAGATCACAAGTAGGCAGAGAGGCAGGCAGAGTCAGAGGGAGAAGCAGGCTCCCTGCTGAGCAGAGACCCCAATGTGGGGCTCAATCCCAGGCCCCTGAGATCATGACCTGAGCTGAAGGCAGAGGTTTAACCCACTGAGCCACCCAGGTGGCCCTGGAATTTATTTTCTCAATGCTACTTTATTTTGCATGAATCTTTGGCCTTCTGAGGAGTTTGAAAAACTGATTTTTGTAGCCTGTCCAGCTGGCTGCCATTGTTATGTGCTCACAATAGTCTTCTGATAGATTCTATGTCTTACACAGAAGCAAGTTCTTCCATATCTGTGTTAACTGTATCCCACATGTACTGACATGCAGAACTTTTTTTCTGCAGTTCTTTGTGATTGAGTTTTAAAATCTCTTTTTAAATTATTTTTTATTGTTGATTTAACAATTTATTGTATTTTAGTAGGAGGATACTTCCTACATGGTATTGATTTTCCTTTCAGAATCTATTGAGATTTCCTTTGTGATCTTGTACATCTTTAGTATTTTTAAGGGTCTGTTGTATACTTTAAAAGAATATTGAGTCTATTTCTGGGGTGCAGAATTTTCTCTCTCTGTCTCTCTTGCTAATAACCGATATCCTTCTGGGCTAGATTTATTTTTCTACTTTTTATATTACTCACTATATTACTTATTTTCAACCAATGAAATGAGTTAGCTAATTTCCATATTTACCTGTTTTTATCTCATTTATGCCTCCCTCTTCTGTGTCATAATTTCATATTCTGATTTAGTAGATACTATTTCATGGTTATCCTATTTCAAACTCTTGGTGATATTTTTATTTCATGCAATGATTTCATCTGGAGCAACTGACAGCTACACTATTGATTCCGTTAGCTTTTTAGTACTGGCTAAAGTAGGTAGCTAGAAGCATGTCTTCCTGTGGTTTTAAAAAATCTATTTATTTATTTGAGAGAGAAAGAGAGAGAACATGAGCAGGGGGAGCAGCAGGCAGAGGGAGATGGAGAAGCAGACTCTCAGCTGAGTGGGAAGCCTGATATGGGGCTCGATCCCAGGACCCTGAGACTATGACCTGAGCCGAAAGCAGACGTTTAACGACTGAGCCATCCAGGCACCCCTGTTTTTGTGTTTAGATAGGCTGCTTCTTTTCTTTTTTTTAAAGATTTTATTTATTTGACAGAGAGAGATCACAAGTAGGCAAAGAGGCAGGCAGAGGGAGAGGGAGAAGCAGGCTCCCTGCTGAGCAGAAAGCCCGATGCAGGGCTCAATCCCAGGACCCTGAGATCATGACCTGAGCTGAAGGCAGAGGCTTTAACCCACTGGGCCACCCAGGCGCCCCAAGATAGGCTGCGTCTAAGGGAGATTTTTGCTGTTACTTTCTCTCTCTTGCTCTCCCTCCCCCTTCCCTCTACACACTTGGTTTGTTAGAGTTTCACCACTTACCCACTGGTATTGTCAAGCTCCAGCTTAGATCCCAGGCTCTTAGGTGACATTTTGCATATCTGCCCAAGTTGATATTAGAGATGTTGTAGATCTCATCACAAAGCTAGTAGGTGACGTCACTTATTCTTGCTCACAAGACTGTGTTTTTGTCCTGTATAGGTCTTTTGTTTTTATCTAAATCTGTATCTTCTGCAGGAGTTGACTTTGGACTCCTTTGAGGATCTGGAATCCTCAGCTCAGGTCCTGGATTCTGATGATGAGCCTGACTGATCCTGTGTCAATGGCCATCCTTTGTTCTGGTCACCCCAAGAAGTTAGCTGCCTTAGCTTCACTCCAAACAATGAGCCCCTCAGATATACCACCTCTGCCCTACCCATCTCATACTGGTTTCTTGATCTGCTCTGTTAGGCTGGTGGGCCCAGGGACGCTGAGAGCAGACAAGATGGCCACTGAGTTTCACAAGATGGTGGCTCAGGACTTTCCACCATGGGGCTTCCTGTCTCAGAGACTTTCCAGATCACCCCACAAGGATGACAAACAATCTGACTGGTCGACCTTGCATTCCTTTTTCTGTAAAATGAGCTGATAATTGATTGGTACATTTTGTATCCCTCATATACATAAACCACAGCCAATCAGTTACCCAGCAAACCCTCCACACCCTAAGGCCCCTAATCAAAAACCCCTCAGCCCTACCCGTGGGCGTGACTTCCTTGGCTCTGGGTCCTAACCCGGACCAAGGAATCTAGCCTGAGAGTGCCTCCATTAAAGCTTGCTCAAACCACTTGCTGTGCCTGGGTCTCTCCATTACTCTTCCTTTTTTCCATCGCTGAGACCTTACACACAGTATGTGTGTAGTAGGTAGGGAGAAAAGAAACGAGTCACTTAGCTCAGTTGCTCTCAACCAAAACAGTTCCTTCTGTCCCCTCCTCTCTGGGTTCCAGGAGAGAAGGTAAACTCACTTCTGCAGACAGTGTCCTCACTGGCCACCCTGTGCTCCATACACACCCTGCCCCATCTGTGATGTCAGCTGCCAGGGGCCTGAAGAATCTGCCCTGCTCTGTGAGCTTGTATTAAAACACTCACTTGTAACTCCCTATGAGTTTTTCACAAGGAGTTATTTTTTCTCATTCAAACTGTTGTCTGAATGTTTTCTTAATGAAGGAATTCTGTGTGTGTGATTGCCTCTTACCCCTCCTCCCCTGCTGCTATTCAAATGGCCCCCTCCACAAGGGGAGCAAGGCTCTGGATGAACAATCCACAGCTTGAAAATGGCAGTAACCACAATAAAGGCAATTACCCACCATGAACTGAGTCTGCACTAACCAAATGATGTGGAATAGTCTATACAGTCTTCCTATCTATTCCTTTTATTTCCATTCTGCCCAAGGAAATTGAGGCATGGAGGGGTATGGTCATTTGCCCTGGGTCACACAGCTAATAAGGGGCAGAGCCAACATTCATGCCCAGACAGTTTGGAGCATGAAATGAGAGCATGGGGGAAAAAAAAAGCATGAACGAGAGAGAGAGAGAAAAAGCTATTTTTCCTAAGCGAAAAAGTGGTGACTACAAAAGAAAGAATATTTTGTAAATTTCTATTCAAAAGAATTGCTGGTTTACTATTAGGACCAGCAAATTGCATTTAGCCCATTCTGGATATGAATGTGTTTAAGAGAGCTTGCCTTGGATAAAAGATGAGCATTTGCTGCAATTAGAAGGAGTCCTACAGAGAATCCGGCTGGGGCCGGGGATTTCATCTGACCCAAGGCCATTCGCCGCTTCAGGGACCCTGCCCCCTGAAGCGATTCTGCCGGATATTCCCAGGAAACTCTCAAGAGTTGTCTACCCAAATCCAGATATATAGATAGATATAGATATAGATTAGATATAGATATAGATGATATAGATATAGATATAGATTTTTACTGAAAGTGGTATCTCCATGATGTATTTTGAACAGCAGGTAATATGTGCAAAACAGGGGACTCCAGTGACAACTTTTAACCTGTGAATTAGTAGGAAAAAAGTAGTGAGATCATGTATATTAAAATTGGCTAATATTAAGTTACCGTAGATATCACATTCATTATGCTACAGTACAGTACATATTTTTCTTAGAAGTTATCTATGTGCATATCAGTATATGGGTTTCTCTTAGGGGTTTGGGGTTTTTTTAAGATTTATTTATTTGAGAGAGAGAGAGAAAGTGCACATGTAAAGAGGGGCAGAGGGAGACAGAAAGAAGCAGACTCCATTAAGCATAGACTCCCCTACAAGGGTCTTAACCTCATGACCCTGAGATCATTGTATAGGCTTGTGTTTTGTCTTTTAAAAATCAACCTTAATGAGTTACAATTTACATCAAATTAAATGCACACATTATCAGGGTACAGTTTAATGACTTAGACAAATACTTATGCCCACTACCCAATCAAAATACAGAATTTTTCCATTACCTCCCAAACGTCCCTCCTAACCACTTCCACTGAATCCCCTCCCCTTCTCCCAGCCCCAGGCAACCACTGATCTGCCTTCTGTCATGACAGATTAGTTTTTGCCTTTTCTAGAATTTCATATAAATGAAATTATCATGTGTAGTCTTGTGTATCTGTCTTCTTTTGCTCACCATGTTTTTGTGGTTCATTCATGTCTTTGTGTGTATAATTGTTTCTTTTTATTGATGAGTGGTATTACACTATATGGATATTCACATTTTGCTTATTCATTCACCTGTGGGTGGACATTTCAGTTGTTTCCATATTGGGGCTATTATGAAAAAGCATCCCTGTGTAAATTTTTTTGTGAATACATGCTTTCATTTCTCTTGTGTAAATATCTAGGTGTGCCTGCCATGCAGTTTTCCAAAGCACCTATAGTGTTTTACATTTCCACCAACAATATGTAACATCTTAGCTTGCACTTACCCTTGTCAGTCTTTTCAATGTTAGTCATGCTAAGTTGTTAAGTCCTGGCTCACTGTGGTTTTAATTGCATTGTATTTTATATATTATGAAAGATCTTTATATACTCTATGCAAGTATTTTGTGAGATACATGTACTGTAAATAATTTCCCCTTCTTTAACTTGCTTTTTCATTTTCATAATAAAGTGTTTTGAAGAGCAGACATTCTAAAATTCTGAGGAATTGTATTCCTGTTAAATCTAATACAAATTTGGGTTTATATTTTGCATGTCTTTTTAAAAATTAAACTTTTAAAAAATATTTTATTTTATTATCTGTGAGCGGGGCAGAGAGAGTCTTTAAGCAGACATGGAGTCTGACTCTAGGCTTTATCTCATGACCCTGAGATCATAACCTGAGCCAAAACCAAGAGTCGGAGGTTTAACCAACTAAACCACCCAGGAGCCCCTAAAAATTAAACTTTTTGTTTGGAGATAATTGTAGGGTGCACATGCAGTTGTAAGAAATAATCAGTCACCTTGACTTTATAGAAACTCATTGGTGGACATGTAATCTAGTAATTAGTGACACAAAGGTTGACATCACCTGATGAGCTGGATGAAGTCATAAAGAACTGTATATGGTGAGAAAAACATCTGCACTGTAATTGGAGGCCCTGAAGCAAGAAAGGCTGAAAACCTGAGACCAGTTACTGGTCAACCAGCCCAGTCCTATCAATCCATTCTACACAAAGCCCTGTGTTCCTTAGGAGGTGTGAGAATCATCTTCCCCATATGATAAAGGTTTCCAGGAAACCTAGAAAGGCATAGGTGGATACAATCAGCCCCATGCTGACAGGACTGAAGGAAGGGTAAGGTCAAGAAACGTATAAAAATATACCCATCACGTGACATGCTGAGGTTACTGAAGGCTGAAGGGAGGGAAGGAAAGCGAAACAGGAATATCCAGGCACAGTGACACCAGACCTACTTGGCCCTACAAATATGGTCTGAGAGTCTACCGGAGCAGAATTTGGGGCTTTTGCTAGAATTCCTAGGATCTGAAACTTGGGCATTGTGAGATTGTCTATATTTTATTTTGTTCCTCAGCCTCATACTCTCCAAGTACATAAATTCTTAGGGTGGAGACCATCGGATGTGGTCATCCGATGGTCGTGGACTGTATAGAGTTTGGTTCCTCACATACCAGGAAGGATGCTGCCTCATAAGTAGGTTCCCATACAAGTTATTGTTTAGGGGCGCCTAGGTGACTCAGTGGTTAAGGATCTGTCTTCGGCTCGGGTCATGATTCCAGGGTCCTGGAATCGAGCCCCACATCAGGCTCCCTGCTCAGCGGGAAGCCTGCTTCTCCTTCTCCCAGTCCCCCTGCTTGTGTTCCCTCTCTCACTGTCTTGCTTTGTCAAATAAATAAATAAATAATTTTTAAAAAAAGAATTAACTTTTTTTTTAAAAAAAGAAAGTTATTGTTTAAACAAGGTCATTCTGGGGAGGGAAAGAGAGTGCTATGTCAATAATGATGCTGAGGAAAGTAACTGTAAACCATGATTATCTGGGGCAAACCAAAAAGTATGCTCACCTTACGCAGAGGCACATTCCTAGGATGATCTCTCTTTCTTGGGGGATATCCTTACTCCCTGCATAACCTCTCAAAAAGAGCAATTTGTTTTATTTCAATTCAAACACCATTAAGACCCCAGCCTTTACTGTTAACTTACTATTTATTGGGCTCTTTTGTTTAGGACATTTGGGGGGAAATAAAAAGTGAAATTCATGATCTCTGCCCTAAAGTCAATCACATCTGGTGAGAGAAGACGTGCACATCCATAAATACAGAGACACACAGATGTTGACAGGATGTGAAATAAAAGGGGCCAGGGATGACTCAGGATCTAGAGTCAAGCCTGTGACAATGCTTTGGATTCCTCATCCCTATTCCTGCACAAAATGCCTGTTGTCCAGCTTTGCTCACAGCAGAAACACCGTTAGAGTTTATGGAGTGACTTGAAGTCTCTGCCCTGTTGGAGGGATTCAGAGCCATTTTCTCTTGCAGGAGAACAAGGTGAAAATTCCTTGTCGGATTGGCTTGGTCTTGACACTGTAGATGATGGGGTTGAGCACAGGAGGCACAAAGAGGTAGATGCTAGACATGAGTGTGTGGACCAAGGGTGAGGCATGCTTGGCAGTGCGATGCATTACAGACACACCAATCATGGGCACGTAGTACAAAAGCACCGCACATATATGTGACACACACGTGTTGAGGGCCTTCCGCCGTCCCTCCCCAGAAGCAATGCCCAGCACTGTGTAAAGAATCAGCCCATAAGAGACCACAATGAGCAGTGAGTCCAGCCCAAAAGTGGCCAGGACAATGGACAAACCCAGGATGCTATTGAGCTTAGTATCAGCACATGGCAGCTGGATCAGGTCTGAGTGGAGACAGTAGGAATGAGAAAGGACATTAACATGGCAATAGGGCAGTTGCCTTAAAAGGATTGGAAGTGGGGCCATGAACATCACACTCTTCAGTGTGATTCCCAGACCCATGCAGATGATACGGGGCAGGGTTAGGATGGCTGTATATCTCAGTGGATTGTAGATGGCTACAAACCGGTCATAACTCATGGCCAAAAGGACCCCTGACTCCATGCAGGAGAAGGTGTGGATGAAGAACATCTGAGCCAGGCAGCCATCAAAGTCAATCTGGGGGACATCAAACCAAAGAATACCCATGACAGTGGGCATTGTAGACACAGAAACACCCACCTCAGTCACAGCCAGCATAGAGAGGAACAAGTACATGGGCTCATGTAGAGCAGCGTCCACATGAACAGCTGCCATGATTAGGCTGTTACCCACAATGGCCACAATATACATGGTGAAGAAGGGGATGGAAAGCCAGCCATGTTGGGCCTCCAATCCTAGGATGCCAGTTAGGAAGACAGATAGGACATCAAGACTTTTGTTGCTCTCGGCTCCCATGTCACCAATAGCAGAGATGTCTTCACCTGACATTTGGAACAAAAAATGAAATTAGCTTCCTCCTGAAGGTCTTCTGCCTTGGCAGCCCACCTCAAAGGCTGAAGGAAGGCGATGGAAGGAAGTGGGGGAAGTTGGAGCCATCTACATCATTTTGGGTAAAAATATAACACACACTTTCTTCTCACCTCCTCTTCCCCTGACATCTAGAAGCCTAAAATTTTACATGTAAAGGAGATATTTGAAACTGTCCAATCTTATGAGAGACAGTATCGCTTAAAAATTGAGAGCAGAAACACTAGGATGAACCAGACTTGTCAAAATCCATACTCAGCCAATTACTAGATGTATGATGTGGGCAACTTACTTATACTCCGATCCAAAGGGGTTTTTGTCTGTTTGTTTATTTTCAGTTTTTTACTTGTAATGTGGAGATAAGAATAATACTTAATTGTATATATGAAACAGAAGCCATCGAAGGGAGAAGAATAAGGAGATGCTGGAGAAGTTGATCTTCTTTAATTTCACAGACAGTGAAAAGGACAGAGTGGCAGGTGCACATTTTTTTTCATGCCTCCTATGCAGACAATGGCAGGTGGGCAGGTGGAAGAGGCCAGGAGACCTTCTAAAGTGGCCCCTTTCAGATGTCTATTGATTCAGTTGCCAACTTGACAGTCTTTCCAGGACCTGAAACCGGAGTCCAGTCTTGCACCTACTGATAGAATCCCGTCCACTACATCCTTATCAAACTGTCATTCACACTCAACTTGAATGCTCCCAATGATGGGGAGCTCACTGCACCTAGTGCCATTATCTTGATTAGAGGCACTGACTTCTAAAGTGCTTTCTTACATGAGGCTTAAAGGTGTTTCCTCCGCATTGTATATAATTGCTGCAGATACTGAGAAACAATCTTTTTCAGGTTTCACTTGAATATTATTCTTCCTGGTATCTATTAATTGCTTGCGAAATACATCTGAACTTGCAAACATGTATTTACTTATGTAGCTATTTATTTAAGAGTCAAAGCTGCACAATAGGGTGATAATCTTCTGGTCAGAGGAGATGTTCAAGCAAAGACTGAATAATCTTTGCTGGGAATACTGGCAGGACAATTCCAGCACCTGCTGCACTGGGATTAAAGGCCCTTTCTGCCTTTTTCAACTCTCTTTCTGCCCTCAGGCCTGATGTCCATCCTGCCAAGATCTCTCTCATCCTGTGATACTGAGAATATCAGGGCTGTGGACTTGTGTGAGACCTGAGAGGCCAGTTCTCAATGCCTGTCATGGGATCATGTGTCTTTCTCTAAACCACTTCCCAGCACCCTATCTGAAAGTGTGTGGGAGGACCAGGGACATGTGAATAAATATTTCTCTATTTGTAGGAAGCCTACACGAAAATAAGATCTGGGGATATTTTTTCTTAAACCTCTCCATCACAGGCCAATCAAATCGCAGCAAATACTCAGTCCATATGTGCCATGACAGAGACCCATTCAACGATACAGAGACATGAGAGACCGGGAGAACCTCAGAGGCACAAACGGAATTGTAGAACGAAACATACTCTTACACCCATACCTAGGAGATGCTCAGACTCACCTGAGAGACCTTTGTGAAATGGCAGTGAGATTGAAAGAGCATATACCAGAGCTCACAAGGGCATGCAAATAAGTCTTAGGCAGGCAGGAGTAAGAGGAGAAGAGGACTCTATATGTCTCTGAGTGAGAGTCCCCAGAGGCCAGGGCCCTGGGGCCCTGGTGTGCCTGAGGGTATTGCTGAGCTGGTGATGGGAAAAGGAGGGGGATTAGATCTCACCTTGGGAACAGAAAAAAAAAGCAAAATACATCCCCTAAATATACTTCCCTCTCCCTACACAGAAAATAAAAATCTCAACACCTTCCCTGTGATGCAGAGGATGAAGACAAATCCCCCAAGCTCCATGGCAACATCCTCTTGGCCCCCAACAATCCATTCTCCAAACTGGAAGTCTCATCCCAGAACAAGAAGTCTTTAGCCTCAATTTCTGGACCTATATCACAGGCAGAACCTAACATTTAGACCCCAGTGGGCAAACTCCAGGACTCAGAGCTCAAGAGAAGAGAACTTGGTGCCCAGAATTTAACCAATAAGGGATATGACTGTACCTTCCTTCACCCACTCATAATAGCTGTTTCCCACTCAATTCTCACTCCCATCTCTTGCACTCAACCCCTCATCAAACTCTGAGGTCTCCTTCAAGAGAGACATCCCAGGATGCTGAAAGACTATAGGGTTCAAAGTCACACAGATGTAGGTTTGAGTCCTAGTTTTACCATCTACCAGCTTCATGATTTCAAGAGATTAGCATTTCTTCAACTTGGGACCCAATTCATAAGGAGTTAGCACCTATCAATAAGGGTAGATATTCAAATGAAAAGAAGAAAGTGACAGTTTTTAATGTGATTGTATCTTACATGATAATTATCCTTATCATAAGTTCTGCTGGAGTACCCAATTTCAAATCCCCTTAATAAATTCTTTCTCCAATATGTAATCTTCCCAGTAAGTATTTCAGTTGGCCTCATCCTTATTTCAGTTTCAAACAGAATAAAGATATATTCAAAGAAGGCATAGCAGGAGGGGTTTTTTTTCCCCAAATATGTTTATTTTATTTTTTCAGTGTTACAAGATTTATTATTCATGCACCACACCCAGTGCTCCATGCAATATGGAGTGAAATAAGTCAAGCAGAGAGAATCAATTACCTTATGGTCTCACTTACATGCTGAGCGTAAAGAAAAACATGGAAGGCATTGTGAGAAGGAAGGGAAAGGTGAATGGGGGGAAATCAGATGGGGAGATGAACCATGAGAGACTGTGGACTATGAGCAACAAACTGAGGGTTTTGGAGGGGCGGGGGTGGGGGTTGGATGAGCCTGGTGGTGGGTATTGAGGAGGGCACATATTGCAGGAGGGGTTTTAAATCAAAGAGTGGGGAAAGCAGATACATGGGGAAAGCAAACAGAAGATGGATATAGAGAAAATTTCTCCTTCCCAATGAGGAACTTTGAAGTATCTCCAAGAGGCAGTTTAAGAGCACTTCCTGCTTTCTACTATTGTAGAATTTGTTGGGTCAAATGAATAAGTTGGGAACCCAGAGATGGAATTTAAGAGAATGCAGATGACAACCTTGTGAATAAGGTCAGAGAATCACAGGGGAAATAAAAGAGACCAAAAAATGCAGATTGAACATAAGCCCCTGGTGAGGAGGGACAACATTTTGAGAAGTCATAGAGCCAAGTGACTCTTGGTATGTTATTAGGGACAACATGATGGGGAACAGGCATCAGGTCGGATCCAATTCATTCATTTATTTAATTAGTCATTTGGCTGTTCATTGAATTAGCATGTACTGGGTGTACCAAATACCGTGTTAGGTGCAGGATTTTAGGTTTGACTGTCATTATCTCTCTCTCTCTTTCTCTCTCTCTCTCTCTCTCTTTTTGAAAAGTCCTTTTTTAAGATTCAGTTTCTGTTTCCATTAAATGACAGGAAAAGTCAACAGAAACCCTAAGTATTGGTTTGGAGTGCAATACTAAACCTAACATCTGTACAAATCCCAACAAAAGGGACTTTTATAAATGTTAAGGGTTATCTACGGGAAAATTATGCAACACTTTCCCCCAGAAAGCTTAAATAGAGAAATAAATGTGCCCTGTGGAGTATAAGTGGGATTTGCCACAACAGAGCAAAGCAAAGATGGGCACAATGCAGGTACATGTTTAGTGTAGAAGGATATAACCAAAGTAGGCATATCCCTTTTATAAAATATATATAATGTTTATAAAGAAGTTCATAGGCTTTGTAGAAAAGAGAGAGAAGCCACAGAAGAGTTGTTGGTCAGTGGACTTGTATGCATTGAAATCCCACTGACAACTGGCAAGGTCCCATATCTCATGGTGACAACAGATTTTTTTCCTCTAGGTTCTAATTGCTGAGAGGGCAGCCTTAAAATTAGAGCTTGCCTGAATTTTGGATTCCAGATAGGTTGTGATGGCATGGGGTGAGAAGTGGAGGGGGGTGGAAGAAGGGAATCATATTGTTGGAGAGGGGCCACAGAGTGATTGTGGAATGGCTGGGGATTGTTCATCAAATCCTTCTGTGAAGCTATTTCAGTGTTCCACCTGCATGGAGATAAAAGGCTATAATCTGCATTTCCCTTCACTACCAGCACCATGTGCCCCTGTCCTTCACTCAGTCTATCTCAGCTTTAAAAACTACCCATGAGGCTCCTGGGCAGCTCAGTCAGTTAAGCCTAAGGATCTGACTCGATTTTGGCTCAGGTCCTGGTATCAGCATAGAGTCGGTTTCTCCCTCTCCATCCTTCTCTGCCCCTCATCCTGCTCACTCTCTCTCTCTCTCTGTCTCTCTCTCTCTCTCTCTCTCAAATAAATAAATACAATCTTGTTTGTGCACACTCTATCCTTGGAATAACCTTCTGGGCAAGGGTGTCAGGGTTTGAAAGGGGGGTGAGTTGACACTCCTTGAAAGCCAGGAGCCCTGTAACTGGATCTCGGTCAAGCAGAACAATTAGAGAAGACCCTTGCTGGGGATTATTTGGGGACTTTCAATTGTGAGACACCATGAGAAAATATGCATATGCTAAAGTGCCCTCAGAAATTCTGTGCTCACCCACAGTGTGACAATGTCTCTTTCTATCTCTGATCTTGTGTTAATTCAAGGGTGTGCATGTGGGGAGTTTTCACAAGACAGAGCAGACTCACATGAGCGAATGCTAGAAACAGTTCTAGTCCTCAAAACCCAGGGGACAGTGGTTCTTACTTAAACAGGTGTAACATTTGGGTTCTTTCTTCACTGAGTGCTTTTGTGGCATCACAATATACAGAATCTTAAACTAAATTTTCTGTTCTATGAACACAGGTGAATTTCTGCACTCCATTCTCCCAGATCATCACCAACACGCATAGTTGATTTTATTCTTCATAGAATTGCCTATATCAAATTTCATAGAATAACCTCAAGGACGTTTTGTTCTTTGCCATGAAAACCTCATTTATATTCAGATTTACTCATGGTGTAAGCTTGACTCTACTGAAGAGAATCTTAATCAGTTGGATGTTAGGTGTGCAGAAAGAGTTAACATAGCAGGCCCAAGGAAGCTTATGCTTAGAGTGGTCATCTTGCGAAGAGTCCCCCAGTTGGTATCTGAGAACTTGGATCTCTAGGGTGTTCCCACCACCCAAACTGTTAAGAGTGACTCACTAGGCCTAAATTGTTTATGCAAACAATGTGATTTATGCTGAGCACCTGATTTCCTCCTGGAGGTCTGCAAATTTGGTATTACCAATAGAAGTTGCTTACCTGACTAGCCCTCCAAAAACCTTGCTAAGTCTTAAAGAAGATAAAGAAAATAAATAAATAAATAAATAAATAAATAAATAAATAAATAAATAAAATCTTCAAAAAAAACCCCACAATCTTCTCAAGATTGTACTTCCCAAGTTTCTCAATATGAAACTTCCCCTTTGTCTAAACAAAGCTGTTTGCAATTCTCCTAAATATTCTAGACCAATAGTCTAGGTTAAAGCTTCCCAATCTTTAAGAATTATATCGGATTTACCTGGAGGATTTATTAAAACACAGCAGGTTAGACCTCACCTCCCAGAGTTTCTGGTTCAGGAAATCTGAGGAAGGGCCTGAGAATATGCATGCTTAACAAATTTTCAAACGTTGCTGGTGATGCTGATCTGGAAATTACACTTTGAGAACCACTTTTCCAGACTCTTGTAACTCATGAGTCTTATTTTTGCTATACATCACATGGACATTACTTGAGAGGTGTTTGAAAGAGCATCACTATGCTTCTCCGGCTTTAATCACCCATGGATCTTACTAAATACAGTTTGAATTCAGTAGGTCTAGTGTGAGACTTAAGATTCTGTTTCTCTAAAAAGCTACCAGATACACCAATGCTGCTCTTCATTGGGCCACACTTGGAACATAAGGTTCTAACCTTCCTTTGCCTAAAGATTTCTTCCCAGGCAGTTATTTATGCTAAGATCATTACCTTCTCTTCTTCCTACCACCCTGTACCAAGTACCCTAACCCCTCTCATCCTTCACAAATTACTTTATATAAACACACAACACACACACTCTGTCTAATGTCTGTCATTTCCCTCAATCTGAGTGGTAGTAGCATTTTTTTGTGTTCAGCCTGTTTGCTAGGTAAAACTTCCATTGTTTCCGTATGTATCACACGTTTTTCAGGGCATCTGTTACTCATTTTTATGTTTTTTCCTTGATATATCTATCTTTTACTTGACAATATGCCTTGTTCCCCATTATAACATTCTTAGTGACTAGCACAAGCTTTTTCACATGGTAAATGTTCAGTATATATTTATAACATTTTATTGAATTGGATGTTCTCTTATTAGTGCCATATTTACAGCTCTCAAGATCTTGGTTCCCTTCCTCGTGTTTTAGCATTCCTAAAGCTGGCAAACCAGCCCCAGTCCTTTCTCCAAGGGATTTTCCTCAGTAGCCTTCCTCAGGTCTGGGATTTATGGAGGATTTTGAGGATCCCTCTGCGTATCTCCTTTGTCTTCACACTGTAGATGATGGGGTTGAGCATGGGGGGTACAAACAGGTAGACATTGGACATCATGACATGAACAACAGGTGGGGCACTTTTCCAGAAGCGATGGATCATGGAGACAGCAATTATGGGCACATAAAAAGCCAGCACTGCACAGATGTGTGACATGCAAGTGTTGAGTGCCTTGAGCTGCTGCTCCTGGGATGCGATGGCCAACACAGCTCTCAGGATCAATGCATAGGAAAGCAGGATGAACGCCGAGTCAATGCCATAGGTGAAAATGACAACAAAGAGCCCATAGATGTTGTTAACATGGATATCTCCACAAGCCACTTTCATGAGATCTGGATGTAGGCAGTATGAATGATGCAAAATTCTGCCCTTGCAGAAGGGCAGTCGTTTTACCAGAAAAGGGAAAGGGAAGAGAGTGATGAAACTCTTGGCAAGGATGCCCAGGCCCATAGCCAAGATGCGGCTGTTGGTGAGCACCGTGGCATAGCGTAGTGGGTCACAAATAGCCACAAAACGATCAAAGCTCATGGCCAGCAGTATGCCTGATTCCATGAAAGAGAAAGTGTGGATGAAGAACATCTGAACCAAGCAGGCATCGAAGCCAACATGGCAGTAGTTGAAGCAGAAGGTAGCAAGCACAGTGGGAAGTGTAGAGAAGGACACTCCCAGATCGTTGAGAGAGAGCATAGAGAGGAAGTAGTACATGGGCTGGTGCAGAGCAGGCTCCTGAACCACCAGAGTGAGGATGCTGAGGTTGCCTATGATGGAAATCAGGTAGAGGATGCAGAAAATCAGGGCAACCCAGGCATGGCCTGTCTGCATCCCCGGAATGCCTGTCAGCTGGAGTGTGGCTGGCTGGAAGGGGGTATCATTGAGGCTCAACATGGCAGGCAGCTGGGAGAATACAGATGGGGGTGACTCCCAGAGGGTGTTTTGGGGGAATTCTTCACTTTCTTTCAGACCTCCTGTCTCCAACACAAAAGGTTAGAGATTGAAAGTTTTTGTCTATGTTCCTGCTTCTCTCATTAGGCTATGAGCTCTCTGAGGATAGTAACTGAGTTCTATTCATTTCTTTATCACCCGTGCTCAGTACCCTGTCTAGGACACGGTAGAAGCTCCATGAAGATGTGATGATCAGGTGAGTGCCATGGCGTGGCAAAGCCATAAGGTAGGAGACAACATGAATTATGCCCCTTAATCTTTACCTTAAAGTGCATCATCCCTTCGATTCCCCCAGCTCACCTCAGAAGCCATCTTTTGGAAATCTGAGACAAGTAGAAATTAAGATAAACAGGGAAAAGGAAACACCACCTATGCCAATGGGAATCCTTTGGTTGATGGTGCAGATGAAACTTCTACCCTGTGAACTTACAGCTTCAATAACCTTTACTCAGACTTCTCTTCAGACTCCCAGGCCCACGGCTATCCCTGGACCTGTCATCACCAAAAACTATTCCACCTCTGAAATCTCAAATTCCTTTATTTTTTACTTTATTACAATAGCCTTCTACCTTCCACCTCTCTTACTATCTCACGCCCATATAGTGCTCTCAGTGTCTCATAACTCTTCCATATTATCCTGGCCTATTTGTCTGTGAGTTCCTCCTCCTCACTTTTTCTTTGACCTACTCTCCCACTGGGACTGGTACCCTCATCTTCTCTTTGTTTCTCTTTCACATTCATATAGGAAACCCCAACCTTTGATAATTTCTGTAACCAAATTTCTGGGTGTACAGCTGGATAAAACCAAAGAAGCAAGTGTTTTATTGGAAAAGAGAGAGACAGATCGACAGAGTCATTTTACCACTACCTAAATTTTAAACTCATATCTTTATCTGTTCTTACCCACTGGTTTCTGAGAAAGAGGTGTCTCCCCTCGTCTAAGGCCGAGCCCTCCACCTCCTGAATTCCATTTCTTGCTATCTCTTTCAGAAACCTCTCCCATTAGTCTACCGTACTGTAAGTTCAGTCTCTCCTCTTCTGTCTCTCTCCCTTCAGGCAATAAGCATGTATAAGACCAGACCCACACCATAAAGACATAATCTTCCCTCTCTTGCTGCCTCTGTACTACCTTCCTTAATTCTTAGTCAAACTCCCTGAAACACTGCCTGCCATAGAAAGAGAATTTGTTTATATGTCTGCTTTTCCAGTTCCATTCTAAGATCCTGAAAGTCAAGGATTCAAACTTATTGACCTTACCTTCTATCGCTGTTCCATTTATTATACTGTGGTTGCCATACTTCCCCCTCCCAACTGAAACAAATTTCTCTATGCTCATCTCTATGTTCACCAATGACCTCTTTGTTACTAAACTGAATGAAAACATTCTCTTCATCCAGGTGAGCTCTCCATGAGAGTTAATATTGTTGGCAACTTAGTTTCCTCCTACTTGACATCTCTTTTTATAGCTTTTTTATAAACTCCTCTTTCTTTGTCTTTCTCCTTAAGCAGTGGCAGTCTAACTCCAGGAAAAGCAAACAACAGGCAGAATGGTGCAGATTGAGAAAACCATACCATAAGGGACTTTTCAGCCTTGGGGCACCACGTGGCATAGTCGGTTAACTGTCTGACTCTTGGTTTCAACTCAGGTCGTGATCTGGGGGTTGGAATCAAGCCCCACACTGGGCTCCATGCTAATCATGGAGTCTGCTTTGAATTCTCTCTTCCTCTCCCTCTGCCTCTCTTGTTCATGCTCTCTCTCTCTCTAATAAATAAATAAATCTTTAAAAAATAAAAAAGACTTCTTAGCCTTAATCCAAAATATCTCTGTAACTATTTCCATGGTAGTTGATAGCTCAAAGTTAAAGCTCCAATCTAAATAGAATGGTGGTTGTCAGAGGCCGAGAGTAGGGGTGGTAAGGGAAATGGGGAGATGTTAGTCAGTGGGTATAGTCTTCCAGCTCCAAGATAAACAAATTCTGTGAATCTAATAACAGCAGAATGACTATAATGCACAATAATATAATATATACTTGAAAGTCATCAAAGATTAGATTGTAAATGTTATTACCACACACACACACACAATGTAAATTATATAAGGGAATGGAGGTGTTAACTAATCTTATTGTGGTGCTCATTTTGCTGTATATACATGTATCAAATCATCACACTGTATACCCTGAACTGACATATGCTATATGTCAATAATATCACAATAAAACTGGAAAGAGCTATATTTAAAATTAAAAAATAAAATAAGTTCCCCTTTGGAATTTAGGCATAACGACTCCCTGATTTTCTTATAACAACTCTTATTCCTTTGACTTTCTAGAATTTCCATCTTTTTCCCAGTCCTCTTAGTAAATACAGTGAAATTAGATCGTGCCAAGAGGCTGAAGAACACCCGGTTATTAATAATAATCCTGAAATTATGTGGACCATGAGAAGGAATTTGTCTATTCCTTCATTTTCACTCATTCCAATGAGAACCCAAAGGAACCTTTTAATGGGTACGATTTCTTTTCCCTATTTCCCTTCTAAATGTCTCTCTTTCTCCTGACCCAGGTTTAAAAGCGATATCTCCAAGAAGTCTTCTCAAATCCAGCCTATCCAGATTTGTTTTTTTATGATCCTCACTCAAGATTATTTCCACATACTGAAGAAATGGGAAGACTCTTAAGAGTGCCTTGCCAACAGATACTATGGTCTCTCTCACAAGATAGGTATAGCCCACTGTCCTTAAATCCTGTTATGCAAATTTAGGTAAACCAGAAGGGCATATTTCATTCAGATGCTCCAGACTTTCTTCGGTCTAGAAAACAGCTCGGAAAACTTCTGCTCCAGAGAACACATGCTCTGTCACCACCTAACAAACATTTTTTATTGTTTGGACCATAAGGGTATCAGTTATGGATTCCTAAGTGTGGCTCATCTAGGAAGTAAAGTCAAGAAGATCGAGACAGACACAAAAATGTAGTTCTTTTGCACAGGATGTAGATGAGCATAAGCACATACATGGTCACACAAAGTGGCCATTAAATATACATGTTTATATGCCTACACACACTTAGGCACTCAGATCCATGGCAACTATCTCACATCACACAGACAGAAGCCATCATGCACTCCATTGGTCACACACAACACCATCACAGCCACAGAATTTAGGGAGACTCATAGCTACTCACCGACATAAAATATGTTTCAAATATCGTCTCACATGTACACTCTCCAGAACACACACTTATAAATACACGCACATGCACACATACACAAAGTGCCACAAATAATACATCAGCATTAACAGACTCACAGGAATATCCCCATCAATTATATTCCCATGACATACTCAATCCTAAAAATCTAGCTAAGGTTGAATACCACAAGGGTCAATGACTTCAGTTCATTTGGTTCTGTGACCTTGTCTCCAGCTGCATATTCAACAATTAGGTATATGAGATAATAATTCAAATTGCAGGCAAACAAAAGCGTGGAATAACACAGAAGACAAAATTTAGATCTGATGTACCTAATCTTAACTTTAAGGGAATATGGTTCGATATTAGGGTTTTGGTTAAGATGAGACCTGGCATCAGAATCTGTGATCCTTGACTTTGCCAGCAAACAGTTTTGGCACATGTTTGGAGGAGAAATATGAAGTGCGGAGTCTGTCTGAAGTTGCAGTAAGACTAGTAAAGCTTAGGACACCCTCTAGGTAAGGAGCCCACATGGGCGATTCAAAGGAAGGGCACTCACTGGGCGGCAGACGGTTCTTTTCCGTGTAGCTGGAGGTACTGATCTGTGAGTCCAGCTGAGACAGTAGGACTCCTAAATTTATGACTATCCTAGGATCCTAGGGTTTGTTTGTTTCTGGTGGGAGGAGGAACAGTGGAAATAATAGAGAAGGTGGTATCAATGAGTAATGAGCTGGGCCATATGAGAATCGCTCCCAGGAGAATCCCGTTCTTGGCCTCATCATCCCTGATGTCATCATCCACATGCATTACTATGCGAATCTGTCCTTGATCAGAGGATGCAAACACATGTATGCACACAAACATGCACAAACATTTGTGGGAGTTTCAGAATGTCTTGGAAATTCTGAAACTCCCTAAAATATGGCACTAGTCATATTTAGTCATTTATTTACTAATCTTTGCAGTGCCTCTTTTCAGTCCATATACATATAAACAGATAAACACAAATTTGTTTAATTGCCCAATTCTCTAATCACCAGTCACCTATCTTGACACACCAAACACACACCAGAAGCTCTATATTCTTACATTGATCATAGAGACTCATGTAGATTATAGACAATCTTATAAATCATTGGAGACTCATATGCATCCTTGAGGAAACAATATATATTATTTCAAATATATTCCTGTGATCACATACCCAAAAGTATACATTTCAAACATATCCACATTCTCATTAAAAGATCAACAAAACATTCAATAACTACCCACCACATCTATTCACAGATTCATATATGGAGTTTAAATGCATTGCATATTTTTGTACAAATGTATGTTAGCATCCACAAGCGTGCTTCTTATTTAAGCATTCCCTTGACTCCGACACTGTATGTGTTGTAAAATTTATATGTGTTTGTAAAAATTACAAACTTAGTTCAATTCAAATAAAACCAAGCAAAAAAACTTTTTAAAACCCCATATTTTTGAGCATTATTCTTCTCCAGGTGTTATTCTCAAAACTGACGTCATACAGAGCAACAGTACCTATTCTTGCAAAGAAGCTAAATACTGAAAAACTGATCCATTAAACAGTGCAAATACACCTCAGAGACTACACAGAAATAGGTCATAAACATATTTCACAAGAAAATCAATGCACTTAACAAAACTTATCGAATGTAAAGTCTGTGCATTATATGTCTGAGAGAAATCAAAGTACTATACAAAATATTAAACTTCAGTTAATGGGGACGCCCGGGTGGCTTAGCTGGTTAAGCAGCTGCCTTCGTCTCAGGTCATGATCCCGGAGTCCTAGGATCGAACCCCACTTCGGGCTCCTTGCTCAGTGGGGAGCCTGCTTCACCCTCTGCCTCTGCCTGTCTCTCTGCCTGCTTGTGTTCTCTCTCTCTCTAATAAATAAATAAAATATAAAAAAAATAAACTTCAGTTAATGTTAAAAATGCTGAACTACTTAGGGAGAAGTGCATTGATGCTGCAACTTATTTTGAAATGCATTAATAAGATAAATGGACTGATGGATGATAAAGGAATGGTTACATAAGTAAATACATGATAAAGCAAGCATAATAAAATATCAAGGATCTGTGGTAAGTAGAACGATGTTCTCTGTAAAATTATTTCAAGTTTTCTGTGTGTTTGAATTCGTACCTGATAAAACATTCAGAATTTTTTTAACTACTTGCGGGAGCAGCCTACTCCAACCCGAGGTCTACAGTATGCCCATCCTCATCAGAATTCATACAGAGGGGGCACGGGGGAATCCCCCACACCTCAGCACCAGGTCCAACACTCCTACCCATTTTTTGACTCACTGGGAAGGACTTGGAAGTTCAGTCAGACCCGAATGGTCAACCTAGCTCAGCTCTGGCCCACCTGGTCCATTGTACACCACGTGGCAGGGACAAGAAAGCAATCAGAAGCCAAGTGTCCCACCATGGAGAAGGAAGGCGCCCCAAGCTGAAGGCCTGATAAAACAAGGCATTTCCAAGGGACGGCTCAACATGGCTCTCCATACCCAATCCCACCCGGTAGCTTTGACTCTGGTCCTGCCCCCTGGATGGATACAAGAGAGGGTGGTTGGGGGTGAGAGTGTGGAGTTTAGTTTTAAGTAATTAATTCTAACCGTAAGTTAGTGTGGATTGCCATTCCTCCATGACAGGCTTCATTTTAAGTCAGAAAAAGATAGGCCTAGGGTACAGGCCTGAAACTATTCCTGGAATTTAGATTCTTCCACTTCCCTGTGTGACTTCTAGCCCCTGAGTTGTTCAAATGCACCAATGAAATGCATTGATTTAGGTCATTGCCATATAAAGAATAAGGAACTCGCCTACGTGTGTAGTGACGTATGTGCTTGTTTACTCAAGTGAATAAAAACGCTGCAAAGGGGAGAGGCGGGGATTCCCACCTTAGCACTGCGCTGGGTGTTGGTGAGAGCCCCAGCTAGCTAGAAATAAATCCTTTTGCTGTTGCATCCAGCCTGCCTTTTGCAGGTTCTTTTTTTTTTTCTCCCAAAAATGTTTATTTTATTTTTTCAGTGTTACAAGATTTATTGTTCATGCACTCCACCCAGTGCTCCATGCAATACGTGCCCTCTTCAATAACCACCACCAGGCTACCCCATGTCCCCCACCCCCACCCCTCCTAAACCCTCAGTTTGTTGCTCAGAGTCCATAGTCTCTCATGGTTCATCTCCCCTTCTGGTCTCCCCCCATTCACCTTTCTCTTCCTTCTCACAATGCCCTCCATGTTTTTCTTTATGCTCAGCACGTAAGTGAGACCCAGGTAATTGGCTCTCTCTGCTTGACTTATTTCACTCTTTTGGGAGGGTCTCGATCGGGACATAACAAGAGAAACTGAGACAAAGGGTGTTTGCCTCATGGTGACAGATAATATGAATAATAAAATAAAAAACAAGTGAAGCAAAACATAGACCATACTTTTGAAAGAACACATCACATTAAAAACTGCTGTGAAAATTCAACCATCTCAAGTCCCCATTGAAACCAACTCTGATCATTCCCTGTATGAACTCGGTACTTATATGCGTTATGGAACACATTTATGTGCTTAGATAATGGATATCTTTTCATCTGGTTAAAGAATCCAATTTATAGTGGAAGCTTGTTCTGTCCCAAGGTCAGCCGCTTATGTTTATCAAGTAAACACTCCCGCCATCCTTGTGCCCCACCCTAGAAGCATCTGCCCCCTTCCCCAGACTGCTCGCCACAGTGGAGACTACCCAACCCCGCAGAGCCAACTGTAACAGTGCTGCTTTCACTGTTTCAACTGTAACACTGCTTTCCGGGCAGAAATAACTCTATAAAGAAAGAGTCGTGAATGCTACTTGAGTTGATAAGGCTTTAAGAATTTCAGGAGCTTTGGGGCACCTGTGTGGCTCAGTCCTTAAGCGTCTGCCTTCGGCTCAGGTCAGGATCCCAGAGTCCAGGGATCGAGCCCCACATCGGGCAACCTGCTCAGTGGGAAGCCTGCTTCTCCCGCTACCATTCCCTCGGCTTGTGTTCCCTCTCTCACTGTGTTTCTTGCTGTCAAATAAATAAAATCTTTAAAAAAAAAAAAAAAGAATTTCAGGAGCTTTGACCGTGTGCCAATCTTGAAGTAGTTACCTATGAAATCTGGTTATCTGGCATTGAGAGGAAAGATAAACAGAATCTCTAGCCCTCAGAACACTAGAAGTTCAACTACTCTCCTCCACAACGCATTACATTGAGTCGACCCCGCTGGCTATGAGGCTGAAAGTCTCTGAGAGCCTTTTACGAAGATGGTGCCAAAAGCTGAGAAGGAAGCCCTTGCCCCTCCCAAAGCTGAAGCCAAAGCAAAGGCTTTGAAGGCCAAGAAAGTGGTGCTGAAAGGCGTCCACAGCCACAAAAAAAAAAAAAAAAAAAGATCCCCACATCACCTATGTTCCGACGACCCAAGACTCCAAAGGCAACCCAAATATCCTCGAAAGAGTGCCCCCAGGAGAAACAAGCTTGATCACTATGCCATCATCAAGCTCCCCCTGACTACTGAGTCAGCCATGAAGAAAATAGAAGACAACAACACGCTTGTATTCATTGTGAATGTCAAGGCCAACAAGCACCAGATCAAACGGGCTGTGAAAGAGCTCCACGACATTGATGTGGCCAAGGTCAACACCTTGATCAGGCCTGATGGAGAGAAGAAGGCATATGTTCGACTGGCCCCTGACTAAGATGCTTTGGATGTTGCCAACCAAATTGGGATCATTTAAACTGAGTCCAGCTGTCTAAATCTAAATATAATTTTTTTCACCATGAAAGAAAAAAAAGAAAGTCTATGAGAGATCATGGAGCTTATAGTGCTAGAGATACCATTAGTCTGCAGTGAATGAGTGAATGATGCTTCTATACAGTACCAAGGATAGGCACGTTTGCCCTCAGATCCACTGCTCACCCTTCTGCAGCTCTTCCTCTTATCATTATGTGAACATCCCAGACTGCAGCGTGAGATGGGTTCGGGTCTCAAGAGCATCTGCACACAGGAAATGTCACTCACTCCACTCTCCTGCCTGAAGCTAAGTAACCAGCAGGGGTCTGTGTCTCTGCCAGGGCTCCTGCACCATCTGCTGAGGTCACCTTGGCCGCAGCTCCAGCAACACCACCTGTGACTCTCCCTCCTAGGGGTTGCAGTGGCTTCCTGTGCTGCAAATCTCTAGGTGTTATGCCCTTCTGCTGGTCAGTTTCTCTCCTCTTTTGAAACCTGTGTAAACAATTCCCAGGACCCAGCTCATTATTTTATTGTACTGGTTATTATGTTACTGTTTCTCTGACTCAGTCGCTCTTTAGGCTATTATTCGTGATTCAGGGCCTCCCCCTATGCAATTGATACTTCTCCTTTGCCAGCCAATCCCCAAGGTATGCAAAGGTGATAAGGGCAGCCAGAGTGAGAAGGAATTCCTGGGGCATTATTGGTTCCATTTCTCACCTTTCCACATTTGCAGAACCAACCTTACCATGACCTATGAAAGACCTCAGAACAAGCCAGGGAGGTCCCCTCCCACCCTTGCTGCCCCATTCCGGGGATTGAGTCCCAGGCACACAGCCTCTTGTCTGAACTCCTGAGACTCCAGCACCACCTAAACAGCACCCACCCTTCAAAGTCTCAGATTCAGCTTCACATTGAGAAAAGAATCACGAATCAGATAAAGCTTAGAATGAATTTAGAGCTGCAGGATTCAGCAGGAAGAGCTTAGGTGGCAGAATTCTATGCAGAGGAGATGATGGGAGCACAATGACGGAAGCACAAAGCCTGAACTAGAGCACTGTTTGAGAACCTACAAAAGGTATGGTAATGACTCTTTCTGAACTGTGTTGTTAAGTTTTCTGCTTATACCTTATTTGTTGGGCTTGGTCAGCAGATGACATAATCCTGAACTCTTCTCTTACACCTGTGCCCAGCCATCCCTAATGGTGTGGGTCTTGCCGTGGGTAGAGAATTGGACAGGCTGATTAATTGCTGGGTTCTTTTCAGGAAATATGCTTTATTCTCAATGGTCCTTAAGGACCTCTAGAGGCGAAAATCTTCCTGATGCATTTTCAGACACAAAGCAGCATCACTCTGCTCTCTCCAGAGGCTTAAAATTAGATACAAAATGGGCAGGTGTGAGGTCACTGGAGCAGATAGAAGGGTGTGTTGTTCCTCCAGTGTCTCTCCTCTGATTTCTGGTGAGTTCTGAGATCCATTAGAGTGTAGCTAGCTGACTCCCTGAATACTGCTCTAAGAAGGAGTGAAATTGGGAAAGCGTTGGAGGGAGGAGAAGAGGGAAAGAGTGCCTGGAGGTTAGCAGGAAGGAGCTTGTAATAGAGCGAGCAGAGCAGGTGCAAAGGCCCTGAGCTTCCTGCTAAGGCACTGGCACTAACTGGAACTCTGGCTAATGTACTCTGTTTCTGCACATAGCTCACCTGGCAAATTCAGTTTGCCACGTTGCTAAGACTCATTAACACTGTAGCAGTTTAAGGAGGAAAGCCAGGTCAGGACAAGGGCAAATTTCTGAAATTGTGGAGCAAGGCACTCACAGACTACAAAATGGATGGACTAATAGCTGAGTGAACACATTACCAAACTTTGCATTTGACTGTGCATTCCTTTTTTTTTTTGCTTTTCTTTTTTTTTTATTATGTTATGTTAGTCACCATGCAGTATATCATTAGTTTTTGATGTAGTGTTCCACGATTCATTGTTTTCCAAAACACCCAGTGCTCTATGCAGTACGTGCCCTCCTTAATACCCATCACCTCGTTACCCTATCTCTCCCCCTTCCCCTCTGAAACCCTCAGTTTGTTTCCCTTAGTTCATACTCTTTCCTGGGTATTTCCCTTTCTGATTTCCCACCCTTCATATTCCCTTTCCTTCTCCTAAGGTCCTCTGTGCTATTCTTTATGTTCCACATATAAGTGAAACCATATATGAATTGTCATCCTCTGTTTGACTTATTTCACTAAGCAAAATCCCCTCCAGTACCATCTATGTCTATGCAAATGGTGGTTATGAATTCTGAGATAAAGTATGTACATTTACAATGGAGATAAAAGAGTAGAGAAAAAGGTAGTCCTAAGCTTCACAAGAGCTGAGCTTCACCGAGCATCTTTAATCTTTTTCTACTCCTGCTTTTGATTTCAAAGCTGTTTCATCAGAAAACTATTGTGTTCATCCTCTAGCTCCTTCTCTATCAGGGCGTTCTTGACAGCAAGTTTCCATACGCATTCTCTCTTTTACTAGAATTAAAATGCAAATGAACAACAGAGCCCTAAAGGATCATAAAATATATCCCACAACAGAGTGATAAGGTGAAGAGGCTTCGTGTAGAAAGAGAACTAGCCTCTCCAAGCTCACACAGCCAGGGCAAGGCAGATCAGGTTAGTGAGTCCAGGGCTCCTCACCCCCATGAGCACCCCTTCCCGTAAACCACCTGGTCCCCATGTGGTCGCAGAGAAAGGAAGGGTTCTGAGTTCTCGGGGGGCAGGAACTTGAGTCCAGCAATGGAGACAGGGACTTCCCTATCTTCTTTGCCCCACGAATCTGCCTGTGACCATCACCTTGGTCCAAGAGCACCTTTGAAATCTCCATCCAGAAATGTGGACTCTATTTTCCCTTTCAACTTCTTCTCTACCCCCTAAATGGTGCCCTAAACACTAAAGAAGATATTAGAGTCTTACACATCTTTACTCAAATTGAGGCATTGCCACCTACTGGCCATGCTCTGAGAGGCCTGCTCACAGCCAGGAGCCTCCACCTGTCAAGGACGAACTGAGGAAACAGAAAGTTCCTCTCGGAGTATCTGACACACAATGTGCTCAGTACATGTAGCTTTTCTCTCACTGGTTTCCCTTCTTCCCATGCATCCAGAGAGCCCACGAGGGGAGTTGCTGCTGGAAATGATCAAGAATGTGATCCTGGGACTGTCAGGCAGCCTTTTTTTCCACAAATGCTAAGACTTAGATCCCTGCACACAGATTGGCTTTGGGCTGCCCTGCAGAGAGTCCTGCTCATCCAAGACTGGCTTCTTCTCCCTTTTCTTTCTGTTCCCTTCACTTTCGCTCACTCATCTTCTGGTATTTTTCCCCTAGATCCCTCCACTGAGGGTTGTGCGAATAGTAGGAATTTGTGGTCAGGGTAAGAAAAAAGGTCAAGCAGCCACCTGTCTGGGGGGAGACAGGCCTGTGTAGACTGAGCTCTGTGACCAGAAGGGATGCAATCCATCACACAGAGAGGTGGTCACTGACTTCTTGTCTCCCACGGGGCAATCTGAGTCCTTAGTACCCCAGATATTCCAGGAATGTTCCCCGTGTGATAAAGCTGCATTAGTCCTAATGGGAACATTTCTGAGGCCTTCAGATACCTGGGGCTCCCACGTCCCCTTCCTCCTCCATCTGATCAGTGAGGACTCTGAGATTATACTCTGGCCTTGCTTTGTTAGGGTTGGGAGAGGAAGGGGAAATGGAAAATATTTCAGGAGTTCCTCTCCCAAAGGAGAAACATTTCTGCCAGACAGAAAGCCTTCCAGCCCTGTCTATCTTCATCCATCACGAAGAAAGGAAGGTGAAACAGTTTCCAGAACATCAGAATAACTGGCGAATACAAGCTATAATCACACTCACAGAGAAATCCTTGTGATTAAGGTCTGGAAATGCAGTCAATGACGTGTGCCAATGTAGGAAGAGCTGAGTAAGGCAGTGCCCGAGGCTGTGTCTCTCTGCTGAGGGCTTCATAACAAGAGTTCCTGATCACTCAAACTGTCAGTGGCTTTTCTACTAACTGCCTATGAATTGGACTTATTTCTGTTCAATGCTCCTTCAAGGACACATTAATATTGTGGACAATATAGCTTAACATGATAGGACTTGAAAGTTTTCGTATACCTAACTGAGATCTGTGAAACATTGATCATTGTCTTCCTTCCTCTAGAAAGCAGAGAGTTATTAGCCCAGCTCATAGCCTGATGATCGGGAAACATGAACAAAAGAAGTTTGCCAATGTTTTCCCCTAATCGGTGATTTCAGGAAGTCCTCAGTTTCCACTGTGTAGACTTCATGCCCTGTGTGCTCATCCCTGGCTTCTTGTCCTCAAGTAAAGGCAACTCTCAGAAGTCCTCCAGGTCTGATCCTGTTAAGTGTGCTGGCTGACTTGCCCCTGCCATGGGACTGTTCAATGTTACTCATCCTGTATCCTTCCTCCTGACTGGCATCCCTGGTCTGGAGAGCTCTCACCCCTGGCTAGCAGGGCCCCTCTGTGTGATGTATGCTGTGGCTCTTGGAGCCAACACTCTGATCCTACAGGCCGTGCGAGTGGAACCCAGCCTCCACCAGCCCATGTACTACTTCCTGTCCATGCTGTCCTTCAGTGACGTGGCCATGTCCATGGCCACATTGCCCACAGTGCTCAGAACCTTCTGCCTCAATGCCCGCAATATTGCTTTCGATTCCTGCCTCACCCAGATGTTTCTCATTCATTCCTTCTCCATGATGGAGTCAGGGATTCTGCTGGCCATGAGCTTTGA
>CM053613.1:41687339-41716957 GCA_028646535.1 Procyon lotor
ACCCACAAAACCAATAATCACATTAAAAAATGGGCAGAAGACATGAACAGACACTTCTCCAGAGATTTTAATTTTTTTTAAGTGAGGCTTGGATACCTATGTATTACCCCTTTGGACTGCCTTTGGCATGTCCCATAGGTTTTTCATAAATGTGTCTTCATTCTCTTTGTTCTCCATGAATTGTTTAAGTTCATCTTTGATTCCCTGGTTGATCCCAGCATTTTTGAGTAGGTTGGTCTTTAGCCTCCAAGTGTTTGAATTACTTCCAAACTTTTCGTTGTGGTTGAGTTACAGTTTCAAAGCACTGTTTTCTGAGAAAATGCAGGGTTCATCTCAATCTTTTGGCATTGGTTGCATCCTGATTTGTGATCTCATATGTGATCTATTCTGGAGAAAGTTCCATGTGTGCTCAAGAAGCATGAGTATTCTGTTGTTTTAGGGTGGAATGTTCTGTATATATCTATGAGGTCCATCTGGTCCAATGTGTCATTCAAAGCTCTTGTTTCTTTATTGATTTTCTGTTTAGATGATGTCTGTTCTGAGAGTGGCATGTTATGATCTCCTACTATTAATGTATTCATATCAATATGACTCTTTATTTTGATTAATAGTTAGTTTATGTAGTTGGCTGCTTCTGTATTGGGGGCATAAATGTTTACAATTGTTAAATCTTCTTGGAGGATAGACCCTTTAAGAATGATGTAGTTTCTTTCTTTAGCTCTGATTACAGTCTTTAGCTGAAAATCTAATTTATCTGATATGAGAACTGCTACCCCAGCTTTCTTTTGAGGCCCATTAGCATGAAAGATGGTTTTCCATCCTTTCACTTTCAGTCTGGATGTATCTTTTGGTTCCAAATGTGTCTCTTGTAGATAGCATATGGATGGGTCCTGCCATTTTATCCATTCTGCAACCCTGTGCTGTTTTATGGGAGCATTTAGGCCATTCACGTTGAGAGTGATTATTGAAAGTTAAGTGTTTATTGACATCATGTTGCCTGTGTAGTCCTTGTTTCTATAGATTGTAAATTTCTGTTCTAAGTCACTCATGTGTTCTTTCTACTTTTATAGATCCCCCTTTAATATTTCCTGAAGTGCCGGCTTGGTGGTCACATACTCTTTTAGTCCTTGCTGGTCTTGGAAGCTCTTTATCTCTCTATCTACTTTAAATGTCAGCCTTACTGAATAAAGTATTCTTGGCTGAATGTTCTTCTTGTTTAGTGCCCTGAATACATCATGCCAGCCCTTTCTGGCTTGCCAGGTTTCTGAGGACAGGTCTGACGTTATTCTAATGGATCTTCTTCCATATGTAAGGGAAGACCCTTAGCTGCCCTCAGGACCTCTTGTCTAAAATTATAACTTGCAAATTTCAGATGTGTCTCACTGATTTTCTAGACTTGTTGATCTTGGCAGGTGTCCTTTCTGCCTCTAGGACACGAACACTTGTTGCATTTCCCAGATTGGGGAAATTTTCATTCAGAATTTGGTTAGCTATATCTTCTAGTCTTCTGTCTTTCTCTACCCCCACTGAGATTCCAATAATTCTGATGTTGGAACATTTCATGGTGTCATTTATTTCCCTAAGTCTCTTCTCATAATTCCTGAGTAGTTTCCTCCAGCTCTCCTCCTGATCTTTCTTCTCAACCATTTTATCCTCTGGATCACTAATTCTGTCCTGTCTCTGTAACTCTAGCTATTAGACTATTTAGATTGGATTGGATCTCACTGATAGCGTTTCTTGCATATGGTATACTGGTTTTCATTTCTGCCCTTAAGGATTCTATGTTGTCATTAATGTTTTTCTCCATTGTAGTCATTGCTTGTATAATTGTCAGCCTGAATTCCCTTTCTGACATACTTTTTATGTCCATGTCTAATAATTCTGAGGGAGAGGGTGCAGTCTACAGGTTTTTCCTCTGTTGGGTGTTCCTTCCTCTCATTTTGATGAGAAGTGGATGAGAGCATGTATAGCTGGATATATCGCCCATGATCCAGGCAGGGTGCACTCTGGAAGGTTTAGGAGCAATTGGGATTAACTACCAAAAAGAAAGAATAAGGATAAAAAAGATAGAGAGAAAGAGAAAAAAAAAATCTCAGCCAGAATGGGCCCCAAAAATAAGATTTATAAGGTATTTAAACCAACACAAACATATAGACCAACAAAAATAAATGACAAGAAATACAAGGACCTAGTCAGAATGAACCACAAGAATGAGATTTATGTAATACCAGAACAAAAGCAAATACATAGAAACACTGACAGAAGGATAAGATGGGAGTGTGGTTGTAACTTCTTGAGGGCAAGGAAAGTTATTTCAGGTGTTCCTGGGTTTATCATTGTATTAAGCCTCTAGGTGTAATGTTAACTAATTAAAAATAAAATTAAAAAAAATGTAAAAATGAGTGAATAAAAAATAGAAAGAGAAAAAGAAAGAAAAAATACTTGTATCTATGAAATATACAGGTCTGAGGGTATTATCAGGAGCTTAATATATTGATTTCCCTTGATGTTGGGGATTTAAAATTTTATGGGGACCCTGTGGTTATAGTCTTTTTTTTTTTTTTTTTTTGACTTGTCTTCTGGGGGAGGGGCCTGCTACATTGTTTTCCAGTCAATCTTGCTAGGGTCGAGTCACCCTGCCACCCAATCAAGGGGCTGAACTCTGTGGAAATGGGTTTCCCAGTCTTTTGGTCTCTGAAGGTTTTTGGCCTTTTGTAGCTTTTTCACCTTTTTGGAAAATCCAAGCAAGGAATCTCTTTGTATGTACCCAGACCTCTGTGTCACAGAGAAGCTTCAGTCTGATCCCCTCTGGGTGGTCCAGAACACACACTCCCCTCCACAAAGTTCAGGTCACAGCACAGCCTGCCACAGTGGTGCACACTCCACAGTTTGGAGGTTCCTCGAGCACTCCCCTGCTCTCCAGGCTCCAGGCCTGCACAAGGTGTGGTCAGATTCCTGCCTGAGATTAGGCCACCTGCCCGTGTTCTCTCCAGGGCCAGCTGGGAGTGCCCAGACCCTACTGCAGACCATGAATGTCTTTTCAGTCAGGGTTGCACTCAGTCCAGAGAGTGGGGCATGCAACGAAAAGCTGCTGGCTCCTGGACCACACCAGACTTTAAGGCGCTTGCAGGAGCGCATGCACCCTGCCCACAAAATGGTGCAAGGAGTGGAAAGCTGCAGGTTCAGGAACCACGGACTCGGCTCCCCTACCAGTCTCTCTTTGAGGCAGGTGGTGTCCTTCCTGGGAGCATGGGCCCCGGACCGTGCCCACGATCACCCCCTTCCACTAGTTGGTCCTCAGGACGTTTTGCTCTTTTTAAGTGTTTTTAACTGGACTCTAAGTTACTGCTGCTCCCCGACTGCCAGGCACCTCCCTTTGGGGTATTACTGTCCTTGCATCACCTCTGGTGGCTCCCTCCCCTTCTTGTTTATCCTCTGATATCAGTTTGAGTGTTCCCACTTTGCTTTACCTCTCCACTGCTGTCTTCTGCTCCCATAGAGACCCAGAAGTGAAAAATCTTGCTCCTCAGGCTGATTTCATAGGTGTTCAATGTGTTCTGGTAGATACCCAACTCACTTTTGGGGACAGGTTGCAATAGGATCTCCTACTTCTCCACCACTTGCCCTGCCCCTCCTCGGCTCTGCTCTGACCTTTATTAGAGTTTGGTTCTTTTTAAAATTTCACTTTGTACTTTATTTTCTTAAGATTTTAGTTGGGCGAGGCTGGTGGTGGGTATTGAGGAGGGCACGTACTGCATGGAGCACTGGGTGTAGTGCAAAACAATGAATCTTGTAACACTGAAAAAAATAAATAAATAAAATTTTTAAAAAAAGATTTTATTTATTTATTTGTTTGTTTGTTTGTTTATTTGTTTGTTTGTTTGTTTAAATAGGAGATGTTTTAATTGTAAAATATAGAGAATGGTATAATAACCACCTGAGTACAGGAACCACTTGACTCCTAAATTCATGGAAAGAAAGTGACAATTGAGTTTATCAAGCAGACCCAGTAAGGTTTCTATTCAATCTGGATCAGGGAGGAGGGGTGCTGGACTATATACAAGGTTTCCCATGCCCCAGACCTGTGAAGAGTTAACTCTCAAGAAGCACTTCTGGGTCATAGTAACCTGTGGAAGAGGAGGCTGGAGGGCCCAGAGGCACTGAATGAAGCAGAACTAGAATAATGATGAGGAATACTCTTTGAGGGAGACCATCACAAGGGGCTCTTCTTAGGCTTCCTGGGTGTAAGGAGAAAAAACTTCCCTAGAAAAGAAGTTCTCTTTCTTAGCTTTGAATTTCAATTTATGCTTTTATGTGTGCGTAAATTAATAGTATGTATACATTGAGCATCTATTCTCTGCCAGTCATTGTATTTATGGAGATGTACTGGTTATTAAGACATAATAAGGCATAACTCCTCTAAGGAGCTTAATTTGGTAACCCATTCTGGAAGAAGAAAAGAAAGGAAAGGGAAAGGAAAGGAGGAGAGAGAAAGAAAGTAAAGAAACTAAACTGAGACAAGAAGTAGACAGATGGTACACTGGGAAATGCAGGGTTCTGAGGTAGCAGAAGGAGGGAGCATCTGCTCTGATATTGGAGAGAGGCCTCTCAGTGAAATGTCTGTGAGGAAGTGATCTCAATGCTGAGACTCATTTATTCAATGGAATGGGCAATCTTCTCTGTGAATTTTAGGTCCACAACCTCCTAAGCAATGGGATTATGACTTACAAATATTTGTGGTATTTTCCTTCATTGCAACTTTGCCACATTTCATGTCATTATGCAAGGTCTCACCACCGAAGTACCTGGGAGCAAACACTGACTTCTGCTTACAGTAAGTCCACAAGCAAGGTAAAATCAGAGATGAGATGAGTCAAGTTTGAGGTCAGTGGCTTCTACTAGATGAACAGGACCAGAAGGGTCACATCCATAGAGAGATCTGGAGGTGTTCTAACTAAATCAGCTATTAGGAAAGAGTGAAAGTTCTTCCAATGTGATTGAAGAGTCTGAAGGATACAGCTTAACCAGGATAGAAACTGAAGAGAAGGACTTGAATGAGTAGAGAAGAGAGAAGCAATCCCAAGGAGCCATGGGAGAAGGTACATTTCCTGAGGTGAATTTATTTCTTCTCTGCCAGGTTTTTTTTTTTTTTATTGTTCTGTTTTTATTTTTGTTCAATTTCATTTTAGTTTTAATATTTGCACATTGATGATGACCCTCAACAGAGTCTTCTTCTGGGTAGTTTTCAGTGCTACCAAAACAGCTAGGTCTCCTACATAGGAGGAGGCACTATAATCTAAGCAAGAGCACATCAGCATTCTTAACCCATAACTCAGGAAAAGAAATTCATATATAGTTTATTTAGGGAAATGGAAAAGAATCTTGGGGAACATGTGGGGTTAATAGTAGGTTCTCAAAGCTATTAATTTTTGGCTTGATTTGGGACGTTCTCGTGTGTATCCAGGGGAATTTTTAGCCCCAGGACCCAGCACTGACCTCCTTAAGACCCAGGAGCTTGCTGATAACACGGCGGATCTCCTTGGTCTTAATACTATATATGATTGGATTTAGCATGGGAGGCACGAAGAGATAGACATTGGCCATAAGAAGGTGGACAGTAAGTGGGGCATTCTTCCCAAAGCGGTGCACCAAAGACAGCCCCACCATGGGCACAAAAAATATCAGCACAGCACAGAGGTGTGAGGTGCATGTTTGGAAGGCTCGGAGCTGCTCCTCTTGGGAAGTCAGTCTTGCCACGGTGCGCAAGATGACCCCATAGGAGAGTGCAATGAGCACCAGGTCCAGCATCATAGTGAATGCCACTACTGTCAGTCCATACAGGTTGTTGAAGGTGGTATCTGTGCAGGCCAAGTGTATCACTTCCTGGTGTAGGCAGAAAGAATGGGAGAGGACTCGAGGCCCACAGTAGGGAAAAGTCTTCAGGAGGATGACAAGAGGAACTAGGGCCACAGGTCCCCGAAAGATGACAGCCAGACCTGTCCTAATCACTCGCTGGTCAGTGATAATGACCGAGTACCTAAGGGGGTGGCAGATGGCTAAACAGCGGTCAAAGGACATGATAAGGAGCACTGAGGACTCCATGAAGGAAAATGAGTGGATACAGAACATCTGGATTTGGCAGGCTGCAAGGTAGATACCATGAGATTTGAACCAAAAGATTCCCATAGTAGTGGGCAAGGTAGACACTGACAGTCCCAGATCAGTGAGGGCCAGAAAGGAGAGTAGATAGTACATGGGTGTGTGCAGATGAGGGTTGGTCTTAATAATTATCAGAATGAAACAATTGCCTGAGATGGCCACAAGGTACATAAGGAAAAAGGGGATGAAAATCCAGTGTTCGATGGCTTCCAATCCTGGAAAGCCAGTGAGGTAGAACATGGGGCTAAACTGAGTGATGTTGGGCAAAGGCATGAATTGAGGACTGAAGAGATATTGGGCTGGCATTCCTCAGGGATGGAGCTGAAAATAAATGGATATTACTAGTTATTAATTTTTCAGTCTTGCTAATAGTCACATTATCATAAGCAGAATCATGATCATATTCATCTTTGGTATCATCTAATTTATTGTTATCAATTCTACCACCCTACTAGCTATTCTAAACTGTCTTATAGCACCACACTCACAAGATTTTCTCCAGTATTTCTGTAACTTTTTTTCCCTGAAATGGAAGTATTTTTTTATTTAAATTCAATTAGCCAAAGTATAGTACATCATCAGTTTTTGATATGTTCAATGCTTCATTAGATATATATAACAGCCAGTGCTCATCACATCACATGCCCTCCTTGATGCCCATCACTTGGTTACCCTATACCCCCACCTAGCTCCCTTTCTGCAACCGTCAGTTTGTTTCCTGTATTTCTATAATTTCTGTTCCTTCCCAGTCTCCATTGCTGGCTTCTCTTATTGCTTATCCTTAAAATATAGCCATTTCCATTCTGGGCAATTTTTTGGCCATACTTTATTATTTCTCTTAGCAATATCATTGTTCTCATGACTTTATTTACCATCTATACATTGATAAATATCAAATATATAACCACATAATTTCTCTTCCTTTTTTTTTTTTTAATTTATGTGTTCATCTATCTAGCAGGATCCTGAGCATCTGTATCTAGTTGTTTCAAAAGCATGTCAAAAATTCAACTTAGAATCACTTCCCCCGGTAGGGTTTTCATTTATCTTGTTTTCACTAACTCAGTATAGGAAAAATATCAACTTCAAAATAAGTTAAGGAAAAGACACCTATTTGAGAGATATTAGTAAACTGGCTAGACAAAATCTAAAAGTGAGTGTAGAGGGAAGTTTATAGTATTAAACCCTGGAAAAATCTGAAATTTAGAGGTCAAGAAGAAAGCGTCCACTAAAATACCTTTAAGGGGAAAAATGCCAGTTAAATAGAGGAAAAAAAAAGAAAACAAAACAGAAGAGTGTGGTTTTGTGTGTGAATTTCACAAGGAATTGATCAATTGTATATAATTCTGCTAAGGAGTCAAGATTCTAAGGACTGAGAAGTGATGAGAAGATTTAGCAATGAGGAAGTCCTAGTGGATGGTGAGAGAGTAGTTCCATGGAGTGGTTGGGAATAAAATTGATTTTACTGTGTTCAGCTGTAGTATTCTAAGCAGTTATGAGGCCCATTGGATGTGCATAAATTCAGAGTGGAACCAATCAGCATTCTGGTGTGTTTTTAATCACTACACTTATGTGCTCAAGCACAGAAGAGTAGTATGTGGAGAGTGGCATTTACCCAGATTGAAGTTTAGGTAGGCTGGCAGGACTAAAGTTACAGGTGTATGCAATGGGGTAATTATAATGATGTACTATGGAAACTCCACTACATAAAAAGAAAAGCAAAAACATGAAGAAGTGAGAAACAGGGAAAAGGGACCAGAGTTCTAGAGTACGGGATGGGCTTGAGTTTCCGATTTATGGTAAAGGACACAACCTTTGTTAAGAGGAGGTCAAGGGGCAGAGTGCAGCTGCTGATTGGATCAAAGAAGGGAATATCAGAATCATAAAAATTTTATCTGGGTTAGTAGTGGAAAGAGCAAAGTGAGTCAATGCTAAAACCTTCAGTGAATAAAATCTGACTGGAAAGGTGGCAGGAGAGGCAACAAGGAGGGGGTAGCAGTAGTGATAATACATGTGGCCATGCAGTGGAAAGAATGAGGCAGGAGGTGGTAAAAAGGAAGAAAGTTCAGGAAGACCAGTGCCAGCTCTTCATCATTTTGACAAGAGGTGAAAGAATTATCCACTTGTACCCTCTCCATTTCTTCATCCATAAGTTCAGTACTCAACCAACCACCTAATGGCTTTTTTTTTTTTTAATTTAGCTAAAGCAATGCTCTTTATTTTTTAAAAAAGACTTATTTATTTATTTATTTGAGAGAGAGAGAGAGAGTGTGGTGGGGAGGGGCAGAAGAAGAGGGAGGGAGAAACTTTAGCAGGCTCCCTGCTGAACCCAACACAGGGCTCAATCTCATGACCCTGAGATCATGGCCTGACTCAAAACCAAGAGTCAGAAGCAACTATGCCACCCAGGTGCCCACAGAAATGCACTTTAAATTCACCAGTGACCTCTGGGTGTGGAATTCAATGGAGACTATTAGTCAACACCTGATCTCTATAGCAATGTCTTCCTTTTTAAAGCTCTCTCTTGAAATTCTTGATGCGACTATTGGATGGTTCTCTTCTAATTTTTATGATAGCTTTTATTCAGTCCCTTCTATCCATTGCTCAAATATTCATGTGTTTGTGTTACTCAGTCTTCTGATGATGAACACTTTCTCATCCATAATATGACCTATTATTACTTTACTTATATACTTATAACCCCTAAAAATTTACTTCTAACCCAGACAACTCTGCTTTGTATCAGGCCTACATTTCCACCTTCCTGTTAGTCTCCAAATGGATGATAATTAAACCCAACTCATCTAATTTTGAGTCCATCGTCTACCCTCTCCATACCTGATTCCCCTCCTATTTATGCATTTTTTAAAAAAGATTTTATTTATCTGACAGAGAGAGAGAATGAGCACAAGCAAGGAGGGCAACAGAGGCCGAGGGAGAAGCAGGCTCCTCTGAGCAGGGAGCCCGATGTGGGGCTCAATCCCAGGACCCTGAAATCATGACCTGAGCCGAAGGCAGACGCTTAACAGACTGAGCCACCCAGGTGCCCCCTATTTATGCATTTTTTTTTTTTGACAGTATCATTCACCAACCACTTTCTAATTATTCAAGACAACATTTTGGAATGTACACTTTACTTGACCCTTTCCTTTTTCCCAGATCTATTTTGCAACTGAGTTGACTATTTTTTATCTCCTAAATCTCTCTACAATCTATTGCTTTGTCTCCACCCTTGTGCTCACTGCCATAGTTCTTAGTTTTTCCACACCTGATTAACTGACCTTTCTGTCACTTAACTTACCTGCCTGACACCCCTCCCCCCACCTTGATTCATTCCCTGCTTCAGTCCTTCAGGTTGTCCAGCGAATGCTAACTCCCTGAGTTGCTGGATTGTCCCCAGTCCCTCACTGCTCCCTCTCACCAGAATACAGTTCAAATCTGTGAAGAGCTATGGTGAGAACTCCAATTTATTGAGGCTGTGAATGATTCGGACACTGGGGAAACCTAACATCATCGCGCCTATTTATCATAGCCATGAAGTCTTCCATCCCCACTACACAGAGAAGAAAACCACAAAAAAGGTAAATAACTTTCCTCAAGCTTCCTTGTGAGCTAATAATGTCAGAGATTGGATCTGAGGCCATTCTGCCTAATTCCAAGTATGTGTTCTAAATATGCTCAAATACTCTATCTGTAGTGAGGCCCTTCTGGATTTGGCATCTTTCTCAATTTATCTTTTTTCTCTTGCAGTTGACAAATCCATACAACTCTTTTTACAATTCCTATACGGACTTTTCTTGTTTCTATTATTTTTATCGCTTCATATCTTGCTTTTTCATATCTGAAAAAAAAAATCGTGTTTTTCTGACCAGTGAACTTTGGCTGATCCTTTAAGACAGCACAAATCTTTCCTGACTTTCTTGTGTAGAATTAGGTGAATATTTCTCAGCATTCACATAATACCTTTGCTGGAGCACTGTTAAAGTGTAAATCACAAATACATCCTTTATATTATACATATATATGTGTTCTTATTTATATTTACACATAGAATCTACTTATATGTTATGTATAAGTATATACAATTACAAATATGTATAATATAAACAACAAACATAAGTATATTTACCTATATATAGTCATATAATATTATGTATTCTTCATATACATCTATTCTTTATATATAAGTATACTTACACATAGTTATATACTGATACATATATTTCTCATATACACTATATATGATATATATATATATATATATATATATATATATATATATATGCTCCTTATACATATATTGTTTGTGTGTGTTTATAATTTATGGTTTTAACTCACTTTCTTGTATGGTAAGAGTGGGACTCTCTGAGAAATACACCTGGAGCCCAGCACAGCATCTAACGCTGGTAGGCACCACCATACGCTTTTGCATGAAAAAATGAATAAGTGAATGAATCAGGTGCTCACCTCTTGTCCTGATTAGTTGTGCCTGGAGTTTGGCATTGAGTCCTGTCTTCACTGACTTCAGAATAAGAAGGGCAGGAAGAGGGATCTGGAAGAAGGGAGAAGCCGTGACAGAGATGCGGTTATTTTTCCTGAAAATGAACTTCTAGGCAGTTTCTCTGGAAATGAGAGATAATTATTGGTGTTAAGGGAGCAGTAGGTGGTTCTCTTTAAAAAAAAAAAAAAAAAAAAAAGCACTCCAGATTCCCACCTTCCTAAAGTGGTCCCCATTCCCATCTTGATCTGAATAGACCCAGGACAGACAGATTACCGCACCTCCAACCCCAAGCCCAGCCTACTCAAAAGAACTGGCAGGACAGAACCGAAGGAAACAGTTAAGCCCCTCTTAGCTTCTGCTACAGCTCCAGGTAGCCAGATGGAAAGGCAGCCACTTGTTTACCCCGAGACCAAGCCCTTCCCTCTTCCAGGGTGAGGAGAAACTGGAGCCCAAACTTTGGAGTGAGCCAAATCTTTCCATCCGGGGTGAGAACTCAAAGGCCCAAGGCCTCCACCCCAGTCTGGCCTTGGCTTCCAGCCTGCCTCCCTTTGCTGGGGAAGAGGAGGTCTGCTTTGTCTTATGTGGAAGGGGTAACATCCGTCACCTACAACCCAAAGCAGAATCATGTCTCTGATAAAGGTTTTGAAGTGACTAAAGTTTTAAAAGCCCCAGACAGAAACAAACCAACAAACCAACAAACCAGGAAGTCCATTTGTCAGCACACAGTCATGGCTAATAACAATATACCTACAGAATTCATGGTAGAGATACAGCAGAACCCTGGAGAGGAAATTCCTGAAAAGAGATATTTTTCATTATGCAATGAGCAAGTAGATCTCTGCCTTACCTTTGTATTCTAAATATTTTTTGTTCCAATTTATTATCTGCTATTTAAAAAAAAATGAATTAGTGGTAGAAGTTACTATTTCTTATGAGTAGGAAAATACACAGATGGACTTGGACTTTAGTTTTGAAGATAGCCTCATTTTTGAGCCAAAGAGCATTTCTACAATGGTCAAACTCCTGTGTAAACATGCCTCTTGTGATCAGGGTGGAAGAGGACTTTGGAAGGGGGGATGGCATATCTCGGATGCTGAGGAAGCCACAGGGCTGTTCGTATTAATGGAAGAGACTGGGGGCAGGATCTTCCCTGCCATGTTCACTGGTCTGGCACACAAAACACACTTAATATCTGAGCTGAAGAAATGAACGGTGCTTGGCTGATAAGAAGATGAAGAAAGGCTGGGTATAACCAGACAGCTTGGCAGGGCGGAGCCTATGGAGACCAGAGGGTTTATGGTATCCATGACTTCCAGACATAATCCAAGAAGAGCCTGACCTGGACAGGTCAGACCTGGTCCAAGGAGCCAGGCAGCCCTTTCTCCTGGCCTCAGCAACAGAATATTATAGATGGTCTCTCTTCTTCTTCAGGGAGAACAATCTCTGTTCCTTTCCCTGGTTCTGGTTCTTTGCAAAGACTTTAAGAGTGTCAGAAGTGGAAAAGTTTTTGTGGGACCATGAAGTCCAAGACTTCATTTTGCAGTGAAAAACACTAAGTAAGTCCCAGTGTGGGGAACACACTTGCCTCAGGTTGTTCAAGGATTTAGTGCAGGAACTGCAATTAGACCTTAGACCACTTTTTACCAGGGCTACTGCTTTACTGGACAGCCGTGCACCCCCCTTCTCCCTGCATTCATTCTCTCCTCCCATATGACCCCCTAATCCCCACCACTGAAACCCTGACACAAGACAGCACTAGAGACTTACCAGCAGCTGCTAATTTTAAAGAGTGAAGCTCAGGTGATTTGTATTGGAAAAGGAAACAGGTAGGCAGGATAGCACCAGGGTCAGTGAGAGGTGTCAGGTGCTGCTGCCAGGGAAGGATTTATTTTCCCTTTTTCTCTGTGCATGTGAAGCACCATGGCAGCAGCTAGGAGAAGCTGAGGACAAACAAGGAGTCCCCAGGGCTGGGAACCCTGGGGGCATGAGCTGTATGCTCATTGCTCCCCTCCCCTCGGCATCCCTTTCTCCTTCACCTCAGGCTGAAGAGCCCTAATTTTATAGGATTCAATCTCTAGGCTTCAGCTGTTGACAGATCTCTACTGTAGGAAAAGAAAAGTAGTTTGGCTTCATCCTATTTTTCTTCTACCTTATTCTCTCCTTCCCTTTGTTCATTAGGATGGACTCACAATTTGCCAGAGAGGCTGGAGTGATATGTGAATATTATGCACACAACTTCCCACATTGGTTTACATTGCTCATCATCCTAGAAGCATCAGAGCCACCATTGCCCCAATGTCCTCCCACTCACTCTTGCACTAATTTTCAGGCATACAAATCTGTTTCCTTTTATGGAATCATTCATTCATTCATTCTTTATCTCTGCCAGTCACTGCACCTTTGAGCTTAGAGATCGACCCGATGAAAACCTTTCATATACTCTCCCATCCCAAATATATGTTCTAGCCAGTTTCTCAGACTTTCCCAAGGCCCTCCACTCAACTCTGAATGCATGGGATGCTACTTCAACCAGCCCTAAAGCAAGCAGCCCTTCCTTAACATTTCCCCTCTTCTTGCCTTCTTCCCCCTTCGGTAGCAAATACTGTCATCTTTCAGAAAAATCAGCGTGTATTTCTTTCTCAGTCTGTGTTACAAAATCTAAATTGATTGATGTGATCAGGTCATATGCACACTTACCTTCCCTTTGAACACGCACAGAGAGACTTGAAGATTGACATGAATAAGGTATTATATTAGAATAATATAATCATAAGCCAGGGATGGTTGATCAGAGTTGTGTAAGGCAGAACTTCTGAAATGAGACATATAGATCCAAAGTGAGGACAGAGGCCCATGGAGTTTATGATATGCCAATGTGATCAGAACACACCTAGATAGAAGATGGCACCACCTTAGATCAGGCAAATAACCAGTGGTTATGGAGAGATTGTAGGCAGCAGAGTTTGGGTGACAAGACAGGATGCAGAGAACAGATCATCTTTCAAAATGTAGTTGAAAGAGTTGTTGAAAGTTGAAAAAGAGTTTAGACTCAGGCTACAAAAGGAGAGAGTTGAAAATCCTCATTTAGCTTTGTAGGAGAAGAAATCCTTATTGGAAAAACTTGAGAATATTCTGTCTTTATTGAGAACATAATTTTGGCCATATCCTAGAGGGATCCTAGTTAGGGAACAATGCAGCTTCTTACCATCAACAACAACTATTCCTATTGTCTGGGGGCATCTATCACATATGAGATGATACAACAATTATCATATGTGCAACCAAAGAGATGGACATAGCAATTACGTGAGTTTGGGTGGGTAGCAAACAGCCCACCTGGGAGACCCAGAGAAGTCCTCAAATTGATATAGAAAGACTAAGTAGGAGTTAGTCATGAGATGGGGTTTTATAGAAAGGAATTTCGAAGAAGAAGTAGTATACGGTAGGGCATAGAGGTAAAGATATTTTTCTGAGAACTACAAAATTCTCCAATATGCAAATATAAAATTTGAGAGAGGTCATACTATGGCCTCTCTCATAATATGACAGAGAGACCTAGTATGACCTCTCTCAAAGGACAGCTGTGTGGGGCTTGAATGTGGGCTTGAACTCATGAGTTGCATGCTCTGTGGATTGAGCCAGCTGGGCACATAGGTGTGTTCTGATCACATTGGCATATCATAAACTCTATGGGCACCCCCAAAGTAATCCTTTTGAATAAAGATTGAAATTACATTAAACATTGTCATCCATATTCTTTTGCTATACATCTATTAAGTGCATGCTCTGAAAAACCCTGAGCAAGGCCTTGCAGATGCACAAAGAGATATGGCATAGTATTGCCTTTATGAAGCTCATATTTGGTAGAGAAAATAGACAGTTAAACAGAGTTTACCAAACAGTATAACTAGCCCAGGTTCAGAAGGCAAAATTTGTTTCTGAAAGTTGTGGCAGATAACAGCAAAGGAATAGTCCTTTGTTGCACAGAGTCCTTTGTTGCATAGTCCTTTGTTGTTGTTGTTGCACATAGTCCTTTGTTGCACAGTCCTTTGTTGACAGAGATGTTGCACATCTCTGTCCCCTTGGGTAATGATGGCGAAGGGGGACAAAATTTGCCACCCCAAAATGTGTCTTTGGGATATGAATTATTTAGGCTGATTATTTTTAAGAAATAGAAGACTCAAGAAGTTTTCCTTTGTGCCCGCCTAAAAGAATTTAGATAGAGCACTTGTTCTAGGAAGAGAGCTATTAAAGTAGATAACTATAGTGTAACATGAACTCAATGTTATAGACAGGGAGGAACCTAGCAAGGTCTGTTTGTTAAAATTCCACTCTGTGTTCCATTGTTTCCTTAAGGCCCAGCAAACATTATTTGACCAAGTATTTAATCTTTTCATCTTCTTGCAAATTATCTTTCTCCCCTTTAAAGTCCCAGATCCCTACCCACTTCTCCTTAGTTCTGAAGGGCATATAAGCCTCAATTGCTTGACTGCCTGTAGACCTCTTATGCTTATGGAACCCCCATTTATGTAATTGAGTTTGATTTTCTCCTGTCTTTTGATTAATTAATGATTAATCTGTCTCATGTCGATTTAATTCTTAGAGTAGCCAGGAGAATCTCAAAGGGTAGAATAAAATTTTTCACCTCCCCAACAATGAGATCTTGTGACTGTAAAGTTAAGTGAATGTAGATGTGTGATGCTTAGGGAGGCGGTGTATCAATATGTTGATGTGAATCATTCAGGCCCTAACCTTGAATGTATTAGAATTCATTACTAAAGTATCTAAATGCATTACTAAAAGTATCAGTGTAAGAGTGTGCCTATTCATATATGTGCTAATAATGTCTTTTAGTGCATTGTTTTCACATGTACCTTTGAAAATTGTTTTCACATGTTCCTGTGTGTGTATGTATATATGTGAAAAAAACATAGGGAGACAAAGATATTTTGTCTCTGGTTATGTGTGTATGTGAGAATTTGACTGTCTTAGCTCACACTCTATGGATAAAGAGAACAACTGAACCTGCTATGTATCAGAGATTGAGAGACCATGTGGGCAAGACGAGGATATATTGGATCCTAGCATGCTTTTCAAGATCCCCATGTAAGTTATATTCAAGGGACCTTCTATCCAGTATCCTTATCTAACCAGCAGAGTCAGGCTTAGTGGGGTGGGAGATTACTGTAGAACAGTCCAGTCAATATGCCGATTGTGTTTTTCAATATAACCACCAGGGGGAGCGTTCAACTTAAAAATGGGTTTAGATTCAAACCCTCTTCCATTTCCAGCAGGTTAAGAAAGTAGATCTTCCAGCTCCATCTTCCCACATCCTCTTTATTTCCCACATCTGAAAGATGCCAACTTGTGCATTCCTCCTCTGAAGTTGATCCTCTCTGTCTCATGCATACAGACAGCAGACATGTTCACACCTTATACCCCACATAAAATCCTGAAATTGATGGAGAGATGATATTTTCCTCCACTTTCTCAGATATTAAAGATTACCTCATAAGTTCTAGATGTTTCTGTGTGCTTTGGTCCTAGTCATATTGACCAAGATTTGAATTCCCAGTCTGACCAGACACAGAACTAAATGAAATCCTTACTCAGGGTTTTCATTTTCTCTAGACTCAGACTCAGTTTAGAAGGGGTAGGGGTGTGAGGTTGTCTCTGTTGCAGAAAATGGCTGTAGCCTTAAGGGAAGCAGAATTTGTGGCTCCAAAATAGGCCTCTTTGGCATAAGGATTATTTTAAGGCTGATTATTTTTAAGAAACAGGGAGACTTAGGAGAAGCTCTGAAAACCAACCGAGTAAAAGTTGTCTTTTTGTAAGAGACATTTAATTTGAAAGAAAAATCTCCATTTGTAAGGATGTCTCCCTGTGTGTATCTGGAAGTGGAGAATGGCTAAATCTCTAGCAACTTGTCAATGGAGAAGACAAAGACCTAAATCTATATAACAAACTTACCTTTGATGACTGTGCTTTTCCAATAGCCTCCATAACTGGGCTCCCCCCACCCATCTTTTGTCTTTAGCTGGATCTGGGATTTAAAGTGGTGTCTTGTGCCATTTTAGAGAGTTACTCCATTTTCCTGAAACCTGCCATGTATACTGGAGGTGTGCATGTTATTAAACTTGTTTTTTCTCGGGTTAATCTGCTCTTTATGATGGGAGGAGGGGATCTCAGTCTTGAACCTTTAAGGGTAGAAAGAAAATTGCTCTCTCCCACCCTGGAAAGCTAAGCACACTTTTTTCTGATCCAAGTTTCTAGTGATCCTGGTGAGCCAGGCATTCCTAGATGAACTCCATTTTATGGTATGTGATTGATAGGGATCTTTCGGGCTGAAAAGACCTACATATGTTGGGATTATCAAAGGGATCCTCTAATTTGGTCTGAGCCCTTGAGAAAGTTTCATGTTGGAAAGTTTCATTTATTTTGTCTGCGCTCCTCCTTTCTGGAAGTTTGTGTCCATGTAAGCATAGAAAGTCTGGAATGTTTGCATAGAGGAACACTCCACATCTTCCCACAGCAATCCTTTTAGCAAGCTCTTCTTTCCTTATATCCTGCCTCTCCCCCATCATTCTAAAGAGGAAACAATTTTCATCCTCACTGAAAAATTTAAAAAGTAAATTCCCCTTTGAGTACAGAGCCCTACACCAGGTTCCATCTCATGACCTTGTGATCATGACCTGAGCTGACATCAAGTGGGTCACTTAACTGACTGAGCCACCCAGGTACCCCTGAAAACCTTTAAAATGCTTTAAGGAGAATAATAAAACACACATTTGTGTTAGGATATTAGAAGAATGGAAAATATCTGGGGAACTCTTACAAAAATTCCAGTGGGAGATGAGCAAAATCGTGGGATACAAGCAGAGAGGAGACCAATGAGACACATGTTAAAAGTATGCAATCTATGTAACCTGAAGACTATCAAGGTATGAGTCAAGTCTGATACATCAACACATTGAAACCTATTTTCCCCTGACATAGCAGACTGAAACCATTTTCCTGTGGCCAAGTGCATACCTCTTTAAATTATTTTATGTCTGAGGTCTTGTCAGGTATTTTACCTAACTCCTGAAACTTCCCAGTCCCTGTACAATAACTATATTTTGAGCCCAGGTAGAACTACTCCATTCTGAGATCTTTTACTAATTTAGTCTTCCTCATCAGACTTCTCATTGCATTTCTCTTCTTCCTCCTTATTAATAGCATATTATCAGTTGAGCCATGATCAAGGAGGTAACATCAATTTAACAGAATCTCAGAATTTGTGTGAAATTTCTTTTTCTTTTTTTTAAAGGTGTTTTATTTATTTATTTGAGAAAGAAATAGAGAGACAGAGCACACAAGTGGGGCACAGAGACAGAAGGAGAGAGAGAAACAGACTCCCAGCTGCGCAGGGAGCCTAATGTGGGGCTTGATCCCAGGACCCTGAGATCATGACCTGAGCCAAAGGCAGCCACTTAACAGACTGAGACACCCAGGCCCCTCTCATGTAAAATATCCCTAAAAGAAAGAATTTCTTATAAAATTGGTGAGAAGCAGGTCCTCTCCTTTCCCTGAAAGCAAATATTGAGCATCAGGGCCAGGCCAAGGATAAACAAAGTAGACAACTAAAGAGCAAAATTTAAGGAGATGCCCATTCCCATTGTACAAAGGCAAGGTTGGCAATTGTAGGACCTAAGAATGGGTGCTTCCCTAAATTTGCCCCATGTTACTCCTGTTGAGTGCCTGTTATATTTAGGCACTGAAGATACACAGTAATTAAGAAGTGATCTTAGGGAGCCACATGCTCCTGGAAGGGACAGATACATCAGTAGTCAATTGCAAAAGAATGGTATAAATGGACACAGAAATAAGAAATTAAACCAGACTTGAGGGCTTACAAGAGAATTCCTAAAGGAACAACTAGATAAATCAATATATGATAAAATAGCACATTAGCCAGGGAAAGAAGAGGGGGAAGATATGGTTTTCCAAACAGCTAGCCACGGGACTCTTTTCCAATGATGATGATCTCATCTTTTTGGAAGATGGCATGAAGTTCATAGGACTTTGAAATTTAGTCAGATTACTTAAGTGAATCCCACCCATGTGACAAAAAACAAGTAATTTAACCTCTTTTAGCTTCACTCTTCTCAGCATGTTAAAAAGAAAACCAGAAGCCCAAAGTGGCATCACTGAGGTTAAGGCCTTAAGTCAGTAAACCAGTTCTTAATATCTAACCTAATTTCAGTTTCAACCTCCCCCAGAAATGTGGTCTTAACTGGTCAGTCAGTAACTTTCTGATGGGTACCTAAAAGTCTGTCACAGGGTCCTATCCACTCCCCAAAGGCAGATAAGGTCAGCTGCATGACAAGACCCCCTGTGAGTCCCCTTAAGGGAAAATGACCTTGCCTGGAATAATCCTTTCTTTTCTTTTGCTTACAGCTTTCTTGCCCCACCCTCTTTCCTATAAAAACGCTATCTTTTGTATACCCACCTCCTAGGAGCTCCCCTCTACTTGCAAGAGGAGATGCTGCCCAATTCATGAATTATTTAATAAAGCCAATTAGATCTTTGAATGCACCTAGTTGAATTTTGTTTTTTAGAAAGTAAAATATGTACCATTCAGGCAGCTATTGAAAGAATAACATGTAACAAAAAAGTGACAATTTCTTAAAAAAAAATAGTGGTTATTTGTGTCCTGAAGTAACACAAATTGCTCTCCATATACTTTCTTACAGAGCCTGAGAAACAGTCAAACTCTAGCTCTTTCTGTGCTGAAGAAGTACTAAGGGGTAAATTTTCACAGTACTGAGGAAGCCTAAGGGGTAAATTTTCTTATCTGTGTCCTTCAGGGTTTATGCTAAGTAGTCAGTGGGATGGTTTAGACCTGGAGCCTTTGCCTTTCCAGTAGGCAAATGAGGTGAGAAAGGAGTTGGACTATCTTCTGGTGACAATGGACAGGACTGTTGCCCTGCTTCTTTGTAAGCATATGTTACCACAATATTGTCCAACAGGCTCTGCACTACCCCTGCTCCTAGTTTTGAAGCTCAACTTCTTGGCTGACTTCACAGTAACAGTATACTGCTTACTGGGGCCCTGCCTTTATCCACAATGTCTGCTGTTCCAGTTTCTTCAGCAGGCCTCTGCCAACAGCTGCACTTTGTCTCTGATCCCAAGGAACTTTACTCATCACTTGGTAACAACCATTGCCACTGATCTGTGGCCCTGAGGACTCACTTTAGGGAATGTGCCTGATGTATTCCAAGAACAATACTATTTGTTAGAGTTAGAGAATGAAAGCGTCTTTTTAGCCAAACTAAGAAAGTTCAACTGATTACACCCTTATACCCAGAAACATGCAGGCTCACAAAGAGACATTCAGAGAGCCCCACAAATATCCATTTATCCAACAAATATTTAATAGGGACCTACTCTACATCAGGCAATGTATAAGGCTGGAGGATAGAGCAGTGGAGAGATGGTAAGGTCTCTACCCTCATGAGCCTCAAAGTCTCCTGAGGCATTTTTGTTACATCATCCCTGTATAGATACATTGAATACAAAGCAAAGCTGTGGAAACAGGAGAGTGGCCTTCTTAGAACTACTCAACAGATCAATAGAATAGCTCTTATGTGAACTTCCTAGCATTGGCTGGTCAGGCCAAGGTTTCTGTTTTCTGGCTGTTTATATCTGCCTATTTGTAATTCTAGTACATAAAGAATATCCTCTCCTTCCAACAATCAGACTAGGAGCAAGAGTCAGGAGACCTTTCATAACCTATTTGTTCTATGGATACCAAAAGATAAGAGGAAAAGAGAATGCATAAGCTGGCCTCCAATAGAATCTTGGAATGGTGACCATCCGTTTTCAGTTTTGATAGACTCTATCGAGTTGCACCCTAGCTTCAACCCAGAAAGGAATCATTTTTAGTGATATTTGAAGAATATTCCTCGGTTCTCTTCTAGCCTAGAAGTGTTCTCCCAAAAAGTTCGGCTGAAATTTGCCATTCAACTTCCACTAAGTTAATATTGTCTTTTTCCCAATATATCTCTACTTTGGATATGAAGAGAGAGGAATTTAGACATGCATGAGATTAGGAATTTCAGGAAATATTTGGAAAGTCTGTAAAAAAAATGAGAATCCAAGTAGGGAAAAATAAATTTAAAAAATTATTAGATGGGATCCAGAGTAGATTGGACAACATAGAAGAAAGAATAGCTGGGGCGCCTGGGTGGCTCAGTCGTTAAGCGTCTGCCTTCGGCTCAGGTCATGATCCCAGGGTCTTGGGATGGAGCCCCGCATCAGGCTTTCTGCCCTGCAGGAAGCCTGCTTCTCCCACCACCATTCCCTCTGCTTGTGTTCCCTCTCTCGCTGTGTTTCTCACTGTCAAATAAATAAAATCTTAAAAAAAAAAAAAAAAAGAAAGAAAAACTGAACTTAAAGATGCATCAACATAATCATCCAAACAGAAGCATTGAATGAAACACAAAGGATTTTTTATAAAAATTAAAAGACTCCCAGAAGCAGTGAATCATTATTAAACTTTCTATCACATGTGCAGTTAGTGTTTTAAAAGTAAAGAAGACAAAAAGAAAAAAAAAGTAGAGAGAAAAAAGGATCAAGAAGTTTTGAGGAACTATTGGCTGAAATTTCTCAATTTCAATCAAATCCTTAGAACATAAAGGATTCCTATGAGTTCAGATGCTCAGCAAATGTTGAGTAAGGTCAATCAGAGAAAACGTGCAACTAAATGAATATAGAAAAAGACACATTGCATACAAGGAAACTAGAAAAAGAATGTTGTCTGACTTTTCTTCAGAAACAATAGAGGTCAAAGGAAAAAAAAACATGGAACTTCATTTGTGATGTGGTAGAAGTAAAACCTGACATAGATATAGATGATATCTATATTTAGAAATAGATATGAAAACTAGATATAGATTTCTAGTGAAAATTTCCTTCAAAAACTAATGTAAAATAAAAAAAAAAACTAATGTAAAATAAACATTTTTCAGAAAGGGGAACCCTCTTACATTATGAATGGCAATGCAAGTTGGTACAGCCACTTTGGAAAACAGTGTGGAGATTCCTCAAAAAATTAAAAATGGAGCAACCTTATGACCCAGTAATTGCACTACTGGGTGGTTACCCCAAAGATACAGATGTAGTGAAAAGAAGGGCCATGTGCACCCCAGGGTTCATAGTAGCAGTTTCCACAATAAACAAACTGTGGAAAGACCCAAGATGCCCTTCAACAGGTGATGGATAAAGATGTGGTCCATATATACAATGGAATATTACTCAGCCATCAGAAAGGATGAATACCCAGTTTTTGCATCAACATGGATGGGACTGGAGGAGATTATGCTGAGTGAAATAAGTCAAGCAGAGAAAGTCAATTTTCATATGGTTTCACCTATTTATGAAACATAAAGAATAGCTTGGAGGATATTAGGAGAAGGAAGGGAAAGATGAAAGGGAGGAAATAGCAGAGGGAGAAGAACCATGAAAGACTATGGACTCTGAGAAACAAATTGAAAGTTTTAGAGGGGAGGAGGGTGGGGGATGGGTTAGCCCTGTGATGGGTATTAAAGAGGATACCTATTGCATGGAGCACTGAGTGTTATATGCAAACAATGAATCGTGGAACAACATATCAAAAACTAATGATGTAGGGTGACTAATATAACAATAAAAAAATTGACATTAAGACTATTTTATTTCTGTTTATTATTTATTATTTATTATTTCTACTAAATTCATTAGAGCAATTGAATATTAAAGTGAAAATAACAAAATATTGTGGAATTATTATATAAGCAGAAGTAAAATATATGTGAACTGTAGTACAAGAATAGGTTGGGTTATAAATGAAAGGGTAGTATAATAGAAAAAAAGGAAACATATCAACACACTGGGTTAAGACATTTTTTATTCCAAAACAGAGCAACATTTCTAAGAAAAGAGAATTACTGTCCTATAATATCCATCCATGAACACGTTTTTGTTTGTTTAAGATCTTAAGGAAATAACGGTAAGTGAGTCCAGTAACAATAAAAAAGAATAAGACCTTAACACTATTCATTTGGAGGTTAGGGGAAAACAATAATAAAATCTTAGCATTTTTTGATAGAATTTCATAGGTTGTTTTACATTTTTTTTTTTACAGAAATGCAAAAGAACTAATGTAACTAAACACATTGGAAATAAAGAACAGTCTTTTAGAGTTCATATACTACCTAATTTCAAAACTTACTATAAATCTTCAGTAAAAAATAGTGCTGAAAATCATAGTGAGAGACAAACATATCAACTGGTAGAATGAGACAGTCCAGGAACAGATCTTCACATAAATAAATTATTGATATTTAACAAAGTCACCAACTATTTTTTTTAAAGATTTGATTTATTTATTAGACAGAGAGAGACAGATAACAACTAAGCAGAGACGTAGGCAGAGAGAGAGGGAAGCAGCTCCCTGCCGAGCAGAGAGCCAGACGCCAGGCTCAATCCCAGGACCCCAGGCTCAATCCCAGGACCCCGGGATCATGACCTGAGCCAAAGGCAGAGGCTTTAACCCACTGAGCCACCCAGGCACCCCTAAAGTCACCAACTATTTTTGTAAGAAAGAATATCTTTTCAGTAAATGATGCTGGTACAACTATATATTTGTATAGAAATAAAATTAGCTTTGACCCTATCTTTAGTGTTTAAAATTAATTTAAACACAACAAAGACCTCTATGTACATAATAAAAATATAACAAAATTGTAAAGCATCTAGAATAAAACAGAGGAAACTATCTTTGTGATCTTCTTTAAAAAAGAAAAATTAATTGATAAGTTCAACTTCATTAAAAGGAACAAAGTCTGCTCTTCAAAAGACTCTGCTAAGGAAAGAGAGTCAATCCAGAGATTGAAAAAATATATATATATTTATAATATGTACATCTGAAAAAGCACTTTGATGTAGATTGAATAAAGAACTCTTACAACTCAATAATCAGAAGACAATCCAATGAAAGCAGGCAAACTTTTATTTTTTTTTAAAGATTTTATTTATTTATTTGTTAGGGATCGAGAGAGAGAGAGAGAGAGAGAGAGAGAGAGAAAGAGAGAGAGAGCACACGCAGACCGAGTGGTAGGCAGAGCAAGTAGAGGGAGAAACAGGTTCCCCGCTGAGCAAGGAGCCCGATATGAGACTCGATCCCAAGACCCTGGGATCATGACCTGAGCCGAAGGCAGTGGCTTAACTGACTGAGCCACCCGAGGCGTCCCAAGCAGGCAAACTTTTAACCTAAATATTTTCACAGAAGACATGTTAATGGCTAAGAAGCATATGAAAAGATGACCAAATAATTAGTTACGATGGAAATGCAAATTTAGAAGGAGGGCAAAAAAAAAAAAAAAATAAAAAGGAAATACAAATTTAAATCACCATGAAATGACCTAGAGACACCAGAATAACTACAGTTAAAACAATAGACAGTACTATGTGTTGTTATGGATGTAAAGTGCTTGGAACTCCCATATGTGGCTTGTGGGAGAGTAAAATTATTCAACAGTTGTGGGAAATAACTTGAGAGTTGGAATGTTAAGGCACAGTGTGTTTCACTAAATAGCTCATGGTCACATAACTAACTGGTAGAGGACAAGTCAGAATTTGAGTTAAGAGGTCTAGAGTCAGAGCTCAATGCTTTAACAAAGTGCAAGTCAATGACATACTAGTCAAAGCCTGTATTTTTTTAGTCTTTAATATTATCTGTTGGGAGAGTATATATTTTGAAATAATACTATGGATTTGAAATACTATTAGAAATATAGATCTCATCTTCCTCTGTTCCCTCTATCTAAATGGAACTGATAACATTTCCTTTGGCTTCCTCCTTATGTCTTAGTTATTTGCCTGCTCTTTCTAAGCAAAGATCTATCATTTGCTTTATGCATTACCAAGATATAACAGTAGCATTAAAGGGTTAAGTAATATAAGTTTGCTGAAATTTCTGAGAACAAACATGCAGGTCCCCAAACTAGTTTTAAGTTGCTAATGAGAACATATTCCTAATCTAATTTTCTTATCAAAGATCCTGACACCATGCCTGCAGATTAGGAAAAAAGATTGAAAAAATAATCAAAATAACTGCATCTTGGAATGCTTGGATAATAATAATGACAATGGTAATAACGATAATAAAAAATAATAATAAGTATCATAACAGTATAGTTAGTACAATTAGTATTTATAGCTAACAATTATTTAGGCTTTGATGTCTCAAAGTGTCTTCAGCATTTTCCAAATATGATTTTTATCTTTGACATACTGAAAGTAAAATTAAGGCAAAGAAAGTTTAAGTCAGCAGCCCAGAGTCATATAATTAGTGAGTATTCAAATTAGATTTTGAATCCAAATTAGCCCAATTCACAACCACTTAGGTACTAAAATGCAATATTTGTTCTTCTTTAAAAAGAAAAAGAATTACTGAACACACTGGGGAAAAGGATATAAAAATTTTGAAAACAATTGTTTTATAAATAAATAAAAATAAATAAAATAAAATAAAAATAAAATAAATAAAATAATAAATAAATAAATACAAATTTATTTGTGAATAAAATAAATATTATGTATAAGCATTATAAATAAAATAAATATTATATATGTTTTATAAATATTTATAAATAAAAATAAAAATACTAATATTGTCCTAGTATACTATAAGCTAATAATAACCTCATCCTTAATTCCTTTTTCTATCATTACATTTCCCTGACTCTTTTATTTATCTTTACAATTAGTGGTTAAACAAACAGACAAAAACTGTGTATTAGAGAAGAGTGCTGGAAAGTTCCAAGTCCAGTGTTTCATATGATAAATACTTCATAAAGAGAATTTACTCCCTTGGAAATTGTTTCCTCATCCAGAGTTCCAGAAATTCTCAGTCAAATACATCTCTAGAGAAGTGTGCTTGGATGGCTCAATCAGTTAAGTGTCTGACTCTTGATTTCCTCTCAGGTCATGATCTTAGGGTTGTGAGTTCAAGCCCCGCTTTGGGCTCCTTGTTGGGTGTGGTGCCTACTTAAAGTAAAAACAAACAAATAAAAAACATCTCTAGAGAAACTATGTACACAAAGCTTTTGCTTGGTTGTTTTGGTTTTAATGTTGGTCAGACTGTTCTTGGAAAATCAGACTGGAATCTGTATGTACTTCTGTGTCCTTAACTAGATGTGGTTCAGGGATGACTATGCCACACAAATCTTTCTTGCTTCCATACCTTGGGTTCCAGTAAGGCCCAAGGGCTACTCCCTTCCCTGAGGACCTATAGGAGCCTATACAAATACTTCCACTCAGCAGGGTGAGGAGATCTACAGAAAAAGCAAAACACTTGGCTAACAGACACCGGTGAAGTACAAGATTACCAGAAAGATGGGACAGAAAGTGAGGCTGAGCAGGAAGACTTATCTCTGTGAACTGGACATAGAGATATATGTTACTGCTGAGCTGGAAGAAGGAAGGGTGATGCTCTGGGAGCTTGAGGGACAAGAGATAAAACTACATTATGGTGCTGTGCCAAGGCACAGATTGCTGAAGGCACGTTCTCTGGGTAACGTTATGTTTGGAGAAAGGGCACCAAAAAAGGGGTCTTTCACTGATGGAAAATCTACTGGAACTCTGATGCCATTATGGAGGCCGGAGAGCAGTGGGTCAATAGGACCCATAGCTTCCATATGGGCCCCATATCCCAGGATTTCCTCCCTTCCATAGCTTCCATAGCCCAGGATTTCTTCCCTTCCCATTCTCTTCTGCTTCCTTAATCTATAAGTCTTTATAGTGGGTAAGATAACACCTATGATCACCCTCAGTCACAAGAGGATTCTCAAGTAATGCTTTCCATTTTCTGGTGGAGGACAGAAATAGCAAGATATTTGGAGTTTATCAAGAGCAAGTTTAGAGAAAGCGGAAGGAAGTTTTACCAAATAGCAGTGTTAAAAACAAACAGGTGAAATAGTTTATCCAAACAACTGTAAGAGAGGAAAAATAACTTCCCCTTTACCCTTCCAGGTTTTTGGCTGAGGCTTCCCTCTAGTTAAAGATTATCAGGAGAAAAATAAGCAAAATTTAATAACTTATATATACCTCCTGTATACGTGGGACTTACCTTGGAAAAGTGAGTAACTCCTTGGAATGGCCCAAGACATCACCTTAAATGCCTCTTTGAATAAAGATAAAGGAAGATGTTGGGGGGCTGATTGGGTAGGAGGGAGGGCTTCCCAGAAAAAGCACAGTAAACGAGGAAATGGTCCTTATACAGATTTATATCACTGCCTTCTTTCCAAGAGTTTCCAAAGATTTACTGATTCTCCTCTTCCAGGTCTCCTTTATAATGTAAATGTCTCACAGGTCCTTGTAAGGATCCCAAAGGTATCATCCACTAGGCTTTCAGAGATTGTTCTATATCTGCTGTTTCTTAGAAATAATCCACTCAAAGATAATCCTTAAACCAAACAGGAGTATTTTGGGGGTGACAGATTCTGCTCCCTCTCACATCTATCAATATGAACTTAAACAGTTTTACAGAAAACTACTGGCTGATCCAATGGATCCAATTATTTATGCACTAAGAGGATATTTTTCCTTAATCCAATCCTATGAGACTGTTCCCACAGAGATGCTCCTACCTATTGTTGCAGTCTTTCCCAGAAAGTGCTTCCTAGGCTACTCTTTTATTTTTTTAATTTTTAAATTTTATTTTATAAAAGGATCTACTTATTTATTTTAGAGGGAAATGTGGAGGAGCTGAAGGAGAGGAAGAGGAAGAGAGAATCTAGAGCAGACTCCCAGCTGAGCACAGAGCCCAGGTGGGGGCTTGATCTCAGGACCCTGAGATCATGACCTGAAGCAAAATCAAGAGTTGGATGCTTAACCAATGAACCACCCAGGCACCCCTAGGTTAGTCTTTTAAATTACATTCTTTTGACAGATATCTAAGCACCAGAGTTTTACCCATTTAGCTCATGAAAAGTCCTTTCCAACAGAATCCCTGCACCCATCTGATTCTAAAAGTTCCTTCTTAGGCCCAGGTTCTGAAGACAGGCATTATCTTTTCCCATTCCTTTACCTCACTTTACTACTCTATGGTTTGCTTGGCACAAGAGAGTCAATTGGCATATTGGAATTGCTTTGTACCTTTACTGGTCTTAACTTTGTCTTTTTCTCCTAAGCTTATGGCATACAAGGATACCTAACAGTAATCTTTTCTCCATAGCTCTTCTTTCCAACAGCTATAAAGTACCCCTATATCTTCCTGTTGCAAAGGTATAACTGCTTTCTGCACAGATAAAGAAGTTTTTGGATTAAAATTAATGAGAACTTCATGCTCTCAACTCACTGATTGACAAGAGATGATAAGCTAGGAGCTAAAACAAACAAAACTGGTAAAACATTTGTAAACTTATTTCCCAGCTACCTCCCCTTCCCCAGTTCTTCCTTGATAATCTATTAGAGTGATTTAAAGTAGTCATAGAACATTTACTCAAATCCTTATGTTGTTCACTTTTCAGAGATTTGGCAAAGAATTCTGGTCTTGAGGCTGCCTCCTTCAGTCATGTTTTTGGTTACTAACTCCACTCAAGTCCCCTTCTTCTTCATCCTCATGGGCATCCCTGGCTTTGAGGTTTTCCATACCTGGATTTCCATCCCCTTCTGTTGTCTCTACACTCTCTCCATCATGGGCAATACCACCATCCTGGCTGTCATCAGGACAGAGTCCTCTCTACATGAGCCTATGTACTTGTTCCTCTCTATGTTGGCTCTAACAGACCTGGGGCTTACCCTTACCACTTTGCCTACAGTCATGGGGGTCCTCTGGTTTGATGCCTCAGAGATCAGCTTTGAGGCTTGTTTTGCCCAGTTCTTCTTCCTCCATGGATTCTCCTTTATGGAATCTTCTGTGTTGTTGGCCATGTCCTTTGATCGCTATGTGGCCATCTGCCACCCCCTCCATTATGTCTCCATCCTCACCAACCGGGTAATCAGCAGAATAGGGGTAGCCATCATTTGCCGCTGTGTTCTGGCTGTTCTTCCCCCATTGTTCCTGCTGAAACGACTTCCCTTTTGTAGTTCCCACCATCTCTCCCACTCCTACTGCCTCCATCAAGACATGATTCGCCTGGTGTGTGCTGACACTACTGTCAATAATTGGTATGGATTTGTTCTAGCTCTGGTCATTATTACATTGGATCTCCTGCTCATTGTGTTCTCCTATGCACTCATCCTGAGAAGTGTCTTGAGAATCAGCTCTCAGGTTGAAAGACTACGAGCACTCAATAACTGTCTGTCCCACATTCTGGCTCTTTTGGTCCTCTACGTGCCCATGGTGGGATCATCCATGACTCACCGCTTTGCCAAGCATGCCCCTCCAATTGTACATGTGATCATGACCAACATCTATCTACTAGCACCTCCTGTGATGAACCCTATTATCTACAGTGTTAAAACAAAACAGATCCGTCAAAGCATATTTCACCTCTTTTCTCACAGACAATTGCAGTAGAGTGTGGAGAAGTGGATTGTGGGTACTATTCCTTAAAAAAAAGAACTTGGGGAACTTGGAAAGTTGTGGTTTGGGTGTCTAGTTATGTATGAATCACAAAGCAGGAATGGGCTTCAAATACATTTTTGTGCTGCCTGAACTGGTAATTTAAACTAGCTCAACCATTTGCCCATCATGTAACTGCTCCATTTACATGAGATTTTTGCATACTGAGTTCCTCAAAGCTGTAATTCTCAACTGTATTACATGGATGGAGGTTTTTATGATTTGTCCTGTAAAACAGACCACCCTGATCTACACATATGCAGACAGGCTAAAAATGTTTTTTTGTGTGTGTATGAGATTCATGCTGCCTAAGTGACCTTGGAAGCCTGGTTAGTTAACAATATCTGGCCTTCACATCAGAATTGG
>CM053613.1:41717457-41754600 GCA_028646535.1 Procyon lotor
GAGGAATGTTCCTTCTATCCCTATACTTTGAAGAGTTTTAATCAGGAACAGATGCTGAATTTTGTCAAGCGATTTTTTCTGCATCAATTGAGAGGACCATGTAGTTCTTCTCCCTTCTCTTATTGATTTGTTCTATCACATTGATTGATTTGCGAATGTTGAACCACCCTTGCATCTCAAGGGTAAATCGCACTTGGTCATGATGAATAATCTTTTTAATGTGCTGTTGGATCCTATTAGCTAGGATCTTGTTGAGAATCTTGGTGTCCATATTCATCAGGGATATTGGTCTGAAATTCTCCTTTTTGATGGGGTCTTTGCCTGGTTTGGGGATCAGGGTAATGCTGGCTTCATAGAAAGAGTCTGGAAGTTTTCCTTATGTTTCTATTTTTTGAAATAGTTTCAGGAGAATAGGTATTATTTCTTCCTTGAAAGTTTGCTAGAATTCCCCAGGGAATCTGTCTTGTCCTGGACTCTTGTTTTTTGGGAGGTTTTGTATCACTGCTTCAATCTCTTTACTAGATATTGGTCTATTCAGGTTGTCAATTTCTTCCTGTTTCAGTCTTGGAAGAGTATGGGTTTCCAGGAATGCCTCCATTTCTTCTAGGTTGTTTAGCTTATTGGCATATACCTGTTGATAATAATTTCTGATGATTCTTTCTATTTACTTTGGATTAGTCGTGATCTCTCCCCTTTCATTCATAATTTTATTAATTAGAGTCCTCTCTCTTTTCTTCTTCTTTTTTTAAATGATTTTATTTATTTATTTGTCAGAGAGAGAGAGCACAAGCAGGCAGAGGCAGAGGGAGAAGCAGGCTCCTCGCTGAGCAAGGAGCCTGATATGGGAGTTGATCCCAGGACCCCGAGATCATGACCTGAGCCGAAGGCAGCTGCTTAACCAACTGAGCCACCCAGGTGTCCCCTCTCTCTTTTCTTTTGGATGAGTTTGGCCAGTGGCTTATCAGTCTTATTGATTCTTTCAAAAAACCAACTTCTGGATTCATTGATGCATTCTACTGTTTCTCTAGTTTCTAACTCATCGATCTTTGCTCTGATCTTGATTATTTCTCTTCTTGTGCATGGGGTTGGCTTCATTTGTTGTTGATTTTCCAGTTCTTTGAGGTGTAAAGAGAGCTGGTGTATTCGAGATTTTTCAATTTTTTTGAGTGAGGCTTGGAAGATCTGATATCTAAGATCTATAAAGAACTCCTCAAATTCAACACTCACAAAACCAATAATCACATCAAAAAATAGACAGAAGACATGAACAGACACTTCTCCAAAGAAGACATACAAATGGCTAACAGACACATGAAAAAATGTTCCTCATCTTTAGCCATGAGAGAGATTCAAATCAAAACCACACTGAGATACCACCTTACACCAGTTAGAATGGCCAAAATCAACAGGACAGTAAACAACAAATGTTGGAGAGAGTGTGGAGAAAGGGGAACCCTCTTTCACTGTTGGTGGGACTGCAAGCTGGTGCAGCCACTTTGGAAAACAGTGTGGAGATTACTCAAGAAATTAAAAATAGAGCTACCCTATGACCCTGTCATCACACTCCTGGGTATTTACCCCAAAGAAGCAGATGCATTACAAAGTAGGGCCACATGTACTCCAATGTTCATGGCAGTAATGGCCACAATCGCCCAACTGTGGAAAGAACCAAAATGCCCTTCAACAGATGAGTGGATAAAGAAGATATGGTCCATATATACAATGGAATGTTATGCCTCCATTAGAAAGGATGAGTATCCAACTTTTGTATCAATATGGATGGGACTGGAAGAGATTATGCAGAGTGAAATAAGTCAGGCACAGAGAGCCAGTTACCTTATGGTCTCACTTACGTGCTGAGCATAAAGAAAAACATGGAGGGCATTGTGAGAAGGAAGGGAAGAGGGGATGGGGGGAAATCAGAAGGGGAGATGAACCATGGGAGACTGTGGACTCTGAGCAACAAACTGAGGGTTTTGGAGGGGAGGGGGTTTGGGTGATCCTGCTGGTGGGTATTGAGGAGGGCACGTATTGAATGGAGCACTGGGTGTGGTGCATGAACAATTAATCTTGTAACACTGAAAAAATAAAATAAACATATTTGGGGAAAATATGTTTAGGTGATTAAAAAAAATAAAGGTTTTTAAAAATATTACTGCGTAACTTAAATGTATCAGGTTGTGTTGAATACAGTCCAGTGCATTTTATTGCAATGTTAAGACTCACCAGGGCCTTAATGCACCCAGAATGGTGTAAAGCCAGTAGTCAGGTTCACCCAGAGCCCTGTTAGGCCACAACATGACATGTATCTCACTAATGTTTGAACATATGAATACACTTTATGGAAGGACTTCTTTGAGGGTAATAAAACCAACCATGCCTGTGGATAAAGGAGAAGATGGTTGCTGCCTGGCAAGGCAGAATACTGGATTGTTATCTCTCTCTATCTAAATGCCTCTCTTCTTGGTATTTTCTACCACATACTTGATCGTATCCCTCCTTAGCCCCCAAGGAGGGAAAAAATAATTTTGATAACTTCTTGTTGAATTGGAACAAGCCTGACATTGTTTTGTCTTTGGTGTCATCATATGCTCTGATTCCATGGTTTCCATTGTGGACAAACACCAGCAACACTGCTCTCAAGGCACAGAAGCTGTTGCTCAGTGACCAGTCTCTCAGTTACCTAGATACCTCCATGGACTGTTGATACAGAATAAAGGCGTTATTTTCAGTTCTGGCCCAGTTCCTGCCCTAGTGATCTAAATGTCTACAGAACTTACCAGACCAAAAATATATGTTCTTTGGCAGATGCAGTAAGCCACCATTGGGGTTCAAAGTTATTACAAATTTAATTTTTATCACAGTTGGTTTTATTGAGGGTTTCTTATCTATTCCACATTGAATGGGCTGCTACGGCAAAGAGGTGAAGAACAAGCTATGGCTTGAGCAACCCCCTTATAGACTCCTCTTCTGTATCTTTTTTTATTTCTCTTCTTTCTCTCCTTGGATATCCTGGACCTATTAGGAAAACATGGAGACTATAGTGATTAAAAACTGTTCACTAAAAATGAACATTTCATATACCTGCATTAAAAAGAAAATTCACCAATGGAAACTTTGGGAAGTTGAGAAAGATGTCCTATGAGGTTGGCTTCAGAGTTCCTTTAGTCCAGGAAGGAACAGGCAGATGCTAAACACCGGAGACTTCTATTATTTACTTTGGGAAGTCTCCTGTTACACAGAGGGAGGCAAAAGCTCAGAGAAATGCCCCAAAGACAGAGACGTCAATCTCTATCTCTATCTCTAAACTCTACAAATAGGTTGTGTTGAATACAATCAACACATCTTTACAACATCTTTACAAAAGATGTAAAGTTAAGAGAAATAAACCCAAGAAGATCATCCACTTTTAGTTTATTTGATTTGATAAAGAACAGTTTCTTAAGCTCCTCTTCTATTCAACCAAAGCATTGTGCTTGAAGCTGGTATATAGTGGATTTCACAGTCCAGTAAGCGAGGAGGAGAGATAGACATGAAAGAAAAAATTTCAAGTGTGGAAGGTGTTTTTAAACAGACAGTTGTGCCAATCCATGGGCCTGACACACACAGAACACATTACGTAGCTTCTAAACTGCACCAGAGCATTTGCCATGGTACCATATTTGCATATTTGGCTTACCTCCATATTACCCCAAATCCCAGTGATTCTGTGATTTGGTGATCAAGGGCAAGGGAATGTGCAAGAGGTCAGAAATTCTTTTATTTATTTATTTTTTTTTTAGATTTTATTTATTTATTTTACAGAGAGAGAGAGAGAGAGATCACAAGTAGGCAGAGAGAGAGAGGGGGAAGCAGGCTCCCTGACGAGCAGAGAGCCCAATGTGGGGCTCGATCCCAGGACCCTGAGATCATGACCTGAGCTGAAGGCAGAGGCTTTAACCCACTGAGCCACCCAGGTGCCCCAGAAATTCTTTTATCTTTGGCTCTGATTCCATCAATCTTTAGGGAAATAATCTGCCTCTGCACAAGCTTGTTGAACTCTGGCAAATTTATTCTTTCCTCTTCCTCTATTGAATTTATAATAACCCTTACTGCTACCCTTGAGAACGGGGTTGTATCTGAATCCCTCCCCACCTGCTGTGTGGGTAATCTATCCCTGCAGCCTGCCATGAAACCCTTTTCTCCAGGCCAGACTTTCTTCTGTCCCTGACACATGTGTCTCCTGCTTTTTCTTTCTTTCCCCATAACTGTACACACATAATCTACCCTTCATTAACTTTTGTTCTGCACACCTGAGGAATATACACGAAGCTCCAATCATGTCCAGTTCTGATCTGAATTAATTTCTTCTTGAGGCTCTGTTTATATATAATTTCTGATTAGCACCCTTTTATTATGATTATCATAACAAAACTTCTTCCTCTGGATCAGGAATTGATTTACTTCTTGATTTTAATTCACTTCACTATGTAAAAATTGAGCATTTTACTATTCTATATGTTGTCTTGCATGTGCTCAATAGCAATCATTTGTAAGTTAAATCAGGAAGACTCTCTTCTTTACTAATGACAAGATTCTAGAAAATGCAACTAGATGCACACAAGGGACACAACAGATAAAAGTTAATGATTGCAAGGATTTCCAGTCCACATAAAAAAATAACCAAGAATGGAATCTGTGTTAAATTTGTTCGACCATGACACAGAACTGAGAGTCACATCAGAGCTGCAAATAGTAAAATGAATGCATTTAATACAAAATGAGTATCAACTAAGCACATGCTAAGTACCTCGCACTGTGTTTTGTGTTTTACAGAACTTACTACGTTTCATCCTCGTGAAAAAAAAGGGAATGGCAGAAAAAAAACTGTTGTATCTGTAAGACTTTTTTTCTGACATTTGCCCATTTATTTTATTTCTAAGAAATATATGTCAGTCAAGTTATTGTTATGCTTATGACCTCTTCGTCCTTCCCAGACTGAAGAAAGTAAATGTCATTTTCCTGATGGGGGCAGAGAGAATAATTGGAGTATACTACTGTGAATCTGCTTAGTTTTAATACTGTAGATGATGGGGTTCATAAAAGGGGGAAAAGGAAGTAGATGCAGCTCAATGTGACATGTACTAGATGGGAAACATTCTTTTTTTTTTCCCAACGTATGTTTATTTTATTTTTTCAGTGTTACAAGATTAATTGTTCATGCACCACACCCAGTGCTCCATGCAATACGTGCCCTCCCCAATACCCACCACCATTCTTCCCAAATCAGTGGATGAATGTCAAACCAAAAACAGTGACAAGATGCAGCAGATATGGAAGACACACATGTTGAAGGCCTTGGACCTCTCCTCTCCAGAAGCAATGCTCATGACATTCTGGAGAATCAAAATATAGGAGCAAAGAATTATCAGGCAGTCCATTAGGGCCATAGAAAATACTACCACAACAGGATATAGGTGATTGAAGGTGATGTCAGCACAGGCTAATTTGATAACATCCTGGTGGAGGCAGAATGCATATGAGTGGATATGGGATCTGCTGTAGGAAAACCAATAGAGAGGCAATACTGGAGGCAAGATGAGAACAAATCCCTTCATGAAATCTCCCACTCCAACCTTTATCACTTGAGTGTTGGTAAGAGTGGAAGTATATCTCAGTGAGTTATATATGGCAACGAAGCGATCATAGGCAATGGCAAGCAAAATTCCAGACTCTATTGTAGAGAGACTGTGGTTGAAGTAGGCTTGGAGGAAGCAGGTACCATGACTGATTTCCCTATGATTTAACCACATTACACACAGCTCTGTAGGCATTGTAACCAGGGTCATCCCAAGATTTGTGTTTGCCAGCATAGCTAAGAAATAGTACATGGGTTCATGGATGTTATGGTCAACCCTGATGAGAAATAAGAGAATGTCATTGCCAAGAAGTATGGAGATATAGACAACAGAAAATGGGATGGAGATCCAGTAGTGTGCCTTTTCCAGGCCCACAAAGCCAGTCAGCAGAAAGGGTGTGGCACTGGTGTTGAGTTCCATAACAGGCATTTTGATAGGATAAGTCTTCTCTTAAGGAAAGACTACGCACAGGTCCATAGGTCTTCAGAAATTCTCCTTTAGTAGCTTCTACTTTTTTTTACTTCCTGTAGATCTTCCCTAAACTGTAGTGACACCAGAGAAATAAAGCAGTAATTCTTAGGAAAGCCTTATAGATAGAAAAACAATATGACCAACAACTGCAAATCAGTGCTTAATAAATGTTCCAGGCAATGTACTAGGTGAGGTGAATACAGTCATAAGCTTACGAGACAGAGCTGGTTCTCTTCCTTATATCTTGAAATAGATTCAGAGAGTGAGAGAGGAATAACATCAGTATAAAAATTATAATAGAGGATTTGCAGGACTCTGTGGGAACATGTAAGTGACTTACTTTATGAAATCTGGCAAAGTTTGGGCATGGTCAAAGAAAGCTTCCCAGTGCATGTAACATCTGACAGATGAGTAGGAATCAGGTAAAAAGGAAGAAAATTTCACTCTGAGGGAAAAGCAGAGGAGAAATTCCTGAGGCAAGAAAGGACTTGAAGAAATAATTTATACTCAATACACCTAGAGGAATGAAAAAGGATAACAAATAATTAGATTGTTAGAGGTTTTATTGGTTTCAAATCTGATACAAAAGGGCTAGCATGGTGTACCTCTTACCACAACTAAAGCTCAAAAACACTTAAATATCTATATCTTATAAATACTTCTATCAGTGTGGGGATAAACTAGGATATGGACAAATACCAATATATCACCATGAGCATTAAGAAGAATATTCTAGAGTGAGTTCATCACCTGTATGTACCAAGCCTCTAAGACATACAGACTTTGACTTTTATATAATGCCTTACATGACATTCCAGCCCTCCAATGTTTAGCTATATAATTTTGGGCAGATCTCTTCTACTCTCTTAGCCTGGGATCCTCATCTGAAAATAAATGAGAGGAATTAAATCTGTCTTGCCCTGTGAGGACTAAATGCAGTATCATTTGAGAGTGGACTTTGTAAGTGGTGGGACACTATGCCTACATGAGGGATTTGGGTTACATTTATAGGAAGGAGCCGTTCTGATTCTGTTTGGCAGAGGCAGGCCAGGGTCACTCAACACAGATATGTTAAGTCATTTCAGTTTGCTCAAAATGTTTACAGAAGAGATGTAAGATAATGGAATTTTAAGATGGCTTAAGATGACAGTTACTGGGGCACCTGGGTGGCTCAGTGGGTTAAAGCCTCTGCCTTCGGCTCAGGTCATGATCTCAGGGTCCTGGGATCAAGCCCCACATCAGACTCTCTGCTCAGCAGGGAGCCTGCTTCTCCCTCTCCCTCTGCCTGCCTCTCTGCCTGCTTGTGATCTTTCTCTCTCTGTCAAATAAATAAATAAAATAAAATCTTAAAAAAAAAAAGATGACAGTTACTGAAATGCATAGCTAGGCTCTGGAGCAGGAGGACAGGGATATGAGAAAAGAGGAGGAGCACTTTAGTAAATGCAGACCAGGCTGATGGAAGCCCGCAACCTTGGGCTTCATGGGGGGTGGCAGCAAGGCAAGGTTTTCCTGATAGAGCAACTGCGAGAAGCAGACTGTGCAAACCAAAACCAAAACCAAAAAAAAAAAAAAAAAAAAAGCAACCCATCAGAAACAACAAAACAAAACCAAAAAACAACCACCAAACAAAAACAAAAACCCACACTAAAAAAGAAACTTGGTTTTGACAGGAATGGGTCCAAGTTGCCTATCCTCACAAGTCTAGCCTGGGCTATTTCCTAGGTGATGCTGAGACCCAGAGGGGTGGGGAACCAGATAGGGAGAAAAAAACAGAGCTGGAGAACACAACTGCTTCCTATTATCCAACAGACACAGTTGGATGTGGTACCAGTGTGCCCTATTTTTTAATAGATTGCCCACAGCATCTTACTTTCCCATTTTCTATAACTGATACTAAAGATGATGAAGAGGCCCTCATAAGGTCCAGATGCTAGGAAGCAACAGAGTTGCTCTTTTCCTGCACCATGTTAGACAAGGAGAGTTTCAGAAATGATGGTCTGCTGGGTTGTATCTGAGGAAAATAAGCCTAAATGGGTCCCTTTCCATGTTCACACTCAAAGACTAAGAATCTGTGCTTGATTCAATCAAAGTAATGAGCATACTTTTTGGAGCTGGGTCTGCCAATGTGTGTGTGTGTGTGTGTCCAGAAAGCTAGGGCTTGGAGGAACAGTTAACTGTAATTAGGATCATGTACTCAATGACACAGTTTGGTACTGTTGAAATAAACTTTCTAGGCCCAAGATGGAGGTGCTCCTGACGAGGGTGCCCCATCAGCAAACTGAAACTTTGGTGTCCCTGTAAATGCTCCACTTGACTAGAAACACAGTATATCCATTAGCCAGGCCCCAAATACCAAGCCGACTCTGGGCCTTCTCACACTCCAGACAAGAAGGTATTTTCTATTTGTCTCCTCCTTGTTCATTGTTCTTTGTTTTTTATCCTGTAAAAATCCTCTGCCTTGTACACCATAGTGCAGTTCTCCAAGCAGAGATTGTCGACTTCATGAAGTGTTAAATAAACTTGTTTGTGTCGGGGCACCTGGCTGGCTCAGTTTGTTAAGTGTCTGACTTTAGCTCAGGTGATGATCTCAGTGTCCTGAGATGGATCCCCTTCAGGCTCTGTGCTCGTCAGGGAGTCTGTCTCTCCCTTTCCCTCTCCCTCTGCACCTTCCCCTGCTCATGCTCTCTCTCTCTCTCACAAATAAATAAAGTCTTTAAAAAAATTTATTGTTGTCCCTCAATTTGGTTTCCGGAGTCCAGAGTCTCTCATGGGTGGGGGGAGAGGGTAACCAGGTGATGGGTATTAAGGGGGGCACATGTCTTGATGAACACTGGGTGTTAGGCACAACGAATGAATCATTTAACACTACATCAAAACCTAATGATGGTTCATCTCTCCCTCCGGTAACACTGAAAAAAATAAAATAAACATATTTGGGGAAAAAAAAACCTATATGGTGGTTAACAGAACATAATAAAAAAATAAAAATTGTTGGTGTCATCTACATGGTCTTTTAAAATCATTTTTAACATTGCAAAGACTTATAATTCTGTAACTATTGCCTCATGACCTTGGAAAATATATCTCTCCATCAAAACCCATGGGGGTGTTCATTCCTGGGGAACCCTTAAGATCTTGTATGGATGAAAAACTATTTCCCCAAACTATTCATTCTATTCCAGAAAATTGGAGACTTCAAAAAGACATTCTGAGTCTCTCTTCCCTTATGTGGTTCTCATGGAGGAACACCACCCAGACATTTAAGTAACAAACTTTACAATTGTCTTTCCTTGGGATCCTTCTCCCTTTTGTTTCCAGCCTTCATCCCCTCAATCCCTGTCTGCCTTGTACCCTTTCTTCTTATCTTCTGAATTCCTGACATCATCTCTGCTGTCTGAAAAAATGATTTACATCTAGTAATGTTATCTTTTTCTGATACTGGTATCCAGTAGATGTAATTTAATCATCAAATACTCAGTATAAGTCTCAGTACATATGCTTATCTTTTCCAAAGCCATGAACTGATCATCTAACCTATAGAGGCAATAAATTCCTGCTTTTCTTACCAGTGAATACTGGCTCTGAATGCCTTTCTACCCAAAGCATCCAACTCTTTTCCTTGGGTAGCATCCCTTGTTAGGAAAAATGGTAACCACTTTTCCCTACCCACAGCACCCCAACCCCAGATCCACTATTACTCCCTGTCTGTGTGGGGTTTGAGATCCTCAAAATCTACAGTACCTATACCTATGTATGGAAGTATGGAAGGGAATAAACAAAGAAGCTCTACTCTACCTTTGGTTACAGAATTTGCACACTTATTTTCTAATAGATAATAGGCTCACTTTTGGGAATGTGAAGCAATTTAAAGCAGAGTATCTAATGTCTGATTCCTCAAATTCTGCCACTGCTTTAATCAGAGACTGGTCTATTTGGCAAGTTTTTCTTTCTGTTAGTCTTTGCTTTTGGTGATTATAATGCCTCCCCTCCTCAACCTGATTTAAACTCTGGCAGTGTAGGGGCACTTGGGTGGCTCAGTTGGTTAAGGGACTGCCTTCAGCTCAAGTCATGATGCTGGAGTCCTAGGATTGGGGCTGGCATCAGGCTTCCAGCTCCACAAAGAGTCTATTTCTCCCTCTGACTTTCTCTCTTCTCATGCTCTCTCTTACTCACTCTTCTCTCTCAAATAAATAAATAAAATCTAAAAAAAACCCACCACCACCAACAACAAAAAACCCTCTGAGAGTGTAAATACTTGGTGGCATACACAGGGGTTAAGAGCTGAAGAGAGCCACAGAGGAAACAGATAATCCATCCCAGAACTCCGAGTTGTTCTAGAGATATCTGCCTCTATTCCCATGAATGCTCTGTTTTTCTTCTTCCAACATATATCTTTCTAGTAAGGTAGGGGAAGGCAGATTTTGCTTTTTCTCTATTCCACAAATCTACAAGAAAAGATTATTTGGAAGCCCAGTTTTCAGGGGGGAGTCTTTGGGATAGATTCTTATGCCTCATCACCTCTTGACTGACATATTACTGCCTTTCTCTGTAAGTTTCATTAAACCAACTTTCTACACTTTACCCTGGCCTGCCATTACCTGTTATGTATGCTAAGCCTTCCAGGACAAGATACATTGGAGCTTCTTACTAACCTGCTCATGAGTCTTTTGTTCATTGGTGCCATAGATGTGAGCCTGGACCCCTGGCCCTGGCCAAGGTCTTGGTTCCAACACCACCTCTTTAGATCATACCCAGAAGCCACACTTCAAGATGCATTTGTTTCAGAAAGTCCTCCCCAAGGTCCATTTCTACCACCTCCCTCCTTTATTCTCCCAGCTTTAGGAATTTGGAGCTTTGGAACAATGATGCCCCAAGGTCTCAAGCTGTTTCCTGGTTTGGGCACTAGGAAGGTGATTAATTTTAAGCATCATATACTAGTAAGAGAGAAAAATTAAGGTGGATGGAGGGATGGACTTTTTGCTCCATGTTTGGTTTGTTTGTTTTTGGAGAACTCCTAAGAATTTGCCTCTATATTGAAGCATATGTGGATATAAGGACCAGAGCAAGGCATTAAATTTTCCACCCTAACTCCCTTCACCCAGATGTTCAGCTTGGTCCATCATGATCCCAGATCTCTGCTCTCTTTCATAGGATTCACCTCCATCTAAGTGGAACTGACTTCTCAGTCTTTTATTTCTTAAGAGCTCTTTCTCTGATCTCTCCATACAATCTCTGCAAGGTAGGGAAGGACAGAAAAAGGAAGAGAGAAACTTTTGGAGGTGTCAGTCAAATGCACCCACTTGAAGACTTTCTAAAATACCTTGACATCCTAATGTGCTTTCTATTAGTCTGCTATGGCAGGTCCCAGGATCACTGGGCCTAGAGAGAAAGTCAAGAAAAATTTCCTTTGGTGGAGTTTAGATCCCCCTGAATTGATTCTCAAGAGCACAAGGAAAGGATGCATTCTGAGATAGTTATGAACTTATATTTTTGAGGGTGTTACATGAGAATACAACCTAGGATGGCCAAATATTTGAAGGCATTACAGGACATAATAAGAGAGACATTTACAAGACATGTAGATTCAGAAACATAATCAGAAGAACCAACAGACACACAGAGACATTGGTCACCTTAAATCTTATTCATATATTCATATATATGTTACTAAAAATAATAACATTTAATCAATGTATCAAACATTTAACTGAATAAATTTGTAGACACAGTTTCCCTAGGGTTGCTATATTGAGCTGATGATAGGGTAAGGCTCATTGTTTCACTTAGTGCAATTTCCTAGAAATAGAAACTATTTCTATATTAGCAACAAATATAGATGAATATTTGAGATTAACAGTGTCAACTAGTTATATCAGAACCAAGACATGTAGACTATATGGAAAATCAATGGGGTTTTTCTCAAATAGTCAGAGACCCATACCGTGGATCTAAGAATCATATATCAGGTGTTTTATTCTCACTGAATAGTGTGAGTTACCTGAAAAAAGAGTAAATCAGTTGGAAACTTACATATACTTACCTATATATTATGCCATGCACAATCCAGCAATAAAGGTGCCATGTAAGATGATGTTTTAAATATCAGAGAGAAGTAAGTTTCCACTGACATGTCTTTCCCTAGTTGCTCCTACCAATAAAGCTGTCAGCTTTCCCAGGTTCCCTGAGTTAATACTTGGAGAGCAATGTGTCAAAGTTATGCTCTAGAATTAGGCAGAGAGAATAAGCGGATTATACCACTCTGGATCTGCTTGGTTTTAATGCTATAGATAACAGGGTTCATAAAAGGGGGGAAAAGGAAGTAGATGTAGCTCATGGTGATGTGGACCACATGAGGAACATGTTTTCCAAATCTGTGAATGAATGTCAGACCAACTACAGTGACATAGAAGATGAGGATGCAGCAGATGTGAGAGACACACGTGTTGAGGGCTTTGGCCCTTTCTTCTCCAGAAGCAATGCCCATGACAGTCTTGAGGATCAAAATATAAGAGAAAAAGATGATGAGAAAGTCCAACAAGACCATTGCAAATACAACCACAACTGGATAGAGACGATTGAAGGTGATGTCAGCACAGGCTAACTTGATAACATCTTGGTGTAGACAGAAAGCATGAGAAAGTACATGGGATTGACAATAGGGAAACCAGTGAAGGCGAATAATTATTGGCATAATTGACAGACCAGCCCTTATCAATACACCCACCCCAATCTTCATTACCTGAGTGTTGGTAAAGATGGAAGTATATCTCAAGGGGTTGCAGATAGCAATGAAACGATCATAGGCCATTGCAAGCAAAACACCAGACTCCACGATAGAAAGAGTATGGATAAAGTAGGCCTGAGAGAAGCAGGCTTGATGGTCAATCTCTCTGTGATTCAGCCATAAGACACCCAGAACTGTGGGCATTGTGGTCAAAGTCACTCCAAGGTCTGTGGCTGCTAACATAGCTAAGAAATAGTACATGGGCTCATGAAGGCTATGATCAACCCTGATAAGAAAGAGAAGCGTGCCATTACCAAGAAGTATGGAGATGTAAACCACCAATAATGGGATGGAGATCCAGTGGTGTGCCTTCTCCATGCCTGGGAAGCCAGTAAGCAGAAATGGGGAAGCAGTAATGTTGAGCCACATTGTATGCCTTGCAGAGAGGAAAATACTCCCTTTGGGTAATGCAGTAGAAGCTCTAGTTCTGTAGAAGTTGCCCCCAAATGTGCTACCTGTTCATAAGATGTTTATCAGTCTTGACTTCCAGTGATAGCAAGGATAATAATTTAGTCATTCTTTCGAGATTCCTAGGTAATAGGAGAATAGAATGTATAAAGAACTCTGCATATCATTCAGGGTTATTGGACAACATACTGGTGATACAGCAATGCAGGCAGAACAGACATGGTTGATGTCCTTATAAATTATATAATCAAGAAAATAAAGACAAAATGAAAGAAGAAATCAGTATATTTGAATAGTGCTGTAATAGTGTTGGAACTTACAGCATGTTTTTCATGGTGCTCCTTATCTTGACTTGGGATCTTGTAGGTAGATGGAAAGGTTCCCCAGAATGTATGAAACCTAAAAGATCAGTAGAAAATTAGTTCCATGCAGTGCTGGAAGAGCAAGTATGAACATCAGATGGCAAAACAAACAAACAAACATAAATAAACAAAAATCAATCAATCAATCATCAATCAATCAATAAAATAGACTTAGTTGATTTGAGGGAATGAGTAATAATCATTATGCCTGGATGGAAAAACTGAAGCTCTAGAGACTTTGGAGAGACTACAAAAATGATATGAGTTAATTATATGTGTTTATTTCCAAACACATAGACATCAAAATCTATATATTGCCCAGCACCATAATTCTTCAGTTATTGATGTACTATGTCTCAAAGAATTCAAAATTTCATTATTGATACAAAAATGAGCAATAAACAGGAGATTGTATGATAAGCACTTGAGAGCACTATTTTTAACTGCACAAATCACCTATTTGGAAATACAAAGAGAGAAATTAGTTATTTTGGCAAGTTCAAGGAGGATAATTTTTAAAAGCTGTGGAGTCTGATGAGATTAACAAAAGTGAGACAGCTCTCTGACCTTTGAATTTCAGGTATCACCTGGTGTAGGTAGCCAAATTCTGGGAGTAAAAAAAGGATGCAATGATGACATCATCCAAAGACAATGAGGACAACCTTCTATTATGGTTGGTATGGACTGAATATCTCATATGCTTTGAAAAGAATACCTTTGTGTGAATTTAAAATATGAATCCCAGAACATTTTTTTTGCCCATGATAAAAGGTCTAAAGGATTACTGGGCTTTCACCTTTGGATGAATTTGATTGATATCCCTCTCTGCTGCTTTGTAGCAATAATGATATTGAGAACGTCAATTAATCTTGGGCTTTGGTTTCATTATCTTTAAATGATACTAGCAATTTCTGCCTTGTCCAGTGATGCTCTTGATACAGGGTGTGAGAATGGAAGGGGGTTGTGAATGGGGAAGGGCTTTGCAAAGGGTAAATTATTCTTCACTTTTGAAGCTTTGTTATTGAGAAGAGCCTCCTCCCTCTCTTCCTGCTGAGCTTCCATTATGTGTCAGGACATTAAGACACTGCATATGCCTCATTTTTTTTTCATTTTTGGTAAAACCTTACAGTAGCCTATTTCCCTTATTCTGCAGTCATATTGGTTATATGTCCAGTTGCTACATAAAGCAAATGGCAAAATCCTTTTTATGCACTATGTATAAGAAAGACTTCAGAATGGTTGGGGTGCCTGGGTGGCTCAGTGGTTTAAGGCCTCTGTCTCTGGCTCAGGTTGTGATCTCGGGGTTCTGGGATCCAGCCCCGCATCTGGCTCTCTGCTTGGCAGGGAGCCTCTCTCCCCCCGCACCCCCTGCCTGCCTCTCTGCCTACTTGTGATCTCTCTCTGTCAAATAAATAAATAAAAATTCTTAAAAAAAAAAAAAAAAAAAGAAAGACTCCGGAATGGTGAAATCTTTGTAGTATTTTAGAGTACAACCAAGCTCACTGCCTGCCTCTTTTTTCTGTTCTCATACTGAAAATCTGAACATTTTGCTTGATTTACTCAGAGCTATTTTTGTTGGACATGTGATTATCTAGGGTTTCAAAAATCCTAGACTTTTGCCTTATCTCTGCAGCCACCTGTCATCTCCCAGAGTCTGTTTTAGAGTGGAGGTGGGTTTTCATTAATGAGAAGCTAATTCCCAAAGTCTCAAACTGTGCTATGTAAACTGTGGGCTCTGAGCAGACAACCCAGAGATCCTGCTCAGACTTTTATCTTTTACATGTTCCTTCACCTTCCCTTAGACTCTTTTCCTGACACTTCCTCTATCTCGCCTCCATTTTTATTTTTTAAATTTTTCCCCAAATATGTTTATTTTATTTTTTCAGTGTTACAAGATTAATTGTTCATGCACCACACCCAGTGCTCCATGCAATATGTGCCCTCCTTAATACTCACCACCAGGCTCGCCCAACCCCCCACCCCCTCCTCTCCAAAACTCTCAGTTTATTACTCAGAGTCCACATCCTCTCATGGTTCATCTCCCCCTCTGATTTCCCCCCATTCCCCTTCCCTTCCTTCTCACAATGCCCTCCATGTTTTTCTTTATGCTCAGCACATAAGTGAGACCATAAGGTAATTGGCTCTCTCTGCTAGACTTATTTCACTCTGCATAATCTCTTCCAGTCCCGTCCATGTTGATACAAAAGTTGGATATTCGTCCTTTCTACTGGAAGCATAATATTCGCCTCCATTTAAAAAAAAAATCTCCTAAACTTTGTCTGTTATCCTTCTTTTCTGGATAGTTCAAATTTATAATCCATTCTTCTGTTCGTTCTATTTGCAGGGCTTCCCATGGCTCCATTCTTAACACATAGTTTTTAGGAGAATGCCTTGCACATACTTCATTTTCTTTTCTAGTCACTGAATGATTGGTTTGCCTACACATACAAATTGATTTTCTGACCATCTTACATGCCTGATTTTGAGCAGGTTCTCAAGTCATCAAAGCATATAGATTGATTGGTACTCAGTTGCTGATTGATTCTGAATACATAGCTGTATGTCCCCAGCGTGTGGAAACACCCTGAGGGCTGTTATAAGGGATATGGAGAAAAAAACTCTATCATCAATTCAGGGAGTTGAATGCCTGTTGCACTCTGTCCTTTTCCAAGTGCTGAAAATACACAACTATGCAAATTGCTGTCCATAATCTAAAGGCGCGCACACAGACCACACTCCATCCAAGACTGATTTTGACTTGGTTTATCAGTCTTGGATGATAGTGACTATTCTCCAGAAAGTGTTTGAACCTTTAATAATTACAGAGCTATCCTTTTTCACTCTTTTGGGAGAGATTCTATCCTTTTCACCTATCTGGGCTTCTAGAGGAAAAGACCATGCGGGAAATCACAAGGTTAGAATGGAGATCAGAGAGGCTATTGGTGCAGACATGAGGAGACCAAGAATTAGAAATGTGCAATTCATTCCTGAGTCTATACCTATCATCTGGTTTGTTTCCATAAGTGTTTGCTTCATGTATTCCAGAATCTGTCCTTAGCCTTATTTTATACATCTGAGGAAGTATTCCTTAAAGAAGCCAAGTTTTAGAGATGTTGGAAAGTGTTAAGGACCCATGGCTATTCTCCACATACTCGACAGAGAATACTATCATGTTCTTTTGCCCGGAAACCAGCTTCCTATTTCCTGCCCTCTCTACCCTGATACCTGCAGTGCGTCATCAGAGAGAAGATTCATTATATACCCTCACTGACCTGAATTTTGTTTTTCCTTTGTCCTTCATTCCATAGGCATGAATCTGGAGTCCTTAGCCTTATGAAGAACTCAGTTATAATGCCATTTTTTTCATAGTCTACACAAAATCTTGGCAGATAAGAACATTTATTTCAGGGGGCGCCTCGGTGCCTCAGTGGGTTAAAGCTTCTGCCTTGGGCTCAGGTCATGGTCTCATGGTCCTGGGATCAAGCCCCTCATCAGGCTCTCTGCTTAGCAGGGAGCCTGCTTCCCCCTCTCCCTCTGCCTGCCTCTCTGCCTACTTGTGATCTCTCTCTGTCAAATAAATAAATAAAATCTTAAAAAAAAAACATAGTTAAAAAAAAGAACATTTATTTTAGAAACTCTTCTCTGGAGTCCATTCTAGATTTAGGGCACTCATTGTCCCTCCCTCTCTGTACCCTCCATCCCTTCATTCGTCCCTTCTTCCATCTTTTTTATCTATTTGAACCCTTGACTTTGGAGATCTGGGGCTTTGAACAGCAGTCCCCAAGGTCTCTGTCTCTGTCTGTAGGGAAAAAAAAAAAAGGCTTATGTAAAAGCTCCATTGCTAGGAGAGTGATTAGTCGCTTATATCTATCAGCATATGGAAGGAAAAGTAACCTAGCTAGGAATGTGGACTGAAACAGAGCTCTTGAGAACTCCCCACTTGTTGGTGGGTACTCCCAATCTTTGCCCCTAAAATGAGGAATGTGTGAAAATTAGAAGAGAGCAGGACATCACTTTGCTTAAGAGTTCTCCCCAACCCATTGTCTTTCCCCTAGTTTTGAAGTCTGGCTGAAGCCACTGGGCACTGTCTCACAGAAGGCAGCTCCCCAGTCCAGTCCCTGATTTCCTCTTTTCTCCCTGTCTCGTCTTCCATTCCCATGCTCTCCATAAGAAGACAGAGCAACAATGACAGTCACAGCATGATTTTGTTAGCAGAAATTCATTATATCATTGTACTCTTACAGTCAGTCTCTACCCAGAATATTTACATTCTCATGGAACAATGAACTTTATACTTTTGCAGATGGTCCAGAAACCTGATAACTGAGTATGTTTCTGTCACTGGGTGGGTTTTCCAGAAATAGATATGAAGATCAAGTTTGGGGTGAAAGGTGTTTATTAGAGGTTAGACTTTTGAAAGAAAGGAGGAGACAGAACTTGGCAAAGGAAGAACTCAAACTTAATACAGGTGGACAAAGCCTCAGCCAACATAACAGAAAGCTGTGGAGCAGCTACTTATTATCCAACAGTATTACCCCATGTTGGGGTTGAAAAGACCAGAATTTGAAGACCTCTCCTCACTTAGTCACCTAAGTGACTAAGGAGGAAGGTTATGACCTTGAGCTATAGTGCCCAACAGCAGAGAGAGACACTGCAGAAGTTGAGTTCGAGGCCATCTGTTGACCACATTCCCAGAGCTGGGCAGCAAATCTTTCCTTGAAGGGGAATCTGGCCTTCAGATCAACAAATTTACAGTAATTTTCTTATTGACACTCTATCTGGAGACTGTTTTACAAAAATTTTCAGATTTATGTCTCCTAATCTAATTAGTTGCCACCACTCCCACCAACTGACCAATGAATAGATGGAGCCTATTATCCAGACATTAAAGGAATATATTCAGGGTTTCACTAGTTCCCATCAGTACAGGTGGTTTCCTAAATTTTATGGCAGCACATATTTGAATGTTTCAATACAAGTTCAATAAGCAAACAAACACACCTTATATTTTAAGGGTCTTTGTTTTCTTAAATTTTTGTTTTGCAATAAATATAGATTCATAAGAACTTGCAAAAATACATAGAGAGATCCTATGGATCTTTCATCTAGTTTTTTCCAGTCGTAACATCTGGCGTAACTACAGTACAATATCACAACCAGCAAATTGACATTGGTGTAATCCACAAAAATGACTTAAATATCACCAGTTTTACATGCACTCATTTGTATGTGTGGATAGCTTGTATCATGTGTAGATTCTTATAAATATGATCACAGCCAAAATACAAAACCAATTCGTCTCCATAAGGCTATCTAATGTTACTCCTTTATAAACCTACTTACCTCCTTTCCATTCCCCTTCCCTTCATTCTTAACCTTTGGCATCTACTTATCTAAGTTCCATATCTAAAATTTTGTTATTTCAAGAAAGTTACATAAATAGAATTATTGGCCTGCTGGATTCCTCCCTTCCTTCCTTCCTTCCTTCCTTCCTTCCTTCCTTCCTTCCTTCCTTCCTCCCTCCCTCCCTCCCTCCCTCCCTCCCTCCCTCCCTTCCTTCCTCTTTCTTTTTCTTTCCTCAGCAAAATTTTCTTAAAAGTATCCAGTTGTTGCGTGTATCCATACTTTGTCTTCTTTTTTTTTTGCTGAGCACCAATTCATTGTATGGATTCACCAGTTTGTTTAAGTATTTGATGATTGGAGAACACTTAGGTTGTTTGCAATTTTAGGCAATTACTTTAAAAAGATGCTATAAATATTTGTGTACAAATGTTGGTATCAACATACATTTGCATTTTTTCTGGGATAAAAACTCAAAAGTACAATTGTTAGGCCATAAGGCAAGTGCATGATGAGTTTATAAGAAATTGCCAAGAATTTTCCAGAGTGGCTGTCTCACTTTCTATTCCCACTGGTAATGTAAGAATGATCCAGATTCTCTGCATCCCTGAAAGCATTTGGTGCTATTTTTCATTCGGGTTATTCTATAATGTTACAGCAATATCTGATTGTGGTTTTAATTTATATTTTCCTAATAATTAATAATGTTGATATCTTTTCATGAATTTATATGCCAACTGTGTATTCTCTTCAGTGAGATGTTTATTCATGCCTTTTGCTTATTGTCTAATTTATTGTTTGATTTTTTAATATTGTCTGATTTGAGAGTTCTTAACATTTTCCACATATGAGTCTGTTTTCAGATATGTCGTTTGAAAATATTGTCCCCCAGAAAATATTGTCCCCCTCTTCCCATTCTCTTAACAGGATCTTTCTATGTCAAACGTAACTCTTCACTTTGCCTTAGGCCCCAAAGATTTTCTCTTGTCTCCTTGTACAAGTTTTAGAGTTTCATATTTTGCATTAAAGCTTATGGTCCATATCTATTTTGAGCTAACTTTGTGTAAACTCCATCCCCTCCCCCAGAGATGACTAATTACTCCAACACTATTTGTAGGAGGAGTTATCATTCCTTCATTGAATTACTTTTTTAAATTTGTCAAAAATTAATTCAAAAATGCCATTGGAATTTTGGTAAGGATTACATTAAATCTACAATGTCTTTGGGTTGTATGGATATTTTAACAATATTAATTGTCTATCCATGAACATGAAATATCTTTCCATTTATCTGTGTCTTCTTTAATTTATATCATCAGCGTCTTAAAATTTTCAGTGTATAGATATTCTACCTCCTTGGCTAAATTTATTCCCAAGTATTTTATGGTTCTGTATACTACTGTGAGTGTAATGTAAATTGTTTTTTCCCTCATTTTTTCAGATAGTTCACTGTACAGTACATTGTACAGGACAATACATTGTACAGTACAGAAACAAACATTTTTATATGTTGATTTTATAACCTGAAACTTGCTTATTATTTTTAAAGACACACACACACACACACACACACACACACACACACACGGTAATTATGTGAGGTAATGGAGGTGTTTATTAACCTTCTCGTGTTAATCTTTTTATATTATATATATGGATCAAGTCCTCACCTTACATACCTTAAAACTTACACTATGTCTTATATCAGTTATATTTCCATAAAGCTGAGGGAATTTTTAAAAAAATAAAAGCAAAAAGAAAATTTTAAAAATCTGTTGGACATATCTATGTCAGTCTCTTCTATTTCTGGGTTTCCTATAATGTTCCATTTTTCTATATGTCTGTCCCTCCATCAATATCACAGAGCCTTAATTACTATAGCCATAAAATAACCTTAACATTGAATAGAGTTATTCTTCCCATTTTATTATTTTTCAAAATTGTTTTAGCTATTTAGCTCCTTTGTCTTCCATGTACATTTTATAATAAGTCTATCTATGTCTATAAGAAACTTTGCTAGGATTGACAGGAATTGTATTAAACCTATGGATCAATTTGGGGAAAATTGACCTGTTTACTATATTGAATCTTTTGATCCATGAACGTAGTATGTCTCTTCTTTTACATAGGTCTTTTTTGATATTGTTCATCAGAATTTTATAACTTTTATCACCCAGTTCTGTATAAATTTTATTAAGTTTATACCTAAATATACATTTAGTATTAAAGAGGTTATGCAATTTGCCATGTTTATTGCTAGTATACTGGTTTTCTAGAGCTGCCATAACCAAGTACCACCAACTGCATGGCTTAACATTTAAGATTAAGATTTCTTGACAGAAATCTATCATCTCATAGTTTTGGAAGCTGGATGTCTTGAATCAAGGCACTGGCACAATTGATTTCTTCTGAGGCCTCTCTCTTGGCTTGTAATTGGCCATTTTTTTAAATTTTATTTTTTATTTTTTTTTAAAGATTTTTATTTATTTGGCAGAGAGAAACACAGCGAGAGAGGGAACACAAGCAGAGGGAATGGTAGCGGGAGAAGCAAGCTTCCTGCCGAGCAAGGAGCCCGATGGGGGGCTCGATCCCAGGACCCTGGGATCATGACCTGACCCGAAGGCAGACGCTTAATGACTGAGCCACCCAGGTGCCCCATAATTGGCCATTTTCTCCCTGTGTCTTCACATAGCTTTGCCTCTGTGCACACTGCTGTCTCTCTATATGTTCAAATTTCCTCTTCCTGTAAGGACACTAGTTAGATTGTATTAAGGCCCACTCAGATAGCCTCATTTTAACTTAATTACTTCCTTAATAAGCCATATCTCTTAATCCAGTCACATTCTGAGGTACTGAGAGTTTGGAAGGACTTCAACATATAAGTATTTTGAGGTTGACAAAATTCAGCCTATAACATAACAGTTGATGATTCTAAGAGTAGTCATTTGCATCTCTGATTTGCATTAAACATTAATTCTAACAAAGCATAGTAGAAACCCAAACAGATCTTCAGGAACAGGAAATTTATTCATGGGTACTATATGTTTATTTTCCTCTAAAACCAGTCACAGGCAACATGCCATGGTCAAAGGAGACACTGCCGATATTATGGTCCGTGGGACTAAAGAGATGAGATGTGCTTGACTGAAGCACTATGTTGTAAATATATACATGTCATTTCCAAGAAGACAGAAAAATTCTGGTGAGGTGAAGTCAGTAAGGAATGATGAGGATTGCCGATAGTGGGTTCATGTTGATTACTAGGAAAGGCTGACTGGCTCTTGCCATGTTGACTGCAGTCTGTCTAACTTTTCACCATCAAGCTAGCTTTGAGATAAATCAAGCAGAAAATATAATTAGTATTCAAAAGACTTAGAGGCACCTGAGTGGTTTAGTCAGTTAAGCCTCTGACTCTTGATTTCAGCTCAGGTCATGATCTCCATGTTGCAGGGATTTAGCTTTGCATTGGGCTCCATGCTCAGCATAGTCTGCTTAAGATTCTCTTTCTCCCCCTTCCACTGCCCCTTCCCTGCTCTCACTCTCTCTCTCTCTCAAATAAATAAATAAATCTTTTTTTAAAAAAGAGAGATGGGCGGCTCAGTGGGTTAAAGCCTCTGCCTTCAGCTCAGGTCATGATCTCAGGGTCCTGGGATCGAGCCCTGCATTGTGTTCTCTGCTCAGCAGTGAGTCTGCTTTCCCTCTGTCTCTGCCTGCCTCTCTGCCTACTTGTGATCTCTCTCTCTGTCAAATAAATAAATAAAATATTTGAGAAAAAAGAGAGAAATTAAAAGTTTTAGGCTAAAAAGATGTGTTAAGTTTCCTCCTGTGAAAGTTTTGACCTTTGAAGTAGATGTGGAAGATAAATGGTCTCCCATAGGTGATAACAAGTTCTACTAGGGCCATAAAGACAAGGGCTCTGATTTCTCACACTCAAAACTGCCACCTGAGTCTCTATTAATTCCTTACCTTATTTGGAGAATATGTTTTAAGACCTTGGGGAGATTAGTTAAATGTTCCCTCTCCTTCACAGGAGGGATTAAGGTAGAGAAAATGTTTCTTAAGATCTGCAATTGGCTGGAAGAAGAAAAACTCTGGGGAGGTGTTTCTTTCATTAATAACTTCACCGAGTGCATCTCTTAGCTGACTTTGAGGAGGAGTCATATGATCTGAGTCCTCAGGCAGGACTCAAGAACACTGCTCTTTATCCAAGAGGATTTCTTTAGGATTTTATCCTAAAATCCAAGAAATGGTGCATGTGAGTATGGGGAAACACCTAGTATATACAGGAAAAGTGTACTAAGACACTCCTCGAAGTTGTCTGAGAGAAGACAGGGGAAAGAAAGGAAGGATCCTTATAGCTCATGGTTCTCTATGAGTGCACAAATCTCAGTCTGAAGTTGGCAGCACTTCGAAAGAGATTCGGGCATGAGTACCTCAGTCTTGTCATGCTCAGCAGTATGAATATGGCTGACCTTCTCACTTGTCTCCTATCTTTTCTAGGGGATGAACACAGAAGCATCTCTCATTCTACAAGATATTTAAATGAAGCAAAAAAGGGTTATAGCTTTATTTTTCTAAATTTTTTAAAAAGATTTTATTTATTTATTTGACAGAGAGAGAGATCACAAGCAGGCAGAGAGAGAGGGGGAAGCAGGGTCCCCACTGAGCAGAAAGCTTGATGCGGGGTTCAATCCCAGGACCCTGAGATCATGACCTGAGCTGAAGGCAGAGTCTTTAACCCACTGAGCCACCCAGGCATCCCTATTTCTTATTTATTTATGGCTCATAAGATCAGTGACTTTGTCTTATTAACGTTTAATTCCAGTACTTAAAATGTCATGCTTATCACACAGTGGATGCTCAAAAAAATATTGGGTGAATTTATTTATAAACACACACTCACACACACACCACACACACACACACACACACACACACACATATGTTATGATTGATGTATATGTGTAATAGGTTTGTGTATATACACAACATGTTAGGTACTTCAGTAGGTGTTGAGCAAGGCAAATAAAACACGGTTTCTATATTTAAGTAGTCCATAATCTAGTGGCAGAAGAGATGTTGAGACCTTAAAGGATATACGTCTTCCCTCCACAAACAGGGAACTCTGTAAATAGCAACAGGGCTCTCATTTATTATTGCCTAAGACAGGTTCAGAAGTGCAAGGCTGGATATAAAAGGAGGGAGGTCAAGAAGATGGATGTTTAAATACAAATGGATAACCTGAAAAGGGAGAAATCAAGGTCTAGGAAGTTATGGTAATGGGTCTACAGAAAAGTAATTAGAAATAGAAAGAAATTAAGAGATAAATTTTTATCAAACTGAAGGATAAAGTCAATCATGAGCCATCTCCTTGGCTGGCCTAAGCATCTATTCCAGCTCCAGGGTCTATAATTATCTAACTTCCAATTAGTCCAGGCTATTGTAATGAATAGTGAGTAGCTCTATAGTGACTGAGAGGAGGCTAGTAAGCACATAATGTTTGTTTTCCCAAAACTAATCCATGAAGTAGGGAGGCAAAGTACCTCTTCCTCTTATCTGCCTGCCCCTTAGCAATAGTCATCGTGGTACAGCTTTTCTTTCCATATCCTTTTTCTCTTAGACTCCTGAGACTTTTGTTGACAATTCAAAATCCTACATATGCAGGATAATGTGAGTTAGAAATCATTGTGAAGGCAAGTATAGTTAGGTCAGGATTGAGTTCCTTGAAATCCTTGAAGTGTGGATTCTTCTGCATAGTTGATGGAAATGGTTTCTAAGTGCAATGTGCATCAGAAAATTCCTGGGGAGCTTGTCAGAATGCAGATGACCATATGAAACATCAAGAATTTAATTAAGTAGGTAGGGGATGGTCCCTAGAATATGTAATTAGGAACACAGAAGATATAAGTTGTCCTAAGAATATGTTTTGAGAAACAATGGCTTATATTGATGTCATTATTACCTTTAAGAGAGAATTCTAAGATGATATAGTTGGAGTGATACCTTGAAAGTGGAGCTGCATTTCTGTGGTAATAACTGAGAAAAAAAGGACATCTCTTCTGGATAGACTCAACATGTGGCCCAACAGGAGTTCCAGTTCCTTTCTGTTGACTGGTTTTCCAGGGTTGGAGGCAGTTCACCACTGGATTTCCACACCCTTCTTTTTCATCTACATCTCTATCCTTTTAGGCAACAGTACCCTCCTTCTTCTCATTAAGGAAGACCACAACCTTCATGAGCCTATGTACTATTTCCTGGCCATGCTGGCAGCCACAGACCTAGGGTTGACCTTGACCACAATGCCTACGGTGCTGAGAGTCCTCTGGTTGGATCACAGGGAGATCAGAAAAGTAGCCTGTTTTTCTCAAGCCTACTTTATACACTCACTTGCCTTTGTAGAGTCTGGTGTTTTGCTTGCTATGGCCTATGATCGTTTTATTGCCATTTGCAATCCCCTTAGATATAGTTCTATACTCACTAATAATCAAGTGCTGAAAATTGGGTTGGGAGTTCTGATGAGAGGGTTTGTATCTGTTATCCCTCCAATCTTACCCCTTTACTTTTTCCCTTATTGCCATTCCCATGTCCTCTCCCATGCATTCTGCCTTCACCAGGATGTCATCAAACTGGCCTGTGCTGATACCACCTTCAATCGCCTGTATCCAGTTGTGCTTGTAGTCCTTATATTTGTGCTGGATTCTGTGATTATCCTCATCTCCTACGTGTTGATATTCAAGAGTGTCCTGAGCATTGCCTCCAAAGAAGAGAGGGCCAAGGCCCTTAATACCTGTGTCTCCCACATCTGCTGTGTCTTGGTTTTCTATGTCACAGTGATTGGATTGTCTCTGATTCATCGGTTTGGGAAGCAGGTCCCACATATTGTCCACCTCACTATGAGCTACATATATTTTCTTTTCCCTCCGCTAATGAATCCTATAATCTATAGTGTCAAGACCAAGCAGATCCGGAGTGGCATTCTTGGCCTTTTTACTACCCGTAGAGTTGAAGTGTGATCTCTGACCATCATAGTCCCTCACAGAATGTGAGAACTCTGGCTTCTGGCAGGGGAGCAAAGAAGTCTCATATCAAACACCCATGATCAAATCTCTTGGTAAAATAATTGTCAAAGTAGAACTACAAATTGCCCTACATTATCTCTGTAAGTTCAGGTCTTTGTTCTAACCTAAATTGTGCCATTTTTTTAAAGAGAAAATTTTTGTGTATTTTGTCACTCAATTTTTGTGATAACAAAGGTGTGTCTTTTTAAAGATGTGTCTAGAATGAATCCAAAATATATTTCTTTGGGGTTAGAAAGATGGTGGATAGGAGCAGAGTTACAAGGATATAAAAAAGTAGTTGGTTTGCATAGAATAAAATTTGGTCTATTTATATCCAATCCAATCTAACTCCCATGAATTGCCCCACAGATATTCACACAAATTGTGGCAACATATATGTTTGGCCACTGATGGTCTAGAATTTTCCTGTAAAGAAATATGAATTCTTCCTCACTCAGTGTAGTAATCACTTATCATCCCAAACATATGTTGATGTATCCCCTCTACATCAAATGATCATGAATTTGTCTCAAGAATTATAAGCTTATATTTATTCCCCAAGGCGGTATCTACTCATGAAAACTAGTTTGTGATAAGAGGAACCAAGCATAAAAGAGAGGAAGCAGACATGGTCAGTACTTCCTTTCATTTTTCCCTCCTTCTTATCCTACTGCTCCAACTTTAGCTGTGATGTTGGCACCATCTCCAGAACAACTAGACGTAGCTAGTCTAAGTGGAAGAGATAGTTTCCTTTCCCTTCTTTTATTATGAAAATGTTTGAGGGACAGAAGGAATAGATTTCTACATTTTGATAGAAATTTTCTGATGAATTGGGAAGGAACTGAAGGGACTGCGACTCAAGTTAAAATAGCCTCCAAGGGTGGAGGCTGTGTCTTCATTACATCTCAATTAAGGCAAAGAAAGAAGAAGGTGAGCAAGGAGAAGGAAAATATATAAGATGCTATCAATGTCATTGATGCTTTGTCCAGATCACTTTACAGAACTGTGCACCTACTCCTTGCTCCTATGAGTGTTAGCTGCTCATCACTCACACTTGCTGTTTTCTTCAGGTTATTATTCTCAAGTCAATTGGAACTGCTTCACCAAGATTATAACCCTTGCTTCCCAGGAAGCAGCCCACAGGCAAACAACTCTTTCTCTTCTAAAGCTAAACTCCACCTGGGACTATATCCTTGCCTATCTCCTTCCCCTGCTTATCCTGTTGTTTCTTACTCCCTGTTTCCAGACAGTATCATTAAAAAATTGCATACAACTGAATCCCTGTCTCAAGTTTTGCTTACAGGAAGCCCAGCCCAAGAAAACCTACAACTGCCATCTCTTTCCTGTTTCATCAAGAGATTTAGTTGTGAAAGGACTGAACTTATAAAAAGAGAGCAACTGTATGTTTTACTCACTTCTTTTCATCCTTATCACTTGATGATATCTAAGTAACACAGCTTGAATACTAAACTGTGTGTGTGTGTATATGTTTATGTGCACACGTATGTTTGATGGTAAGTTACATTGTGTTTCCCATTGTCCATTTTCCCAAAATACAAGAAATGAAAGCTGAAAAATGCAAGAAAGCAAACCTAGCTGACCATTTGGTCAATGATTAATGAAATGATTGCCCTTGTTTAGGAAATTCATATCTTATTTGCAAGTAATTGAGGAAACAAATTCATTGAAAAGAGAACAAAAAAGGAAAACAGAAATGGGGAGACCAGGGAGGAGATTAAAGGAATACTTCTATTTATCTATACAAAAGAACTATAAATGACTGCAATCCACACAGACATTTATTTTACTTAAAAATCTATTTTATGAATCAACACAAGCATATCATTTCCTTGGGTGTATGTTACTATCATCACAAAATTTATTTCCTGTAGATCTCATACAGGTGTATATGTTGTAAAAGGCAAGGTACCTAAAGCAACCTATTTGCAACAGTATATCCCAGGACATACTGCAAATATGTTTTGTATTCATAAGCAAGGTGGACTTCAGAGTGGTCTGTTGGACCAATGCACCAACCCATAAGTGAATCTCCATCAGAACAGGTGGTGAAGTTGGAAATTTAGCTTATCATCACTGAACACTTAAAAAAGAGAACTTGTATGGGGTTACTATTGGAGGACTTCATGATAAATAAAGAAATTTACTAGTGCCTACTGAAATGAAGATATAGGATATCTAAGGTTTATAAGAACATATATTAGGAAAGCCTTTGCCAGTATCATTCTCTCTCTTTCAAAGAACATTATAAGTATATAGCATAAACTATAAATGATAATCTACCATAAGGATATTGAATTTGAGTTAGGAAATGAAAGGCTAATTATGCATTGCTCTGAATGAAACACAAAATCCAGTCTTAAAAATGACAAGAAAGAGAGTCAGAAATATTAGAGATATATTGAAAAATCCTAACCTGTTCTAAAAAGTCAGCAGATTATTTCTCTTGCAAACATAAAATGAACTAATGGCAAGTAAGAGGTATATGAATTCATTCTGTTAATTAATAAATAAATGCTAGATTTTTTCCTCAGGAGGTACAGATGTTTATAGGGTAAATCAAAGGAGATATATTTATACTTATTAGGTTTCATATTAAATTAGATGTTTAGAGCTATTAGAAATGTTTAAAAGACCAAGAGGTCTCTATATCCAATTAAAGAATGTCAGTCAATTTTTACTTTATAGCTTAAATCCTTAGAAAGTATCATTGTTATGAATAAGCTTATAAAGAAAATGTATTTTTATAGGAAATTTAGAAGTTCATGCCCCTATAATTCTATTGCATGTCACCAAGCTGACAGGTGGTAGCAACAGTAAAGAAGCACCATAAAAATAAGTAAGATGGGATGGACCCTTCAGAGGAAAAATTTAAAAGATGGGATCTCCATGGACTAGGATGGAATGCTGAAGGCTGACGGATAATGAAATTGGACTTCATAGAAAAAAGAAGGCTTTTGACATCAACACAGGCTTGCTCAAAAAACAGCAAAAACATTTCTAGGAAAAAGAATTCTCTGAATCCTTAGTGAAGGTATTTAGAATGCCTGAATGTTACCTTCATATATGTTAAAATAATGTGGAGTAGAAGTAGGACTTAAACTATGTGACACTGGAGCTCTGATCCATTGCTGGAGAATGGTAGGTAAGGCCAGAGGAAAATATTTTAACTCAAAATGTAAGATATTTTTACTGATGAGTCTGTATGAATATCTTCAAAACACATATCTTCATGAAGATTGAGCTCTGTGGCCTAGAAGGGGACAGGCACTGACTGTATGACCCTTGTCAGGAAGCACTACATCAAAGGCTTTTATTATATGAGATGGGAGGTACTTCCAATACAAAAAAATGATGCTTCTGTAATCCTATACTTTTCAGGCAGTGTTGTAGGAAATATGAAAGGAATGAATAAAGGTTGGAAAACACATGCATGACAGAGCCATAATGGTGGAAATGGTGCCCTATTCACCTCCCAGTCCCTCCAGACCTGGCTGCTGGGAGTATTGGTTGATATGGGCTAACCCAAGCTGTTCCCATTCTCCAGTTATTTGTCCTATGCCTGACATGGAAAGTTATCCTGACTGGGGCATCTTGCAGTAGGTGACCTTCTACCTACTCTAGAGGAAGGGTGCTTCCAGGAATGGAGTTACAAACAGGGGTAGGGAGCTCTGTGGACAAGAAGGTAAATCTTCCTACTGATGAAAAGGGGAAAGATTGAAATCATGTGGATTATCTCAGGTGCTCGTTACGTTATGAAAATGAAATACTACATTATTTCATTTTTAGTTTAAAATATGGCTCTCCAAAATCAAGTCATCCAAGTATGCATTTAGTACAAAGTTTTCAGAGGAAGGAAATTCAGACTCAAATCATTCCCAGAGACTGGCTCCTAATCATGACTTCCCAAATACCACTGACTTTCAGAAAGACTTATGGGCAGAGGAGATTTCAGGAGGAACTTAACAGAATCTGAAATGTCAGAAACCAAAATGTTATCTACATGGTTTACCACATTGCACCCATCCTCATTTTAAAGTCTCATAGCTGGGCTAGGCTCCAGGACAAATGTAGGAGACCAAGCAAAGACAAGACAAGAGAGTTCATCAGATCCATATCCATGCCAGAATGTGAATACAGTCCTTTCAACTCAAGTATGAATTATCAGAGGAAGTCAAAGATGGAAAGATCACCTTCTCCATGCCCAATACTTCACTTTATTTTTACTTAAACTTAAGGAAGTTTTTTTTTTACTTGATTTATATGGTTCCAAACACAAGATCTCTGGATCAGACTTATTGGGGCAGGCCGGGGCACGTCGTCTGTGGAGGCGCCGTCTGTCCGGAGGTTCCTCTCTGTTTCTAGCCATCTCGCCCTGCCCGCCCAGCACCATTGGGAATCATGGTGAAGCCGACGTGGCGCTGCCGAGGTGTGGGGGCCCAGCGGGGGAGCGGCTGGGGCCCCTCTGTGGGGGATGCCTAAGGCCATCTGTCATCTTGTCCTTTGTTCCCCCAGCCACACCCCTCCTCCCAGACCGCCGCCCTTTAACACAGTCTGGATTTAATAAATTCATATGGGTGTTTAACTTAAAAAAAAAAAGGAAGATATAAATAAATATAAGAGGAAGATATAAAGCTTACTGTTAGAAAGAATTTATCTGTAACTGGACTCATTTGTGAGGTAATATCACTTTAAGAAGGCATATATGAAATAGTGTAATAAGTGATCTCATCTGAAACCAAAGAAAGGTAATTGTCAAAGAATTATCAAACTTCATCTAAGTTTAGTGAGATTACTTGCTCCCAGATTCAGGAATGGTAAGTCAAATGCAATTTTGATGGTATCCTCTCTTTTCAGGGGGGATCAGAAAAGACAAAGGTGATTTGACAGCATGATTTCCATCTGCTAGATAAAGCTACAATTCTGCTTTCTGTCTGTAGTGACAATGTGAAGTTACAGGGCAGAGCTCTGGGGGGACCCTCCTCCTTCCCTAGAAGGCCAGGAGAAGATATCCCAGAAGGTTAATTATCTGGCAGCTAAAGGGACCCTAGGGAAACATTTTTCTATACAAATAACTTCACCAATTAATCCTATTAGAGGTCTTCAAAGATAACACTTGCATCAGGTTTTATATCAAGACCACAGTTATCTCTTCCCTTAATTCCTGATGCCCCAGGTAAGGCTCTGGTGACCATGAAAGAATGAGATGGAGATAATAAAGAAGAAGTTGAAGATGACTGCTCTTCTTGGACTCCTTTTCCTTCATGCAGATATTGAAAGATGGTGAATACAGGAGTGGGGAAAGCTGTGTGTATCCATGGGTGGACTGTGTCCAGTGTAACAGATTGCCACATAAAAGTTCAACTACCTAGGACATACCGAGTCCTGGGGATACCCAGTGCATTTTTGTTTGATCTTCTTTTGTTATTGTTTGAAATCATGGGTGCATATATGAATAATCAAGAGATCCAGGTTTCTACCTAGATTTTCTCATTAGCCCAAAGCTATCAAGGGTATTTTTTCTACATTAGGAATATTCTTTGGAAGAGGCAAGCAGAGGAAGAGAGACTGATTTTAGGAGTACAGTTTCAAGGCAGGGTCACATGACATACAGGTTTGATACCACATCTTTTCCTCCTTTTGGTGCTATTCTCAATGTTCAGTTTTCTTTCTCACACATCCCCCTATGTTACCTTTCTGCCCTCTTTTTCCTCTTTTTTGTGCCTTATACCTTTGGTAATTTGACTAAGTCTCAGTTATAGGACAAAACGGTGTGTGTGTGTGTGTGTGTGTGTTCTTACCCTAATGCTTATCCTTAAGAATTGTTGTTCCTTTAAGTTTTGGGAATGATCACAGTGTAAGAGCTCCAGTGGGGGTAAGATACAGTCAGGACTGGTCAGGAATGTCCACCATTGAGAAAAAAGTGGAGTCTGGAAACCTACTGGTGCCCACATATGCAGGGTGTTGGTGACTTATTGGTGACTCTTAACTGGATATTTGTTTGGGAAAAAGCTGTGCTTCAATTGGTCAGCTTACACATTAGCCAATTAGTGTATCAGTAAGTAGTATTTGGAAGTCAATTTCAATACATAAATTAGCTTAACTATCAGCTTACCAACCAGTTAGTGTATCACCATGTAAAAAATAAGACCACCGATATTTCATTAACAATCTGATAATCTATGTCAAAATCTGTCATTGCTTCCAGGAAGACTGATGTATTCATAGAATAGTCGATAAAGAAAGCAATGTTAGCATTAGATGGACAATACATCCATGTTTGGTAATAGAAAGTAAAATACAAAATATTTTGCATTAAGGTTTAGGCTAGAGCATGCATTGGTGATGGGGAAGAGACATATGGAACTTAGCTATAAGGAAGGGGCAAAGTGAGGGATAAGATTTAAACCCAATAAAAGTGTAATAGACATAAGAAGAAGAGAATAGGAAAATGGTGGGATGGAGCTGACATCCAGCTGAATCTTAAGTGCATGTGCAAGAAAGGCAGAAATCACTCAACATGCCTAACCAAAGCCAACCGGAATTAGCTGAACCATGTATATGAGTCCAAAAGTAATTATGTAATGTGAGCCACTGAAGTTACACAGTGCTTTGTCACGTGGCATTTTTTTTGCATTAGTTAATTGACACAATAAGTAACTTGCATAAACTCTTCAAATATTAGTTTAATATTTAATGCTAGTGCATTCGTTTTCTGTTGTGTAATAAATGACCAGGAACTGCACTTCTCACAACACTTGTTTATAATACAACACTTGTTTATAATACAACAGAGTGTGGTAGTCTTCAGTGGTTCTCTGTTTAGGCTCTCATAAGGCCACCATTAAGGTGATGGCTGGGCTAGGGTCTTATATGAAATTTCTAGGGAAGAATGCACTTCCAAATGCATTCACATTGTTGGCAGAAAGTATTTCCTTATGGCACTAAGAATGATGTTCCTACTTTTTGGAGGCTGTGAGCTAGGACCCTCTCTTTTTCTGTTCCTAGAGACTTCCTGAATTCTTTTTCATGTGGGCCCTTACATCTTCAAACTAGTAACTATCTGTCAAGTGTTTCTCAAACATTGAATCATTTTGGATTATCATTCCACTACTAGTTTAAATTTTTTGCCATTAGTGAAAAATCTTTAATTTTAAAGGCTCACGTGATTAGATTTGTTACACCTTGTCTTTTTATGGCTTGCTATCTCATTTCATCTTAGTGAGATAATCACTTCTAAGTTTCTATCCACTGTCTTCAGTACCAAATGCAATGCTTCCTTGAAGGAGAAAGTAATAAATTCCATAAAGTTTAGTAATTTAACAGTCCCAGGAGGTTGGGAGGTACCTGGATAGATTTCAGGCACCCCTCTCTGGGGCTTCCTGAGTGTGTTGGTTCTGTGGGGTTGCATAATATACTTATCCATACAAAGTATTATAACGTAAACTACAATTCAGGTAAATATGGTATCATACCAAAAGAGCATATTTTTGTGACAAGACCAACAGGTTTGTGTCCTTAATGGCAAGTCAACTTTCTCATTTATGTAGGTATCATCAATTCCTGTTTGTTGAATCAATGAATAGAATATGAACGGTGGTTCCAAAATGGAAGGACCAACTTCTTTCCTATAACATAAAATATGTTCACAATAGAGATAAGAAACTACATGTCAGAGCTAGAGATGGACAAATGTACAGATGGACTATATTTTAGAGATAGGGAATTAAAATTACTTTTAACTTTTTTGTTTTTACTCTTTTAATGTGACTACTAGAAAATTTAAGATCAAGTACATGGCTCAAATTATATTTCTACTGAACAGTTTTGGAGAGAGTTTTTTTGTTTCTTCACAGGGATCCTCCATGTGGTCCAATATCAGTGTTGCCCCTTTTCTACTGACTGGCTTCCCAGGTCTGGAGATATTTCATCCTTGGATTTCCATCTCTTTCTTTGTCATTTATGTCTCCATACTTCTCAGCAATGGCACCCTCCTCTTCCTTATCAGAGAAGACCACACTCTCCATGAGCCGATGTACTACTTTTTGGCTATATTGGCAGCCACGGATCTTGGAGTGACTTTGACAACGATGCCCACTGTGCTTGGTGTTCTGTGGCTTGATCACAGGGCAATCAGCCATGGAGCCTACTACTTTCAGGCCTATCTAATCCATTCACTCTCTATTGTGGAGTCTGGAGTCTTGCTCGTTATGGCCTATGACCGATTTATTGCTATCCGCAATCCGCTGAGATACACCTCCATTCTCACCAATGCTAAGGTGGTGAAGATAGGTCTGGGAGTTCTAATGAGGGGATTTATACTTATTATTCCCATAATCACCACCCTCTCTGGATTCCCCTACTGTAAATCCCATGTCCTCTCCCATGCTTTCTGCCTGCACCAGGATGTGATCAAACTGGCCTGTGCCGACATCACCTTCAATAGACTCTATCCTATAGTCCTGGTCTTATTAACTGGTTTCTTGGACTCTGTGCTTATCCTTATCTCTTATATTCTAATCCTTAACACTGTGATGGGAATTGCCTCAGGTAAAGAGCAGGCTAAGGCTCTAAACACTTGTGTCTCCCATATTAGCTGTGTTCTGGTTTTTTATGTCACTGTTATTGGGCTGACTCTCATTCATCGATTTGGGAAATATGTGCCACATGTAGTTCATATTATCATGAGCTATCTCTACTTCCTCTTCCCCCCATTTATGAATCCAATAATCTATAGTATTAAGACCAAGCAGATAAAGAATGGTATCAATCACCTTCTCTCTCTCCATAGAATTTGATTTCGATCTATTTACCTAGGAGTCTCTCCCCATTACAGGATGGATTTCTTGGGAGAATGGACTATGGACTATATGAGGCCAATGTGGCTTACAATCAAAAGGACTGGCATTCCTGTCATTCCTGCATTGCTCAAATTCCTAGCTCCTTACTCCCATCATACTCCCAAGGACGTTGACTTTAGTCCTCTTGCTCTGTTTGGTATGTTCGTTTGCTATATGTTGTCCTTTTCTCATCTGGTAGAATTGTCTTCATGGTTACCTGAGGCCAGTGATATTTGAAATAGTTTCAGAGTCCATTCATTGGGAGGGGAATGGGATAGCTTGCAAAAGTTCCTTGGCACTTTGTGAAAAACAGTTAAACATTTCTTGTATGCCTGAGAGGACATCAGAGATGACAGAGGGTCTTAAATAACCCTGTCAGTATTACATGGTGCTTGAGTGGATCAGAAATAAATGAGAATGAGCACTGGGTGTTATATGTAATTGATGAATTACTGAACACTACATCTGAAACTAATGATGTGCGATATGTTGGCTAATTGAATTTAAATTTAAAAAGAGAAAGAAAGAAGAATAAGATATTCAGGCCAAGAGAGGGCTTGCTGTCAAAACCACCCAAGGCCGAAGAAGAACCTGGATTCCACCAGATGCCAGTATAGCTAGATGCCCACCATAGACAGATTAATGAGAAATCTCTAAGTTGTTGATATCTGGTGTGTTCGAACTTAGGGGATGAAGACTTCAAACCACTACAATAAAATAAAGTTTCATTTCTTGTACACTTTAGTTTTTCTTCTGTGTTCTCCAGTTCATAACTTTGACATATGCTTAATGAAAAAGGATATTTGTCAAAGAAACATTCTAATATATGCGCAGGGGCAACATTTTGTCTTTTTCTGGATTGAGGGGATGGTAGTGAAATATTTTCAGGAAATATTGTAATTGTATGGACATAAAACATTTAAGGAAATTTCTCTCAGGGCCTCCCATACATTTTATTTCATGCAAGGGTAAACATGATGAGAATCTGTACATCAGCAATATAGGAAGAAAAGCTCTATTTTATTAGTTCATCAAAAGGTAAAGAGGGCTAGAGAGAATGATGTACATTCAACAAAATTATAAAGAATATGTTGGAAAATAGAATGCCAATGTAGTTAATCAATACTTAGTCCATGCCTTTTTTTTCCCTTCTTCTAACTGGAGAATTGCATATCCCTATGTCTTACTGGATTGCTGGAATGATTTCCTATAACCAACAGATTCTCTTGTAAAGGAATTTATTTCTCTATTAGAAATGGTTATTTGGGGATGCCTAGGTGGCTCAGTTGGTTAAGTAGCGTGGCTTAGTTGGTTAAGCAGCTGCCTTCGGCTCAGGTCATTGTCCCAGGGTCCTGGGATCGAGTCCATACCAAACAAAAAAAAGAAAAAACAATGACATCAGCCACAGCAAGTTCTTTCAGGACATGTTGTTTGTCCTGTTTGTTTGTCCATTTCAGGACATGTCCAAAGGCAAAGGAAACAAAACCAAAAATGAACTTTCGGGACTTCATCAACATAAATAGCTTCTGCACATCAAAGGAAACTGTCAACAAAACAAATAAGCAACCCACAAAATGGGAGAAGATATTCGCCAATGACACTACAGACAAGTCTGATATCTAAGATCTATAAAGAACTTCTCAAACTCAGTACTCATAAAAGTGATAGTCACATCAAAAAATGGGCAGAAGACATGAACAGACACTTCTCCAAAGAAGACATACAAATAGCTAACAGACACATTAAAAAATGTTCCTCATCTTTAGCCATCAGGGAGATCCAAATCAAAACCACACTGAGATACCACCTTATACCAGTTAGAATGGCCAAAATCAACAGGACAATAAACAACAAATGTTGGAGAGGGTATGGAGAAAGGGGCACCCTCTTCCACTGTTGGTGGGATTGCAAGCTGGGGCAGCCACTTTGGAAAACAGTGTGGAGATTCCTCAAGAAGTTGAAAATAGAGCTACCCTATGACTCTTCATCACACTCCTGGGTATTTACCCCAAAGAAGCAGATGCATTACAAAGAAGGGCCACATGTACCCCAATGTTCATAGCAGCAATGGCCACAATCACCCAACTGTGGAAAGAACCAAAATGCCCTTCAACAGATGAATGGATAAAGAAGATATGGTCCATATATACAATGAAATATTATGCCTCCATTAGAAAGGACGAATATCCAACTTTTGTATCGACATGGATGGGACTGGAAGAGATTATGCAGAGTGGAATAAGT
>CM053613.1:41764460-41778765 GCA_028646535.1 Procyon lotor
AATGTGTGATTCAAAGCTCTTGTTTCTTTATTGATTTTTCTGTTACTGAGTGGCGTGTTAAGATCTATTAATGTATTCCTATCACTATGACTATTTTGATTCACAGTTGGCTTATGTAGCTGGCTGCCCATGTATTGGGTGGGTAAATGTTTACAATTGTTAGATCTTCTTGGAGGATAGACCCTTTCAGAATGATGTAGTGTCCTTCTGTATCTGACTAGTCTTTAGCTGAAAATCTAATTTATCTGAGAATTGCTACCCCAGCTTTCTTTTGAGGCCCATTGGCATGAAAGATGGTTCTCCATCCTTTCACTTTCAGTCTGGATGTATCTTTTGGTTCCAAATGTCTCTTGTAGACAGCATATGGACGGGTCCTGTCATTCTATCCATTCTGCAATGCTATGCCATTTTATGGGAGCATTTAGGCTGTTCACATTGAGAGTGATTATTGAAAGATAAATGTTTATCGACATCATGTTGCCTGTGTAGTCCTTTCTATAGATTGTAAATTTGTCCTAAGTCACTCTTGGGTTCTTTCTACCTTTATAGAACCCCCTTTAATATTTCTTGTAGTGCCAGCTTGGTGGTCACATACTTCTAATCCTTGCTGGTCTTGGAAGCTCTTTATCTCCATCCATTTTGAATGTCAGCCTTGCTGGATAAAGTATTCTTGGCTGCATGTTCTTGTTTAGTGCCCTGATTATATCATGCCAGCCCTTTCTGGCTTGCCGGGTTTCTGGGGACAGGTCTGATGTTGTTCTAATGGGTCTTCCTCCGAATGTAAGGAATCTCTTCCCCCTAGCTGCCCTCAGGACCACTTGTCTAAAATAATTTGAAAACTTTACGTGTCTGGGTGTCTTTCTAGACGCATTGATCTTGGCGGGTGTCCTTTCTGCGTCTAGGACATGAACACTTGTTCCATTCCCCAGATCAGGGAAATTTTCATTCACAATTTGGTCAGCTATATCTCCTAGTCTTCTATAACCTATTCAGAACGAACCCGAAGAACAATATTTTTGTAATACCAGAACAAAAGCAAATACATAGAAACTGACAGAAGGATAAGATGGGAGGGTGGTTATAACTCTTGGTGGGCAAGGACGGCTATTTCAGGTCTTCCTGGGTTTATTGTTGTATTAAGCCTCATAGTTGTAAAGTTAAGTAGTTTAAAAAAAAAGTGAAAACGAATGAAAAAACCTTGTTTATGAAATACAGGCTTGAGGGTATTAGGAGCTTAATATATTGACTTCCCCTGATGTTGGGGATTTAAAGTTTTATGGGACCCTGTGGTTATTGTCCTTCTGTTTTTTGACTTGTCTTCTGGGGAAGGGGCCTGCCGTGTTGTTTTCCAGTCAATCTTGCTTGTGTTGAGTCACCCTGCCCCTCCCCCAATCAAGGGGCTGAGCTCTGTGGAAATCGGTTTCTCAGTCTTTGGCTCTCTGAAGGTTTTTGGCTTTTTGTAGCTTTTCACCTTTTCAGAGCGTCCAAGCAAGGAATCTGCCCGTAGGTACCCAGACCTCTACGTCACAGAGAAGCCTCAGTCTGCTCCCCTCTGGGTGGTCCAGAGCACACACTCCCCTCCGCAAAACTCTCACAGTGCAGCTGTCAGAGGTGGTGCGCACCCCCAGCCACCTTTCAGTGGCTCCGTGAGTGCTCCGGTTCCAGGCCCCTGCAGCATGTGCTCAGATTCCTGCTGGAGATGAGGCCACCTGCTCACGTTCTCTCCTGGGCCTACTGGGAGCGCCCAGACCCTGCCACGGGCAGCGAATCTTTTCAGCCAGGGTTGCACTCAGTCCAGAGAGTGGGGAACGCAGTGAAAAGCTGCAGGCTCCTGGACCACAGTAGACTCTCTAAGGCGCTTGCAGGAGTGTGTGCGCCCTGCCCACAAAATGGTGCAAGGAGTAGATAGCTGCGGGTTCAGGCACCACAGACTGGACTCCCCTCCCCTGCCCTGCCAGTCTCTTTGAGGCGAGTGGTGTCCTCCTTGGGAATGTGGGCCTAGGCCCGTGCCTGCGACCACCCCCTTCTACTAGTTGCTCCTCAGAACCTTTTGCTTTTTGTTTTTAACCAGACTCTAAGTTAATGCTGGTCCCCAACCACCGGGCGGTTTCCTTTGGGGTATTACTGTCCTTGGATCACTTCTGGTGGCTCCCTTCCCCTTTTGTTTATCCTCCGATATTGGTTCGAGTGTTCCCACTTTGCTTTCTCTCTCCACTGCTGTCTTCTGCTCTCGTAGAGATCCAGAAGTGAGAAATCTTTCTCCTCAGGCTGATTTCATGGATGTTCAGCGTGTTCTGGTAGCTCACTTTAGGGGACAGGTTGCAACAGGATCTCCTACATCTCTGCCATCTTGCCCACCCCTCCCTTATTAGGATTCTTGACTCCTGCTTTTTCTTCACTCCCTGTAGTCTTAGGCCTACTAAGCTTTGTTGGCTCAGTTACTAACCTTGATTGTCAGGAAAGATTCTCCTTATTGGTAAATCTAACCCTAATGTTCATAGCAGCAATGTCTAACTTGATTTCAGATATGAAAACAGATCATTGGCTGAAAACTTCATGTTTAAGCTTCAAAAGGAAGCGATTTGCCAGTTGACTTAGAATAATGGTGACCCCTGGGAATTGGGTAAATTTCAACAATACTATTCTGAAACTATACTTCTTAAAAAAAATTTTATTTTAGGGCGAGCGAGAGTTCAGAGAAAGAATCTCAAGCAAACTCCCCACTGACAAGGGAGCCCAACAAGGGGCTTGATTTCACAATCCTGAAATTGTGACCTGAACTGAAACAGTATTGATGTTCAACCAACTGAGCCACCCAGGTGCCCTGAGACTGTTATTAAACACATGCACCCATGCTCAGTGCTTCTGTAGGAATTTATTTTTAAAATTAAATTTTTTTTAATGTCATACTCCATAGGAATTGAAACTTTGTCAATATTTTCGTACAAATTTTTTTTTAAAGATTTTGACAAACACAGCGAGAGAGGGAACAGAAGCAGAGGGAATGGTAGCAGAAGAGGCAGGCTTCCTGCCGAGCAGGGAGCCCGATGTGGGGCTCAATCCCAGGACCCTGGGATCATGACCTGAGCCGAAGGCAGACGCTTAACGACTGAGGCACCCAGGCGCCCCTTTCATACAAATTTTTAACATGAAATATGACTGCTAGACTTGAACATGTGGGAGGTAATAAGTAACTTAAGGTCTGTTACTTCATTATAGGTGACCGCTAGATTCATACTAGTCAAATACATTATTCCAGAAGCAAAGATAAAATATCACAATTTCTAACCTAACAAAGGTCTTTATCACTGGCTATGCTTCCAGTGGGTGTTAAACACCAGATAGGAAAAAAAAAAAAAAAAAAAAAACACCAGATAGAAAATGATACCAGGCAGCTTAATTCTGCCTCTTTAGCATTTTGGTCAGGGAATGTGAAAATAAGGCCCAAATATCAGAAGCAGTTAGGCTGACGAGAAGAAATGGAGAGGTCCTTTCCTTCTCATTACAGGCATAATCTCTGAATTTCATTTTTCAAAATGGGAAACCTTTTCCTAGCAAAATGAGCACTTAAGACCACAAAGTGTGCATCAGATCACAATACTTGAGAGTGTAACTGTAGTCTTGCTTGGAGATAAATTAGAACCTAAAGATACTGAGAATGTATATCTTTAGTCTCTTTACTGTGAGATTGTCCCTGAAGTGTTTACACCCTAATGAAAATTGAAGGAAATCACCCAAAGGATTCCCGATGGAAGAATCTGGTGGAAATATTGATGGCTGGGGTTAAAAAAAAAAAAAACAAAAATAAAACACTAATGTACTAATTGGGCATTTAAACAGTCTACTTAACCTGATAGAAGTGAATTTCTGTGAAGTTACAGTGGTCTTTGGGACTACTTATGAGCCAACTAGAGTTAAGGATCAGCAATACCACCTTCACTTCTGACACCCACTGTGTGTTCAAAGGTCTCTGAGGCCACCCTCCTGCTTGGTAATTCATTCTCTAAAACTCATGGCCACTTCCTTACAATGAAAGGATACAGCTTAAAATCAGCTTGGGCAGAATCCAGAACAGGACTATGCACAGAGCTCCCAGTTGCCCCCTCTAGTGGAGCGAGACAGCACTAACCTTCCTGGAAACCATGTGACTATACACGGAGTACATTCTATCCAGGGATGCTTCCCAGAAACTCATGTCCAGAGATTTTATTGGGGTTTGGTCACATAGATCTGCCCATGTAACCAAATTCAGTCTTCTGCCCCTCCTGAGACCAACGTAAGTGTGATCCAAAGCCCCACCCTAAACCACTTACCTAGTGAGGTCCAAAGTGTCCCCGCCACCTACCCCCAACCTGGTAAACAGAAACACTTAGGTATGGCTCGCCAAGAGCCCAGAGGAAACGCCAGCCCTGTTTGGGTTAGGTCAATTCTTCACTCATTTTTCTTATTTGAAGTCTAAGACTTTGAACTAAGATTATGAATTAAGATTATGTGGAACTGGTCGTGACATCACACACGTAAGGATTCTCTAGTTAAATTTTTAGCTGAATTTCCAATTTAGCTATTGTTAAACACATGTAACTGAGTTAGTTTAAAATGATTGTTTTGCTTTAAGTCCGCCTGAGGACATCTGTGAGAGCTTTTTACTGAAGTGCATTTTAAAGATTTTCTCTGGACTGCGAGCAGGGGGAGGGGCGGAGGCTGGGGAAGAGGAGAGGGAATCTCCAGGAGGCGCTGTGCTAAGTGGGGCTGGGCGCTCTAACTCAGGACCGGAAATCAAGTCAGTTGCTTAATGGACTGAGCCACCCAGGTGCCCTGCTGTTGAAATGCAATAAAGGTAATTGCTATTTTCAAAGGTTCGGTTATGGCTACTTCCTGAAAGCTACCTATTTCTAACTGAACTGTAAAAATATAAAGGTATAACCTATGTATCCTTCTTAGAAAATAAGTTTTGATTACGAAAAACTGGACCAGCTAGGCCAAAATCACCTATGGCATCTATTGTAAACATTGATTTTTCTCAACCCCATGTAAGACTCAGCTAAGCGAGCTCAATAGGACTTGATTTGTACTTTGGACATGCTTACTGAGTCTAGTTAAGTCTGGGATCTGCTCCAAATGAAAAGGATACACTTTCTTCCTTGAAGTGGTTACACAGGCATGATAAGCAACACAGGGGCTACAGTTGATATTCTAGGCTTTTGGTATTTTGGTTTTCCTATAAACAAATAGAAGTTATGTTTCAAGTGACAACATCCAATGTTCCAAACTCTGTTTTTAACACAAACTCCTATAAAGAATGCAATTATGTAAAGTTCCTTGTGGAAGTAGCAAGTCTTTAAAACTAGTTTTAAAATTCTGGTTTCCTGACAGCAATTGAGCCCCAGGAGTCCTAACTATGGAGTGTATCACAAACTCCCTTTCTAGAAATAGAAACTTTAAGGATATGGAAAGTACTGTTCGTCTCTTAGAGTAGTGTTTGGGTGTATAACTAGGCAAAGCCATAATAATCTCCCTGCCAGCAGCTGAAATTATAGGCTTGCATACTTCTAAACATGCTTAACACAAAGAACTCCACTATATGTACTAGTGCATGTATATACTAGTTTGTGAACTGAATGTTGACCAAAATACAGATCAACTGCAGAACTATTCCTCCAAATGTAGATCTGCTAATAAACGAAACATACAGCTTGAACTACTTGGAATACAAAAATATCCTTTTAGTTCCTTTGGATGGTAACACTAGATCGTGAACTAAATGCACATTGATTGCAGTTGTCAAAATTCTGACAAGGTAACGATCTGCCGTAGTCTTCATTCAGAATTCACACTGGGTGAGCCTTGGAACTCTTGTATATGTAAACTGTGTGCTAAGGAGCACAGATGATGTATTTAAAATGAGTAGGTTGAAAAAAAAATATGTTGGGGCACCTGGGTGGTTCAGTCGGTTAAGTGTCCAACTTTTTCCAAATTGAGTTTTAATGTTTAGCCACTGTATAGTACATTAGTCTCTGGTGTAGTGTTCAGTGGTTCATTAGTCTCTGGTGTAGTGTTCAGTGGTTCATTAGTTGCATATAACACCCAGTGCTCATCACAACACATGCTCTCCTTAATATCCACTGGAAGTTTAATCAAGAATGAAAATGGATGAGACCGGAAACATGCTTTATGGGAGTGGAAGATGAGACTCTTTTCCTCCTAAGACCTTGAGAGAGAAGTATCCTTGGAGATCTAGGCCAGAGTTCCTCAAAGGGCCACCTGCCTCTGAATCCCCTGGGGTGCTTATTAGGGATACAGATTCCCAACCCTTGTCCCTGAAGATGTTGATTCGGTAGATCTAAGGTAGGGCTCAAGAACATAAATTCTTCTAAACAAATAGGCTAGGTTTTCTTTTTTCTTTTTTTCTTTTTTTTTTTTTGGCCAGATTTGATACCCATACAGTCTGGCAGTACTAGGATTGAGACCAGGGTTGATCTGTTTCTCCACTAAGCTTCCCCAATCCTCCTCCTCAGAATTAATCAGAACAAGGCGTGTGGTACTGTGTCCTACAAAGCCGATCAAGGCATTTACAGTTTCCATGGGGCTGTGTGCAGCAGTCCTCGTGTGCCCTGCTCTGCCTCTGCCCAGTGCCCTTGGATGCAAGGCTCCCCTGCCAGGGATGCACGCCTGCATGGTGTGGACCTGCTATCATGCACGCACTTTGGGCTCAGCTCAAGTGTCCTGTCCTGTAGGATGTTCAAGGCCAGGTCAGATGCTGATCTGGAAAGGACACATCTCTGGTTCCCTAAAGGCAGGTCACTTGAATTTCAGAAAGTGAACTTCAACTGCAGGCCACAAAATGCCATCCTCCCCTCTCCAGATTAGCATATGTGTGCCTTCTTTTTACCTCCACATAAAATCTCAAGAAAATCACATTTTTATAATTTGGATAGTGGCTGGACTGAAGAAAGGGATAACTAAGCTAAGAAAGGAAACAAAATCTTCCCTTACCCCCCTCCTTTCTACTGCCTGTCTTGTTTCTTTCTCTCAAGACCAATTCACCAACATCAAACATTTCAAAGACCAATACACGTCAGTTCGGGATTTACTGATCATAAATCATCCTTACCTTTTAATTAAAGGAGGCCCTATAAGAGGGCTTTAATAGGTAACAATGCATCAGCTGAGTTAACTTTATAATTGAAAGAATACAAATGAATTGCGTCCTTTTAATATTCTGCAAACGTCTTAGTACAGATATTTAGTAAATCATAATCTTTTATTCTTCACAGTGGGCTACTTGGCAAAGGCAGTGAGACTTAATTTTTTTTAGTCTGGGCGCCTGGGTGGCTCAGTGGGTTAAAGCCTCTGCCTTCAGCTCAGGTCATGATCTCAGGGTCCTGGGATTGAGCCCCGCACCGGGCTCTCTGCTCAGCGGGGAGCCTGCGTCCCCCTCTCTCTCTCTGCCTGCCTCTCTGCCTACTTGTGATCTCTGTCAAATAAAATCTTTAAATTTTTTTAGAGTTCTAAGATTCATTGTTTATGCACCACACTCAGTGTTCCATGCAATATGTGCCCTCCTCAATACCCACCACCAGGCTCACCCATCCCCCCACCCCTCTCCCTTCCAAAACCCTCAGTTTGAGTCCACAGTCTCATGGTTCGCAGTGAGACGACTTAATGACCACAACTCAAGAGTGGGGTTCTCTCCCTGACCCTTGCCTCTGTCCACTTTGCTTTTAGAGCTCTGTGGACACCGTGAAATTGAATGTAAGACTGCTTGTGCATTTTGGGAGGGCACTGGCTTTTACCAGATTCTCAAAAGGCTCTGTCCTATGAAAGGACAGAGCACTGTTGGAGAATCTTTCTCAGGTGTCAGGTTGTTCTAGCAGAGGTATGACCAAGATCTTTTACCTTATCATTCACAACAAGCTTCCATTTACCCTCAGAGGCACACCCTTTCCTGCAGTGGTCCCTGAGAACTGGAGGCCCTAAGTGTCCAACTCTTGACTGCAGCTCAGGTCATGATCTCAGGGGTCTGAGAATCTCACTTTGGGCTCTACTCTCAGGGTGTGGCATGTGCATACACACTCTCTCCCTCTCTCAAATACTTTTTTTTTTCCCTCCAGAATGAGTGTTAAGTCCTCCTGTGGGAGGCACTTTGTTCACACTTCCACAATCTCTAGGTACGCTTGGGGCAACTAGCATACAGGTCTTTGGAGAAAACACTGCACTTCAAGCTACACTTGAATTTGTCATTCTTTGTAGCATCTTCAAAACTCTAGACTGCAAAACCAGTTAGGGTGGGAGTCAGATTACAACAAAGCAAAAAGCCCCCACTAAAACAAGGAAAGGTGGCATGTTGCCAAGAGCCTTAATGAAACGTGGGTCTACTACATATCCTGAATATAAAAACAAATCGGGCTGGAGGTCAAGTGATTAGATTCAAATCACAAACTTGTCCCAATGTGATACTCAGAATACTTTGTAAACTACTAACATTAGGTAGGAGACGCTTGCTTAATTCTGTGGAAGAGACTGTATAACCCTAAAACAAGTGATCCAATCACAACGCCTTCTCCCAGAATTCCTTGCAATCTAGTATGAATAAAATGGGTCACTGTGCCAGATTGGATCAGAGCATTTCCTAATGTCACATAAGTTATCTTTCAAGGATAGTTAATGTTAAACTCCACTCCAAACTGAGGTCTTCCAGTAACTAAACTTAGTCTGAGAGATTCTGGTTGAAGAATCTGAGATACCCATAAGAATCTGAGATACCTATAAATTTAACATCCTACAGCTTGGATTCTGGGGCTTTCTGTTGTCTAGCATACAACTCTGCTTCTAGTTTCAGGAAAATAGAACTAAAAACAATCTCCTGCCAACAGAGAACCTCTACAAAAGTAGAAGAGGGAAATTTTGAGAATGTCCTTTGCAAAAACTTCTTCCATTCTCTGGGTTGCCTCTTTAGTTTTGTGGACTGCTTCCTTTGCTGTGCAGAAGCTTTTTAATGAATTCCCAGTAGTTCAATTTTATCTTCATTTCCTTTGCCTTTAAAGACATGTCTTGAAAGAAGTTGTGACCAAAGTTGAAGAGGTTGCTGCCTGTGTTCTCTAGGATTTTGATGGATTCCTATATCACATTTAGATCTTTGAACCATTCTGAGTTTGTGTATGGTGTAAGGGAATGGTACAGTTTCATTCTTCTGTATGTAGCTGTCCAATTTCTCAGCATTTGTTGAAGAGATGGTCTTTTTTCCATTGGGCATTTTCTTGCTTTGTTGAAGATTAGTTGACCATAGAGTGCAGGGCCATTTCTGGGCTCTTTATTCTGTTCCATTGACCTATGTGTCTGTTTCTGTACCATACTATTTTGATTTAGCATTGTAATAGAGCTTGAAGTCAGGCATTGTGATGCCACCAGCTTTGGTTTTCTTTTTCAACATTCCCTGGGTGATTCAGGGTCTCTTCTGGTTCCATACAATTTTAGTATATGTGCTGCCGAAGCGAGCACAGGTTCCATACAATTTTAGGATTGTATGTTACAGCTGTGTGAAAAATGTAGATATTTTGATAGGGATTGCACTGAATGCGTAGATTGCTCTGGGCAGCATAGACATTTTCATAGTGTTTATTCTTCCAATCCATGAGCATAGGATGTCTTCCATCTCTGTGTCTTCCTTAATTTCTTTCATAGGTGTTCTGTAATTTCGGGAGTACTGATTTTTTTTTTTTTTTTTACCTCTGATTAGGTTTATTCTTAGGAATGTTAACGGTTTTTGGTGCAAGTATAAATGCGATCCCTTTAATTTCTCTTCAGTCACATTGTTAGTGTACAGAAATGCAACTGATTTCTGTGCTTTGACTTTATATCCTGTCACTTTGCTGAATTTGTGTATGAGTTTGAGCAACTTTGGGGTGGAGTCTTTTGGGTTTCCATGAAAAGTATCATGTCCTCTGTGAAGAGAGTTTGATTTCTTTGCCAATTTGAATGCCTTTTCTTTTTGCTGTCTGGTTGTGGCTGGGACTTCCAGTACTATGTTCAACAATAGTGGTGAGAGTGAGCATCCCTGTCGTGTTCCTGGTCTTAAGGGAAAAGCTGTTTTTCCCCATGAGAATGATATTCACTGTGGGCTTTTCATAGATGGCTTTTGTGATTTTTGAGGTATGTTCCCTCTATCCATACACTGTGAAGAGTTTTAATCAAGAAAGGATGCTGTATTTTGTCAAATGCTTTTTCTGCATCAATTGAAATAATCATCTTGTCCTTCTACTGATTTTTATTTATTGTGTGTGTGCATGTTGAACCAATCTTGTAGCCCAGGAGTATATCTTGGTCATGGTGAATAATCCTTTCAATGTACATTAGATTTTAGCTAGCATCTTTTTTTAAATTTAATTTTTTTCAGTGTTCCCAGATTATTTGTTTATGCACCACACCCAGTGCTCCATGCAATACATGTCCTCCTTAATACCCACCACTGGTCTCACCTAACCCCCCACCCCTCTCCCCTCCAAAACCCTCAGTTTGTTTCTCAGAGTCCACAGTCTCTCATGGTTTGTCTGCCCCTCTGATTTCCCCCAATTCACTTTTCCTTTCCTTCTCCTCGTGTCCTCCATGTTATTCCTTATGTTCCACAAGTAAGTGAAACCATACTTGTCTGCTTTACTTATTTCACTAAGCATAATCTCCTCTAGCCCCGTCCATGTTGATACAAAGGTTGGGTGTTCATCCTTTCTGATGGAGGCATAATATTCCATTGTATATATGGACCATATCTTTATTAATCCATCTCTTGAAGGGCACCTCTGCTCTTTTCACGGTTTGGCGATTGTGGCCATTGCTGCTATGAACATTGGGGTACATATGGCCCTTCTTTTCACTACATCTGTATCTATGTGGTAAATGGGTATTAGTGCAATGGCAGGGTCATAGGGTAGCTCTATTTTTAATTTCTTGAGGCATCTCCACACTGTTTTCCAAAGTGGCTGCACCAACTTGCATTCCCACCAACAGTGGAAGAGGGTTCCCCTTTCTCCACATCCTCTTCAATATTTGCTTTTTACTGTCTTGTTAATTTTGGCCCTTCTCTGGTGTAAGGTGGTATCTCAATGTGGCTTTGATTTGAATCTCTGATGACTAATGATGATGAACATTTTTTCATGTGTCTGTTAGCCATCTGTATATCTTTGGAGAAGTGTTCATGTCTTCTGCCCATTTTTTGACTTTTTTTTTTTTTTTTGTGTGTGTGTGTGTGTGTTGAGTTTGAGAAGTTCTTTTTAGTTCTTGGATATTAGCCCTTTGTAGTGTCATTTGCAAACATCTTCTCCCATTCTGTGGGTTGCCTCTGTTTTGTTGACTGTTTCTTTAGTATCTTGTTGAAAATTTTGGCATCCATGTTCATCAGGGATATTGGTTTGTAATTCTTTTTGGTGGGGTCTTTGGTTTGGGGATGAAAGTAATTCCTCAGGGTTTGGATGTTTTCCTTCCATTTCTATTTTTGGAATAGTTTCAGAATAGGTGTTCTTTTTTAAATGCTTGGTAGAATTCTCTTGGGAAGCCATCTGGCCCTGCAGTTGTGTTTGGGAGATTTTTGATTACTGATTCAATCTCTTTGCTGGTTATGGGTCTGTTCAGGTTTTCTATTTCTTCCTCTTTGTTTTGGTAGTTCATATGTTAAGAATGCATCCACTCGAGATTGTCTAATTTGTTGACATAGTTGCTCATTATTCTCTTCATTGTTGGCTGTGGTCTCTCCTGTTTCATTCATTTTTTTATTTGGGTCCTTTCTCTGATAAGTGTGGTTAGGGGTTTATTGATCTTATTCTTTCAAAGAACTAGGTTCTCGTTTCACTGATCTGTTTTTTTTGGTTTTCCATTTCATTGATTACTGCTCTGATCTTTATTTTCTTCTCTTGCTGGATTTAGACTTTATTTGCTGTTTTTCTGGCTCCTTTTAGGTGTAAGTTTTGTTTTTGAGACTTTCTTGTTAAGGCCTGTATTGCTATGTATTTCTCTTAGGACTGCCTTTGCTGCATCCCAAAAGTCCTGAACTATTGTCTTCATTTTCATTTCTTCCATGTATTTTTTTTTTTAAAGATTTTATTTGACAGAGAGAGAGATTACAAGTAGGCAGAGGGTGGGGGGAAGCAGGCTCCCTGCTGAGCAGAGAGCCCGATGTGGGGCTCAATCCCAGGACCCTGAGATCATGACCTGAGCGGAAGGCAGAGGCTTAACCCACTGAGCCACCCAGGTGCCCCTCTTCCATGTATTTTTTAAAATTCTCTAATTTCCTGTTTGATCCATTCATTCTCTTGTAGGATATTCTTTAACCTCTGTGTTTGTGATTTTTTTCCTATTTAGGACAGTCAGTCCTTTCTCGCATTCCAGGTCTCTGTGGACAGGTCTGCTGCCAGCCTTATGTATCTACCCTTGTATGTTAAGGACGTCTTGTCCTGAGTTGCTTTCATGATTTTTCTTTTTATCTCTGTAATTTACAAGCTTCGGTATAATATGTTGAGGTGTTGATCTATTTTTGTTTTCGAAGTGGGTTGTCTGCGCCTCCTGGACCTGAATGCCTGCTTCCTTCCCCAGATTAATGAAATTCTCAGCTATAATTTGTTCAAATAAACCTCCTGTCTCCCTCTTCCTGCTCTTCATCTTCTGGGACTGCTATGATAAGGATATTATTTCACTTCGTGAAATTGTTGAGTTCCTTGACTTTCCCTTTATGATCTAATAGTTTCCTTTTTCAGCTTCCTTATTTTCCATTTTATTTTTTAAATCACTGATTCACTCTTGTTTCATCCATCCTAGCTTTTATGGCTTGCACTTGGGACTACATCTCTGTAACAGCATTTTAAATTTCAGCCTGACTAGATTTTAGTTCTTTTCATCTCTATAGTAAAAGATTCTCTAGTGTGTTCTATGCTTCTCCCCCCCCCAAAAGTCCAGCTAGTATCTTTGTAATCGTTGTTTTTAAATTCTAGTTCAGATATCTTAATTATATCTGTATTGATTAAATCCTTACCAGAAAGTACTTCCATTCTTTTGGGGGTGAATTTCTGTTACTTTGTCCAGAAAAGAAAAGGAAAAGGGGGGGGGAAAACTTTTCTGTTACAACAGAAAAACAGAAAACCAAAACTAGGTCTGGGGTGTATTTTGGTCTGCTTATTAAAAGAAACTACCTCCCCCCAAAACACAAATAACATAAAAATACAATAAAGTATATAAAAATAAAGAATAAGACAATAAGAAAACAACTGAAATATTAAAAGACTAAAAAACCCCCACAGTGTTATATACTGTTTTCCCCAACCATCTGTAAATTTGGTGAGAGCGAGTTGTTTGTGCTGGTCCTCCAGGTGAGGGGCCTGTTGTGCTGATTGGTGTATTTGCCCTAGTGGAAATGCACCTCCAGTGCAGAGGGAGGGCTTGGTGTAAGGGGTCCTGGACTCCACTAGGAGGTGTTGTTCTCCCTGAAGGCTCTCAACACTGATGGGTGGGACGAATAGGGCTGCTCTGCTCTCTAGCCTGGAGCTGAAAATTCTCACCCCTTCACTCCTCTGGAAGCTTCAGAGAAAAGCAGCCTATCACTCTTGTTGCCACGGTTTCTGTCAGAACTCTGTTCACCCGGCCTGTGACCAAGCGTTTTTCTCAGGCATGGGACTGAGTTTTAAAACTCCAAATTTCAGGGACTTGCCACAGTTCTGCTTTTTTGCTAGACCCCCTTCTAGGAAAGCAGTCATGTGACTGCGCAGCCTTTTGGAGTTTATGGCAACACAGCAGAAAGCTGGTACCTAGACTCCCTGTTAGCCAGCTGCCTTGCTCCTATGCCTGGGAACTCTGCTGCACTCAGACACGGTCGCCTGTTCTTCTTGTGACCCTGGGGATCCTCAGTACATGCTGCCACACCTGGGATTCTGCCCTGCTTCACCATCTGAGTTACCTTTAAGCCAGTCACATCCCCCACTGTAGCCGACTTCTAAAAGTTCCCATTTTGTACTCTGCTTCTTTATAACACTTCGCAGTAGCCTCCTTAAGCAGGCTTCCTCCCTCTGCTGTATCATCAGCTCTATCACACTGGATTTAAGCCTCCACACCTCCTTCCTTCCAAACAGTGGCCGCTTGTCTACTTGTAGACATGCAATATTTTTTCTTAGCCTTCCAATTGATTTCTCAGGTGTTCAGAATATCTAGTTGTATTCGAGGGGTGAGACAAACTTAGGATATCCCTATTCCTTTATTATCTTACCTCCTCTATGCATAATTTATGACAACTTTATTGCTACTGGCAATCATTTGAAAATACAGATTTTGA
>CM053613.1:41779265-41796233 GCA_028646535.1 Procyon lotor
CTGGGGGATGCTGAGGAAGGGGCTCTTTTAATTCCAGTAGAAGGCCATGTTCTTCAGTGATCCCCTTCTCAGTGGGGCATTCAAGGCCTTTAGTGACCTGACTCCTGACCTCCATTCCTGCAACACTGCCCATGTCACCTCCATCGGACACCAGGCCATTAAGGCCTCACTATTCACAGATCATGCCATGTTCTCCATGTCCTTGCTCTGCCTTGGGATAACCTCCATCGGCTTGTGGAAAACGGCTATTCCTTTTTTTACACCCACTTCTCATCTTTTCTCCTGACACTTTCTCCAACAACAGCTCCTTCCCAGGGTGCTTTTTAATGGATACTTCTTCTCTGAGGAAGAGAGCATGCTGTCCATGTTTCTTTTTTAAACACATATTTTGTTTAAAAATCTATGCTCTTTGTAGAAAACATTAGAAATTATGAAAAAAGACAAATATGACATGGAACTCAAACCGGTAAACTTACAGCCCCCAAGCAATTTTATTGTTAAAATTTTGTCTCCTGTGCTATGTATGTAAATACTTATGCATGTGCATGTATATCTGTATCTAAATCTGTGTCTATTTTATTTCTATCTGTATCTGTAGCTTCATCTACTGTATCTACCTGGAAATTATCATATGGTACATCTTTTCTGGAAGTACATGTTGACATTGTTTCCAATATATATGAATTTATATGATCAGTTACTATGCCTGTATAGTATTTTATTTCTGGGTTTACTATAATTAGTCAAGCATTCTTTTAAGCCTTTGTTGTCTGGCATTATGAATGTACATTTACAACTTAAGGCTCAATTCTACTTAAGTATGCAGCTCAGCTGTGTTTACATAAATTGTTCATAATTATTGTCTTCAGAATTTCTCTGACTTCACCACATTCAGTTTGCTCACTTGTGAAGACAGTCAAGAGAACTTTAAGAGGTAACAGTCTCTCAATGTTGTCACCTTGGGGAGCTAAGCTTAGAAATGATTGAGGGGCACCTGGGTGGCTTAGTTGGTTAAGTGTCTGACTCTTGGTTTCAGCTCATGTCATGGTCTCGGGGCTAGGAGATCAGCCTGATTTGGACTCCATGCTCCACAGAGAGTCTGCTTGATTCTCTTCCTCTTTTCCTCCCACGCCCTGTGTGCATGCGCGCGCTCTCAGATGAATGAATAAATCTTAAAAGAAGAAAAAAAAGGCATTGTTTCTGGGAAGGGGGTGCAGTATTCTGGTAGAAACTAACATGTAATTTTACCATTTTTTTTTTTTTCCCTAGCAGACTTTTCTTCATTCATTAGCTTAATCATTCAGGGAGCTTGTTTGAAGCATGGGCTGTTTTTCAGGCATCCGTCCTAACTGGGCTTATGGATTGAGAGAGTGGTGGGTATGTAAGCAGATGGATTCAGTGAAATGTTCGAGGTGTGGCTCAGAGGGCACTTTCTGAGAGGAGGGCCATAGCTCATCCTGTTTTCTCCAGAATGAAGAAGAAATGGAGCCAATAATAAAGTACCTTCTTCAGGAGGTTTCTGAAGATATTAGATGAAGGGGTACCTTAAAATAGCTAGCTCAGGGGCCAAGATAAATCTTATGCTTGCTAACGTTATTTCTTCCACTCCAGCTCCCTCTCTTGCTGCCTTGATTTTTTTTTTTTTTTTTTTTTTTCCCTTGGAAGAAAATTGGCTCCTAGTTCTCACACCTGCTGAGATGCTCTGGCTCCTTCCCCAAAGTCACCTCCAACATCGGGCTTGGAGCAGGTGGCCAACTCGCTGCCATTCTCAGGGCTCCTTGCACGGTTTTCCAGGAGGAGCCTTTAGTCTAAGTGAATGCATTTTCTGTTTTCTCATCTCTAGTCTATGATTATTAGGGCATCTACAACCGACAGGATGGCTTCTGATCTGCCACTCGTCAGGAACTTCCATCTGGTCCATATATCCTCAGCTTTCCTCCCAGACCTCCCTTTCCACAGCTGCTAGAACCAATCAGGTTTGCACCTCTGGTCTTTACCACTTTGTCCACATGTATCAATAGCCTCCAAGAGTCTTGTCACCTCTGGCCTGCTGGGGACAGAACACCAGCCCAGTACTTACCTTGATCTGGAAACCTCCCCCCGCCCCCACAGATGTCTAGTTCACTCGCCAGCCTTAGGCTGCCTCTCCAGGAGCAGAGGACATGAGCTTCCTAATAAAATTCAGCCTGTGGGTCCAGAGTTGGGCTGTTTATCCCCTTCTGTGGAGCCCTGGAGGGGGCACCTACACTAGGCCTCCAGGGGCAGCAAGTCTCCACCAGCCTCACCTTCTTCGCGAATAGGCTGGGTCTCTCAAACCATTTCCCATCTCCCTCCCTTCCTCCTGACCAGAAATCTCTCTTACTTCTCTCAAGATGCTCTGATAGGAAAGCCTTTTTCATCTAATCTAGCCTTGCTAGAGGTCTATTTTAATGAATGTTAACTCATTTCCAACAGGAATATAAATACTTATAAATTATTGGTACGTATTAATTATAAGTTTGTGGCCTTCACAAAAAGGATCATATTCAAGTTTTCATAAGTTTCTCTTACACACACGCGCGCGCACACACACACACACACACACACACACACGGAGTATTAGCCATAAAAAAGAATGAGATCTTGCTATTTGTGACAAATTGATGAACCTAGAGAGTATTATGCTAAGTGAGATAAGTCAGAAAGATATGCCATATGATTTCAGTTATATGTGAAATCTAAAAGAAACAGGCTTGTAAATAGAGAACAAACTGGTGATTGCAAGAGTGGAAAGGGGGGGGCAGGATGGGCAGAATGAGTCAAAGGGAGTGAGAGGTACAGGGTTCCAGTTATGGAATGAATAAGTCACAGGAATAAAAGGTACAGCATGGGGAATAAAGTCAATGGTATTGTAATAGCACTGGATAGTGACAGATGATAGCTATACTCTCAGTGCATAGTGTAAGGTATAAACTTGCGGAATCACTGTTGCATACCTGAGGCTAATGTAACATCATGTATCAATAATACTTCAATAAATTTTTAAAAGTAATAAAGAGCTTAGGATAAACGAATGAGACCATGTAGAGAGAACACAGTAAGGGCTAAAAGCACAACAACCATAAAGGCAAGGGTTTTGCTTTATTTTTAATTATGTTTAGTCACCACACAGTACATCATTAGTTTTTGATGTAGTGTTTCATGATTCATTGTGTATAACACCTAGTGCTCCATGCAGTCCGGGCTCTCCTTAACACCCATCACCAGCCTTGTGAAGGGTTTTGCTTTAACTGCTTTATAGTGAACTGTTCAAACCTGAACTGTTCTCGGTACATTGTAGGGACATAATAAATATAAACTGCTGGTGGCAGTGAAAATTGGTACAACTATGGAGGAAATCTAAATCTAACAAGTCTGTGTGTGCACTTAATCCTTAACCATGGTAGTTATACTTTTAGTAATTAACCGTAAGATTTATTAATAGAATTATCTAAATGAAAAGAGAGCCTCAGGTATTGCTGGAACCATGCCAGAAGTTCTAACATGTGTAGTCGGTGTCCTAAAATGAAATGAGAGTAAAATGAAATGACAGCAGATTGGACAGAAAAAAATTCTGAAATAATTACTGAAATTTTCCAAATTATGATATGGTTTCACTTGTGGAGCATAAGGAATAACATGGAGGACATTGGGAGAAGGAAAGGAAGTGTGAATTGGGGGGAATCGGAGGGGGAGATGAAGCATGAGAGACTGCGGACTCTGAGAAACTGAGGGTTTTGCGGGGGGGTTTGAGCCTGGTGGTGGGTATTTAAGGAGGGCACATATTGCATGGAGCACTGGGTGTGGCACATAAACAATGAATCTTGGAACACTGAAAAAATTTAAAAAAAATTTCCAAATTAGGTAAAAATCATAACTTTGCAGATTCAGAAAGATTAGTGGATCTCAAAAAAGGTAAAAACAAAGCTATACCTTGATGTATCCAATCAAACTGAAAATTCAGAGAAAGACAGCCAAAAGAAGCATGGAAAAGAAATTAAAAATGTGTCTAAAGTAATCAAGACTCACAAGCTTTCCTCTAATTGCTAAGTATATTCATTTGCATACTCTTTAAACATCATTGCTTATGAAAATGTCAACATGATCCTTTTCATGAAGAACGCAAACTTATAAATTCCCCCCCACTTATGTATCTCACATCATTCTCTGTTCATCAATTGGTGGATACTTGGGTTGCTCCCATATCTTGGCTATTGTAAATCTGCAATAAACATAGGGATGCTTGTGTCTCTTTGAATTAATGTTTTTATTTTCCTTTTTTAAAGATCTTATTTATTTGACGGATCACAGGCAGGTGGGGGCGGGGGGAGTAGGCTCCCCACTGAGCAGAGAGCCTGATGCAGGGCTTGATCCCAGGACCCTGGGATCACAACCCAAGCCGAAGGCAGAGGCTTCAACCCACTGAGCCACCCAGGTGCCTCATGTTTTCATTTTCTTTGAATACCCAGTAGCTGAATTACTGGGTCATAGAGACTTTCTATTTTTAATTTTGGAGGAACATCCATACCTTCTTCAACTGTTTCTGCACCAATTTATCCTAAGCTTTTTAAATGGCTGTTAGCCTCCAAGAAAGCCTAATGGAAGTTGTAAGGTCATATTCCCTGAAATTCACACATTATTCTATTAGTCAAAGCAAGTCAGAAGGCCCTCCCAGATTCAAAGGAATGGGTAATAGACTGCATATCATGATGGGGGGAAATTGGCTTGTGTGTGCAGCCAAGGAAAGAATTATTGGCAGCCATTCTTGCAGAGTGTCAACCACATCTGACAAACTGTCAGACTGACAAATGTTCAAAAGCTTGACACCAGACTCTGCTGGCAAGATTATGAGGAAGGAAAGCACTCGCATACACTGCTGGCCTAAAGTAGGGAGCTAGAGGGGAATCGTCTAGGATTGTGGAAGCACCTGGATCAAGGCTACTGAAGGATACATGAGGCATTTGAGAAATCATCCAGAGTGACACTGGGCTAGACCATCAGTGGCTCTAGCATATAGAACTTCACCTGTACACCGGATCCCAATTCCTGAGCCTCTCAGCTTCTGTTTTCCCACAGTAGGAAAACCCTTCCTTGCCCTCCAAAAGTATCCAATGAGTACCGTGGTCTGTAAGCTGGTCCTCTTCAGGATCCTATTTTGCTTCAGATTCAACATCTTTTCTCTCCCGTTGTTTCATGAGCATTGATGAGCAGTTGGCCAGCAAACTTCAACAGTATTGTCCTTGTCTAGTTTTGGTCTTTCCAGCTGTTCCAGGAGGATAGCTTTCCTCAGGGGTGTGTGTGCTCCAAGTAGTCGTGTGGCCATAGAATGACCTGCTGGTACCTGTCTTCAGCAGGCAGGTCCTCACAAGCCTCCACTGGCGCTCCTTTCACGAGAATGATTTTCAGTTGTTTCACCATGACTTAGAGAGTTGTACGGGAACAAAAAGAGGAGGGGATTTTCCTACTCTAGAAATAAAGTGCAGGGATGAAGAGAGTAGAACTCAGAGGAGGAGGTGACTATATTCACACGTACTCACTAGATGCTCAGTTTTGAGTCAGACATTGAGTGAATGCAGAGATGCTGATGGTTGTCTGTGAACTTCATGTCTTGAATCCCTGATTTTTTTTTTTTTCCCCAAAGAGGTGATTTATTTTTAGAGAAAAATAGGTTTTCCAATAGAGGGAAGAATAACTATATGAGATCATGTCCTGGTTACATGTTAATTACCACATTCCATACAATGTGGATGTGATCAACATGTATTCAATGATAGTATCAATAAACGAGATTTAAAAATCACATCACTTGACCAATCAATAAGTGTCAAAATAAATACCTAGAAATAAGTAAATTTTAAAAACTGAAGCTTTTGACAGTGTTTATAGATCAACCCAAATGGTATGTACAAATAGTACAGACAATAAATTGACATTACTATTTCCACCTAATTTCTTCATAATATGGCCGTCTGGTGTTGCATTAGTGAAGATACTTCCTACAACCACATGGGTACCCCAGAGCCTACCCTAGAAACTCAGTAGTTCCTCCTACCTGAGTTCTACACCAAGCTCCTCTCCTGAGAGTGGGGATGAGGATGTCGAAGTCAACACACAGAAAGGGCATGGAAGTGGGGAAGCCCAGTATATGAGAACAGCTTGATTGTGTTATAATTTTATGAATAAACAAAAATGTGTTGATTGGTCTTCTAATGATCTCCACAGTGATATGTATTATATGTATCAGGATGGATTTCACTAGTAAGTTATATACGTAATTGTTACTATTGCATGCCACTGGGAATTGATGCTTTTTCTTTCACACTGCTTATGTATTCTATAACAACATTTATAGTCAGGACAAAAACAAAGGAAGAAAAGAATATGCAGAAAAGTGACTCTAGATGACCCTGGTGGTGATGTATTTTACATTAAAAGTCAAATGGCTTGTTCTGGTTCTAGTCAGCCAAAGGAAATTGTGCTTTCATAACAATTAAAATGCACATGTTGCTCCAAATAGCCCTGCATGTCATACATATTCCTTCAGTTAAAGACCCCAAAATACAAATTTTATCACAGCACTGGATAAATTGAACTTTGAATTTTGTCTTAATTATGAAATATTTTCTAGGAAGTGATGCCTGTTAAACAGATACCTGTTTTAAATAATGGAGAGTGTTGATTACACTGAGTGTAATGCTTCTTGAAAGAAGTGCAGGGATTTCCTAGAAGGAAATACTAAGTTAGGAGTGAGAGTGTCTGATTATGGAAAGCCACAAAGATGCATACATAAAAGTTGAGGATAAAGATCAAATAACAGGGAAGGTGCCGGAGGACCAGGAGTCAATAGAAAAAAGGTGGTAGGAAGTAAGCATAATGACTCGGCCCATATGGGACTGTGGGTTTGTTGGTGGAGTCAGAACCCAAGGGCACTGGGGCATTGGAATAAAAGTGACCTCCTGAGTCTCACAAAGATAATCACTCTGTAGTCTGATCTGCAACTTACTAAATTTCCTCCAGTTACTGATTCCATTTCTGCTTTGAAATACTTAGTCTGAGGCTAATGACTGGTTTTTGTCATGTGTGAGGTGAGATTCTAGGAGTAGGGGAGAAGAGAGCCAGATAATAGAAGTCCTTATAGGCCCAAGGTGATGGAGCTGATTTCAAATGTTGGAATGTCGGGATCTTTGTTTGGAATCCTGTGGACAGACTGTAGAGGAGACCAATGGCCAACATTTGGACTGATAGGGCAGAAATAGATGGTAGGTTCTCAAAGGACTTTTCAAGTCTCATTTGGATTCCAGAAACTGAGTGCTCAAAGGAAAGCCTTGCTTTGGTCACTTATCTTAAATCTCTCTACCTGGTCTTCCTTCCCTCCTACCTCCCACCTACCCTCCTACTGTCCTGTTCACTTTTCCTTCTGTGCTACACTTCAGGTACATTGAAAGGACATGCCCCATCCATCAAGGAATTCAAAGATTGTTAGAGAGGCTGGATAGATAAAGTCATTTCTGATTATTGATATGTTTTCTAATATTTAGAAAGCTGTATCGTGTAGGCAAAGCCCTGCTACCCTTGGCAGTTCTAAGAAATTCCAGGTGAGGGGGACAGGGAAAGGACTCAGGAGTACAAAGCAGGGTGATGTCTGGGGCAGGCTCAGGAAATCTCCTTTTGGAAGGAGACCCGAGGAAGAGTCTTCTAAAATAATTTGGAATTGGACTGGCAGCTGTTCCAAAGGCTATGTTCTCTAACCTCAGCTTTCCTCTGTGGCTGTAAACAAAACACATCTCCTTGGCTGTTCCTTTTCTCAAAGGTTCCATCAGTTTCTGAAGGACTTTTTCTGTCCCAATTTCTGATTGTGTTTGATCTCCAGCTCTGTTCTTTTGTCATAGGTCTATGGGGTTCTCATTGTTTTGGGTACCACTTTTCTATTTCCTCTAGGAATGCGACATTTCTTAGAAAAGTATTATTTTCTTACAGTATCTATGTGACCATGCAAGGTACAGAAGACAGTTCATTGGAGGAAAAAAATCTATCAGAATGTCTATGCCTCAAATGCCAGTGTCCCTAGACTTTTCTCTCAGGAGAGTGCGGTTAATTCAGTTGAGCCAATCCATGTTCTTGCAGAGGGTAATCTGGTACCCAGAGAGAAGGAATAATTTAATTCAGAAATTAGAGGGTGAGAGAGAAGAAAAGAGAACTTAGGAGTTACAATTTGTTAGGTGAAGAACCTAGGTACTTAAGATGTTTAATTTTCTTTTTGTGAATACTATACATACAGTTTAAAACCTCTAGAAGTCCTCTGTCTTTACCATGAACAATAGTTTCCATACCCCATCTCGCCTCTGATTCTTGCTCCTCAGAAAAACCACTTTAACACGACTATTTATCATTTACCTCCATATATACAATGCATTTATATTGTTTCTTGATTCTTATTTTAAGATATTTATGTCATCCACTGGCTTTTTTTTTTTAAGATTTTATTTATTTTTATTTTTACTTTATCTATCTATCTATCTATCTATCTATCTATCTATCTATCTATCTACCTATCAAGAGAGAGATCACAAGTAGGCAGAGAGAGAAGGGAAGCAGTTCCCTGAGCAGAGCGCCTGATGCGGGACCCCAGGACCCTGAGATCATGACCCGAGCTGAAGGCAGAGGCTTAACCCACTGAGCCACTCAGGCACCCATCCACTGACTTTTGTATAAGGAAGCTGGGCATTTAGCTTTCCTACATGTAAACCTCTCCCAACCAAATACGTACACGCACATTCAGGCACACGGAAACCTCCCTTTTCCTGATTTTATTAATAGTGATATATCATGATTTTTAAGATGTGTATTCATGTTTACATTATTGTGATTATAATAACTGAATTAGTGACGTATGGTTACATTTCTATTCTTGAACAAAAATTTTTTCCTGGGAGTAAATAATTGTCTTTTTTGTTTGTTTCATTTTTATGTAGTGTACTTTCCACTAGAAATATAAACTTTCAAAACAAGCTTTTCCTTTTTCCGTTTGAGACTTTCCTTTAGGATCTCTACTCCCTTGATCCAATCCAGACTCATGATACTCCAGGACTCTCCACAGTGGCTGACCTTCACCATTATTGGAGGAGGTCCCTCATTTCCTCACAGCCTATGCCCTCTGGCATTGGTAGCACTTTATTTTAGTGACTTTGTTGGAACTCATGTTTCTCCATTTTTGGCTCATGCCCTCACTTTGGTGGTGCTTATCTTCCAGTAACTTCTTTGAAAGGCTTAATGGGAGGTCAGTCTTTTGAGATCTTTGAAGGTCTTAATGAACTTTTTTACTCTTACAATTTTTTTTTTTTTTTAAGATTTTATTTATTTGACAGAGATCATAGGCAGAGAGGCAGGTGGGGGGTGGGAAGCAGGCTTCCCACTGAGCAGAGAGCCCGATGTGGGGCTGGATCCCAGGACCCTGAGATCATGACCTGAGCTGAAGGCAGAGGCTTTAACCCACTGAGCCACCCAGGCGCCCCTACTCTTACAAATTTGACTTTGGTGTAAAGTTCTGATTTTTGAGTCATTTGGCAGGAAGTCTCCTTAAATAAATCTCATATCTACACATGGTACCTCGATTGACTTTTTGGAGCCTCATTCTTAAAATGAATTGGAAGATCTGGGTATATGGTATGTAAGCTAGCACTACCAGGCAGAAATAAACAAATTCATGGGGTTTCATTTTGTTCAGTATGTAGCCTTTAATTTTATCCTCTCCTCTGGACATGGCTGGGGTAGGGGTCTGCGGCTGGGGTAGGGGTCTGCAGCCTTAACTCCATCAGAGAATAAACCTCCAGCATTCTGATGGCATGTGGTACCTGGATGGACAGGTTGGGAAAGAAGATCCAGGAGTCTAGCTGATATACAGATTTTCTTTCTTTCTTTCTTTCTTTCTTTTTTTTTTTTTTTAAAGATTTTATTTATTTGACAGAGGTCACAAGTACGCAGAGAGGCAGGCAGAGAGAGGAGGAAGCAGGCTCCCTGCTGAGCAGAGAGCCCGATGCGGGGCTCGATCCCAGGACCCTGAGATCATGACCTGAGCCGAAGGCAGAGGCTTTAACCCACTGAGCCACCCAGGTACCCCTGATATACAGATTTTCAACCAATAATCTTCTTTCAAAAAGCCTGTCTTTATCTCTATTTAGAAAAATACCTTTAATTTTTGAGATCTGGGTTCTGCAGTGAAAATTAACTTGATTTTTGTTTTCTACTCAAGCCTGTTGAGTGAGTATCCCCTCTGCTTGGTCAGTAGTCCTCTATCTGCTCTCAATGTTGTCCCTACTCTGTTGTTGTCTTTCTTCTGCTTTTTATATTTATGATTTTGTTATTTTACAGATGTTTTACCAGATATTAGGAGGAAACAGTGGTAAACACAGGCATTTAATTAGCTATATTTAGTCAGAAACCTTAAGGAAAACATTTATATGTAATATGCATTTCTCTTTGTCTGTTAGGTGAAATTAAAGTCCACATTGGCCTGCCTCCGAAATGACTAGCTTCAATCACACTGGTGTTAACCACGCAGTCTTCTACCTGTTGGGCATTCCAGGCCGAGAAGACCTACACATGTGGATTTCCATCCCTTTCCTCATCTCCTATATCTTTGCTCTCCTTGGAAATGGTCTGCTCCTCTTCATTATCCTCATCAAGAGCAGCCTCCATGAACCTATGTATCTCTTTCTCTGCATGCTGGCTGGAGTTGACATTGTCTTCGCCACAACCACAGAACCCAAGGCGTTGGCCATTTTCTGGTGCAATAGTAGGGCAATCTCTCTCAATAACTGCATTGCCCAGCTCTACTTCCAGCATTCCTCCTTTATTTCTGAGTCAGGCATCTTGCTGGTGATGGCATTTGACCGCTACATTGCCATATGTTACCCACTGAGGTACACCATGATACTCCCCCACTCTCTGATAGGGAAAATTGGTGTGGCTGTTCTCATGAGAGCACATTGTACAATTTTCCCCATGATCTTTCTTCTGAAGAGGCTGACTTTTTGCGGAAATAATATCTTACCACATACATTCTGTGAACACATTGGATTGGCCAAGTATGCCTGTGATGACATCCGCGTAAATATCTGGTATGGATTTTTTGTTTTAATGTCAACAGTGATTCTAGACATTGTCCTTATTTTTGTTTCCTATACTCTGATTCTCCGTGCTGTCTTCCGTATCCCTTCCCGAGATGCGCGCCACAAAGCCCTCAACACATGCGGCTCCCATGTCTGTGTCATCGTCCTCTTTTATGGGCCTGGGATCTTCTCTGTCCTCACTCAGCGCTTTGGCCGTCACGTCCCACTGCACGTCCACATCCTGTTGGCCAATGTCAGCATGCTTGCTCCACCTATGCTGAATCCCATCATCTATGGGGTCAGAACAAAACAGATACGAGACCAAGTGCTTTATGTGTTGTTTCCAAAGCAGAAATGACTGTGGGGATGGCAGAGACTGGTTTCTCAGAAACTCGGGTCCTTCGTGAGATGTGCTTTCGCAGCAGTGAACCAGAGAACTAGAAATGAGTCCCCAGCAAAAATAGCTCCTTGAGTTATGGGCCTGTGGAGCAACTTAGTGACTGTGAGACTTGCCCCCCGAATCAATCTGAAAACGGTGCCTTTAGGTTGACAGAATTTACAGCTCATTATTGGGGAAGGGACAAGTTTCTCTGTGGTAGTCATGTGTAACTTTGTAATATTTAGCTCGATTTTTGGAAACAGACAATATTAAGTCTCATTTCAATAAATAGTACGTTTTCAGTCTTGAGCTATGTCAAGCCCTGAGACCTCTCATCACATGCCTGGACAGCTATGTAAACCCTTCATCCCTTCATACGCTAACTCAAATTATCATGGGCATTAAGAGGACTTAAGGCAACTGTACTCCTAACTTTTGACATTTTGGGAGTTGTTTCTCAAAAATCCTCCCCCTCAGATGGTATAGAATAAATTCGGTCTTCCTTTCCAGCAACACTTTCCACATCACTTTCACATAATCTGTGCTTCAGTCTCAAGGAACTATCCTTGAGTTCTAAACTTGAACTAAACTTTCTCCATGTTCAGTCACGTTGTCTTGGTACATTTTCCCTAAGCGATTCATGTGCCTGGGATGACTTCTCCTGTCCTTGATCTTTTATTTTTAGAATATTTAAAAAAAATTTGAGAGTGCATAAGAGTTGCGGGGGGCAGAGGGCAAGAGAGAAACAGGCTCCCCACTGAGCAGGGAGCCCAAAGCAGGGCTCAGTCCTAGAACCCTGAGATCACTACCTGAGCCTAAGGCAGATGCTTCACCAACTGAGTCACCCAGGTGTCCCTGTCCTTGACTTTTTAATAAATTCCCTTTATTCATCTTTCAAGGTCCAGCTTGGTGTCATCTACTCAGTGAGGTGATTATAACCACCTCGTCTCAAATAGAGATATGACTTCCTCCGTGAGATACTATATTGTTTTACTTCTTTTGAAAATATTTACTTCATTTTTTATATAAGTATTCCATAACGAAATTAGAAAATGAAAATTGCATATGATCCCACCACCCAAAGAAATTCACTGTTATTTTGGTATAGCATCTTCAAGATTTTATACATAACTCTAACTCCAACAACTATAACCATGCATGCATATTCAGAACTTAGACATTCTGTAATTAAATATTATCATGTAGGCCCATAGTGTGGCGATTTTTAAATGACAATACATTTGGAAATCTATGTTAATGACTATATTTTGTCTTTTAAGCATTTACTTAAAAAGCATGCTTGCTTTTTTTTTTTTTTTTTAACAATAGCGGAGGTAGTGTTCATCCATCTATTTATAGAGGTCATTCATTAGAGAGGGAATGAGTGATGGGGTTGGGTAAGAAAGGGCAGAAACAGAGGGAGAAGCAGACACCCCACTGAGCAGGGAGCCTGACTTGATCCCAGGACCTTGAGATCATGACCTGAGCAAAGGCAGATGCTTAATGAACTGAGGAGCACTCCAAGGTGCTCCTCATCCTTTTATTTTTTTTTTTATTTTTTAAAGATTTTTATTTATTTGACAGAAACACAGCGAGAGAGGGAACGGTAGTGGGAGAAGCAGGATGCCTGCTGAGCAGGGAGCCTGATGCGGGGCTCAGTCCCAGGACCCCAGGATCATGACCTGAGCCAAAGGCAGACACTTAACGACTGAGCCACCCAGGCGCCCCTATTTTTTAATACTTATGTTTTTGTAATTAACAATCTAAATGACATTTTTGTTATAAAATTACCTATTTTTTGTGCATTAAGCTTTGCATATTTTCATCCTTAAAAATAATTACTTGGTTAGGGGTTTAAAGATTTTAGTCTTCTCTGGCACATTGAAAAAAAGCATCTAGGGAAGGTAATTTTCATTCATCAGAAATACACGGAAAAGCCAAAATTCACTGTACCCTCTATTAGTACTTAGTAAGTAGTTCTATTTTTAAAAATCTGCCACATGACAGAGTAAAACCATTTTTCGATGTTCTTTAATTTGAATTTAGTTAATAGATACGTTGAACAATTGTTATAGATATATTTCTTGGTGGATTAATAGTAACAACTGTTTATTGAACCTATGCAAAACTTATTTCATACTTTATCTTAGTGAATCTTAACAACATCGAACTTGGTATTGCTTTTATTTTACCTATTTTGCAGACATAATTTGGAGCTCAGTGAGAATATATAACTTCCCCAAAGTATTAATATTTACTGAGAGCTTTTCTCAGGTTGTTTAAGTTATAAATTCTGTAATTTTCTTTGGTTGGTTTGGTTGGCTTTTGTTTTACCTTAAAGGAATAGAGTATAAAATATTTTCAAATCCATCATTCTTTTCCTTTGTGGGTTTTATTGTTGTAATCTTAGACTATTTTCTTCAACCTATGATTTATTTTTATATTTCTTCATTTCTTATGGCAAATTTTCTATAGTTAATCTTCCAAGAAATATATTAATAAATTAAGCAAAAGAAAGAAAACAGACTTCAATGACCAATAAGAAAACTGGGGCATAATTGTTAAATTTTAGTAAGTTTTTTAGTTTTAGATGATTATTTCTGCATATATGATATAGTTAACTTTTTTCTGTAACATGTTTGTCACTCTGAAAAGTGGTGCAAATTTTCTTATGTTAAAGAACAGGTAGAACAAGTTTATCGTACTGTTAAAAACTTCTGTATTACGTACTAATAAAAATGATTCAATAATTGCTGGGGAAAAGAGTTAAATTCCTCACAGTGATTATTTGGCATTTTTGTGTAATTCTTGTAATTTTTTTCTCTGAAACAACTGAACTTTGAAACACAACGGTTTTGAGATTGTTAGTATATTGTTCAGTGGGCTACGATTATAGATACATAAGTTTATTAGTGTTCTTTTATTTTTTTGTTAGTGCTCTTTTAATGACCCATTTGTATCTTTTACTCCCAAGCATTTTGTGCTCATGATTTAAGTTGATGTTCTTCAAACGTAAAACTGGATTTTTTGTTTCCATATCATAACCTTTGAATTTTAACTGCTATGTATAGTCCAGTTTTCTTTATTTCAAATTTCTTTATTAGTTCCAGAGGTAGGACTTAGTGTACCTAAGTCTTACTTAGGTAGGACTTTTGCATGTAACACCCAGTACTCATTACAAGTGTCCTTACCTTAATGCCCATCACCCAATTACCCCATCCTCCCACCATCTCCCCTCCAGCAACCCTGTTTGTTTTCTAGAATTCAGCATCTCTTAGTTATGTTTTGTATGAATTTAAGATAATGTTTTAAAAAGTTGATTCTTCTGTCTTTAGCCTATCTTTTTGCATCTCTTTGTTTCTATTTCCAAGTTTCTAAAGATCTTTTAGCTCTTTTTAACAAGCTGTTTAACCAATCCACTGAATTTTTTAATTTCAAGAATTGCATTAAAAATTAACAAGTATTTTTAGAACAGTTTTAGATTTTAGAGAAAAAATGAGTGGAAAGTACAGAGTTTCCATATACATCCTTCCTCAGTTGCTTAGTTTCTCCTATTTTTAGCATCTTGCATTTGTGTGATAGATACATTTGTTACAATTAATGAGCCAATACTGATACATTATTACTAAAAGTTCATAGTTTAACATATATTCTTTGTGTTATACACTTCTATGGGTTTTGAAAAATGTACATATTCATATATATTCACCATTATAGTATCATACAGAGTATTTTAAATGCCCTAAAAATACCCATGCACCCCTATTTGTCCTTCTCTTGCTTTCTTTGAACTCCTGGAAACCACTAACTTTTTTTTACTATGTAGTTTTTTAAAACATTTTTTGTGTTCCAAGATTCATTGTTTATGTACCACACTCAGTGCTTCGTGCAATGTGTGCCTCCTTAATGCCCACCACCAGGTTATAGTTTTGTCTTTTCCAGAATGTCATAAGGTTGGAATTCTACATGTAACCTTTACATGTTGCCTTCAGTATTATGCACTTAAGGTTCCTTCACGTTTTTGGGAGGCTTGATATGTTGTTTCTTTGTATTACTGAGTAACATTCCATTGTGTGGACGTTCTAGAGTTTGTTTCCTCCTTTACCTGTTCAGAGAGATTCTGGCTGTTTTCAAGTTTTGGCAACTGTCAATAAATGTTCTATAACATCTGTGTGCAAGTTTTTGTGTCAACATGTTTTCAACTCCTTTCGAGATTGCTACATCATATGGAAAGATTATGCTTAGCTTTGTAAAGAACTGCCAAATTGTTTTCCAAAGTGGCTGTACCATTTTGCATTCCCACCAGCAATGAATGAGTCTTTGTTGATCCACATCCTCAACAGCATTTGATGTCAGTGTGTTGAATTTTAGCCATTCTAATAGTATAGTGGTATGTCATTGTCTTAATTTGCAATTTTTAAATGAAATATGTTGATTATCTTCTCATGCTTATTTGCTATGTCAATGGATTCTTCATATCAGATCTCTCATATTTTGTTTTCCTAGACAGTACATATGCTGTAAATTTTACTCCAAAATAATGGTTTTGAGGACCATGGTTATGAAGGCTCATGGTTATTTTCCTTAGGTGTCCAGAGAACAAATGGAGGGATTATTCTTTGACAGGAGAGCGAGCTCCTCCAATAAGGAGGAATGGGTGGGAGCAGATGCAGATACGTTTTTATGTTCAGTGTCTTCAATTTGTGTGTTTCCAACTGATTTATTCTGATTTAGTAGGCAAGGTTTTTTGCCAAGCCTAAAGAGCTAGGTTCTAGAATCAAGATTGGAGCTTTGAATAGGGTGTACATATGAAATGTTAATTAGGTGGAGTGCGAGAGTTAGCTGACTTGAGCAAATGTGTAAGGTTGCTGGGCTCTGCTAATAGTCTAGGTTGGTAATCATTTTAGTGGCACCATTTTGCTCTCCAGGTGACTAACCAACTATGGTCTTTGTTTTGGTTTATAATAATGTTGAGATGGTTCTTTCTGACTTATTTCATTCCACATAATCTCTTCCAGTCCTATCCATGTTGATACAAAAGTTGGATATTCGTCCTTTCTAATGGAGGTATAATATTCCATTGTATATATGGACCATATCTTTATCCATTCATCTGTTGAAAGGCATCTTGGATCTTTCCACAGTTTGGCAGTTGTGGTCATTGCTGCCATGAACATTGGGGTATATGTGACCCTTCTTTGTAATGCATCTGCTTCTTTGGGGTAAATACCCAGGAGTGTGATGGCAGGGTCATAGGGTAGCTCTATTTTTTTTTTTAATTAATTTTTATTAACATATAATGTATTATTTGCCCCGGGGTACATGTCTGTGAATCATCAGGCTTACACATTTCACAGCACTTAACAGCACATACCCTCCCCAATGTCCACAGCCCAGCCACCCTATCCCTACCCTCTCCCCCACCTCCCAGCCACCCTCAGTTCGTTTCGTGAGTCTAGCAGT